>CAMTZB010000022.1:15787500-17037500 GCA_947086495.1 Morpho achilles | reverse complement strand
CAAGAATTCAGTAAATGATATTATACTACATAGCAATAAGATAATATGCATAAAAATAAGCTAGTCTTATAATGTTATTCCGGGATTGATTGCTCTTCATGGAGATCCTGTCGATGTTGTTTAGGAGTATTTCTACCATGGACAAGTCTTACATCTAGGTAGAAACAACTTCAAGAAGGAGGCTCGCAGGAGAATTAAGCATGGCTGCTGATTGGCATATAGGAAACTTCATAAGATATGGTGAGGGCTATGCTTGGTGTTTCTCTGATGGATTGTATCTAGAATGAAGTGATCCGACAGAAAGTTGTGATTTTGTTATAAAAATTAGTTTCGTATTTGACAAGGTACCTATAAAAGCTCATTAAAAAGACATGACTGAGAGAGAATCAACAAAGATAAATACGAATCCCAAAAATTTAAAAGTTCTTTTCGGTTAATGGTTTGATCTTCTTCGAGCTAAAGTTATATCAATATTTAATCAAGGTTAACTTATAATTCCAACTCGTATGTGAACGTTATTTATTATTAATTATTATTAATTATTATATCAATTTCTACATAGAGCGAGTGCCATGTAAAAGTGGGGTGGTTCGGAAATAGAGAGTAGACTGAGTGTACAATATTTATATACTTCCGCGACGATTGAATACTACTATTGATTGACACATTCAAATAAACATTTTATTTTATATAAATAGAAATACAAACAAGTATTCAGTTTTAGTTGTATTGTTACCAAATGTAACTAAAACTGTACTTTACTGTAATGGTGTAATAAACTCGCAATATAGAATTTTGACCCAAGTTTTTGGTCAAATTATGATTAGAATAAACGTAATATTTTAAGCTATTTCAGTAGATTTTATGGATTGGTTGCGAAAGTAAATACTAGTCCTACTATAACATAAAAGATAGCTTTTGCATTTCAAGACGCGTAGATAAATAAGCAAGACAAATGCTACAGAAAATTTCAAAGCAGCGATTTGGAAAGTAACCGCTCAAAGGTGCTTTCATTTATTGTGCAGTATGAATCTTGTTCCGCCCTTTGTTATGGTCATGTTTTATTTTAAGCTCTAATTTATTATCTCTTAAGTTAAAATTATATAATTCAAAATTAAGGTTTCATTTATTAAACACAATAATATAACGTCAGTTATCGTTTCCCACACCTGTCTAAGACCCAGGGAAATGGTCCGCTTAAAATTGGTTGGTTGTCAGTTCATCACAAATGAAATTACCGGGTGATTTAGAAGTATATGGGGTTTAATTAATTTTGGAAGTGGAAAGCTGTCTTCCACTGACAAGAATCCACTGGCAAGAAACTCAAATCACATTACTTTCAAAAATTTTGATTTTGATATATATAGTATAACTTATATTAATAATTTATTAAGCGCCTGCAATAATTCCAAGAGCAATTGCTCATATCAATCACACAGGCGCTTTCTTATCTTTAAGTGACAGATGGATGACATTTTGTTAATTGTTACTTAATTATTGTCTGTATTCTGTAACTTTGTATTACACGTCTCGCAAACGCAAAGGAACTTTTAATTTATCCCACGACACGAAATAATTTTGGAATTCCCAATCACTAAGAATTTTTATAACGTTTAAGCTAAAGTTATTTACGTGTCTGTCTTATCTGCCCATTTTAAAAGTTTATATCATTATTACAGAATCTTCATTTAAGTAGCGGATTAAAATTTCACCATTGAAAGTATATTTGAAAAAAAGAGCGGTCAAACGACTTTGTTTTAGTTTCGAAGTATTTATTTTTAGTTTTAGATCCAGTGTGGTCGCTTATAGCATTATCGCTAAATAAAATGGATGAAAATAAAAGATTATTCCAGGGAATGATGTCAGATTTTATAACTCAAACAAATGTCACTCTGTCTTATTTATATTTATAGTCCGCGTCGACTTTAGTGTTAAAATGCATTCAACTATGTGCTACGTGTTTCAACCATTTTCGAAAGGAATGATAGGAAAATTTATCCTATATGTTAGCTTGGTATAGAAACTTCAATTTTACCGAATTTCATTTATATTGCTACAGCGGATTAGTTGTGTATGTGTAACAGACAGACATAAAGACATTCGCATTTATGATATTGGGTTGGCCACTAAGTAATTGCGGATTTGTTCAATGAAATAAAATAGATATTTTTTTTACTTGAACTTTACTTCAATCTATTATGTGTTTTCCATTTTGTTCGATGGCTTTTTGGCATCTTTCTGATAACTTGAAATTTCCACATTTGTAAAAATTTCGATCCTTTGCGACCAAAAGCCGATTTAAGTGAGATTTTACAGCGACATCATCATTGGAAGTTTTACCACAAAGAGAGATATCTAGGGATCGAAATAAGTGGTTATCCGATAAGGCAAAATCAGAAATATAAGGTGGATGTAACATCAATTCCCAAACAACTTTTATCAATTTTTGACATGTGGCCAAAGTCGTGTGCCACCTAGCATTGTCCTAGTGGAAAATGGCATCTTTACGATTGACCAATTCTGGTCGCTTTTCCATGACCACTGCATTTAATTTGTTTAGCTGATGACAGTAGACGTCCGAGTTGATGGTTTTGTTCCATGGAAGCAGCTTCCTTCCTTTCCTGTTTTATTTCACCAAATGGCCAGTAAAATCTTTTTTTGGTGGATATTTGACTATGACGTGATGCGTGCGATGACTCATCAGGCGTGCGTCATGATTGTCTTTGATTAATAATGTTGTACACAATCCATTTTTCGTCACCAGTGATGATTCGTTTTAAAACGGATCGAATTCATTTCGTTTAGGCAATAAATCGCAGGTGTTTTGTGCTTAGCCAGATGAATTACCTCGCGTCATGCGGAACCCAACTTTTTAACGAGCTCTACACTTTCTAAATGATTCTCAGTGGCTGTATGTAAAACATTTAACTTCTTTGTATTCTCACGTGTACTTATGCGCCGATTCGCAATGACGATGCTTTAGATTTCAGCCTCATTAAGCGCAACTGGTAAACCTGAACATCAGTCATCTTTAACAAAAAAATACTCCGAAACAAAATTTTTTAAACCAATTTCGACACTGCCTTTCTTTAAAGGCTTTATCATCATTCACATAAAATAACATTTTGGCGGCTTGCGCACCTTTTTTTCTTATACGGAAATAATAAAGCAAAATAAGACGAAAAAGTTCGTTTTACGCTCTATATTATATCGAATTAAACTAAAAAACTTTAAGAAAATATCAATGTATTAAACTTACAATTTACGGATATCACAAAAATTGGCGTGAGAAACGTCTATAGCTCTAATCCGCAATTACTTAGTTGCCAACCTATTATTAGTATATTTATTTATATACAATTTACATCCAGTTTACAATTTTTGATCTTACTTAAAATCTTTACACATTATGAATGGGTTGTAGCTCTTTGAAAAAAATATACATTTCGAAAAGGTTTTCTATTTCCACTCCCTCGTCAATTATTTGCCACACCTTTGAGTTACTCGTTTATTTCCGCTACGAAGTTGCAATGTTAGGTCACTTGTCCTGCATGATGCTATACTTTAAATTTTAATTATTTACTTCTCAAATTAAATTGATCAAACTATTGTAATTTTTGAGGTATACTTAGAAGATGTTTTGGTTTACTGCCTGTAAGACGTAATAATAAAATGACATCAAATATGAAATATGAAACTTGATATTTTAGAGATATTGTTAGCATGTAGGGGAATCAATGTGTAAGTGAGAGTGTTACAATAAATAATGACAGGTTAGATAAAAGTCGTATACTTGTTATGGCTTTGTCTTATCACACATACATATTTGTAAGGTATCTGCATATTTCTGATTTTATTCTAGAATATGTGTCATTAAATTTATTGGAAGCTTTTGATTGAAGGGGTAATTTTAAACAGTGGAATCACAATAGCCTTATTCTCCAAAAATGTTTTGTTTAAAAAACTGTATTATTATACATCTCATAAGGGTTTATTATTTTTATACCTGAAAACATACTAGAAGTGTTTGTAGAGTAATTTACGATATTAAATCATAATTGATCGCAGCTGAAATAACAATTTCTTAAAAAACAATATAATTTCAGGTATGTAAATATATGCAAGAGAGAAGATAAATAAAGGATAGAAGGCTTTAAAATACTGTTCCTGTAAATAAAATATCTTACCAAAATTTGTACGTGATAGAATAAGATATTGTAATTAATTCTTTATGCTGTGTTTATTAATGGAACGTTGTTATGGGAACGTTTATTAATCCATTAATAAGTATTTATCCAAATTAAATCATGATGAAATCATTATTCTGTTTCTTTTTAACTGCCTAAGGTACCTGGCAATACAATTTTATCAAATATAGAAAACTAACAATATAGTTATATGTAATAATATTGCGATACATTGTAGTGACGTTACGATTATCTTTTTTTTTATTTAGTATCCTGTTCCAAGCAATATGAGCTTACTGTGGAAGAATTCCTAACAAGCTGCGTAGGTAAGAAAATCAGAACATTCTACACAAATAAGTATACAATGTATACGTACTTACTGTAAGTAAGCTTTTACTTTGAGCAGAGGTCTACGTAAAAGAAAGTTGAAAACAGCACTTCTTTCGCGTTTACTGGACAGTTTGAAGGGGTATGTTTCGTATTATTGAACAATGTGTCAGGTATTAGGCGTTGTTGCAAAAATTACTATTTTTGTTAGAAATGTCCGCTATTTTCAAACTTTTTAAACTACACATATCGAAAATATGTAGGGTATGTAGGGACATACAGATGAAATGTTCGTTCCATATGTTCTCTTTTAAAACTAATACTAAATAAAATTTTAAGTGAACATATAAATGTCTTTGCGTCTCTTTGAGCTAATAAAACCTCTCTGTGATTGCTAAATGCAAATATCATCTCGTGATTTTTACTGAAAGTGTAATCGAATATCAAACTGTCACCGCCTTCCCTAAAATTTTAACAAATTTAAGGACACAGTAAACAACAGCTGCAAGTGATTTAAAACTTAAATTTAAATAATCTTATTTTACTTAATCTTGTTTATTGGTTGTTGTGGTTTATTAGACCCTAAATTTCGTGCCTTTGTTCAATAGGATAAAGGCACTTTTCCCAACAATGGGCCATAATACGTCTTTATTTTATCTTAATCCTGTAACTTCTTACGTGGTTTGATGATAGGCTTCTCGCTCGCTAGATTCAATTATCTTTAACCAATGGCCCGGCAAACGAGGACATCGGTCAAGAGCTCCCCGAAATAGTCCCTATTTATTATGTTAGTTTATATCATCCGTCTGCGACGTAGTCAAATTACAGATTTTGGTATAAGACCTGAAATAAAATTAGGATAGCGGAAGTTGTAGCATAGAGACGTGAAGTTAGCTGTGGTAAGGTGTGCTGACGGGCGGATAGGTGCTGTGCGGAGAGGAGCGGAGCGATGCGGAGAGGAGAGTGTTGTTGAAAAAAAATAAATGGGTTGACTTTTGAGAAAATAGCTTTTTATTTATTGGATAAGTGTAAAGGAAAAATATCGTTGGTATATTTTAATCTTTTTGAGAAAACGGTTGGAGCTTAGACTGACCACACTGCTCCATGCGGATTGATAGGTTAAATATATCCAATATATCCCAAGATATCTCGGCAGATTTGCAGAATCCTTTGCAATGTTTACCTTTACTGAAAAGCGCGTTGTAAATAAATATAATCTGGCTATAAAAGTTTTTATAAAAAACTCATTGGTGCATGCCCGGTTTTTGAACCCGTAATCTCCTGATCGGAGTAACTTCCAATCTGGATCTCCCCATATATATAATATTAGAAAAAAAGAATAATAACGTCAGCGCTGTTGTATGAAAATAACAGGTAGAAAACATTCGCCATTAATTTTACACTATAATGTTCACGAAATAATCAATAATATATTAGTAAGACTTGGGATAACAACTGGAACCGGAAAACGCGATGTTATGAATAGGGCCTTCACTAGGTAAACAGAAGACCACATATCGAAATATCTCTATATACAGATGAAATGTTCGTTCCATATGTTTTCTTCTAAAACTAATCCTAAATAAAATGTTAAGTGAGCATATAAATGTCTCTGCGTTTCTTTGAGCTAATAAAACCTGTCTGTGATTGCTAAATGCAAATATCATCTCGTGATTTTTACTGAAAGAGCAATCGAATATCAAACTATCACCGCCTCCCCTAAAATTTTAACAAATTTAAGAACACAGTAAACAGCAGCTGCAAGTGATTTAAAACTTAAATTTAAATAATCTTATTTTACTTAATCTTGTTTATTAGTTGTTGTGGTTTATTAGACCCTAAATTTCGTGCCTTTGTTCAATAGGATAAAGTCACTTTTCCCAACAATGGGCGATAATACGTCTTTATTTTATCTTAATCCTGTCACTTCTTACATAATTTAATGATAGGCTTCTCGCTCGCTAGATTCAATTATCTTTAACCAATGGCCCGGCAAATGAGGACATCGGTCAAGAGCTCAAAAGCTACTGAATATCAATTGTATACTGAGGCAGTAGTATTAAACTGCATGTCAGTGGTGTACTAGATGTCAATGATATATTGTATGTCCGTGGTATACTAGATGTCAGTGCTATACGTAGTCCGTAGTATGTGTATAGGTGGTATACTGTATGCCTGTGGTATGTATGTAAGATGTATACTGTATGTCAGTGGCATACTGGATGTTACTGATATGTATGTAAGTGGTGGCTGAACGGTATGAATCCCGGTGGTATAGTGGATGTTAGTGGTATACCCGATATCAGTGGTGAATTTCCAGTCACATAATATTGTGCCCTAATGTGTCGGTAGTCATATATCAGTATCATATACATTAGATGTCAGTTGGTTGGATTGAGAAAGAAGATTCCCAATTAAATCGATTTAATATTACAGTAAGCTAGATGTCAACTAAACTTTAAAACTGGATGAAATGAAAAGAGCCCCTTTTAATTAATATTCACTGGTTAAATTCAAGATCCAGAGTTGTACTCGTATTTATTAATCTTGGTTGTTTTTCCTCAGATTAAAGTCGAATTTCATTAATTTCAGAATCAACTCTGTCATTTTTAATTAAGAGAAAAGTTGTAACAGACAACTTATAATTAAAAATTTGCGGATAAACTGAATAAATGTTGTTTAACTTTATCATCATGTGAATTTCTGACATTCTCATCCTTCAATTCTGTTTAAAGGCTTCGTTTCGATATCAACTGTTAAAGGTTAATATCTGGTTTTTAATTGTTATGATAAATTTAATATTATATATAATTTATTTTATAACGAAAGTATTATTATTTTAGCTAATCATATAAGCATAATATATTAACTTAATTTTACACAGAATGAAAAAAAATCTCCGGAAACCTTTAATCTCAGAAAGTGTCACCAAATCATTAATGAAATAGATTTTTCTTTGTATCGTTGTTGTCTAGTAAGAAACAAATTATTCTGGTATTACAGATTGTTTTATTTTACGTATTATTTTTAAATCAAAAGTGCGCAATTTCGTCATTTCTTCAGCCGCTTTTACGATCGTATTATCAGAAGCAACGTGATATGTTCATTCGCATGAACAAATATTTCAGCAAAAGCAAAGCGGCTTACATTTTTTTTTCTGATTCGCCCAATAAATAAAACATCTTACCGTCATTAATGTTTCTTGAAGGAATTTAGCTAGAAACCTTCAGTACTGATTTTGTTTTTTATTCGTGCGAAGTTCGTCTATAATTCGAAAGCAAAATATCTTAATAGATGTAGTATTGTGAATTGGAATACAATTTCTGACTCTGCTCAGATTCCTCATTGCTAGTCGCCTAGAATTACGCCGCTCGCTCCATCACGCTTGATCGACCCTTACCCCTTGCCCTTTTATTAAATAAGGCTGTATACCTGTGCGGATAACTACTAGATGCAATCATGTGGATAGACGTACTCGTATTGTGCGAATTTATATTGAACATACATTTTGGAATTTCGACTTGAACAATGTTTGATGAGTTAAAACTGTTGTTGCTGTTCGTAAACATACGAAATCACTTTCTATGAATTGCGAACGTCTGCAACGAATTTTATAGTAAAAGATTATTTAGTTATAAATTTAAATTTCGAATCCTAAAACGTATTATATAGGCTAACCCTCCATATGACTCTGAACTATTATGAGATTGGGTCCCGAGTGTGGCAAGGGTGGTGAAAGTCATAGATTGCAAATAATATCAATAAAAAATATTAAAAATTGTTACTAAAAACATGTACCAAGCCCATTATTATAGTATAGGACTACATTGAATTCAAAACAGCGAATTTATTATAAAGGCAACTCGATTTGATATTTATATTCCATAGCCTTACATTAAGATAATCTTAACTATCAGTATTTGTATTAGTCACATCAAACTATTTTGTCTGCTCTTTTGAGCGTCTACGACACTGTATTAGAGATGCTACGAAGTCTTAACTGGTCGAGGTAAGTTGTTAGATTCTAGGCTAAACTAGTTCGAAACTTGGCTTAAGTTTGGAGTTTGGATGCAATGTAAAATATACTAGGTCTGACATTTAAACTTCGTTGTAATAATTTAAGCAATTGCTTTGTTTCACATTCAAAATAAAATACAGTACAATTTAAATAAAAAACTAATTGAGCATTGTAGTTACAGGGGCGAAAAGTTGGTAGTGACGAAAAAATATTTCAAACTCATATGAAACACTCGGCAATTTTACAACGACCAAAAAGTGAGTTTAAAAAGCTGTAACTAATTTGAAAGGCTAAAATGAATTTCAAAAATAACTCTGTATTCTATACAAATATCAAACTACGGATAAACAACGTAGAGTTATTATACTAGAGTAGAGGAGCCAGTCTGAAATATGTATATCGAAAAAAAAGAGACAGAAAATGAGGCTTTGAAGATTTTGAAAACCATAAAATATTGTCTTATAAACTTTTTCTAAAATTATTGTAAAGATACACACGAAAAGAAAACTACGAATACACAAACAACACTTAAGATTTCAACAAGATAGTGCGTTATAACAACATTAATATACTTTATGGAATGGGAATTATTGTTAACTATTGAATGAATTTGTTACCAGTATGTACTACATTACAGAATCCTACAATAGATTACTACGTTGTACAATATGGATTATTTAGATTTTAATAATAATAATAATGCTTTTTAGCTATATGGAAGAGTAAGGAGTTGCATGGAAGATTCTACAAGGCCCTAACGGATCCTGAAGTCGACACCATCTCTTCGACTTACTGGCTACAGTTTGGTGACCTATTCGGGGAAACTGAAGGTTTCGTCTGTGCAATTAACGACGAAGTCATCAAAACGAATAACTACCGGAAACATATTATGAAGGATGGCACGCTTGACATTTGTAGAGCGTGTCACCGTCTTGGGGAATCACTCAGGCATATTGTTTCCGGTTGTTCTTCTCTTGCTAATGGTGAGTATTTACACAGACATAACCAAGTAGCCAAAATCATTTATCAGCAACTTGCTCTTAAATATAGCCTTGTGAGTACCGAAGTGCCTTATTACAGATACAGTCCAACTCCAGTTCTTGAAAATGATCATGCTCTGCTCTACTGGGACCGATCTATCATCACTGACAGGTATATTGCCGCCAATAAACCTGATATAGTTTTGGTAGATCGGTCAGCGCGTCGAGCAATTATTGTTGATATATCACTGTTCCACATGACGATAATCTCATAAAAGCTGAAAAAGAAAAATTAACTAAATATTTGGATCTAGCTCATGAGATTACCGCCATGTGGAATATTGACTCAACAATAATTGTTCCAATTGTTGTATCGGTAAACGGTCTACTAGCGAAGAGCCTCGCCCAACATCTCAAGAGGCTCTCGCTTAGTTTTTGGATCAAGGGCAGGATACAGAAGGCGGTGTTGCTTGAGACGGCACGCATTGTGAGGAGGTTCCTCACTCTGTATTTCTAACCGCCGGGAGTTTGGGTCCTTTCTCCGCTCTCCGTGGTTATCAATTTTTTTATATTTTTAAATGTTTTTTTTTCCTGTATGTTTTAGAAAATATTTAAAAATGTAAATTGATTTGTAAATAAATTCAAATAATATCAAACTATTCAACAATTTTCTAAAAGACCTAAATACAAAAGCGGATACCTATTAATTGGGATGATGATTATAATCCATGCTTTCCATAAACATAAATTGGAAGTGAATCTAAGAATTTTTGGCTGGCTTTTTATAAAACTGAAAAAGAACGCATGAGGTATTTAAAAATAACAACCGAAACGTTATGGAAGCGTAGTTTTATAGATTGGCATCGCTGCATCGTCGTACATTTTGGTGAATAGAGAAATACATACATAATTTTGTTCGATACCCTCATTATGATAACGTATGTTATTCATATGACGCTTAATTAACTATATTTATAGTGGCCGATTGAATTGTAATTGGCCGTGTAAATATTGGACCAAATTGTTGTTTATCGGATAAAATTTCGCCATTGTAAACCTACTGATAGTGTTGTTGTGTGCCGTTTTTTATTTAGGACAAAGGCCTTCTCTTTCACTTTTGGAGAGTAGGGTTCGAGTTTAGACCTAACAAGCTACTGCAATGCGGGTAAGTAGGTTACTCATATCCCAAGAATGCCCCTAAAATAGATTTCGTCATAAGCTTTCCCTTCAACTAAAACCCTTTATAAACTGTAAATACTATTTGGATACATATAAGGCTTACACGTCTCAACAATCGCGTATCATGGCTCTTAATTATTTCATGATTAATATTTAATTGTAACGACAATTATTTAAGTCTCTCAACAATTCACGTCTATTACTTTGTAAAAATTGACACTAAATATCTACTAGCAAATCAGTAAGTATCAGTGTGTGGCCACTAATGTGTAATTTTTGCGGTTTCTAAGAAAAATCGATTTCAGATTCTTCATAAAAGATAATATAAATGTCTTTGATAAAGAATCAAAATTTTAGCTTTTTCATTTATTTTATGTATCATCTGAGTATTAGGTTACGTTAGTTTCAATTGCTGTCAAAGGTCTGCGTGCCTTAAAAGTTGTATTAACTCTCTCTCGTTGTATGTACTCTTTAGTACAATCGTTTCTTTAATATAATAATTCCGTGCGTCGGTGTCGTCTATCTGATTTTATATTGAAAATTCCACTTCATGATATTTCTTATATTGGAAAATCATTTATTTCTGGATGAACATGTTTGTATATAATAAAATAAGTTGTATTTATTGGGCTGGAAATAGCACAATTATTGTGTTGTTACATAACTTATTTTTTTTTACTAGCAGAATGGGTTACGGATTAATATGAGCTAGTAATTCTTAAATTTTAGAGCAAATCATTAGGTGGGATAATTATACTAAAAACAAGATAATCCAGACTAAAGGCCTATATAAATTAAACTTAGATAAAGTTTGATTTCTAAAGCACAATGTGATTTGAACGGCAAACTTTAAACATCTATATTTGACTTTATATGTGTCTGACCCATTGGCACAGTGGATAGTGATCCTGCCTTCAAATCCGCGGGTCGCCCGTTAGATTTCCGCCGCGGGCCAATATTTTCTATATAAAGAATTTGTTGGTTCTTCGAGTATATTTCATTTAAGTATATATTTAAAAGTTATATATGTACATATTCATCAGTTGTCTCTCACCTATAACACAAGTATTAAATTATTAACTTAGGGGACGGACGACCGTGTGTATGTAAGAGTCCCATATATTTGTATTTATATATTAATTTGTGATAATCGATTTGTAATTAATCCTTAACCGACCAATATGCTTTCAATTTTATGGTTCGTCTCCTTAAAATTTTGTCGCAAATTTTCTCTGTCAAGAAATTTAAGATGGATTTTTTTTTCGTATTTTTGTTCTTGAAGTCAATATAATAGGAGTATTTTAAGTAAGTGTTCAGGTGTTTTTTAATTATAGATTTTTATTGCTTATACATACATATTAATTTATGAAAGTGCTATTAAATTGATTCTGTAAATTTCATAAAGCTTCTCGAATTAAAGAAAATGAACATAAATGAATACAAAAAATCATAAATAATAGAACCGGAGTTTTACAGTCACGACCCTATATATGTCTGAACTTAAATACTACTTTTTTTTCTTACAAAATAGGCACAGAATGGGCAAACAAAGTGAACGACGCCATGGTTATTCATTTATCGGTTCTAGTTGTTTGTGTTCCATATCAGTGTAAGTACTGAGGCCTGCCTATGGTTTTAATTAAAGGTTTTACGTCTGTTTCAAGTTTCGAAGCGTGAACCACTCAAACGATGAAAGCTTCAATATTTGTCTAACAAACTGAACATCACATCGTCTAAAATATATATTTTACCCCTTTGTGAAGGTTTTAGTTTTTTACCCAACCCCAATTCGCCTTGCGGGAAAAAGGGTTCATTAAAAACTTTTTCTGACGTCCGATATTGCAATTTTATACGATACGCAATACGATACGATGACAACAGCATTTTGTTGATATACCTTTTCGGTTTTTACGATTTTCATTGCCGTATACACTTTCATTATAAACTTAGACTTTTATAGAGACTTGTGAAAATCACTTTGTCATTTAATTTCAGAAACTCACAAAGAAATAAATTTAGTATTCCAACTACTTTGGCCGGAAAATTGGAAAATAATTGAGAAGGTACATAATTAAAATAAAATGAGATTAGAAAAACATTTATATAAGCTATTATCAGTATTAATAAGTATACGAAATTTTTTTTTAATCATGTTTTTTTTTATTAATAAGAACAATGGCTCTATATTATTCTATCAAAGTGAAGTTAGCTTTTTAATTTTATTAACAGTTTTACTATAGGTTGCCATTATAAGTTATTTTGAACATGAAAGTTTGAATGAAACTTGTGGATTTTGTTAATATTCTGTTTATCGGAGTGCACCGTAACATATTTAGCTAACATCAAATTTTGCCCATAAGGGGTTGAAAATAGAATTAGGGGAGAAGTACAGTCAATAATTTCCTACCTAGCAAGTTAATATATAGCCGTAATGAATTTATATCTAGGGGCCATGTTTTCAAAGACAAACACAAAAGAGGTAATATGACAGTAACAAAATATTTTTTAAATTCAATGCGATCAAATTGAGTATTACTTAGCATCTAATGTATAAAAAACCCAGCCACGCTTACGCTGTGACTCATTGATATTAATTATTAATGCTTGGAAGAACTTGGAATTCTCTGTTCCTATGGGAACCAGTATAAAAATTGTATAAAAAAGTGTAATATAGAAATACGATGTTGCGCTAAAAGTATAAAAAAGTCAACTAAAGAGTTACATGTCGAGATCTTGCAAATCTCAATAAGAAATACGAATTACCCTATGTAAATGCAATCACGAAACTAAATATTTTTCTATTCGTATCTATTTTTATTTTATACTTATAAAAGTCCCAAAAGATGTCTGTATGTAATAGATTTTCTCAAAATGTACTGAATGGATTTTTATAGGACTTTCACTAAAAGATACAACAATTCTTCCGAAAAGCTCAAGGTAATAGTACATTACAGTTGTATGTAAATAGTGTTGAAAAGGTCGCGCGGTAAAAAAAAAAACTCGCTTACTAGGAGCTTTAATAGCGTGCACCGAATCAACCAGCAGAGATAAACTAAAGAAGTGTACTAGTGTGTAGTGAAGTGTTAATTGTAGGTCTACAGAAGTCCACGACAGTATGTCTCGCATATCTTATGATTAACACACAATAACTACTTTCGCGTCAAAAATTTTAATTAAAAGTATTATCGTTATTTTTGAGACTGTTTTCTTCTATTTTAACCCTTATCTAAATAAATGCGTTTTTACCTTTGCGCCGTATTGGTGCCGTAAATCCGTGCCCATACTATCAGGCGTTTGATTTTGCATTCATTTTAATAGAGTATCTATCTAATTTACTTCTTCGTATAGAATGGAGTCATAACATACATGTCTAGTTTATAACATTTAAGTTTTAATACCTAACAAAGTAATGATAGGCCTTGTTACTCGATTTAAAAATGTCAAAGACCTTTGGATCCCACTCCCACAAAGGTTTTCCTTCAGTATCAATTCGATCTGAGGCCTTTTATGATGTAGCAATAGGGTTTATTACAACGCTCGATGAAAATTTAAGGGTAACGGAATCAATGTCTCGGTAAATTGAAAACGTGAGTGGCAATATAAAAAATTCTTGGCATTCTTTTTTTTGTTTAAAGCGTTGATTTCTAAAATGGCCATTGATTATATATACATAGGAGACAAATATTATTAAAATTGGATAACTACTTGCGTTGTATATTTTCCCATTTTTCTACATCTTTCTTAATTAATATATATTAGAACAAGCTTGTCTTTATAATGTTTAATAAAGTAATGTAATGTTTAGTAAAGTAATAAAGTAATGTTTGATAAGTAATATTATTCCGTAATTTTGTATAAGCAGCATTTAAACCATTACTCGTATCCATTAACTGCGACCTAATTCTTTTGTACTCTTTAAAAATTAAAATATATTTCTTTTTCGTTTTAGCCATATTGCATTTTTTCGGGAACTGCACACTTTCATCTAAACGTCACCTCAAAATTAACTAATTAACGGTGTAAGTCTTTTAATATGGTTACTAACTGAAGTACAGTACTTTAACAGTACATTAGAATTGCATTACGATTTTATCGAGGCGCCTAACCTCCTGATGATGCTTCTGTTGCGGGGCAAACGATCGTAGATATTATGGTATTGAGTTTGTGTAGTGCTTAGTTGTCGTATTAATGGGGGCTAGTGCGTGAGTTTTTACAAATTATAACAGGTATGAGAACGGCCGTGTGTTATCCGAGTAGTATAAGCCACCCTTATGTGTGTGAAGTGTTGGTGTTGGCGGCGTTTTGTGATGCGTGTGAGGACTTGTCCTGCATGTATAAGGTATGAGAATTTTGACTGCTTCATACATTTACCATTACATATATTCTCTTAACAAACGCGGATTACAGGAAAATTATTCTATTGTAACTTCTAATTAAAGTACGGAACACACAACATATTTGTGAGGCTGAGATCGTCACTATGTAAATAAAAAAAAGTTTTGATATTATATTTCAAAAGGAAAAAACTAAAATCAGCAGCTATTTTACGTTACAAGCTTCATTAAAATGCCAGGTTTTTTTTAAAGCAGAAACGAGTGCATTGTTTTGAAATCCCTGACTCAATCTATTCGGATATTAGCTCAAACTACGTAGCCCCTCAATAGACTGTGTGATTAAATTCAGCGAGGAATAAAGATTCAAAAAAGGGAGTCAAAATGTGAAAATATTGCTTGGGAGTGGAAAAATTATCACGATGCTTCAAAAGTAATGACTTCCTCTTACTTTGATATCATTAATTGAAATGTATTTGTATGCAAAATTTTAAATCTCATGAGAAAATATGTAAACAGAAAGCTTTGAGAATTTAAATAGGTAACAACAATTTGGCAAATAAATTAAAATCCTTTTTTATCGTTATCGACAATTGGACTTTTCAATGAATGAAAAAAAAGCAACTAAATGAAGTAGTTTGTGTTGTTTAATAGTTTGATAATATAATTGAAATATTTATGAAGAATAATTATAAGAAAATATATCATGTGAAACATTAGTTTATATAAATTTTAACTCGTACCTAATATTTTAATTTTGGAAGCAACTACATAATCATTTATTTTATACTCCAAAGAAGTAACTTAAAAATTTCATCATCATTCTCCTATATGTATTTAAGTTATACTTCTGCCCTTATCCTTTTCAAAGTGGGGTCGGCACAACATCTTTTAAACACGTTTTTACATGACTGAGCTAGGTATTTTATCGGCCGGCTGCGTGACGTTAAATTACCTTAGTCGCCTTTTATGACATCACCATAAGAAATGAGGTCTATTCTACTCAGCCGGATATCACATAAGTTATTAGGTAAATAATTTTACACTACCAAGCGTAATAAACTTTTTGCCTTAATTATTTTAAAGGGTTTTATATTTATATTACACAAACTATTCTAAATTATAATAAAATATGTGGCTACAGAAATATTTACAAATGAACTAGGCAAAATTTTTATTTAAAAACTTCAGTGTAATAATATGATGTCCCAATAGATTATAAACGGTCGCGTGCCGCCTCCCCTTTATCGATATTTCTTAATGATTGATTGCTATGGAGCTATTTCTTTCTCACCCAGACACTCGACAAAACCTAAAAGACATGCCGTGCTATCAAAGATATTACTAGTATTTAACATTCATCAACATAAAATAATTTAATTTGCGACGCTTTTTTAAATCGATAATCTTATTGGCGGACAATCACCGTAAAGACTCAGTGGACTAAATACAAGTATTTATACAATTTTATTTAAACTTTTCTTCCGATTATCAGCCAGTATTAAATTAACTTATAATGGTGTATTATTATTAATTATTATTAAAAAGCTTTTTATTGAACTTGCAATGTCTATTGACCCACTTTCTGGGGTCTAATTAAGCAGACATTTTATGTATTGGTCTAGTCCCGATAACAATGCATGCTGATGAGAAGCATATTCTGATGCTGCTGCTAGGATTGGCTCAAGACGAGGGAACTGCTAAACGGTTAACAGTAGGGGCATGAAATTTGGTAAAACCTTTTTTTTATAGCATTTTAACTTCTCTAGCTTTTCATAGTGATAAATCATCATTCTCCTACCCTTATCCCACTCTAAGTGGGGTCAGCACAACATGTCATAAACATGTTGTCACTTGATTGGCTAGGTATTTTACGACTGGCCGCCTGTCTGACGTCAACTTGCCTTAGTCGTCTATTACGTCACCTCGGTAAACAATTAGGATGGTTAATTCTACTTAGCCGGTCACAACACATTTTTTTTCAGAGTGATATCATCATCAGTTCATAATGGAACCAGCGTAATGAAATGAATTTCAGAAAAGTTTGTGTGCGTTACAAAGGTTATAATAAGAGAGTAAAGTAAAAATATCTTTACACCGCTAAAATAATTATATTATTACAACAAAAATTTGTAGTATAATTAGATTCGGACTTTTGAATAACCTGTCTTGTTTTTTTATCCAAACAAGGGAATTTTAATTTTTCACGAAATATTATAATAAATTGTTCAGATATTTTATTTTATCTTACGAGTTAAATAAGTATGAATAATATCTATTCACAAATGTGTATAACTTTCATATAAATATATTGAACTATACTATTGTATTGTATTGTATTGTATACATATTAATATTCAAATTCAAAATATTCTTTATTCAAATAAACTTGTAAATAAGTGCTTTAAAATCATCAACTCTAGTAAGTAACGCCTGTTACTATCCCACTGCTGAGAATAGGCCTCTTCTCTCCGTTTTGGGAGAGAAGGATTGGAGCTAAGACCTACCACGCTGCTCCAATGCGGATTGGTAGTTTACACATACCTCCAGAATTCTCTAGAGATATGCAGGTTACCTCACGATGTTTTCCTTCACCGAAAAGCGTGTGATAAATTGCAATTATCAATTAGACACATAAGTTTTAAGAGAAAAACTCATTGGTGTCTGCCCGGGTTCGAACCCGTGATCGTCTCTAGAGATTCACACGGTCGTACCGCTGGGCCATCAACTCTACTTTTAATATACTATTAAATAATATTTACATTAAATAAAAAAAACGTTCGGTTAACATTTTTTTTATTTTATTTAAATACTCTTATTGCACTTACAAAGCCACTTGACAAACACAATCTGCTTCAATTTCTACTTTCAATATAGCACGAAATCAGCATTAAACCGCAATTGTATTATTAAACATGAAATCGAACAAATTCTATTTTTACATAGAAGTTCGATTTTAAAATATACTAAATTTGAAGCCATTTTAACGAAACTAAAATACACAAACATGACTTTTCCATTGAGAGAAAATATTCCACCGCATGTAAAATCTTCTCGAAAGTCAACTGAACAAATAAAATATATTTTTATATTTTCGACGTATCCAAATAAATATTCAACCGACATTTAAAGTAAATTTTTTTGTACGTAGTAGTAATTATTACTATATTTACGACACATTTTGAAGATATAATTTTTTTCACTTTATTGAAACAATGTGTTACGTCGGGAATTCAAGATTTTGTATTGTTAAATTGTATATTGGAACTAAGTTCCTCATCTTTATATTCTACTAGTTGTGCAAGCAGCTTCGCCCGCATGGAAAACAGTGTGTTACAGATTTTTTCCCGAATTCAAACTTTTAACATAAAAGTAGTATCGTGAGCTGATTATAAGAGAGTTTTTGAATAGCTTTCACCGTTTACTCAGCGCTCGCAAGTAAAGCTTTAAATTTTGCCGTTTCTATTCATTTTGGTGTGATGTTATATAGCCTTCCTTGATAAATGCACTATCTTATACTAAGGGAATTTTTCAAATCGGTCAGGTAGTTCCTGAGATTAGCGCGTTCAAACAAACTCTTTTCAGTTTTATAAATTAGTATAGATATGGTATATTATCAAAGTTTCATATAAATTTTCAAAAAAGGCATACCATTTAGCTATAGGATCGTATAACTTCATCGTGTTACGTTTTAATCATATCAAATCATATTCTTTTAGAACTTTAGAGATGAGTTCACCAGATTGGAAAAGTGAAATATAACCAAAATACGCAACTGTAATTTTTTTTCAAATACATATTTCTAATGATTTATTTATACCAGTAATGGAGTAAATTATACGATTATATTTGTTATTGTATTTTATAAGTTTTAGTTATAAGTTATTATTTACTTAATTAGATTTCAAACCTATAACCAATCAAAAAAATAATATTATTAAATACATTTTAAGACCTGATAAAGTTTATTAGCAAACGCTTATTTCCATATTTCCATATTCTGCATATGTTTAAGAAACGTCTCTAAGAAATGTATGCCTGAATTAGTATCTGCTATTTAACGTTTGAATAAAGTTTGTTTAAGAATACATCAATACTTTAAATAATAAACGTTACTATAAAATTAATGATAATATATTTCATGGTATTGACCTTCTAATGAAACCACGTCAACTTTCTTTTCAAACTGTCTTTATACTATGATGCGTCTATCGATTACAGGCGGCAACGCCTCTTTTTCCCTCGCACGATATTCTTCAGTGATTGATTACTTTAAAGCTATTTGGTACTAAGTTACTCGCCAAAACCTTGAAGAAATACTGTCACAATATATCGAACAATTAATGATAGCAGCATGTTTAATTTTTATGAGTAAAACCCAAGCTAAAAATGTTTGTCTAATAAAGACTCCAAGTCCTTTTGTCCATGCAAACAAGTCGATGCGAAAACTCGTATAATGGGAGTATGAGAAGTTATTTAAACTCGCGACCAAAACTTAGGACGCGCCAATAATGTACCCTGTAATGTATAATACGTCTTATATATTATGTAATTGATAATCTGAAAAATGGATTATTAATAAATATTTTATTATAGCATCATTTCCGGCGGCTAAACAAATAATAGAAGATTATTTAAACTAGATTCGAATAAGGCATAATCTAGTTGAAGTATTTTTTATTTATGAATTTATATTTCTGGTGCTTAATATGATAATTTTCAATGAACAGAAAAGACAAATCTTTTCTGATTTCAGATTATCGTGTCCTCAGAGTTCATATATAGAAATCGGCTATATTCACCTCTTATTTTATCGGGTCAGCCAGACTAGTTACAAGCCCATACGCTCGGCATTATTTCTCGTCGCAATAAGTTATTATTCAAAAAGGCTTATGAACAAAATGTATTATTAAAATTCATTTGATATATATATATATATATATATATATATATTATAATATTATATATATATATATAATATAAATATTATAATTTGAATATATATATATATATATATATATATATATATATATATATATATATATATTCAAATTATAATATTTATATTATATATATATATATAATATTATAATATATATATATATATATATATATATATATATATATATATATATATATATATATATATATATATATATATATATATATATATATATATATATATATATATATATATATATATATATATATATATATATATATACGTATATATATATGCGATTTATGGTCTTAGTTAAGTACGGCAGCTTAATATAAAAACGATATAGTATGAAGACTTTTATCCTTTAAGACAAATAATATCCACTGAGAATTTCAGTGATAGGGCTTCCAAATCTCAGTCGTGAGATTACACTTTGTAGGATTGACAGGGTGCTTCACGATATGTAATTGAAAAAGCTTTACTCCATGTTATATCCAAGGATTGTATACATTGTATAATTTAATAAGGATTTTTTTTATTATTTACTACACGATATTTAGATGCGACGAAAACCTGCTGCCAGTTTTACTAAATGTTAACTTCATAATTTCCTTAAAATGTAGTCTTATTAGGTAGTTATTAACATAAAATAATAAAAAAAATATAAGCTATTGCCTCGTTTAATTCATCTGGGACGGTTACGCAATACTGATCAGCTAGAAAATTGTTTACATTCGATATCAAAAAAGAAATGAACAAATAATGAAACAAATTACATTACTAACTGAATTTACCACGTTTCAAATGAGCTAGAAAAAATATCCGACCGTAGAACTTATTTTCAATTTGTTCCTCAAGGGAAATAAGTCGGTACGGTCTTGGGAAACTCTACTCGACATCCAACAATCGCCGTTGAGTGTTAGAGTAACTAACAATACACAAGAGATTCGTTGTTACATATATGCTATGCACTTGAAATAATGTTACAAACTAAATACTGTATCACCCTATAATTAGAAATAACACCATATATTTTCTTATTATCGTGTAATATAATGGCCTAGTCATAACAATAAAATCAATAGATATTCTATTCATTTATTTTTGTAATTTTTTCACTATTTTTATTTTATAATAATTGTCAAGTTTTAAAACAATTTTAGTTATATGCTGTGTTAATGTTTATTATATGGACAATTCGAACAACTAAACTTAACTGTCTGAGAAGAATCGTAGCTTCGACCTACTTGCTACACCAGTGCAGATTGACTGAGTTCACATCGTCCCATCCGAAGAATAATGTTTCATGTCCTATGTTTATACATGCGACATATAACTTTATTCTTTCACATTAAATAATCTATCGCCTTAAAAGGTGCATTTCTTTATTATGAACTCTCGAACATATTGTATTTCAAAGCCACACTCTTTTGATTTCAACCATTCAAAATACTATTCAAGTTTTCGACTTTAACTGACGTAGCAAGTAATTAAATTTCAGAAAAAAATACCAAAGTGAATCTAATTTTTATTTCAGTATTTTACGCTCTTTTATACACAATTTGCACATAAATTGCAAATTTTCATCTTCTTTGGATACAAAATATGCTATGCATATTTCTTTTGCTCTTGACTATTATATCACCCGCATCACTGAACGTACGGCTTTTTAAATTTATTCTAAAATGATGTAGCATGTCTGTGTATAACGACACCATTTAACGTATTATTAGATTGTTTAAAACCTTGTCCATATTTCTTTTCTTTGTTGTTCTGAACAACTTTGATAATGTGAACTAATAATAGTAAATAGACTATTAAAATCTAGTAACAATCTTATTGTTTTATATTCGTGTGTTGCAAAATGTATTGTCCATAATATCAGACGTCTTTTCTTAAAAAAGTATACATTTAATTTGCCATACTTTGTTACTAACGAAAACGATCTAAAAAATGAGGTACATTTCCGCATTTGTACTAAAATTAAACTGTGAAAGTATGAATCCATAATCTTGACTGACTTGTGTGTACTAGATACTAGAATGATTTTTTTTTAATACATTTCTTTTCAAAAGACGGTGGTACGATAAAAATCCCTGAAACCCAGTTTACTTAGTTTAATTCTTTTAGAATTATTTCTTTAGCAACTTGTCAAAAATAGTAATGTGGAATTAAAAAAGGTCATGTACCTATTTAGTATTAACACGCACGAGCCTACAGTTGTGTGATAATCGTGTGATAAATTATAATTATCAATTAGACACAGGTTTTAACAGAAAAACTCATTGGTTCCCAGGGTTTGAACCCGTGACCCCTCGAAAGAGTCCATGGTCTCACCGCTGGGCTATCAAAGTTTACTTTTATATTTATCGTATATTTATTTATCACTTGTATATTTGTCTTTTTCATCATTCTCCTGTCCTTATCCCACGCTAAATGAAGTTGGCACAACATGTTATAAGAATGTTATCACATGATTTGGCTATGTATTTTACGACCGGCCGCCTGCCTGACATCAACTTAGTCGTATTTTACGACACTTCGGTAAGAAAGAAAGTGGTCTATTCTTCTTAACTGGATACCACACGGCGGGTCGACTTACCTTAGTCGCCTTTTACGACACTTCGGTAAGAAATAAGGCACACAGCAGGTATATATATTTTTACTGGCTTTTCTTTTCTTGTACTGTAACTTTATGGGTTCTACTGGACTGTTTTGACGTTACTGTTGAGGACGTCGATGGGTTTCCTGAATGGTGTTCACTTACGTTACTCAGGCGCACGTTATTAGTATCAAAAAACTGCCAGGCGCACAAAATAACTAACATCTGATAATCTGAAGGAAGGATTCATTTTAAAGGGACAATATTACATTCTTGCGAATTAATTTATTTAAAACCATTAAGAAAAATTTAATAAGTAATTAATCATTTATTTCCAATAAGGTTGAATAAACTGCTTGCCATAAATATTTTCATGAAAATATTTTAACGATATTCAAAATTATGTTCGCAATTAGTTAATTATGACTGGCCTGTTGGAGCAGTGGGTAGTGACCCTGCCTTCAGGTCCGCGGGTCGCGGGTTCGATTCCCGCCGAGGGCCAACATTTTCTATAAATGAATTTGTTGGTCTTTGAGCCTGGGTGTATATTTGTATTTAAGTATGTATTTAAAAAATATATAAGTATCTATTCACCAGTTGTCTCTCACCCATAACACAAGTATTAAGTTACTTACTTTGGGGATGGACGACCGTGTGTGTAAGTGTGTGTAATATTTATTTATTTATTTATTTATTATTTATCGTACAATTTGTTTCAGTAAAATTGTAAACACGATTCTGGCAGTTTCTTTTAGACAAAATTATTACCCCAGTAGTCTAGTCACTGTAGCGCTTCGACTTAAATTAGCTAAAGTGATTTATTTCTTCTTTATAATGGTTACATATAATTGGTTGTATTATATAATATGCAATCATATCTTCTTAAAAATGTGGTTTTATGCCTGTTTTCGGCCATTGAAAAAACTGTCAAAAAGAAATAATTTGTAAGGCTTACATTTGCTGTCATTTGTCATGTTATGGTATTATAAACGGTCGGTTTAAATATGGGAAATACCCGGATTCATGTCCCAAATGTCAACGACTTTTTCTTTTTTATTTGCATTTTTTATGTCTTTCAATAAAATTGCCAAGCCAGACTTGGTCTCTCAGGACTTATTATTACTTATCATAAATACGTGTAAACAAATAGAAATAATAAAACAATTTTTACATTAAGATATAAACTTACAAAATATTACAAATTAATAAAAGTTAAGCTATATAATGCTCATCTCAATATTTATATATTCAAAAAATTTACCTATGTTGTTAAGAAAAACATTATTTAAAATGCAAGTTGCATTTTTTTATACTGAAGGTAGACTGAACGTTTTAAAGTGATTGAGCGAATAAATCGTACGAATAAGACATTCCCAAATGTATTACTTAGTCCTTAATCCGTCAAGGGGGGATATCAACTACTTAGACGAATGACTATTTCTGATCTATTCTCAAAGGCTTCGTAAATCTCCAAATGCAGTCTATTTCAATCTGAGTCTAAGTCTCTATTGGTTTGATATTTTCAGTTCCGATTTCTGAGACATAATTTTATGTAAAGCGGTTTACGTTTCAATCCGCAATGTACCATTCAATTATGGATGCTTGTCTGAATTGTGCAATAAAGAAAACGTTGGTAGAATTTGGTTGCGGTTTTCTTTTTCATTATAGTAACTGCGGTTTACTAAAGTAACGCAAGAAACTTAATTTGAACCCGTAAAAACCCTTAAAGTGGGAGACAAAGTCTATCGAGCACATTGACAATGAAAGAACATGTTGACACAAATAAACCAAAAATACACATATAAAGCACGGAGTTTTTCTGAAATTTATTCAACCTGCCAATCCGCATTGGAACAGTGTCATAAGGTTCACTTCCAATTCTTCTCTCCAGGGAGACTTCAACAAAAACTAAAGTGCAAAAAATTTACCGCTCAGAAATCCATTCGAGCTCACTTATAGGTACTAATAATATTACATTTTTTGATTTTATTTATACTGGGGTTTTAGTGTGAATATTATATATGTTAAGCAATATTATATTCAATATTTTTTATTAAGTAAATATCTTTATACCTTGTTAAAATTATATTTATTTTAGGAAATAGTTTGTTTACTTTAAACTGACGAATAGTAAATGTGGATTATAGAGAAATTTAGCTTTAAGAATATTAAGTTAACACTTTCGAATATCATCTTTTTGACCGAATTAAACACCAAGGTAGGGTATTTATGTATTAAGAGCATATTATAGTTGAAGATATATCTTAAATACAATTTCCGACAATGTAAAAGACGCTTAATTTAAAGGTTTCATATCTTTTTTTAAATTATATTATTTTCAAGAAGTTATTACTTAACCATTTAAAAAAGTGCATTACGTTTCTAGGAAAGGTAGAATAAATATGGTTAAGCCAAACGCAGAGCATTATTTTCCATCCGGTCTTGAGGGAAGGCAATCTTTAGAAATTACTCTTGACATTCGACGATCGCCGATAAAACGGAAAAATCATAATTCTCATGAGATTTCTGCACATTTGAAATGATTAAAAACTTTTATTCTGTAAAACATTATATTGGATAATTTATAGAATTAGGCGTTACTTTGCGGAGATCCATAATACAAAAGTAATAATAAAATCATTTTGCTATAATCCGCGAAGAAGTAAAATAGAAAATATATATAATGCTAAATGTAAGTGGACAATCGGTTATCATACCTGATACATGCAGGATTCGTAAAAACACATGCACAAACCTCCACCACCGCCACCACAATTCACAAGCACTATATACGTTCACTATCACAAACTCAACAATCGTTTCGCCCCGCAACCGAAGCATCATCGGGAGATAGACTCCATGACCAAAATCGCAAATTTTTTTTTACATTATATTGGCTTGAAAATATACGGAAATATGTGAACTAAGATGAGTTTTTAGATTTGAGAACGTTCTTTATGGAAACAAGATTATGATATCTTTAATCTCTTTGGACAAGCGAACAAAGGAAACATATAGTCACAATGCAGATTTATAAACAAATATCCTAGAAATTATACATACTCGTATAATCGTATTACATTTTCAGGTCAATTTTTTTAACCATTTTTTTTACTATTGCTGCATTGAATTAAATATCACGTCTAATAGGTACAAATCTATCATCGATTATATTCTCAAGTTACAGTTCTGCTACAAAACACATAAATATATAAATTTCGTATGGAGCATTCTCTTCGAGGCAAATTCTAACTTTACTTGTTTTGTTGTGTTTGCTATTTTACGTGACACTTGCAGAGTGATTTACGCCTAATTTGCGCTGTTCAGGCCATAAAGCAAGATAATAATAATAATATTAATTTATTTCACAGACATACGGAAACTGTAGTATTCTTCTTCTTCTTCTTCTTCAACCGATGGACGTCCACTGCTGGACAAAGGTCTCTTCATGGGATCGCTAGAACACACGATTTTGTGCCGCTTGTATCCAGCGGCTCCCCGCGACCCTTTTGAGGTCGTCTGTCCAACTAGTAGGGGGTCTTCCGACACTGCGCTTTCCGGTGCGGGGTCGCCATTCCAACACTTTGAGACCCCAACGTCCATCGGTTCTCCGCACTATGTGCCCCGCCCAACGCCACTTCAGCTTCGCGACCCGCTGTAGTATTGCAGCTCATTATTTGCGCATGTCATTATAGACATGAGCGTTTGTATTTTACATTTAATATAAAGGTTACTTTTATTTAAATGACATAAATATAATTTTATAGCTGAGATATGTGGGTAATTTATTAACAATGTATAACTAGATAATCTTTTAATTATTACTGATCAGCAACAAATATAGGTGTACTTAAAAACAATTTTATCTACGTTGTGCAAGTAGGAACTGGAGAGTTTTATTGAAGTGTGATAAATCGACAACTCTGCCTTACATTGAAGGGAGTTACTTTAATGAAGTTAGATTGGCTTCAAGAACTACGCAATCACACTGCCTTAAATGAGCATGGATTTAAGTTGAATTTGAAAAAAAAACACTATTCTATCGTTTTTTTAAACAGTGTAGTTTAAATAATTAGTCGTGTGAAACATTTGAAACTTGTTATTAGAACCTATAGGTAAGTTTTATTTTAACTTTTTCCCATTACATACCTTACATTACATAACATCCTTATTTTTTTTTAACTTTACGAGACCACCTCATGTAGTATTATTTCTACCTTTTTCATCATCCTCCTGCCCTTATCCCACTATAAGTGGGGTCGGCACAACATTTTACAAACATGTTGTCATATGATGTGGCTATGTATTTTACGACCGGCCGCCTGCCTGACGTCAACTTACCTTAGTCCTATTTTACGACTCCTCGGTAAGAAAGAGGGTGCTCTATTTTACTCAACCGGATACCACACGGTGGGTTAACTTACCTTAGTCGCCTTTTACGACACCTCGGTAAGAAATGAGGTTGGTCTATTCTACTCAGCCGGATACCACACGGCGGGTCGACTTACCTTAGTCGCCTTTTACGACACCTCGGTAAGAAATGACGGTGGTACTATTCTATTCAGCCGATACCACACGGCGTTATTTCTACCTTTGTATAGACTAAAATTTTAAATTTCGTAAGAGTAGAACAAAGTACTTTCAGCACCATAATATTTTGAAATATATGATTAAATAGTAAATCTTTTATTCGTTAACGCTGTCTAACATTTATATGTCCAAAGGGGATAAGCTAAAATTTATTAGAGCAATAAAAGAAAACCTCGCCTATTCTTCGTTCATGTCCTTTTCATCACGTAATCTCTCTTAATTCGTCTTAAGCTCCAGATCCTACCGGCTTATCCCTATGTTAACCATGAATTGTTAGCTATGACTCTTATTATCGACTTTTTGTACTATATTTAGAAACGAAATTCATTATGGTAATTTCAAAGATTGAAGGGTTGACAATTGTCGTAGTCTGTATTTATGAATCGGTGTTTGTGAAGTGGGTGAAGGAATAAAATATTAACTAAAATTGTTCATACTTTGCTACGACTTTAGTGAATTTTTACGGCTTTACCAAGAAGCAATATTACAGATTTAAAAATTATAAATAAGTTTAATAGCTAACGCAACTTTTGTAACTCATTCCGTAGTATAACCTCAGCCCTAAAAAGGGTCGACCTAAAGTGACAACATTTTGTGTATAAAACACTCAACGTTGTTTACCCTCGACATTAAGGTAAAGTCAAATAATTACAGGTCTTCGTCTAAATTGCGAACATAAGGAGATTATCCAACAGATGACTGTGATTTAACTTTTACAAACTATTAACTGTATTTATTGATCAAATAAAGGACGATCAATCTTTAAGTAGAAGGTTTCTATATATTATTATATCATAATGTGTTTCTCAAAGATACATTTAGTATCCACACGTTTTCAATGTTTTCTGGGCATTTCCATGAAATATGATAAATAAATAAATAAATAAATAAATAAATATATGGGACACTTACACACACGGTCGTCCGTCCCCAAAGTAAGTAACTTAATACTTGTGTTATGAGTGCCAGACAACTGGTGAATATATTTTTAAAATACATACTTAAATACAAATATACACCCAGGCTCAAAGACCAACAAATTCATTTTATAGAAAATGTTGGCCCTCGGCGGGAATCGAACCCGCGACCCGCGGAGCTGAAGGCAGGGTCACTACCCACTGCTCCAACGGGCCAGGCAAGATAAATTAAGTTTAATTGAGTTTTAAAATTCGTGTTGAGTTTGATATCTATGTTATAATCTCTAAGTTTCTTCACGTTATTGATCCTATATCACGACAATGTCCAATAATAATGTAATAGATAATATTAAAAGAAAAAGTATTTATTAAGTACAAGCTGAACCAAGTTAACTCATGTGTAAACGTTAGCGTTTAAATAACGTCAATCATGTTTATTATTCACTGTTCCCGACAATAAATGAGATCATCAAAACTCATCATGTGCTTTTCAATGAAGGAAAATATCGTGACGAAACCTGCACACTGCTTTTATTTTACGATTATAAACCATTATCTTAAGATATATCATGTTAAATATACTTGATATAAAACCTATTTATTTATATAATGAAAAATATTAAAGAGGATTATTATTTATCAATCAATCAATAAAACAAAAACGCTTAAAAGGTGAGGTAAATTAAGGAACCAATACAGTAAATAAATGAGAAAAACCAATCTAGTTAATGAATTTAGTCAAAGAAACCTTGTAGATCATAGCTCAACGTTTTCCTAATGAATTTCCTTAAAAAAAACTTTCCAGAACACTTTAGAGTACGACCTTACTTGAGATATTAGAAAATGTCTCAAAAATATTTAATTAAGTCAATAAATTCTTTATTTGATTGCAGATTTAATCTTGTCTAATACGTACCACGTTCAATAATAAGGATTGAAATTGAATTGAAACAAGTCTTTGAAAAGTGCTTTAGAGATAAAAAAATGTTGCATTGTAACAGTACTTAACCGCTTAAGTTAGCGCGACTCAAGTCGCTAGTACCACTAGTATTGTATTAATTTACGAGCAAGAGTACGAGTTTGCGTGATATACCATTACAGCTTTGCTTGGATAAATCGATGAGTCATGAAAAAAGGTCAAGCCTTGTGCCCTAACAACCGATCGAGCTCAAAACGGTTAATGAATGCAGATGAGCTGCGCAGTTTTGCTGTATAAGTCGTAATATGAAATTGCCAACGTAGGTGCACTTTGCTCAACATGAACTTTTACTTTAATCTGTAACGACCTCAACTGAATATTTATATTTCACTCCCAATAAGTGCTTCATTTATTATATAAGTTATAAGTAAACGAACATAACATAATTGAACTTTAAGGAAAACCTTACTAGAAAAACTTACTTTAAGAAAAAAAAGAAGAAAAACTTTTTCTAAGAATAATATACCTATTCGAATAATAGACAAAACAAAGGATAATATAAATAATAAAATAAAAATTAAGAATAACGTGATCCAAAACCGCGATGAATGATAATATATGTAATGTAGAGTGTATTAGCCGTGCTCATACCTGATACATGCCAATTTTGTAAAAACCCATGCACAACCCTTCACCAATAGAAGAACTGAACTATAAAAGTCTTCAAATTTACCATCATTCTTCCGCCCTTATCCCGCTCTAAGTGGGGTCGACACAAGATGTCATAAACATGTTGTCACATGATTTGGCGTCATATTTTACGACCGGCCGCCTGCCTGACGTTAACTTACCTTAGTCGCCTTTTACGACACCTCGGCGAAGAATGAGGATGGTCTATTCTACTTAGCCGCTACCACACGGTGAGTCAACTTTCCTTATTCGCCTCTTGTGACACCATTCTACTCAGCCGTATACCACGCGGCTAAAGTTCAAATTTACCATCTACTATAATATAACTTAAAATGATTTGGAATTTCAAAACATAGAACTAAATATAAAATGTTTCTCGTTTAAAAATAATGGCCATAAGACATTCTGTCATTGCTTACGAGGCACCTAAGATGCTATTCTTTGTGTTCTCAACAGCATTCAGTTTCAGTAGCGTTTGTTATAACCGTAAAACTGACAGTACGCTCGCAGTGGTTCAGAAACAATTTTGTTTGTGAAACAAAAATGAAAGTCGCTATATAAGCTTAGGAGTGCCGTAAACACGTCTTTATTCTGCCAACAAAGTTAGTGTATAAACCGGAAGTTATTTTATAAAAAAAAATATTAAATTATTACATTATATAAAAAAAATTACGATGGAAGAAAAAGCTACATGTTTGAAATATACTACAACTATATTGTACGAGTAAGTCGGTTAAGACCTTCCTTGTTTTAAAAAATGAAAACAGGAAACGACTACTTAGATATGTAGGTAAACTTCAAAAACGAATACATACAAGCAAAAACTTTAATTTAAACACGTAATAGTAAAAATACATGTACCTTAAAATTAATTCTGGGAAGGATGAAATCAATTGAGAAATTTGAATTGCAATTTTTTGTGCTCAAAAATACATCATTTACCGATTCACAGATACCGCCTGCAGTAATACGCATTTAAACAAAAAGCCATTTCGCTTAATTTAATTTAACAATTAAATTTTCAGCAAGTAAAGTTTATCCAAAACGGTTCCCTGAAATAACATCAATAATAATGATGTATCAGTAATTATAAAGCTAAGAACACAGCATTGTTTATTGGAAGATAAATAGACTGTTACAACATGTTTTTAATACAACCTCCTTCATAGAGTTGGCGATTAATATGAAAAAGCATTGTGGCTGTCATATTTTTATGTGTCATTCATTGAGTTGTTGCGAAAGAGTAAATGGGTTGACTCTGGGAAAACTGTTTTTTATTTATTGAATAAGTATAGAGGAGAAATTTCGTCGTTAATTATATTCAGAAGTGGGATGTAACCTAAACTCACAAATAGAGTGGACAAAAGGAATATCTGGAAATTTAAAGAGTTTAAAGAAAAGACAAATGACGATCAATATCTTGAGATAACACGGGGAGTGCGAATTTTGTTAATATGAGAGATAGCTGCGATATGCGATGCTATGGAATAAAAAATGAGAGTTTTTATTTCAGAGATTATTGATGGTAATTGGTATTCGGTTAATTAATTCTGTGAGATCAACGTGACGATGTGCTATGTGAGGCCTTAGACGCGCCCGTGACTTTTGTTCGATGGAACTGTCAGCTAGAATGACGCTTGTTCTCTGGATCTTTCCAGTTGTAACGATTGTTTTCTAGACTGTGGACATCTGCAACGACTGTCAGCTAGGCTTTGCCTAGAAGTGGTGATTGTTCTTTGAGCGTTATCATTTGCGAGTCTGTTTACGTGTGTATCTGCTGAGTTGGTTGCCACTAATTGAGCTGTGTTATGCCATGACAGTGATTGAGGGTGAGCTTGAGGTGCGAAATGCTTATGGTGCGAAAAGCTTAAGGAGTTGAGGAGTTGAGCTTAAAGAGTTGAGCATAAAGCGTGAGCTTAAAGAGTTGAGCATAAAGCGTGAGCGTAGTCCTGTCATGTCATGGCATGTGCGGTTTTCTTTTACAGATTAAAAGAGCAAGTACTGAGTTTCTTGCCGATTCTTCTCAGTACAATCAGCATTCCGAATCGGTGGTAGACTCATTCCCAGAAGTCAGCTTATGAGATTTGCGGGGTCGCAAATGTTGTCAGGATGGTCGACTGTTACAACATGTTTTTAATACAACCTCCTTCATAGAGTTGGCGATTAATATGAAAAAGCATTGTGGCTGTCATATTTTTATGTGTCATTCATTGAGTTGTTGCGAAAGAGTAAATGGGTTGACTCTGGGAAAACTGTTTTTTATTTATTGAATAAGTATAGAGGAGAAATTTCGTCGTTAATTATAAAACTTTTCATTCATAAAGAATTGAATTTTTTTAATGATAAATAGAAAGATAGATGAACAACTGTAAGGTTCTGATAGATAAACAAGAAAAGACTGGAGAGAGTGTGGATTTTCATAATACATTAATTTGATAAATTTCCACATGCACTTAACTACTTTCTAACAAATACTTTCATTTATGCAACGCCACCCAATACAGTGTATTCTACTAGAAGAGAAATTAATTAAATAACGATATATATTTACAACTTAAAAGGATATTAATCAAACAAAATAATTTAAAAACAGCTGATTTAATATATTTATTTAATGACAACTCTATCTGTCAAAATCATTCAGTATCATTTAAATATCTAATAGACTCGGCACGTACAGCGTTTTTAACTATCGGTTTTTACATTCTTAGTTACAATATTGTTTCATCTACACTATATAATATAATATGTGGATAAAATTTATATTTAATAAGAGAACTTTTTAGCGAGTACGTACCAAAAAGATTTCGAGCGAGTTACTTCCAATAGTTCATTTTTGATATTCAGATAACTGTGTTAGGAATAATAAAATAACAGTGCAATCAATTTTATCTGACCATAAGAATAAGCTTGTAGTTTTTTAAAACAATGTATTGCATTAACAAAAAAAATTGTCACTGGCTTTTGCTGTCATGTATCACGACACGAATTCAAGCCGTGTAAATACTTTTAACACATAACATATACACATAACATTTTTAACATATAACACATTTATGACGATAAAATACGATGATATGATAGTGATATTAAAATCTAACTACATATATAAAATTCAAACTATTAGTAACATCGTTTAAAAGATTTAGAAAAATTATTCTTATGTTGAACATAACATCGTTTACAATGTTATTTATAATTATAATTTATCACACGCTTTTCGGCGAAGAAGAACATCGTCAGGAAACCTGCATATCACCCGAGAATTCGAGAAATATGTGTAACTTACTAATGTGTATTATATCAGTGGTAGGTTTTAGCTCCAATCCTTCTCTCTAAAATCGGAGAGATGAGGCCTATGTCCAGCAGTGGGATAGTAACAGGCCGTTACCTTACTATGATTTGTAAATATCGAGTAAGAGCATAAGTTATAGATAAATCACGCGAGCCCGCCTTATATACCTAAATGTAAACCCAAGGAACGCGTACTCAACAGTTTTTAAACTATTTGCTAACAAAGGTTATCAAGATTTTCTATGTGTGCTAATTCGTTGGCATTTCACATGACGCAAGTTTATACACAGCTTTTTCCTTTTTAATATATTGAACAATTACACGGCTGTCCGTCCCCAAACTAAGTAACATATTCCTTGTGTTATGGGTGACAGACTACTGGTAAATATGTACATTTATAGTTTTAATCTCTTTAATTTACTAATCCTCTTATTTACAGTAGCGACAGAAAAGTAGACGCTTTAAAAAATGATTTTAGGAACAGAATGTCTTTCCTAGTAGACATTTGTTATTCAATGGTGTTAAGTATTACTATGTCGAAAAGCTACCTAATTACAAACTGAATTTCCAGCTAATAAAGCGCTATGAAAGTCGACCGTGTTAACATTTCGGATACCTAATTAAAAGTTAAGGAGTTAAGGAATATATACTTGTTTACTAACTAATTACAGAAACTGTACATCAGAAGCGTTACGGAAGTTGTTACAAAAGGTATTGAAATCATTTTTTTACGTTGGAAGTAGTGATATGATGTTTAATAAAATCGTATAAAACACGATATATGGTAAATATTGCTTTATTGCGTTGTTTCTCAGCTTAATAATACGGCATTAACGGAACATTCTCTCTGTGTTATCAACCGGTGAACGTGTACTATTGGAAATAAGATTTTACAAGGGATTTCCACCCCACATAATCTTTTTTCACCTGAATCGATGAGCAATCGACCTTTTATAGATCGGTTGTCCATATAGCAGGGGCTTACCAACGCTGAGTTTTTAAGACCGAAATTGCAAATTCAGTTCCAAATTTAAACTCCTCAACACTCATTAATAGGCCACCTTAGGTAATAGGTAATTAAAATCATTATTTTTAGATTGTACAAATGTACAAATAATTTATTTGATATAAATATAAACAATAAACTATTTTAATATACATAAAATATTTAACTTTTTTTATATAAACTTGATTGACATTGATTATACCGCATTTTTCGCGGACTTATTTTTTGTTTAATTGATAGGTCAAAACTTTGTTTAAATTAAACATTTTTAGGGAAATAATATTTTTTGTACATTTTAAAAAGTTATAGCATTTACATTACATAAAAACATTAAAATTATTTGAAATGTTACATTTTTTATGTTATTAAGCTCTCAAATATTATGTAGAGTAAGAGTGCGCTGAAAATAAATTGTAAACATTAAATACATTAAACTTTCTTAACAACTCTTGTATCTCTTAAGATCAAGATGCTCACATCTAAAGCCTCAACCAAGATATACCAGGTTTAGTTTAGCAAAGGCGTATTGAAAACTATTATAAATTGTTTTAGAAGTATTTCTTTGTAAGTATAAAATTTTAAATGTGTTATAGCAAAGTTACGTCCTACGTATCGGTAAAAGATCGCAGAGTTCTAGAAGTTATTTATAAGTTTAAAGTTCACAACCGTGAGTTATCTAAGTATATATAACTCACGGTTGAAGAGTGATGGTCTTACATAAACAAAGAAAGAGTTATATACTGAAATTGCAATGTTTAAATATGTATTTGTATATAATTTCATTTGTTTTCTGTGCATTTTACATCAAATTATTTTTATCTAATTTTTCTGGTACTCAGTACCAGGATGAGGAAAAATCAGTCCATCAAGTAAGTACCAGGCTTACGTATAGAAGTCCTAAGGGCTTCGGTTAGTCGGCTAGTTATTTTTGTTGTCTCACAATTTGTGTATATATTTATACTTATTACACAACAAGTCCCCAAAAGTCGTCTGTCTGTATGTGATCAATTTTCTCAAAATCTATTGAACGGATTTTTGTAGGATTTTCACTAAAAAAAAGTGAAATTCTAGAGTTTCCAGTTTTCAGCCTACCGAATGTGGCGACTAATAATGAGACATAGAAGAATTAAGTATTTGATTGAAGTCATGATCTTAAAAAAATGTTATACTAACTGGTTTTAGTAGTTGTGGACCAAACCAGTATACATTACTTGTAAGTTCAAAACTTACAATTCGAATGAGCTTAAGAAAGTTTATAGGGGTATAAATGATATTCCGTATTAAAGTTAGGAATTAACAAATAATTTATAGAATTAGGCGTTACTTTGCAGATATCCATAACTCCACAACCAAAATCGCAAAGGCTTTGCAATTTTGGTCGTGGAGTCTAGCTCCTGATGATACTTCGGTTGCGGGGCGAAACGATTGTTGAGTTCGTGATAGTGAATGTATATAGTGCTTGTGTATTGTGGTGGCGGTGGTGGAGGTTTGTGCATGTGTTTTTTACGAATCCTGCATGTATTAGGTATGATAACCGATTGTCCACTCTACATTTAGCATTATATATATTTTCTATTTTAATTCATCGCGGATTATAGGAAAATAATTTTTATTATTGCTTTTGTATTAGGAATTAACAGTTATTTAGTTCTAGCATTTCAATTAACAAAATTCTGAGAAAACCAGGTATTAATTAATTAAACCTAGAGTTTCTCTTTGTAACGTTTTACTACAGTATGTTTAAAGAGGTCATCTTTCGTTCTTTTAATGGAAATGAATAATAAACATTTTTAAAAGGACTTGTTTGTATTTTCCATGTTATAAAGATGTGCTATGTATAGTTCATAAAGCTAATTGACAAACCCTCGTTCGCTTAATCTCTTTAATATGTTTGCAACGTAGACAAGGACGCGTAATTATTTGGCCTTACTTACCTTAATTTCGAGTGAAATTAAGTTTTGTCATTTTGGGAACCTTTAAAGCTTGACTTCCACAAAATTCTACAAAATTAAAGCAGATAAGTTTTTATTCTCATAGATTTTTTAGATAGATAAAGCCTATGTCTATAATATTGTTTTGCTTTATTCAACTGGATTGAAAAGTAAAAAGGTTTCTATGTTTTAAATCTGTAACAAATCAGTTATTGGTCTAAACATTTCACAATCCTTTCTCCAACCATTGCGTACAAAATATATTTGAGCTCGTAACGTCCAATCTTTTCGCGTTGCTTCATTCAATTTCAAGGGTAAACAGGGTTGAGTCCTTCATACATAAACTGTTGTTACTACGGTTAGCCCCCTATCACTATGGCACACAATATATTTGGGGTCACAGAGTTTCCTTTCATCTATCTTAATTTAAAAAATATAGATACACTGAATTTAAATAGCAGTAAGGAGTGAGTGGACCTATTTAGTGTCCTAGATGCGTCTTCAATAATGGAGAAGCATAAGATCTATAACATTTTTTTTTCAATAGAAAAAACAACAGAAAACTATGGAGTTAACATAAGCACAGACATTTTATAACCCGTCATATGTCGCTATGTGTATTTGTAGATTTATGTTCTTATTTATCGTTACATCAATTTCATTACTGCTGTGATGCAAAAAGCTGTGATGGCCCAGCGGTGCGACCGTGTGAATCTCTAACCCGTTCGAACCCGGGCAGACACCAATGAGTTTTTCTCTTAAAAAAAAAAACTTATGTGTCTAATTGATAATTGCAATTTATCACACGCTTTTCGGTGAAGGAAAACATCGTGAGGAAACCTGCATATCTCTAGAAAATTCTGGAGGTATGTGTAACCTACCAATCCGCATTGGAGGAGCGTGGTAGGTCTTAGCTCCAATCCTTCTCTCCCAAAACGGAGAGAAGAGGCCTATTCTCAGCAGTGGGATAGTAACAGGCCGTTACTTACTTACTTTTACTTACAATTTCATTATAACGGTTACAGTGACTATATCGTTAAGAAATCTACATATCACTAGTGAAATTCAAAGCTAAAAGTAACGTGGATTGAAAAAAGGTGGGTCTAAGCATTTTCTCTAAAGTAAGAGAAGGCCTTTGTTGATAGTAACTAGTCGTTTCTTTTTTTATACTACTTGTAAATTAACGTCCATGAATTGACGCCATGTGGATAACTGCGTCGACTCGCTCATTAACCCTTCTAAAAATTTAGCTAAAAATTTACATATTTGAGGCGAGCAATTTCCGACTAACATAATCGTTTTCAACCACATGTTTATCCTTTTCTTGCAAATTTTGAACAGTAAATATATTTTATAAGATACGGATTAGTATCCGTAGTAGTATTGCATTTTAAAAGTATTAATTTTCAAGGCAATCCTTTTCAAGAGAGCATGCATAATTTACTTTTTCTTTGTATATCTTTGAATTTATTTATCCATTAAGTATATTAGATTATCATTTAAATAAAAAATTAAACATGATTTTGATTGATTTTTCTCTTCACGAAATCCATATTTGTTTTGACGATATACGCAATAGTGGTCAATATAGTGTTCTTATCGTACTCCAATCTAGACTAAGAAATAACATTTTTAATGCCAAATAAAATATAATTTGGGAACCAATTTTTACAGTTATTTTCACACAATAAACCTGTGTAATCACCAAATCAATTATTTTATTAAATCAAAATGCCTACAAAAAAAATAATATAAAATAATTCTAACATAACTTTTCTACTATGGAATTCCGCAAAATAGCGCCTACTCGTAACTTGGTCATAAATCGGTAATTAAAAAAATCCCACAAACTTGCTCACCATGTAAAAATTGATAAAGAAAGTCGTTAATATTAAATCCTCACAATGATATTTTTTTTGTTGACCGTAAGTTTGCGCCTTATCATTTCATCTAACGGAAATCACGACTCCCTCGTTAGTATAGTATAGTATAGTATAGACTGTATATTCAAATGAAGATATAGTCTAAGTACAGCGGCGTATGTATAAATAATTTTTAAGAGAATTATACGAAAGATTCCACGATAATAATGATTAGATTCAATCACAATTGTTTAACGATGCTGTTAGAAGGCCATGGTGAGTAGCTTGTCATCGGACCAGAGACCAAGAGATGATAATCTGGAAAATATAAATTGCATTGTATATCGTAAATTAAACCTGAATATTCAAAATCATCATTCTTATTTCTTAACCACAGGCTACAACAAACTAATCATATAGCTATCTGCGCACAGTCGTTCATGTCGCCGTTCATTATTTCCCACTTTGAATTCAATGCCATTGAAGCACCTACAACACGATATCTACAAGAAGTCGACTCTCGGCTCTATGTCCTCGGGGGACCTGATCAGAGGACAATTAGCTTTACAAAGAGATTCAATTACTACACTAATACGTGTAATTAATCTAATTGGAATGAAAAACACTTATTTTAGTTACGTAATTCACCACGAATAAAATTTCTTTTCACTTCCTACACTCTAATCTGCCACAAACTATCCATCCACCTGTCTAGACATATGTGAGCGTTCATTGTTGTCGCGGTTTGGACGTCGATCAAAGGGACACATCACAGGACAATAGATCTTAGTGAACAATGAATGTCCGTTACAACGCTTATGTGCCTTAATTTGTCACGAGATATATGAATTTTTATAACGTGCTAGTTAAAACCGGAACCATTTCATTCGTTTCGTTTTGCCACTGTTATATGAATTATTAACGTTTGTTAACGCTTGTATTTCGCTGTTTCGTATCGAATAAATAAAGTATACACATAAAATGAATACAACGTTCCGAAGAAGTCTAAAGTTAATCCTAGTTCTGCAGCCGTAAAAAGTGCAAATTCATTATTTAAATTTAAACTATCGTGGTAGTATTCATAGTTAAGGTATTGAAATCTGCTATACTCACGTGTTGTTCTATCGGGTTAGCCCGACTAGTTTCCATCCCAACCGGGGCACTTATTCAATGAATGCGAACGTATCTATCAGAGAGCAACGCACACTTGCCGCGCTCACACGTCCGATGCTCGAAGCCCGAGATTGTTGCCGGTTGTCCTTATAATCGTTTACGCAAACGTGTTCGATTGTCCGGATTGCTCTGTGATTCTGTGTTTGGTGTTTTTGTGGTCGCTGTCGACTGTAGCGGAGCGTCGTTGACGTGCCGCAGCGGTCTGCAGAGCGCCGGGTGTTCGCCGTTGTGGGGAGTGACCGTTAGCACTTTTTAGTGCTACGTCGCTCGTCGCTCGTCGTTCGTCGCTCGTCGTTTGTCGTAAGACGCACGGTTGGTGAGTCCCGCCCAATTATCCACACATAGTTTAAATAGGTACACACCTCCGTCCTCACCGGGACGCAGACTAGTTTTTTGAAATTAGTTAGTGCAAAGTAGGCACACTCCCCCCTGCCCTCCGGCAGGGGGACATCTCTTTTAAATTGTTGTTTGGGTCCATTAGGACCCAAACAGTATTTTTTAAATTTTAAAATTAGAAAAATGGACCCGAGCCTCGGGGCCATTTTTGCTTTCCTCCGGGAACGTTTCCCGGACGCCTTCGCCGCCCTTCAGGCGACGCTCGCTCCGCGGGATAGCCCCGCGTCGCCATCGCCTTCTCCGTCACCGGAGAAGCGTCCTCCGCCCCCCGTTTCCTTGTCCTCAGACATGGAAGCGGAGTCGCAGTCCGAACCTGCGTCTTCCTCGGAAGGCGAGGATAATGATGACCGAGACGGTTTCGAAACCGTCAAGTCACGGAGCCAGAAGCGAAAGCTGAAGGCCCCGACTACCGTTCCGTCCAAAAGGGCGATTAATCTAGAGAGCGCCCCGAAGCGCCCCCACCCCCCCGCCTCCGTTGCCACGCCTAACAAGGTGGGAACTGCCGGTTCTGGCCCTAACGTGACAGATGACGTCACGATGTCCGAACGTAGAGAGAAGGTCCCGCCTCTCTACATTAGAAATAAAAGCGACTGGCAGCGCTTACTGTCCGTCTTGGAAGCGAAAAATATCGCTTTCAAGAGTGCCCGATCGACTGTGATCGGAATCAAGGTTGAGCTGACAACCTCTGCGGATCACCGCAGCACCACCACCTTCTTGCGTGAGGAGGGTATTGAATACCACTCCTACGCACTTCAAGATGAGCGCGAGTTACGCGTAGTCATCAAAGGACTTCCGGTCGAGCTCGAGACCGATTATATTAAACAAGACCTGATTGGTCAAGGTCTTCCTGTGCGTCAGGTACATCGTATGTACCACGGACGCACCAAAGCTCCTTTCGAGTTTTGTCTGATCATTTTGGATCTCTCCCCGGAGGGGAAAAAGATATTTAATGTCGCCTCGGTCTGCAGACTGTCCGGTCTGCGAATCGAGGCGCCCAAGCAGAGGGGGGCGATAGGCCAATGCCATCGCTGCCAGCTGTTTGGACATTGCGCCAGAAATTGTTACGCACGTCCAAGGTGCGTTAAATGTCTGGGGGACCACGGTACCGTGGACTGCCCCCGCCCGACCCCTTCGGCCGAACCGCCGAGTTGTGTCCTGTGCGGACAACAGGGGCACCCAGCGAGTTATCGCGGATGCCCTAAAGTCCCGCTCAGGGCGAAACGGGGAGGTCTGGCGGCAGCCCGTAAAAAGGCAGCTGCCCGCACCGCCCAAAAAGCGGCCCCCCCCAAGGAGCGCTTCGTCCCCGCCCCGCTGCCCGCGGTCAATGTGTGGCAGCAGAGGCAGGCAGCCGCGTCGGCTGCACCCCCTTCGCCCCCGCAGGCCCAAACGACGACTCCAGTCGTCGTAAAGGCAGTAAGCGCCCCCCCCACCCCACAGATCGCGCCCCCCAAGCCCAAAGTGGCCGCGCCTCAGCATGCGAGCAGCTTCATGGAGGACATGAAGCTGATTAGCGGGTTGGTCGCCGATATCGACACAGACGAGTTGTCGGTACTGGCGGGCAAGCTGAGGAGCGACCCAAAGAACAGATTGATGGCTTTACTCGAGCACGCAGAGCTCGTGCAGGCCATCGCAAAAATTTCAAAATAAAAAATCTTAATGGGTAGTACACCACACAGGAGGAAACCCTTCGGGCTCAGAGTCGTCACGCTCAACGCGGACGGCCTTGTCAGACAAATCCACGAAGTCCGTGAATTCGTGGTAACTCATTGCGTGGACATACTCTTGGTTCAGGAAACTTTCCTGAAACCGAGCAAACGAAATCCCAGGATCGCAAACTATAATATAATCCGTCACGACCGCTCCGGTTCTCGAAAGGGCGGTACCGTAATCTATTACAAAAGATCACTCCATGTTTCACCAATAGATCCCCCTCAGTTAGAAAACATGGAAACTTCAGTCTGCCAGATTGGTATGACGGGTCATCCATCCGTCGTTCTGGCGTCAGTATATCTAAGTCCCAAAAAAGAAGTGCTGAGGAACGACATCGTCGCGCTCCTGGCACTCGGAAACTCAGTTATTCTGGCCGGAGACTTCAATTCGAAGCACGGTCATTGGAACTCAATTAGTCAAAATAAAAATGGGCGCATCCTCCACAGTCTAAGTGGACTCGCTCATCTTAACTTCGATGTCGTAGCTCCAAACGAACCGACGCACTATCCTCACAATAGTGCGCAGTCCCCGGACGTTCTGGATATTGTAGCGCTCAAGAACGTAGCCCTCCAGCTACGCTCAATAGAGGTTATTCATGATCTCAGCTCGGACCACAGACCGGTCCTGTTTCAACTGGGACGACCCGCTTCCGCGGAGCCCAGTACAAAAACCATCATAGACTGGAAGAAGCTCAACGAGCACCTCCGGTCAACAGATTCTGTCCACCTGGACCAAATCCCAGATAAAATAGATTCAGAGGATGTCGCCAAGTCGGCATCCGCACACCTCACCGCTCATCTGAAAGAGTCTATCGAAGCATGCTCAAGGGAAATACCTGACGATCAAGGTCGTCTGCGTCTCCCTGATGACATCAGAGCGCTTCTTACTAGAAAACGCGCAGCCACTAGGGCGTATGCAGCGTATCCCATCCCCGAAAACCGGATCCGACTCCGGAAATTACAAAGAGAGGTGAAAGAAAAAATTGCCCTCTTTAGCAGCGATTCCTGGGATGCTAAACTCTCGGAGATTTCGCCCAGCCACCAGGCCTTCTGGCAGCTGTCGAAGTCATTGAGAGGGGAGCAATACGTGTCCACACCGCCACTGTTGCGAGCTAATCTTCCGCCCGCGTTTGAAGATACTGACAAGGCCGAGTGCTTGGCGGACAGCTTTGAAGCCCAATGCACCCCAAATCCCAGCTCACCCGAGCACGCCAAATTCCACGACAGGGTGGAATCACTGGTGAATAGGCCAACCGAGGTGGTTCCCGATAGGGTTCCGCTCCCCCCCACCTCCGGAGATGAGATCAGAGCTATCCTTGATAAGCTCAAACCTAGGAAATCTCCAGGTCCCGATGGTATAACAAACAAGGCTCTTAAGCGTCTTCCCGACCGCCTTGTTTGCCTCTTGGTTTTGATCTTCAATGCCCTTCTGACATGTTGTTGCTTCCCCGATGAGTGGAAGGAAGCAATAATCATAGGAATCCACAAACCGGGTAAACCCCGTAACCGCCCAGACAGTTATCGCCCTATAAGTCTGCTCAACAGCTTGGGAAAAGTCTACGAGAGAGTGATCCTCTCGAGACTTAGAACGGAAATAGATTCCAATAAACTTCTACCGGACGAACAGTTCGGTTTCAGATCAAATCACACGGCCGTCCACCAGGTGCACCGCCTGGTGGAACATGTCATCCAAAACCGCTTATCACGCGGAGCGGATACTGGTGCCGTCTTTTTCGATGTAGCCAAAGCCTTTGATAAGGTCTGGCACGCAGGCTTGATATACAAGCTTAAAATTTTAAAATTACCGGATAGTCTCGTAAGGCTCTTACGGAACTACCTAACAGGTCGTACCTTCAGATACCGATTAGACGGTACTCTATCATCCAGTCGACCGATTCGTGCTGGAGTTCCCCAAGGTTCGGTGCTCGCACCATACCTCTATTCGCTCTACACGAGCGACATCCCTCATAACAAAATGGTTTCGTCGTTAGCCCTATACGCTGACGACACTGCCCTCTTCACGTCTTCGATTAAAAAAGACCTAATAGTCAAACGTCTCCAAGCAGAAGTAGACAACCTCGAGAGGTGGTTTGCTCAATGGAGAATAGCCATCAATCCGGATAAGAGCGCGGCCATGTTCTTTAACAAGCCAGGCGCTCGGTCCCCCCACCCCCTGAAGTGTATAACAATACACAACAGGGAAATACAGTGGCAGGAAGAGATCAAATACCTCGGGGTAATCCTCCAACCTACTCTCTCTTTCGCCAAACACATACGCGTAGTCCGTAACAGGGCAGCGTATGCGTTGGGTCGTCTCTATCCGATATTATGCAAGAAGAGTAAAATGTCACTTCGTAACAAAGTGACGCTTTACAAAGCTTGCATAAGACCGATAATGTCCTATGGGTGCGTCACGTTCGCGCATGTACGTCCTTATCGATTAAATGTCTTGCAGCGTTTGCAAAATAAATTCACGCGAATAGCCTCCGGCTGTCCATGGTACATGCGAAACGTGGACCTACATAGAGATCTAGGTCTCCCCTCCATAGCCAACCTATTCAAATGTTTCTCGAAGAAATATTTTGAAAAGGCAGAGGCGCACCCGAACCCGCTCATTTCTAAAATGGTCAAATATAAATGCTATGAAAATAAGTTCAGAGCTAAAAACTATAGGCGCCCTAGGAGCGTTCTATACGACCCTGACGATCATCTTACGATCGCCAACGCCAAACACTTCACACACATACACACACAGCGCCTTCGCCGGCGAAGGCGAGGTCCCCGTTTTCTCACGTCTAGCGGAAGGGGCGTCCAACCCCGACCGTTATGACATTAGGACTCTTCCACAGTCCGACTATAATCCTCCACAGCGCGTCGCTTTAAGCCGAGGTTCGGCCTCACGGGAGGCACCCTTAAGGCGACGCTCCCAGGATGCTGCGGACCTCTTTCGAGACCCGCTCTCCTAGCACTTCACCCCCGGCGATGCTTCTGCGCTCGCCCACTCTCCCGGTGACGCTGTCAAAGCCTTCATGGCTAACAGCCTTAGTTAGTGTCCGAAAAAAAAAAAAAAAAAAAAAAAAAAAACGTATCTATGTTTGTTGTTCAATAATGGCGCAACGGATCGATGGCTTTTTCGTGCGGTGATACGAAATGAGATGGATTAGATGGATGCGTTGATGATGCAAATGAGGTCGCAAACATAATCTATAATTATAGCCTTCCCTTTTAAAGTTTTAAATTGTTTCTGTTCTGTTGCTTAATAATAAATAAAATAACGTTTGAATTTTCATAATATTTACTTAACAGTCCTTCCAACCCGTCTTATCAACATTTTTTTAGTATAATATATTTTTAAAGAATAAATAATGCTGCTGAAACTAAATTTATTTAGTTATGAAAGTATTTCATTCTTTGTTTATTTCATTATTCTTTCCTAATAGTCACTTAGTGTGAAATTTGCATATCAATTAAGAACACAAGTTTAAAAAGAAAACTTGGTACGGCCTGACACGCGCCCCTGATAATGCGCTCAATAGCTCATCATGATTTTTTTGCATGGTCAACACTACCGCTCGTGGAAAATAAAAGGCTATATTATTTTCCACTTTGTTGATAGTAAATTGTTTACGTGAAAGCTCGAGTTAGATAAGCTTTATCCGGGTGGAAGTCGATTTACATGCCTATCCTTTTGTCCCTTTGAAGGTAAATATATGGGGAGGGTTTTTTCAGTTGTGAAAAATTTGTGCATAACATTAATTTAGGCATAACATTCCAATCATAGATTCCAATCATATTTATATTCGTGTTGAAATGATAAATGTGAAAGTGAGCTTATTTGTTTGTGAGACCTTGTTTCACATACGTACAATGCAACGTTAGGTATGAGTTTTAGTCTACAGATATTCACATATTTGGACTAGACTACAGATTCATATAAGCTATACCTATGACAGTACTGATGTTTTACTAATATTATAAATTCAAAAGTTTGTGAGTATGGGTGTATCTTGTTTACTCTTTCACGGCAAATCCGATAAACCAATATCGCTGAAATTTGGCACAATTATTCGGAATAACATATAGGCTATAGAAATTGTGTTAATTCTACAGGAATAGGATGACATTTAAAAACCATCTATTTTCGACCTATCATACGACATACATTTCACGTTGTCATGGTTTTCAGCATTAATAATCATTATAAATAATTAGAACATTGATTAAAAATATATATATTAACGTTATATTTGTCGACATTTATTTTTGTATGAGGACGGAGCTCCTATTATATAATAATAGTATTGTCTAATAAAACGATAAAATATTATTATATAAACGGGTTTTTTTTAATATTATCAGTTTTTATTGAGGCTTGGATATAGCAGTAAAGAAAATAGCTCTTAGTGATATGTTCGCTCGGGAACTTGGAAATAAAACAGCCTACTCGAGAATGATTTACGTGTTAGATTGTACGCAGTGTAAGGCGACACTCGCATTACGTATGTTACAGATAATACGACGAAAACCCGTCAGGGATAAATGTCAGGAGCGTGGACTAGGCATGCGTAGTAAAAATAAGTAGGGGATTGCTGGCATCTTAATCTAAGTTTAGTGTTTGAATATCTGTAAAATACAAGCGATATACACACACACACACACACACACACACACACACACACACACACATATATATATATATATATATATATATATATATATATATATATATATATATATATATATATATATATATATATATGTGTGTGTGTGTGTTTCCCGTGTCAAATTTGGCGGTGTAGAATAGACCACCCTCATTTCTTATCGAGGTGCCGTGAAAGGCGACTAAGGTAAGTCGACCCACTGTGTGGTATCCGGCTGAGTCGAATAGACCAGTCTCATTTCTTACCGAGGTGTCGTAAAAGGTGACTAACATAATTTATAGAATTAGGCGTTACTTTGCGGAAATCCATAATACAAAAGTAATAATAAAATTATTTTGCTATAATTTGCGATGAAGTAAAATAGAAAATATATACAATGCTAAATGTAGGGTGGACAATCGGTTATCATACCTGATACATGCAGGAGTCGTAAAAACATATGCACAAACCTCCACCATCGCCACCACAATACACAAGCACTACATACGTTCACTATCACAAACTCAACAATCGTTGCGCGCCGCAACCGAAGCTTCATCAGGAGATAGACTCCACGACCAAAATCGCAAAACCGTGCTTTTTTTTAGCATTATATATTCTATATATTTTTAGTATTATATATATTTTCTATTTTACTTCATCGCGGATTATAGCAAAATAATTTTATTATTACTTTTGTGATTAAGGTAATCAATCCGCCGTGTGGTATCCGGTTGAGTAGAATAGACCACCCTATTTCTTACTGAGGTGTCGTAACATACGATTAAGGTAAGTGGACGTCAGGCAGGCGGCCGTTCGTCAAAAATCAAAATAAAATCAAAATAATCTTAATTCAAAAAATACATAGCCAAATCATGTTACAACATGTTTGTTTTCATTATGTACACTGTAATCTTTGATGTTTGTATAATGATATATAATATATAACATGTCGCAGTTTTGATTCTATTTTCAAATTCTTGTACTGCCATATTCAAAATCTGGTAACAAATATAGTCAATCAGTGTGAACGATCGGTGGACGCGTCGAGTCGAATTAATATATTAATATATTAATTATAATCTATATATAAACTAGCGGCCTGCTCCTGCTTCGCACGGGTATAAAATATATATCCCATGTCAGTCAGTGTAAAAAAATGATTAAAATCGATCGAGTAGTTTTGATTTATTCATTACTGCCCGTGACCCGAACGCGTTAAATTTTGAGAAAAACAATTTCCTTTCCCTATACCAAGAAGATTTCCTGCTATCTTTGGAATATCTAAATTCATATAGTCCATTTTTACTTATTTACTTTTACATTTTATTTTTACAATTAATTACAGAATGTCTTTAAACAAACTCTTGAAAGAGCGACATAGCTGCTAAAGTCGAAGTGTCATAGGTCGAAGCGCGGTCTCCTCGCGGGATTTTAAATCTGTAATATCTCCGAAAATGTTCACATAAATTACATGCTGTAAATGGCAATATTGATCTATATTAAATCAAAAATTTATTTAAGGTACTCCATCCCATATCCAATTGGATAAGGATTAATGCTGTATTGTATAAAAATTGCTTTAAACATAAGGCATCATTTTTCGTAAAAAGTAAATGAAAAAAACTGCTATTGTGGGTTATCCATAAGAGATAGATATATTCCATCGTGGACTTTTCTGTAGACCTTTTTAAGGTGTACGAATACTTAGTACATTATTTTGATAAATCTCGTAGGGTTTAGCCTGCGTTTGCAATGAAAGCGGAAAATAATGTAATTATTTGCGACATCACATTAGAAACCTCAAAAATTACAGTATTTCTCTACTCGGTATTGAACGTTATTATACATATAAACCTTCCTCTAGAATCACTCTATCTATTAAAAAAAACCGCATCAAAATCGGTTGGGTAGTTTTAAAGTTTTATGCGCACATACGGAAATATGGACTTAGTTTTATAATATGTAGTGATAATATATATAAATAATATATGATATATATCATATATAAATAATATATATAATATATTAATTATAATCGAAATATTTTTTTTAAACTTAAAATCTTAGCTGCCAGGCCAAAACCATTTGTTTATTGCCACTGATAAGTTTTAATATAAGCACTATAATGGTATGTATGGCTCTTAAATATTTCTATATATATAATAATCCCTTTTTAAATTAATTGCTTTTGAATTCAATCTTCAAAGCTATTTGTCTGTGAAATACGTGGCATAAATTTCAAAGAGCTCGCTAACGACTAACGAAAGAGTTTGACTACTAGCGGGCTAGACAAACTTCTTCTTTCTTTCATCAAAGCAAAACTTGAGCTAAAGTTTAAAGAAGATTGTGACTGCATATACTGAACCAGGAAGATTGCTCATAAACTCTGGTTAACATTCGAAGAAAATAAACAATCATCGAATAAACAAAGGTATATTTGCACACATAAAGACGACGTATTTTAATAATTAATCAATTTATAATTTCAAACAAATTAGCATCCTTCGTTAAACCTAAATCTTAACCTAGGTCTTGTTCGACATCAATAAAGGTTGCTTGCGAGGAAGATTAGTAAACGCAAACCTGATTCTATTTGGTAGATAACGCCTGCCTGTTATCGATTAATAATGTTCGGATTATATCGTTAAATTAGAGACAAGATAAATGACCATATTAATAAAGAAGACCTCGAAAATTCGACGTATGACCTGTTACCTACTTAATTTGATCTTACCAACGCTATAATTTATTATACGCTATATCAGCCAATCTTGCGCCGAAATATATGAGATATATTTTAAATATCTTCGAGGTTGACTACAATAACTTTTATCTCGTTTCACTAAGGTTTTGTTAAAAGAACTAGGGAATTTCCATATTATTTTGCAGTCTTTGCAGTAAGTGAGCGTACATACTATCCAATGCTACTAATATTATAAATGCGAAAGTTTGTGAGTATGGATGTATGTTCGTTACTCTTTTACGAAAAAGTTTTTTGGTCGGATTGGTCGGATGAACCTTCACAGTAATATAGATTATACAGCGGAATAACACATAGGCTACATTTTGTAACGATTTTATATAATTTTGGTTCCACGCGAGTGAAGCTGCGGGCAAAAGATAGTAATATATATATATTAAGAAAAGATTTTATTTTATAAAGTATATTATTTATTGTAAGATACTAAGGATTATAATAGTTATAGTAATAGGTCAGTGCAGGTATAAAATAAAACGGCCTCCTTAAAAGTGATTTACGAGAGAGAATGTAAGCGTTGTAAGGCAATAGTCGTACGTCGTACGTTAAGGATAATACGAGGCGAGAGCGTCGGAGACAGGCATCGGTAGCGTGGATTTGACGCGTGGTTGTAATAAAAATAAATAAAGTACTTCAGCCTCTCGCGCTTAATACCGAAATATGTCAAAGTTTTGATTGTATTCAATAAAAGGGTATGACCATTTAGGATTATCTCGGTTTACGGTATTATATAATTTATAAAATTAGGTGTTACTTTGCGGAGATCCATATCAAAAGTGATAATAAAATTATTTAGCTATAATCTGCGATAAAGTAAATACAAAATCGTAAGGCAAGCGAAAGCGATTATGTTGTGGAGTCTATCTCCTGATGATGCTTCGGGCGAAGTTTGGGTGGTGGTTTTTTTTTAATAATAATATGTAGAGAATTCCGTATCAACTCTCTTCATTCTCATAATTGTTACTAAAACTAAAGTTACCTATTAGACCCTCGCTGTTATTAGTAATATTATAATAGTTTACGATTGCGGAACGATAGGCTGACACAGTTTATAGAACAACGTAGGTGTACCTCAATTAAGTACAATTATAATTAAGTAAATTAAGTGGCGTCAAATTGTTTAATTATTCGAAATTTGCGACAATATTATTAAAGTAATGAAGTATTTCTACTAGATTAATAAAAGAAAATAATGCTATAAATGTAATTTTAATTAATTTTCGTTATTTTAACTTTTTAAGGTAAACTGAAAATAAAGAGAGTAAATCTACAACTAAAATAGATACCAAAACACGGTTATAACATCAAGTAAATATCAGAGAGATTTTCTAAATGGGGTCGATATGTTTTAAACATTTTGTTACATGTTTTGCTTAATTATTTTACGACGTCAACTTACCTTAGTCGCCTTTTACGACACCTCGTAAGAAACGAGAGTTGTCTATTCTACTCGTCCGGATACCACAATATATTTACATATTTAAAGTACCTGTTACGAATAATCAATTAATAAAATTTAGTCTAAAAGTGCATCAAACAAAGTTATTTGACTGGCCCGTTGGAGCATAAGGCAGTGACCCTGCCTTCAGCTCCACGGGTCGCGGGTTCGATTCCCGCCGAGGGCCAACATTTTCTATAAATGAATTTGTTGGTTTTCAAGTGTGGGTGTATATTTGTATTTAAGTATGTATTTAAAAAATATATAAGTATATATTCACCAGCTGTCTGTCACCCATAACACAAGTATTAAGTTACTTACTTTGGGGACAGCCGACCGTGTGTGTAAGTGTCCCATATATTTATTATTATTATTATTAATACCAAACGAAATATGAACGGTTATCCGTTACAATAACTTTAACAAGAGTACAAAGTATAAATAATAAACATCTATGGCTTGTTATGAATTACTATTCTGCTCCAAATTTGTCGCTCGTGACCATTAAAATTTGTAGAATAGATACGGATAGAAAAAAAAACCGTTAATAGTCATAATAATTTTGGCAATTTTAAAGCTTGATGAATCAAGGAAGATACTATTTTATTCAACACTAGCTGTGCCAGTGGCTTCGCCCGTGTATTATTCAGTGTGACACAAAATTTTTCTAGAATTAAAATTTTGAACATAAAAGTAGTTATTGTGAGTTAAACATTAAAAATAAAGACATGTTCTTTCGGACTTTTTCGTAGTATTTATGTGGATTCACAACTCTCTAGTACAATATTTTAATGTATTTCTGCTGGTTTACACGGCGCACGCGTGTTAAGCTAGCATCAGGCGAGTTTGTAAAATTCGTTCATAAATCCGTTCCAAAAAATACAACACAAAATCCGTTCGTTAGATTTAGATAAAATCGATCACAAACAGACAGCTTTTGAGGACTTTGTTTTATAATAAGTATAGATATCGAAGTTTATACTGTAATATACATATGTTTTTAACCATTTTCCTCATAGTTAATTGCAGCATTCCTAAAGATAATTAATTAAATTGTTGAGTGAAGAAAAGTACGATTTAATTCACCGAGCACTCCAAGCTAAGCATTTAAACATAACCAAGAGTTAATCGAAGCATTTCTCGATAACAATGGTTTATTCGAGAGAAATAAGCAAACAAAATCTAGCTTTTGCAATTTATAGAATTTTCTTGTTTTCTCAAATATTACTACATATACGCAGCTCCTTTTCAGCCCAGTACGAGGCAATAATGACTAAATGTAACTAGTTAAAAGAATTATTTTTTTAAAGAGGAATAACCGAATTTATTGCTGACTACTCTCGGTAGAAACATTTTTCCGAATCCAGCAGTAGAGTTGACGATTCAAAAGCACTCTTACACAAACAAGCACTCTCACAAGTAAACTTACAAGTTTCCTTAAAAGAAGAATAAATTAAATTTTGAATTGTGTAGAAATGTTTCTATTTTAGTATTTTAATACAAAAGACTTATTTCGACACGATACATACATAATGTACACATATTATAATTGAGGTATCCACTTACGGAGTTTATATACTTGATATAAATACGCTAATTCAAACCTAAATATAGATATTTTTTTGTCAAGAACTTGTCGTTAGTATAGTAATACTGACCTGCGCTAGCTACATTTAAGTCATTTGGTAACTGTCACAAGCGGCAAACTTTAAGCATAGTCATTACTCGGAAGCAAGTTAGTTGCAATAGCGATAGCAATAAATAAATTGTATGCAGCTTTTACAGTGAGTTACAAACCATGAGAAACTTTGGTAGCCCAATTTCGTATTTTGGTAACAATTTCTTATATCAATAACAAATGTTACCAAATACGAAATTGAGTTGTTACCAAATTGAAATAATAAAGTAATCGTATCACGATTACTTAAAGTAATTGTATTGTATACTATAAAAATCAAAATCGATTTTAATGACACAAAATCAATCAAATACAGAATAAAGTTTTTAAAAAAACTCGTAGTATTATATCTTCTTATGCCGACCATCCCTGGTCATAGTCCAACCGATATCGGTCTACTTATAATTACTACTTATATATAATTGAGTTGTTACCAAATTGAAATAATAAAGTAATCGTGTCACGATTACTTATAATAATTGTATTGTATGCTATAAAAATCAAAATCGATTTTAATGGCACAAAATCAATCAAATAAAGAATAAAGTTTAAAAAAAAACTCTTATTATATCTTCTTATGCCGACCATCCCTGGTCATAGTCCAACCGATATCGGTCTACTGACAGATTGACATTAACGATTAATGCTAACTACCCGACAACTTCAACAAACATGCTTCAAGCGAACGGGATGAGTATTGACAAACACCCCTATATATCAAACTTTTATAGCAAACAAGTAACTAGTAATGTCCATCCATCAGTTCTGGCGTCAAAAATGAATGAATATGCGGAATACAGGAATGGGGTCGCAGTTTTAATTTTCGGGATGTCCTCTTTCATAACATTTCGTGCCGTACAATAGTTTGCATAAGATACTGCTTGAAACGTGAAATATTTCAAATCTCTCCTGAAATAGAGAACGGTAACATTTTCATTTTCTTTTATATAGTGAATATTTTGATTGCACAGAACAATTTGACAAACTTGTCCCTGGTGTTGACAAGTACTATGATTAAGTGCTCCAAGAGTCTTCATTTAATTAATTCATAATCTTTGATAAAGCTTTGATAAAGCTTTGATATAATCTCATATATTTACGCTTTAAAGACACAATTTAACTTGTAGGCTAACAACATTGCCTGAGGAATACGCGTTATTTTAAAGTAAGCTTAATTATGTAATGATATCTTTGTTTAAATTTTTTATTATTTTTAAATTAATTGAAATGTTATTATAATTTGAGTTAGGTTAAAGTTTTTATTTACTGGCTATAAAATATAGATTAATATTAAATATTGCTATATAGAATTGTGCGAGGACAAAATAACGACTAACTACTAAATTATAACGAAGTATCATAAGACGTAGAATTTACGGTTGTATCAAGGCAGCAGGGGATAAACTGCGTAGATCTGGGCCTTACGACGAATTAAGAGAGATTACGCGATGAATGGCAGTGCCTACCTACGTAAGAAATGCGAATTTGTGGCTCTACTATATTAAAGATGTCTCCTTGGAGAAATCTCAAAAATGTATGTACGAAGCAAACAAGTCTATGATTGTATTATGAACTAATATTTTAATGTGAAGGTGTTTTTATTTGTCGCTTTTCAATTTCCAAATGAAGTATGATTTAGTTTTATATTGATATAAAGATTGTTAAAGTGCTAATAAGTGATAGGCTGATTTCATCTTAATCCGAAGTCCTCGTAGACGAATTTGCGGACAGAAGCCCATAAAGAAATATTTGTATCACTAATTAAGAACGATATTAGTGCACCAGTCTTGAAAGAAACTACTAAATAATTTTCTATTAAAAGTGCCTAATAAAAATTTATAATTATTACTCGGTTTTCAGTGAAGAAACCTGCGAGATATCTGATATATTTACAGGATTTCTGTGATTTTTGTAACCTGAAACAGTGTGGTGCGTGGTTGACCTTTTCGTGCATATCTGAAAAAAAAAATGAAATACAAACCTTCAATTGTATAAAGGAATTATAGAATTTTTATCTTATACACTACAATGTTAAAAAATATATACTGAGGAATACAGTGCATACTATCTATTGTTTTACATATATTAAAATAGCACCACACACATAAATTTACCTATGAAGTTTGATCCGCAAAGTATCATTTATAATCCATAAACACGGTACGGGCTTATGAATAGGAAGCTCGGATGAATTCGAAATCAATCCGGCATACCTGATCCTAAGCTTGCCTTGCCCAGTTTTTATTTTACATAGAAAAAATTTCGCTCAATCAGAATATTGTTAATACAAATCGAACCGACATTTAGTTTCACTGTGGTAATTCATTTCTGACGCTATTAGTGCTTTAGTGCTACTCAAATTATTTCATACGCTACGTTTGCCCGTCATTCTCAGTGACACTGTAAGAGCTGTTAGGGCCCAGAGAATAGTGACAATCTGTAAAGCAAATAAAAAAATGTCCTACGAGTAGATAAAGAAATATTACATTGAGTTTCACTTCAAATCACTTCACGAAATCGCTCCAACAAATTATGCATTGACCTCAACCTGCTGTGCCTATTAAAGTTAAATGTCTAAAATTCTACTCATATATAAACTAGTAAATATTTAGTACTAGTCGCTTTGTTATCATCACAAATTGTTATTTTTCTCTTCAAGAAGATAAACGAAATAGATAGTGCGATAAAGGACTTGTGGCTGTGATTTGCGTCTAATGCTCGCAAAGATTAGGTAATTAAAAAAGGGCTTAGGAATTAGCGAATGAGGAATTGTGTCTCGACATTGAGAAATGCAAGTAAAATTATTCATTTTAATGAAACTATTTTAGAATATCCACACATTCTGTATGACAGAAGTAATTTCTGTAGAGCTGTCTACGGACTATGATGTCCGTAGATTAATATGCTACGATAGGTGCTACATTCCATAAGCTATACGACGACGCTACAACAATATTGTATTAAGAATACTCTACGATTATTAGACGATAGGGGTACTCAAATTAATTTTGTGATATATAATACAATGACATACAAAGTAGAATACTTTTTCTAGATAATGGTTTGGTATCATATACTTGTAATGGTATTCATTGATATCAGATATCAGGGCTAATCTAGCCTCAATTCCCTAGAAAGTATAGAAAAAACATACAAGTGTGAAGTAGTAAACTATTATAATCAGTTAGTAAATTTATTTTAGTTCGAGTTTGGGACATGTGAAAAAAGCAGCTACCGACTGTCATGCTTGCAAAAATTGTATATTTAAATAAAATATATTTTGAGTTCTTGAGTATCGAGCGTCAGATGGTGTTACTTTTTTTTTAAGAATGACACATTATTCACAAAGAGATAACTAAGAAGGGCAAACATGTGATTAACATGACAGGCGAAAGAGTGGAGCAATGAATATTTCACGACACTGTTTATTACTCTTTTGTTAAAGTATGTTCAGAAGCAGCATATATGTTAATTCAAAATAATCTATTTACTCAGCCTAGTGACAGTGATCATATACCGGTAGCAATAGAAACTCATAGTCAAGTATTGAGCAAGAATGAGTTTTGAAGAAGCTTGAAGCTGAACAGTATGTAATATCAATTAAAGGCTGTTTGTTACAATTAAAATGACGGTTTTTTTTTTTTTCACTTTTAGGACGCATTTGAAGCTAAATAAGTGCCTCTTGAGGATTGTGGTTTCAACCGATGAATATAATGTTCCATATAAAATATAGATCTCTTTAAGGAACATACAACCTTTGAAACCAATTCCTGAAACTAACACTTACGGGTAGCAAGGTGCAAGCAAGGCGCAAGGTGCAAACATGGACTATCCGTAAGTCCCTCAGTTCATTTCAATTTTCTTTAGTTCAGTTCGGAATACACAGTTTAGTTTTATCACACAGGTAATATAAGTACTTAAATTGTTGAGCATCAAATGAAAATAGTTTTTACGTTCTTGAGGTTTGCAATATGAAAATGACAACATTTACCGTAGTATTTGATTCCAACTACACAAGGCCTTAAATTTTCAAGAAGCCTGGAGTATTTTGTTTGGATGCTCGAGAAAAGCTCAAGATAAGTGAAATGATTGTCTATGTTTGTGTAGGTTTACATGCACTCTTCTTTGTTTTGCTAAAATCTACAATAGTTTATTGATTTGAAATACTTTTTGTGATATAAATGGAGGTATTTTGAATAATTAATATTAGGCGAAAAAAAGATGGATGTATCGTGTGAAAAATGATATGAATGTTAAAGGAGTGGCACCAGAGTTGACGAATGATAGAGGAGAATGAAAGAAGAAGACATATTGTGCCGACCCCACTTAGAGTGGGATAAGGGTAAGAGAATGATGACTCGTAAACACAGGATTAAGACCCAAAAAAAATTAACAATTCTTCCTTGGGGGAGAACCCAACAAAGCCTCCAATATAAATGCATGCATATTTACCAAAAACTCTCAGTCATATAAAGGTTAACTCGCAAGGGTCTTTTCGATGAAAAGATAGTATTTTAGTATTAAATTAATTAATAATATCACACAATCATTCTAATAAAATAATAATATACTATAGCAATAATTATTATAAACAAATATATGCTTTTATAAGCTCTCCAGGGTCTAAGCCACTGTGGCTAAATATATGAGGCATCTGATATCGTGAGAGAAAACATCGTGAACTCTTGCAAAACTTTAAGAAAAGAAAGTTATGGTACCTTCTTTTTTATAAGAAGTAATCTTTCGTGGGTACTATACCATCCGCCGAGGTGTAAGCAGTTATGCAAGACGCTTACCGGCTAAATCATATGGTTTTCTACCATGCTTTTTGGTAACGAGGGAACAGGAATACTCAACGCATCACGTCTACATCCTTGTTAGCAGACTAGTGCTGCTACACATGAGGAAACCCTTCATGGGTACTACTAATCGCTGGGGGGCGAAAGCAGTTATGCCGGACTCTTACCGGCTAAAACCTCATGGTGCTCCACCTTGCTGCTTGGTGGCGAGGGCACAGGAATACTGGACGTATCACGTCTGCAACTGCTGCTACACCTAATAGAGCTTGAATAGACCGACACATTGGGAACACTTCAATACATCGGCCACCTCAAGGAACATAGGAAACCTAGGATAGAACTTCAAGAACAACTATATCCAAGGAACTATCTATAGCGCGGTATCACAAAAAAAAGTAAAGTAAATTGTACAAGGGCGCATAGTACGAAGAAACGGTGCGCGTTGGGGCATCTACTGAATAGTATAGTGTAAAAATGACGACCCCACAACATTATTGGACTCCAAATAAGGTTGACACATGATATTAAAAAAATGGAGAGCTCCTTAATCCAACGGCATGGGATCATGTGCCATGGAAGATTCTTGAAGAGATTAATTTTGTCAGTGGTAGTAGCAGCAATAATCTTCGCTTGAGAATAAGTAACAAGAACTATTTGATTGTGACGCATCACGTGACTTATTTCTTTAATACCTTTTTCCCCTAACCCAACAAAACTGCTTAGTAGATTATTTAGTATAGTATCATTTAGTTTGTTATGTACTCGTTTCACCATTAATCAATCCGATGTGCATTTTGTGCACATTTCACTATGGTGAAACGATGCTATGAGACACAAGGTAAAATTATTTTTGCTATAAACAAGCATTTCCTTGTCATTATTTTCTTAGTAACGTCATGAAAGCAAATTCGATACATCGTCCATGCCTAACGACGTAAACTGTTGTACAAATTCATTTATGGTTCCTCAATTTTCCCATAGAACGTGACAAGCGTACCGCTTAATACTATTTTCTCTCCACTTTAGTCATCATAATTATTTTCTAAAGAGTATTTTGTATCGTGCAGTATGCCTATAATCAGATTGTGGCACCGTATAAATGTTTCAAAGGAAGGCTCATAAGTGGATTTTACGACTAATTGGTCCTGAACGTTATAGATAAACGATTTTCTCCCCGATTTATTAAATGATCTGTGTATAGGTGTATTGATTTTTATACAAAACCAGTAATCGCTAGCGACTACGCCCGCGTTGAAAGATTAAAACCGTAATAAAGTAAATTAACCATAAAATTGGTAAAAATGGCTTAACCTTAAAAGCTAGACATATACTGACACGGACTTTGAATTAGAACTTTTAGAATTGAACATTTTTGTCATACTTGATTTTTTTCACCGTTTAGTTAGGAAGAAAGAGGAAAGCTTTAAATTTTGCCGTTTTCGTAATATTTTTATTGCTGCTCCTTTCCTATTCAATTTATGATGTTATATATCTATAACCTTCCTCGATAAATGGACTATCTTACACTTACCTAAATAATTTTTCAAATCGGTGCGGTAGTTTCTGAGATTTCCGCGTTTAAACAAACTCTTTAGCTTTATTTATATATTAGTATAGATAAACAAGAATCCCGCTAGTGGTCGTGTTTTATTGCTTCGAATTAGCCGTGAAAGACAGACAGTCAGAAAGACAGCGACAAATGACTGAAAGACAGAGAGACAGATAGACAGACTGACGCATTTATAATTGTAGCTTCGCTTTTATAGTGGTAGCTTCATTAATCATATTAATCTTTGACGACTGAAAAGTTCTTAGAATAGCTCATTTGAATAAATATTTGATTTATAATGTTCGTAAAGTTATGTTGGACCACACCAAGTGGTGTTAAATAATTTACAAAAAGCAAGTACCCACAAATTTTTCTTAGCCTTCATTACAGTATCGTAATAATGATAATCCAATAGCTCTGCTTGAAATTATTAAAACTATGACGTATATCTCTATATAAAAGTATAAATAAGTTCATCTGTTCAACAAGTATATTTTAAACCTAATATTTGTTACTTTTAATAAAAATTAATTATAACACTAGTGTAGAGTGCACGAACCTAGGATATAACGTAGTTTCAATAAAATAACATAAATATTTATAATAAACAAAGATTCATGTTAATTTAAAACAGTGACCTAAATAAAGGAGAAAGTTTGATATACATGTAGTATTATCATAATCTCGTTTACGTAATTTAGTCTCAATAATATTATCTCAATATTATTACAACATGTTTCTAATAGAACCGTCTTCAAATAGTTCAATAATATAGGTCAATAATGTAACAACAAAAAACATTGTCGCCGTAAAGGTCAAAAGTTGTTAAAAAAGAAGAAATCGGTTGATTTTTGAGAAAATTGCTTCCTATTTATTGAATAAGTATAAAGGAAAAAAATTGTTGTTATAATATACATCAGCGTATTTGTTTTACGCTAAAGGGTTTTAAAAACTGATGAATTTACTTAGTAATTATTTCCTAATCCTTGATTAACTAATCATAAAAATATTTTCAGCATGTAATACTGATTATATTTGTTTCTGAACGAATAAAGAAAAATGCAATTAAGCAACATGTTTGCGAAGAAAGAAATAAACACTTCACGGTATGATTTACGTATGAAATTATTTTCGATATAAAGCGACATTCACACTGAACGACGTACATAATACGAGGTGTGACCTGTTGGAGACAAATGTTGCTGACGTGCGAATGATATGTCGTTGCATATATAAATTGGCCATTCATTGAGCAAAGTAAACAAAGAATTGATGCTATTTTATCGTATTTTGCTATTAAGGCACTACTACTATTTGAAAGCGTGATGCTTAAAACAATATTGCTAGACACGTTCGAATCGAAGCAGGATTACTCAGTCGATTGTTGAAATAGGCATTAAGCACGAATTGTATACAGCAGCATTACTATGTTTTGATGTAATATTACAGCATGATCAATTTGTTTGTTATTCGTGTCCTGGAACAAATGATCTGGTTTTGTTTACATTTGTTTTGAACGTTTTTGACATTAGCAAATAGGTAATGTCAAAAGTAATTTCTTAGATCTTTGTTCCTCTAAATACAAAACACCTTTTTCTGTCCCACAAGAAAACGCCGGTTCTAGTTGACAATAAAATTCCTCAACCTAAAGTTGTATTATATTTTTGGAATACATGATACTCCATTTGGAATAGGTTCATAATCAAATAGTCAGTATTAATGAATCATTTTTTTGAGTCCTCATCTTTACATTGATATTAACCGTAAAAAAAAATAAAAAAACTAGTCCTATAATACCTGTAGAACTCTTGTATGATATGTAAAAGTATTTTTTTTTCGAACACTAACTAAGGCTGTTAGCCGTGAAGGCTTTGACAGCGTCACCGAGAGAGTGGGCGAGCGCGGAAGCATCGCCGGGGGTTGAGGTGCTGGGAGAGCGGGTCTCGAGAGAGGCCCGCAACATCCTTGGAGCGTCGCCTTAAGGGTGCCTCCTGTGAGGCCGGACCTCGGCTTAAAACGACGCGTTGTGGAGGACTGTATCGGACTTGTAATGTAAAAGTATGATAGTTCTTAATATATATGGGAATGGAACGTTAAGTAAGTACGTGTAATAGATTGCAGGTGAGTGTGCGAGCGAACTGCCATGAAAGAAGGGAGGGAGCGAGAAGAAATGAACGTCAACGTCAGAGGATGGACAGGAAAGGGTTGAGTGAGAAATAAAATAAGTTTAATACGAGCTACGGTGTTTTACTTTGCCTTGGAAGTCCGAACACTACATATGTGTATATTATTGAAATATTTAAAATGCAGACAATGCAAACAAGAGTCGTAAGACGTTACTCGGCAATTTGTTTATTACAGAGTTTTAGTTAGAATTTTCTTTTTATAAGAGAATATTCCTCCAAAAAATTATCAAATACAAAAGCAAATAAAATTCGTATTCTTGGTATGCTTATGGAGACGTCTTTTATATTTAACTTTACTAAAGCCTTTTAGCAAGTACAACAATCTGGCTAGCTTTACATAATTTCATAAATTAAGACCGTACTTAAAGGCAGTCATACTAAAGATTCGTTACATAATACCAATTCTGTTTAATAGATTTATTGAAGTTACTTTAGTGTGATGTTGTAATTAATATATTTCTATCATCTTCCTCCTGTCTTGATCCCACTCTAAGTGGAGTTTGGCACAACATGTTTTAAACAAGTTGTCACATAATTTGGCTACGTATTGTACGAGCGGCCGCCTGCCACACACGGTGGTCAACTTATTTTAGCCGTCTTTTACGATACCTTGGTAAGTCTTGATAAGATTTGGTAAGATACCTTGGTGCCGGATACCGCACGACAAATTTAGAAATCTATTAAATGTTAATATAGGTAATTGGAATTTGCCCAAATGGACGAGTATGTTATAATCTGTTATTCGGGGGACATTATTAATTCCAATTATCATCCCATATGGCTTTAATGTAGTCAAGGTGCTCGATCAATGTTGAATTATCCAGTTTGCCATTTAATCATTAATTTTGGATGTAGAACATACAGATTGCGTTATAATTAACTAATATGAATTTAAACAATGATACAGTATCTATATATAGTTAAAAGTATTAATAATTGAGATTAAAAACAGACTACCTATTGCCGCATAAGTTTTTATCGTACCAGGTACCATACTGAATACAACTTTGATTTATGGTGTTGATATGGATTTACTGTTACCCCATTTTTTAAACTTTAAAATAAAAAAAAATTAATATCTTATAACACAGCAGCTTCTTTATCCTCCTGCCCTTATCCCACTCTGTGAAATCGGCACATCATTTTATAAACATGTTATCGCATGATTTGGCTACGTATTTTACGACCGACCGCCTGCCTGACGTCAACTTACGTAAGGTAAGAAAGAGGGTGGTCTATTCTACTAAACAACACGGTGGGTCAATTTACCTTAGTCGATTTTTAGAACACCTGGGGAAGAAATAGGGGTGGTCTATTCTACTCGGATACCACACGTAATAACTCATGCACTACCCTCCATCAATAACATAACAATAACTAAGCACTGCACACATTCACTGTCACAATTTCTACAATCATTTCGCCCTGTAATCGAAGCTTAATCGGGAGATATTACGAATTCTTCATGTATCAGGTATGAGAAATGATTTTACACTCTATATTAAGCATTACATTTATTTTCTTTTAACGCGGATTATAACAAAATAATATTTTCATTACTTCTGTCTGTAATGTACAGTTAATATGCAAAAAAGAACTTTATCAATATCATGCAATATTTTTTTGAAATTATGCATTTTCACTTTTAGGTATGCCAACAGCATATAATATTTTGTAAATGTCATACTGATATGCAATGATGTTGTGAGTGGATGAAACTACAATTATACTGAAATTAGAATATAAAACCATATCAATCATATAAGACTAAATGTTAAATGGTGTCAGTTTAAAAAAATATTATAAGAGAGACGATTCAGCTCCGCGGGTCGATTCCCGAGGAAGGCAAATATTTTCTGTAAACAATTTGATGGTTCTTCGAATCTGGGTATATATTTGTATTTAAATATGTATTTAGGAAGGTGAAGCCTAAAAATCTATCGACGGCTGTCTTATCCAAATTCTCCAAGTTACAGACAAGGAGATGAGTATTCTCAAAATCCGAAGACACCAAAATATGTTTAAGTATAAAGGATATTTGTCTTATCGTCGTAAATGCTTATATTTCCATTAGAACAGCGATTACGATCAATTATGATTTCTTAATCCAATTGAAATATCCAAAGCTATTAATTTTATGAGTTAGAAAGCGTTAAATTATATTATTCTTGAGCGCTATTGTGGTAACAATGGCACCAATTAGCCACCGCTCAACACGAAGTCTTTTAATCTTTTGTTAGGACATTTGCGATTTAATATCATGGATTTTTTTATTAATAGGACGCCAATAATTGAAATACAAACTATATTCATATATCAAAATCTATTTGAGCTCTTTTTATGTTTTAAAACAAATATATTCTATAACCTATATTTTTAACCACCTCGTTAAAAAAGAACTGTTTGAAATTGACTAGATACGGGTCATTATAGTGAGATTCGTTTGCCTGGCATAACTTAAATACCTATAGTGATTGCATTGAAACGTTTGAAACGTAAAAAACCTAGACTTGCAAACTAAGCCCTCTTTTACGTTTTACAAAAGATTTTCTTTGAATGTAGTATTTTATAGAAGGTGAAATCTTTTGAAGAGAGCTTATTATTTGTAAAGATGCTAAGCGCATCTTCAGCTTACGAACTATCGGAACAATTACGTCGTTATTTGAGGAGCGTAGGAATAAAAACCGATAAATTTTGACTTTTTTTTTACTGTGCCAATTGGTTATTCTCGTACAACCCTTATTCTATGGTTATTGTAATATGGTCAAAAAGAGAAAAATCCAATTTAAATCCGTCCGCGAAATACACGGATCTGAATATAAACCGATAAATACATCAATCATAAGGCCCTAATTAATTTAAAATGCTTTCTAAATATTATAGTATCGTGTAATTATATATATTAGACTGGCCCGTTGGCGCAGTGGGTAGTAACCCTGCCTTGAGCCCCGCGGGTCGCGGGTTCGATTCCCGCTGAGGGCAAAAATTTTCAATAAATGAATTTGTTGGTCTTTTAGCCTGGGTGTATTTAAGTATGTATTTAAAATTATATAAGTATATATTTACCAGTTGTCAGTCACCCATAACACAAATATTAAGTTACTTACTTTGGGGACGAACGACCGTGTGTGTAAGTGTCTTATATATTTAATTTAATTTAATTTAATTAATTGAAAGCCGGCTAATCTGGCTTGTATCACAAGTATGGCTTTTCCAACCAAACCAATATTTTCAATAGGTTTGTTGTTTCCAGCAGGTTTGGTCATTAACCGATATATCCATTTCTATTTTTTATATAAATCTACAGGTACCACAGTCACGAGTGTTGAATTATGGTTTCCAAACAGTGATGCTAACATCAATAAATTGATAGATTCCGTTTAATTCTAAATTATAAAACCATAAAGTTATATATAATATATTTTTACTTTTTCCACAAAAAATATAAATGTGATTTATCGGTTTTTGTTCCAACGCTCCTCATTTGTTCAACGCTTAAGAATTAATACATATGAATAATAAATAATAAAGTAAGCCCGTAAGTATATAGAACATAACATATACAAGGACAAATACTTTGTCGATAGCGGGAAGATCGTCATTAGTATAATATTCCAATATCTCCTTAGTGACTTGGTAAATTTAATAACTGCCTGTTAATGCAAATGGGCTGTTAATGTCTTGGTCGGCAGCTATATGAGAAAACTTTCCCTAGACATAAATTTATATTCAATATCATTGACTATTTATTTTTATGATAATAATATACCCAAAAAATTTGTGGGCAGTGAGAAAAAAAATATTTGAAATAACATACCGCGTATTATATAGTTATTTTTTGTATAAAATATATATATTTATACATAATATTATATATAAGAATTTTTTTCTTTTGATGTATAATGCTAATTTGCATTTAAGTGTGGCCGTTTTACAATGATTAGGTCTTTAATTTTTTTATATAAATGATATTAATTTATTGATAATTATGTCTATAATAACGATCTGTTAATATCCCACTGCTGGACATAGGCCCCCTCTCTCCGTTTTTGCAGAGAATCGTTGGAGCTAAGACCTACCACATATCCCAAGAATTCTCTAGAGATAAGCAGGTTTCCTCACGATGCTATCTATCCTTCACCAAAAAGCATGTAATTTTCAATTGCAATTATGAATTAGACACATAAGTTCTAATATAAAAACTCCTTGGTGCCTACCCGGGGTTAAAACCCATGATCACCTGTAGACAGTCGCACAGTCTTGCCGCTGGGCTATTGCAGCTTATTATTGCATTTATTAAATTGTTATTATCGTTACTTTTAAATTAAATTAGAAGTTGCTAGAGGATATGGACCTCTGGCAACGCCTAATTTTTAAAATTATCTTAGAAGAATATACAGAAATTCGGTAATTCAAAGAATGACCAGGGTAAGCAACATAGCACATCGTTCTGCCGAAGTAAAGTTATATAGTCTTTAGACAAGACAGATACTTTGAAAAAATATATTATTGTATTGCAAAACCTATACCCATAGGCACAGTTGCATTGATTTCACTCTTCGTAGAAGATCATCTTCTAATAGTAGAGGCCGCTTGATTTTTTTTAAAACCTATTTTGGTGATACGTCAAGAAGAAACCTGATTGTTACTTTATTTGTTTAACAAAATTAATATGTTTCGCCAATAATTAAGTTCCATACCCAGAGTATATTTTAATCCGTTGCGTGGTATACTAACTGCTTTTAAAAATTTTCAGCAAGTTAGTTGTTTGAAATTGGGTGATTCCAACAAAAAAAAAATATTTTTTTATTTTCAGGACGATTCAATCTACTAAAATGGTCCATTGCAGTCATAAAAATGTATCCAATGTGACAAAGAGATTGGTTGCAGTATATGAAAGCTTTTTTAGTCGCTGTTTGATACAGTGTAATAATATCATTGTAACATTATTACACATTTAAACGATAATCTAGAATATGGTATGATTAGAAATGAAATGTAAAACGTACGATATGGGGTGTGTGTGTGTTTGTGTGAGAGAGAATGTGTGTGTGTATATGTGTGTGATTGCAAGTCCTTGTGTCTATGCGTGTGATCGTGTGTATATGTGATGCGTTTACAACATATGTGGTACCTCGAATGTTTTTAAACGAATCATTAATTTACGTTTAAGTTTATTAAAAACCTGTTAGAAGTCGAACGAATTACATTCTCTCTTACATTACATTAAACCTTATTTCCTAGTCTCGAAGGTCTCGATCGAACTGAAACATTGCAATTACTGTAAATCTGAATACAATTCTGAATTTTCAAATGTAATTGTTTTTTAATACAATTTCCAAATAAATCAACTGCAGTTATAAGGTATTTTCGTAGATATTAATTGGTTAAATTATTAATGGCTTTTCAGTCACAGCTTCAGCTAAAGACTAGTCAAACTTTTTAAATTATTAATGTTTAAAATATGCAAATTTAAACTTTTCATAATTACAGTTATAGTTATTGTCATTTACGTCGATTACTGACAACACTTTAATTTATATTTATTTTGAAATATTCTTTATAGAATGAACATTAAAATATAGTATAATCTATGACTCGTGGAATATGCTTAAGATATATGGTTACATGTTATATGCATGGTGTAGTTTAAAGGCAATATGGCTTAGCGGTTAGAGTACTATGCACTGATTGGGAGAAGTATCATTTTATATTTGCAATAATTTTTTTAAATAATAGAACATATCTTGAGAAACTTGAGGACCTCGAGAAAATATGTAGGGTATATGTCATCCCCAATAAGGCAACTTGCTAGATCTAAACTAGACGCGCTTCTTTATGCAGAAAGCCTTTGCTCAGCGGTTGAATATTAATAGTTGAGTTGTATATTTGTCTTCTCTTTGGATGTAATATTAAGTTTGTTTCTTTAAATGTATGCTGATATACTTTTACTTTTTTAAAGTATACAACAAGAGTATCACTCTCTATCGGTGCACATGTATAATATACTTTCCTCTCACAAACCCATATCACGGCAAATGTGTCATTATCGACATCTGGTACTTATCTTGCTCCACTTTTGCGATATTTCGGGAGATATCTCGTGACCTTAATGCAACTATAGTTTCATATTCGAATCATATCTGCTAAAACTTTCGCGTCTGTTATCTTCATTTTAAACTTGATTCCAGCTCAATTAACCTCAAAGTTGTTCTTGTATTGTTGTGTACGAAATATTTCAAAGATTTTTTTCATCAATTTTTAATTTTATAATTTTATTTAAAATTATTTAAATAATATCTTTGTGGTAAGTTTTCCAATTTTTCTTTCTTTTATAAACGAATTTATTGTGATTTGATTGGGCCATAGGATTGGGTACTTTGTACTATGCGTTGTCATGTAATATCAATGGATGCTAGGATTTTTTACTGTTACATTTATAGTATACTTAGAATAGCGAAGTCAGTCTAAAATTAACGATTTTACGATTTAGAGAACGCTAATGAGTGTTCTATCTTTTTCTCTTATTTATGTGTGATTAGATAAAAATGAAGTATAAGTGTCATCTTGCTATAAATAGCTAATAATCAGTAAACGTGAGCAGACATCTATCATTTTTCCTTTCAAATAGTAAGTGATATAATTTCTTAAAAGATAATTTCATTGTATTGTTATAAAATACGCAATGCGGTTAAACTGATGCAAATTTAAATAGTCAAATACGTCTTAATTCTATATTAAGCATACAACTTTAAAAGACGTTATATACTGTACCGGCAGTAAAGCAGCGTGGAAATAGAAAACTCTCTCCCAATAAGTTGGCATTGCAAGTCATTGTTTCATTTTACCTACAAAATTATCATACAAAAGAAATTTAGGTATTTTTCTCTTTGCATTAATCATGCACACGGAGTTAATTAACAATGAATGTTTAAGATCAGACATAACTAAAGTAAATTTGTGTAAATGTCATTCAGTAATACTATAAAAGCGACCGTCGCTGTGTATTTAGGAGAGACAGGTCAAGCCCGACCACATTCAAAAGGCGCTCGCAACATAGTTAAAAATGAAAACGCAACATAGCTCTTTCAAATGAAGGCAAAAACTACGCTTTGTGTTTAGTTTGAAAAAGAAACACTTTTTTATGATTTCTAAGCAATTCTGCGCGAATTCGAGAATAGTATGGAGAGTGAGTATGGTGTACTAGTGTAATGTAGAACTAGCGAAGAGTACGGTCAGACAGATGTTTAAACCCATGACACAAAGGCTTTGACCTTTGCATGGCATGATTTTATCTCTAACAATATACATTAAGCATCAAATGAAAATATGTCAAGTTACGGGCGCAAGCCATACAAAATTCATAAGTAAATTAAATGCGGTGTTTGGAATTGTTTTCAGAACAAAGACCGTTCCTATTTATTATTCACAACAACAGTAAAAAATACAAGAGGAAAGTTCATAACAGAACTTATTAAATTATAAATTAAAAAAAACTCCGCGAATCAAGAAAGACGGCTCTGTATTTTTATTAGCATTTATAATTGACTAAACAATGTTAATTAATGTAGCTAATTTGATTGACTTGAATGGTGTAGTACTGGTTTCGTACATTTACGTCAACTGACTTGAATAACAAGTTTAATATCATAATCAAATTTTTACGTAAGATTTGGTAATAACCTGGTTATTACCCAAATAATCACACACAAGTCATACGTAATTTCTTGTGTGTGATTCGTTCTGAGATCAGATTTTTTAGATACAGACCTCCATCACGAAATAATGTATTAAGTATTGTATTCGTAAAAAAGTAACGGGCTGTTAGTTTCCCACTGCTTGGAATAGGACTCCTTGCTCCGTTTTTGGAGAGAAGGATTGGAGCTAAGACATTAATAGAAGAACTCATTGGCACCTGCCGGGATTGAACTCGTGACCCTATTGAAAGAGTCACACGGTCTCATCGCTGGGGCTATCATGATATTGTTTAGTTATAATACTTTATTATATTTAATTATTGTATTATATACATTTAAAATATACAAACTTACATAAGACAAAGACTTTTTACTAACAGTACACTTAGCTTATCATTTCATTACATTGCCTTAAAAGCCTTTCCAATAGTGCCTCGTATACAAAGATAAATTATGGATACTCATCTTTATCAAGCGAGAGCATGCTTAATTACTTACTCGTTAATTCGCATACATTTTTAATAACTTTAACAGAGAGCTGAAGAGGAAAAACTAAAGTATAAATCTACTGTAATGGTAATATTTTTCCAATATAATCCATGATAATAAAATCTCTGTAAAATTAAAAATAGAGTGCTCTTTCCGTTACATAAATGAAACAATCGTTCCTTTTCCAATGTGGAACGTGAAATAACGACTCTTTCTTTTAATTATAGTAATCCCTATTGCGTGTTGCCAGTGATGACCTATGGCTCTGAATCTTAGTCGCTGACTATGGGCCTCATAAGAAAGCTCAGAGTCGCTCAGCGGGCGATGGAGCGAGCTATGGTCGGAGTTTCTCTACGTGAAATCAGAAATGAGGAGATCCGTAGAAGAACCAGAGTCACCGACATAGCTCAGTGGGTCGCGAAGCTGAAGTGGCGATGGACGATGGGCGATGGCGATGGAGAAACCGATGGATGTTGGGGTCTCAAAGTGTTGGAATGGCGACCCCACACCGGAAAGCGCAATGTCGGAAGACCCCCAACTAGATGGATAGACGACCTCAAAAGGGTCGCGGGGAGCCGCTGGATACAAGCGGCACAAAATCGTGTGTTCTAGAGATCCCATGAAGAGACCTATGTCCAGCAGTGGACGTCCATCGGTTGAAGAAGAAGAAGAATCCCTATTGTTATAGGAAAATTATGAAGAAACCGGGGAATAAACAATAAATTCATTTCGAAAGTCCTATTATATTTATTTTTATATGCGTTTCTGGATAAAATTAAAACGATACTGTAAACAGATAAAAAATATATTGATATATTAACTACGTAAAGTCTACCTACCTGTAACCCACCAAATATCTTGAACTCTTAATTCACGTGTTTTTAAAAGTCACGGCTACTGGAGTTAGTCGTGCCGTTATCCTTCTCGTTTAAAAATGTTTACAGATATACTACGGTTGCAACAACATACCCAAAATTTAACCTGTTTTCAAATTAATAAAATGCTTTATAGGAATAGACTTTGCTTTACTTTGCGTAATGAAATTATAAAAGTAGTGCCGCAATTTTTTTTATCCGATCACAGTAAACCTTTGTAATAATTTATAGTGCGTAAAACCGTAAAAACGCGTGACCGCTGGTCTCCCTAGGAAATCTCGAGGTATCATCATCAATCTCCTGCCCTTATCCCCCTCTAAGTGGGATCGGCACAACATGCTATAAACATGTTGTCACAAGATTTGGCTACGTATTTTACGACTGGCCGCCTGCCTGACGTCATCTTATTTTACACCTCGTTAAGAAAGAGGGTGGTCTATTCTACTCAGCAGGATACCACACGGCGAGTCGTCTTACCTTAGTCGCCTTTTACGACACCTCGGTAAGAGATGAGGATAGTCCATTCTACTCAGCCGGACGCCCCACGGCTTCTTGGGGTAATGGTGTGATATTACATTTTCCTTTTGTAAATACATATACACTTTATTTTCAATCATATCATTCTAATCAATAATTCTTTCATGAGTAAACTACGGCAGATGTTTTGAAAGTTGCTTATATTCGAGCCTCGAACACAACAGATTTGGTGTGTACGTGAGCAGAGTGCCTACGCCGACGTCGCGCCAGACAATGTCCGGTAGCTACTGGCCGGACAATTGTAAAGATATTCTATGAGAATATATACAAACGCAGATACGAATAATATCAGACATTTATTGTAATATACATACTATAGAGCTTCTAGCATAACAATAAAATCATCTATGCCTTTCTAATGTGGACTGAAGCTAAGGTATATTGAAAAGTAAATTAGAAGTTAAATGTGTTACTTGTGCACACTATTGGTGGTGTTAACAAAAAGATTTTCTTTTAAGATAGATGGCTAAAGATTAATCACCACACCTTGGCAGAAAGGTGCAAAGAACATCTTGAAAGTTATTGTCTTGCGTATTTTTGATTACAATTTTTATTAATTGTATTAATATGCAATGTAACATAGACAAAAATACGATTTTATAGCAATGATTGTTTAACGTAGAGAAGTATGATTTATTCTGTTGTTTCGTAAGACTTATATCTTCAAGTGTACTTAGAAATCCTTTGACATTATTGCGGTTTCACTGGCGGACCACTAGACGCTGACTAAACAATTGCTATTTCACCATTCCTCACTGGCATTTTGGCTTAGTACTTATCATACCGCTACTGCTAAAATACGAAACGTCTCTATTTTGTCACAGTGACTCGATTGCTTTCAAACGAGCAGTGAATTGTTATTTATTTTCTATGTGTAGTTTATCTTACACTGCATCAGTTGATAGAACATACGAATCGGCGTGTACGCAGTCAATTCAATATTTTATTTACATTAATTTTCTTTATAATGACAATTTTTAAAGTATTGATTACCATCATCATTCTTGTGTGCTAGTCCCACTCAAAGTGGGGTTAACACAACGTTTTCTTTCGCTTCCATTCTCTCCTGCCTTGCCAACTCTGGCGTTACTCCATTTATATGTATTTCATACTTCGCAAAATCCAACCATTATAATATGTCCAAAACATCTTAATCTTCCACTTTCTGTTTTTTCTACAATGGGCGCTACTTTCAGACTTCCCTATGTATACCACTCAATTCGTAAATGATATTTCACCATTGCAAATATATAATGTTAACGATAGACGCAAGTGTTTTATTAGAAGCTGGATTATTTTTTACTGATAATTATCTATGGTTATATCTTATATAAACGATGAAGCAGTGGACAATAAACCCTGCTTTGTAACATTTAAAGTATAGTAAAAATTCCATCAAAACCAATCAAAAGTAAAGTTAAAATTCCATCAAAACCAGGTCTTAGCCATGATAAAAACTCGAATAGGCCTACTTAATTCTGTACAAATAGTTGAACCGATCAAACCCAATGTCAACAGTCAACCGTACAGAAAATTGTGAAAGAAGCTATGTAAATAATCATACTGAATCAACAAGAGACGAGTCACAGAAAGCCAATGTAGATTGGATTGATAATTGTATTATTATTAAAAGTAAATTGAATTTGGTTACTGTTGATAAAGTTTGTGATAAAGTACTGATACAAATATTCATTGGACAGTTACATTAATTTCCTTTTCGCACTGGAAAAACTAGGATCATTTTCCTTAAATGTTTGAATTACGAAGGATATCGCTGATTCGGAAAGCAAAGCAAATATTTCTTTCATATTCGAATAACTCAATAAAATATTTACTTTATTATATACACAGGAAGTATTCTTATAACATAAATAATTGGTGAGCTAGTATTTTACTGGATATTATTTGAATTATTCTTGATGTATCAGAATTTTTATTAGATTGTTATTTAATTCAGTTCAACGTAGTAGATTTTTTTTATATAAAACAAACATCAGTATATAACTTTTAGTATAAGGTTGGAACATTCTTATGGGTATGAATAATGTAGTATGTAACAGGAATAAAGCCTTAATTACTGATCACAATATTAAGAACGTTGTATAACAATATAAACACTTCTAATAATATGCGAGGGAGATTTGAAAATTTTAATTTATAAAATCGGTTCTATAATTAGCATATATTATTGAATTTGCTAAACACACCTGTATGTAATGTAAATCTTTCTTAGATTCGGAGAAGCATAACGTTTTAAAACAACTAATAATACAATGGGGCGCCCTTGCTTATATTTCAACGGAGTATTTTATCAAATTTTAATTTGTTACTAAACAAAATCAATTATAGGTATTTGAAGGTATTTTAATTCGAAATTCTCAGTGCAAAAAGCATTTAAAATAATACTTAAATAATAATATTACGGTAATCTTAAAAAAATGCCGAGTTATAAAATTAGTCACCGATTCAGTCATTTTAAAGTTTACTTTTAAATCCAAATGTTGACGTAATGGAAAAATGCGTTCGTGATTTTCAACACTTAAGACTTATGTAATAAACTTATGATTTCGAAAAAGAAACAAAAATGTCGCTATAGATAATCTTAAAAACATCAATCACGCTCCATTAGACAAGATTAGCGTTAGGCTTGGGAGACGTTACTCGTCCATTTCCTATCGGAATCATTTCCGAGAACTTGGAAGTATTCCTCTTCTTGTATCGATAGCAACTACGTATTTTAATGTTTACCCGACTGAATGGCTCATTCTTTTTGTTTTTATCGTAACATTATAGTTGATGACGTTTCAGTTTCCTTTTATCTAATCCTCCGGGTAAAGCTAATAGTGAAGTCATCGTCGTCGCCTATCCTTATTTAGTTTGTAATATGTGCAATTTAAATTTACATTAAATGCAGAAAATAATTATTTATCATTGTATATAATATCCGGTATATGAGCTTTCAGGAGGGTCACTGGTTGAACCCTAACATATACTCATGAGTTTTTCTGTTAAAAACCTGTGTGTCTAATTAATAATTAAAATTATGACATGCTTTTCGGTGAAGGAAAACATCGTGAGGAAATCTGCATATCTGTAAGAACTCTTGGGATATGTGGTAGGTCGTAGCTCCGATTTGTCCACTCCAACTTCGATTCTAGAGAAGATATTAGAGAATTCAACGCATGTAACCTACCAATTGGCATTGGAGCATTGTGGTGGGTCTAAGCTCCAACTTTATTCACCAAAAATTTAGGGAGGATATCTATGACTAGCAGTGGGATAGTAACAGGCTATTACTTTAATATTCAGAAGCTTCGGATAAATTTGGGGTTTAAAAATCAAAACACTACATTAAGTCTGTCTTAACTGTATGGCTGCTTATATTTATACAATTTATGTACATTACTAGGTAAAGTTCTACCGGCACATTCAAACACAATTACAGTGCCATCACATTAAGTTGAAACCGGATCTTGGATACACAAAGAGTCTTCCTTTCGCCGCTAGCTTTGTATCGCTGTGTTAATGTAACTAATATTCTTTGGTATCCGTTTCAGCAGTCAATTTTTTTTAAACTTTTAACTAGGACACTGAGACGATTTTTAACGGTAACAGTTCTGTTGTAAAATATTTTGAATATGATATTACAAAAACTGTAAGTATGAATTTTATTTTCAAAAACACAGTAAGAGCAATAAAAAAATAGTCAGTTCGTTTACCATAATAATTTAAAAAAGTCCACTCCTTGGATGAAGGGATCTATAATTTATTAATTTTCTAGGAATGTTCAATATAACAAAATTCCGAATACAATTGCTAATTGAATTCAATTCTTCCTCAAATATTAAGTATTTCAATGCATAAGCTTACGCTAATCGTATTTTATTTAGTTGCGTTAATTTGCAAGATATCCGGCAAATTCTCGGAGAAATTATTCGTCCATAACCATAACTTAGCTTAGCTAAGGCCAACTTAAGCTGCAATAGACGTTATCCATTAGGCAAGACCGAACACAGATTCTGATATTTCAATGAATAATAAATTTAATTGATTTCAAAATAATTTGCGATAAAGTATAAATTATCATTTATACTTTATCGCGTTTAAATGTAAAATAAATCACAACTCTTTATTACCTGGCAACCTTTTGAGAATGTAAAATCATTCACGAAAATCCAGCAAGTCTAAATAAGATAGGATTATATAGAGGCTTCGTTATATTTAACATTTGTGACCTAGCAGCAGCTCACATCCGTTAACAATGAGGTTAAAATGGGAGTAAAGGTCAAGCAAAATCTTATTAAACTTACACAAACGGATAACATTCGCATTGAAAATCCCGGAATATTTTGAATTTTTCATTAAGGACTATACTTATAAAATAATGTATAACAAAACATTATTCTCTTATTTCTGATCTAAAAGCAAGAGCGAGTATTGTACTACATTTAGTTAAATAGGATGATAGCAAATTGTAGATAAATAGACGAATTTCGAACTGAAAGATAAGATTTAAACTGAATATAAGTTAATTAAACTAAACACAGCGAGTTACTGAATACTTGTTATGAATCGTTAGAACGCAATAGGCTAAATTATGAATTAGATGACCCTGAATGTTTTTATATTTAAATCATTTTATGCACTGCAGACAATTACATTTTAAAAGATTATAATTTATTATCATGACATGAGATGACATAACTTTAAATATACTTCTCGGAGCACATTTTTTATAACTAGGACTTATCGTTTATTTCATCTTAAAAATAGCGGCCAGACATTTCAATTAAAATATCTACTGTCGTATTCAGCAAAAATCTTAATGTAATATCTAGAATGGATTGGAAAATACTTGACCTGCGATATGATCGATTTAATGTTTGTGACCTAAATTCGGTTTTAACGTAAAAATGTCATACACAGAAGTGATTCTACTATTTAAGCATCATATCTTAAGTGTTCTTGTGTCAAAATGTCTAAATTAAGCAAATAATTTTAAATGTAGATGCTGATATCGTGGAGCACATTTGCTATACGAATTATGATATCCGATGAAAAGTTCTAGGGTTATTTATAATTTGAGCAGTTTTCATACTAATAGTATCAAAGAGAAAGTATCTTTGTTTGTTAATCATTCTTTGGTTTCCGAATAGATCATTGAATTGGTGTATTTTTGGTATGGAGATATTTAAATTAATAGAAAGCAACATTTTGGTTACTTTTTTAACTCGAAACTGAAACTTTACTTTATATAAAATATTCACTTTTGAGTATGTGGTATGAATTTATTACGGCAAGCGATAAGTTATGGATTTAATAAGGATAAAAAAATCCGCCTCCACTTTTCAAGTTATTCATAGTACAGAGATTACATACAATGATTGGGTTCTTATAAAAATATTATAATTGGTACGCTATTCACGACTCGGGTTTCTCGTTAATCTACGATAAACCTTTCCTACTACCAAGGTAAATAGTGCGCTGTGCGCAATAATAAGATAGCAAACCTCATTCTGCATACAAAATATATTTCAAAGCCTTGAGCGGTACTCGACGTGGTGTCATTAGGATCAAGTATGCGACTTTAGTTCGCTTTACTTTATTTTTCATATCCTTAGATTGCTTGGCTTAAAGATGCGAACTTACCTTATGCTTATCTTTATTTAAAATTTATAATAATTAACGTTTTAATTTATTTTATCATGACGGAAAAGTCATTGGCTTTCAACTTTAGTATCCAATAATGGGCCTTTGCCCATGGAAGTCTTTAAGTCCTTTATTTTTGAATTTGATTGACAATTTAAGCCAACACAATCTTCTATGAGGACTAGTCAGTTACATGTATTTCAGGATATGTCTCATTCATCATCATCGTCGTCTTTTCGTGGGATTTCCACACCATACGATCTTGATCCTTGGACCATCCAGCGGCTCCCCGCGACCCTTTTAAAATTGTCAGTCTACCTATTAGGGGGCCGACCGATGCTGCGATTTGCGGTGCCGGATCGCCATTTCAACGCCTTAAGACTCCAAGCCCATTCGTTATTTGCACTATGGGCCCCACCCATCTCCACTCCAGTTTCGCGTTTTCGATTTGGCCGGACCCAGGCTTAGGACGACGTGTAGTGGAGGGCTGACAGTATGACTTTGATTAGTCAATACGACGACGGAAGGGTGGCAAGAAGCCACGACCAACCAATGTCAGAAATCTGGGACCTTCGCCGGCGAAAACGCTGTGTGTGTGTATTACGTGTTTTTGTGTTTGCGATCGTTATTTGATAGTCTGGGTCATATAGGACGCTTTTTGGACGCCTATATTTTCGGTGGTCAGACCTAACTGAGGGGGTTCGAGTGTACCTTCGTGACTTCGAATAACGTTTAAAGAGGTGAGTAATGGTAGGGAGGTCGAGGTCTCTATGGAGGTCAACGTTCCGCATGAATCACGGACACCCAGGCTGTCCGCATAAATCTGTTCTGCATTCTTTGGAGCGCGAGCAGTCTGACCTTCGAAACGTGCGCAAACGCAACGATCGCACAGGACATTATTGGTTTTACCCAAGTTTTGTAGAGTATCACTTTGTTGCGGAGTGACATTTTACTTTTCTTGCATAACATCGGATAAAGTCGTCCCATGACATACGCAGCCTTATTGCAGACTATGCGTATGTGCTCGTGGAAGATCATCGAAGTTTGGAAGGTGACACCCAGGTACTTGACTTTCTGTTGCCAGTGAATCGGTGTATCGTAAAGGGAAATTTCCGTAGGTGTGTCTAAGTGAGATCAGAACGATTACCAATAAAGTGCATAGCTGCACCTTTATCAGGGTTTATTTCGATTCTCCATCGGCGGAACCAGCGTCTGAGGCTGTCTACCGCTTTCTGGAGACGTCTAGGTATAAGTTGAGGTTGGCGAGAGGTGGTAAATAAAGCGGTGTCATCCGCAAAAAGGGCAAGATGAGTGTGCTCTTTAATAGGCGCCCGTGGAATGTTACTCGTATAGAGCGAGTACAATAAGGAAGCCAGCACAGATCCTTGAGGGACACCGCCGTCTACGCGGGACCGAAAGGTACGATTGGTGAGGTAGTTTCGTATGATAAGTACGAGTCTGTCAGGTATATTCAATAGGAGCAACTTGTGCATTAAGCTCACATGCCAGACCTTATCGAAGTCTTTGGCGACACCGAAGAATATGACACCTGTAAATTGCTTGGTTTGCAAACCATTCTATTCGATTCGGGCGAAGTAATGGTGGGGTGGCTGCGTACCCATCGGCTTTTAGAGATTTCGCCAAGCACCAGTAGGCCTGGTGTCCTGGCTTGATCTCCGAGAGCTTTCTATTCCAGGAATCGTTGTGGAAACAGGTTGAATTTTCTTTAAAGTTAATTTTTCTTTTCTTCTTTTTTCTTTAAATTATTCACTTATGTAGATTTCATAGCAAGGTTTTCTTCATTATAAAGTACATGATGAATTGTAAACATTAAGTGATATAAAGTTTTACAGATATGTCGTGAGTGTTTAAATTACACAAAGGTGTAATTTAAACATCAAAATAACAATTTCAAAGCAAGTAATCATAATTTTTCTAAATGAAATTTATTGAGAAATATAATTGTAAGCATAATAATTGTAATAATTATTATACATTAAATCTGAGTTAGTCGACTAAAACTTATCGCTATAGAAACTCCAAAAGGACTTTACTACTTCCTCCATCACTTACAATTTACTCTACCTTTGAGTGTAAACTACGGACATGAGGCTTAAATAATGTTAGACAGAATTTTGCATGCTGTTGAAAGCCGATTAAGCCCGAGTCTGTGTAAATGCTCGTAAATTAAGTTTCGGTACAGTTCTATCCTGCCTCAGAGAAGCGAGGAAGTCTTACCTAATACGACTTTAAACTTTAGTTCAAGAGTGAGGTCATTTGAATTTAACAGTAACACGACGCTGAAAATCCATTATGTTCGTATCCATGATCCGTATTTGCCTTATTGTACTTACATTAATTAAAATATATATATTCTTATATTATAAATAATAAAGATATTAGTTTCTATTATAATATAATACTATATATTTTTTTAAATATTTCTGTTAATCAACGCAATATATGAATGAAAATGAAAAAAAAAATTAATAAAGATCAGAACTATTATTTTTATTTTTCACATTTTTATATCCTTACAATCAACCTAAACTTTCTACGGACGTTTTCATTGAAGTAATTCGATCAGATAATGATTAATGTTTCACTATAAGTAATACGTTTATAAACGTTTCACTACTGAATTTTCTTGCCAAGATGTAGACTTTCCTAGCAGTTAAGTCACATAAAATTATGCTAATGTGAAATATATCTTGATTTATGAAAGCAAGTAGCTATTTGGCTTCAATATTCCCATTTTCTCATAAGTGTAAATTTTTTAGTTGTTGGTTAAGGCTGCAGTCACGTAAAGCTAGTGACTATCTCTTCAAGAATTCCAGATATGTTATATTAATAATAATTACAGATTGCTTATAACAATGTTAATAGATATTTATTATGAAGCGGTATAGATTTAAGACCCATCTAGCTATGCACTAAACATCTTTTACGAAAAATTGTACAGCTACAACAATTAAATATTCAATTTTATTTACTAAGTTCCATGTTAAACTTTTCCAGGTAGGATCAGTTTTCGAAACTAGTTACTAATTTATTACCTATTTTACGATGTCAAGCTCTTGGTAGCAATCTATTGCATGTGAGTATATTTTGAATTTAAGTACGATAAATGAATCAAAGTGTTTGATTGTTTGTAAATTAGGTCCTACAGAACTCGTGACTCTTTCCAGGGGATCACAGGTTCAAACCTTTGGCAGGCAATGAATGTTTCTATTAAAACTTATATGCCTTATTGATACTTGATCACACGCTTTTCCGTAAAAGAAAACCTTCATATTGCAGGAGAATTCCTGGTGGTTACTTCTGTGTTACTCATAAATCTGTATTAGAGCACCGTGGGGAACTAAGCTACAATCCTTCTCTCCAAAAAAAAACAAAATATGTGGCCAGCCGTAGGATAGCAACAGGCTGGTACTTACCCGCCGGCAATTAGCCGGTTAATATATTCTTCCCTATAAAAAACACCGCAAAAATATAGTTTTTAAATATTAACAGTCTTCCACTTCGACCAATTTTATGCGCGAATGTAGCAGAAATCTATGAAAATTACCCCTTTGTCTTCTATGTTCAATAAAAGTTCCAAAGTTTATTGGAAGATCGAACTGCGTATCAGTAATTCTTTCATGAGTGTACAGCAGCAGATGTTCCTAAAGTTGCTCACATCCAAGCTTCAGAGAATATGGATTCAGTGTACGTGAACAGATTGCTAAGGCCACTACAGCTTTCTTACACTCCAATTCTCATTGTGAACATTTATTTTATAAGAAATTCATCCATTGCATTTTAAATCAGCATTGAGAATCAGAACTTTATTTGATATAAATTATTGATGTTAAAAACGCTGAAAAATTTATGCTTACTATTAAAAACTATTATTGTGCTGTGTAGTATCAGGCTGTGTAAAATAGACCACCTGAATTCTTACCGAGGTATCGTAAAAGGCGACTATGGTTAGTAGACTCGCCGTGTACTCTTTAATATTTCAGTGTATTTTCGTAACCTAGTGTAAGTTTTACATAAATTTTACGATGTATGTACTTATAACTTAATGAGTATAACCTAAAATTTACCCAGTTCAAAAATTCTAGATATGAATAGTGAAGTAAATTTTATTGCTGTATACATTTTAAACTAAATTAGGTATTCACTAATTTTATATCACGTTAAATCGAATAAGCATTATGTAAACACACAAGTAAATGTTAAGGTAATATATATGTAAGTGTTGGCGTTGACAATTGTTAGTTTGTGAATTTGCTGTAACTTAATATGGAAAGGACGATTCAACATTTCATACTAAAAATAGTAAAGCATGAACATTTAATTGTCGATTCTGTTATAATAAAATTTAAATTAATAAAATAAAATTCTGTTTTAGTATTTTATTATTTGATATTTGTTATAAGACTGTTATAAAACTATGTTTTAGATGAATCATATTGTATTTTGCTGCAAGAAAAAATAACTCCCTGATGTTATATATATATTATTAAACGAATATTAAATAGGGCTATATTAGTATATATACAATTATTTCTGATCAAAACCAATATATAACATGTCTTACCTACCCCTATGAGTAGGTAACACAAATCAGGGGAAATGGCTGAACATGTAATACGCCTCTACAGTAATAGTTATGTGGGACTATTACGGTCTAACAACACAGATAAACACATATGTGTTTGTTTATCTGCCATACAGTACGTTTTTAGAACTGTAATTTATGATTATAATATGTATATATATTTATTTACCTACTTATGCACATCAACAAATAATAATAAAATCGATTTCATATAGTATTAGTCAATTTCAGTTAATAAAAGTGGGCAGGACTCAAATCAAAATGGGTACTTCTAATATTGATTTATGTTTATCCGGTATAAAATATTCAACCCAATATATTTAGTTTATACTAAAAAATATTGCGTAATTGAGCATATCTTAATACTTAAGTTTACGCAAACAAAGTTGCCGGTACCAACAGTATATAATATTAGATACAATTTTATTGTTCATCATCATCTTCCTGCCCCTATCCCACCCTAAGTGGGGTCGGCACAACATGTTATAAACATGCTGTCACATGATTTGGCTGCGTTTTTACGACCGACCGCCTGTCTGACGTCAACTTACCTGTGTCGTATTCTACGACACCTCGGTAAAAAAGAGGGTGGTCTATTCTACTAAGCCGGATACCACACGGTGGGTCAACTTACCTTAGTCGCCAACCGTTGTAAGTACCAGTAAGTACCAACATTTAGCATTACATATATTTTCCTTTATCGCGGATTATAGGAAAATAATATTCTCGTTACTTTTGTTTTATTTTGTACTTCTCAGACAGGGCTCTGTTTTGTGTAACCCTTTAAATAAATAAATGATATATGATATTTTGTTTATGAAATTTTAAATTGTCACAAATCGTAACATAATGTTAATAATAATAGTTGTGAACATTTTCTTAAGTCTACGACTGCTAGTTATTGTGGCAGATATAAGAGTCTTACAAAAGTAAAAGTTACAAAATTTCTTTATCAATTTTGATCCTTATGAGGCAGTTTTAGAATCCATTTTCATTTTTAATACCCATTATTTATTGCTGAGCTGCTAGATGCACCGCACCTGGTACGCGTATTGTGTACTGTTTACTTTTTCTTTCATATTTCTTATCATCTACTGTTGTTTAATATAGAATAAAATATTGATATAAATATTTCACATGATACCACGAACGCCTAAGGACTGAAAAGCAATATCCTTACCAAGGTTCACAAATTTTCAAACTCAGGTTAAAACTTGTGTACTTGGTGGTATTTATATTCTATTGATTGCTTTACAAAGAAAAAGGTATGAAAATCCTGTGTATATACCACAAGATGCTATATGTTATGTTGTATTGACCCACCGAGTGGTATTCGGTTGAGTAGAATAGACCACCCTCATTTCTTACCGAGGTATCGTAAAATACGACTAAGGTAAGTTGACCCACCATACTGCCTAGCTTGAACGGTTCAGCGGGCAGAGCTCGTGACACAGGTGGGGCATGATCTCTCGTTGCCCACCGTGGTTCGTGCCATATTGTACAGGGAGAGATCGTGGGCAGCGATGCGTCATTCTTCTGTGAGGACGTAATCTCGCGGAAGGAGGCGGCGGGGCGGATCCGGGAAGTCGAGTCCTTGGATCCGATCCGCCGGATCGCAGGTGACTCGCATGCCGCCCTAACGGGGACCTCCGAGCGATCCGAACGGGTTTTATCGGACGCTCGCTGGAGTTAGGTCCCTGAGGCGGTCGATGCATCTGGTACTCCCGATGCATCGATTAGCGGAGGGAGGGGCCACTTTTAGAGAGGCCCCGACCCAGAGGTGGCGCACTCTGGGGTACAGAGTTGCTGCTGGCGGGGATGGGGGTAATGTCTTCATGGGTACCCTATACTCGCCACCAGCAGCGTGGTAGATCACCACCAAAGGGTGGTGGTGAGAGAAGAAAGAGTTTCTTACCGAGGTATCGTAAAATACGACTAAGGTAAGTTGACGTCAGGCAGGCGGCCGGACGTAACATATGTAACCAAATCATATGACAACATGTTTGTAACATATTGTGCCGACCCGACTTAGAGTTGAATAAGGGCAGGAGAATAATGATTATCTTACAAAAACTTGTTTTAGATCGGAACGTTTTAATTTGGCAAATTTTACAATTTATACGTAAGTATAATATAATATATAATTTTTATCATAAAAGTAGTTATCAGGAGTTAATGATAAGAGATTTTTTAATAACTTTCACCGTTAACTTAGCGCCGCAAGAAAAGTTAAAAATTCTTTTATTGCTGCTCCTCTCCTATTCATCTTAGCGTGTTGTAATAAATCTATGTCTTTAGCCTTTCTCTGTAAATGTACTATTTTACACTCAAAGAATTTTTCAAATCGGTCCAGTAATTCCTGATTAGCGCGTTCAAACAATTCAACAAACAAACAAACCCTTCAGCTTTATAGATTAATTTAGATATATTAAAATATCAGGTTAACACGGAGCTGAACAAATATTTTGTGAGTAGGACTTAAATGTTCTAACCGACATCAACACCAGTGAGGTTGAGATGTCAATATGGTTCCGAACACAACATATTAGACTTAGCAAAGCAACCACAAGTTTACATTCTCTACACATTACCGCTTAAATTTTCATTTCTAATTCAAAGTACGAAAAGAAAATTAACATTTTTCTAAAGAAAAATCGATAATTCTGGGTTCGAATACTAGACTTAGTTCGCTCAGATATTAGACTAATTTTTAACGTGAAATCTCCAAAATCTTATTTTTTTTTCTAGCGCATAAATACATATAGGACATGTACACTCATCAATGCTTCTGCATCCGAGCCACTGACGCTTTAAAATTCAAGGCGTTTAACTTAACTTTAAATTTTTTAAATTTGAATGTTGAAATTATAACATTAATAGTGGCATTAAATATGTTGGAATCGGAAAAGTGGATATATTTTCGTGTAGTCTATCTCCTGATGATGCCTCGGTTACGGGGCGAAACAATTGTTAAGATTGTGGTGGCGAATGTTTGTAGTGCTTTGTATTGTAGTGTTATCGGTGTCGGGTAGTGCATGAGTTCTTACAAATTCTGCATGTATCAGGTACGAGAACGAATTTAGCATTACATATATTTTCTTTTATCGCGTATTATAGCAAAATAATATTCTCATTACTTTTGGATATATTTTCATTACAAAGTATCAAATTTTAAGGATTGTACAAAAGCTAGTCACAGAATACCCTATGCAAATAACCAACGCATTTAAAAAAATGTTGCTCAAAAGAAAATCTGTAACTTCCCGCAATATCCGGTATCTATATCGGACATTCGAAAGTTTCCAATGCACACTACAGGGCTCCAACTAGAATTGGATTGCGAAAGAAATAAAAAGAAACAGTTTTGCAATAAAATATTTTATTTATAGTACGGCTGGTAAAAATTGTTTCTATTCCAGCCAAGTGATCACAATGTTAAAACTTTATAGGATGTATAAAGCCTTTCTCTGCTGATTTACCAAATATAAAATATATAGAGAATAAATTTTCTTCCAATATATTCACTATCAATACCTTTTACCGTACTGTGGTACGAGGCTAACATATTAAATGTCAATGGCTATTCCAATATTGAAATTTTTTAATCATAAATTATTAGAGTACTGTACAGTATATAATTGGAAAATACTTGTAATACAACTTAAAATTAACCTGTATGGCTTGGACTTGTCGAGTTATTGTTTTATCTGTTAAATGTTCTCATTTAAATATTCTTCTTTAATTACTATTTTTTGTAACCGTATAATAAAATTCTCAGAAAATAAGGTTGAATTGTATAAAAGATCTGAAAATAAAAGAGTGATAACGTCATTCACAGCTTTAATAGGTCTCCGTAAGTTTTATGAAACTTCGCAACTGATCAAATTCTAAAAGCCGATTTAAAAATGAAAATCTCATCCGTCAGATAAGAAGGGAAAGACCTTGAACTTTAAAATTATTCATCTTAAGAACATCAAGACGAAAAAGGATATTGGATGCTTCTCTGTTAAATGAAAAGCCGATGTCCAAGACGTTTTAATAATAAGTTTGCAGAAAAAGTGAAAACGAAAAGCGAATCAAAGAAAGATAATATTTACCTGGCATGTATAAAAAGAATATTTTTAAATATCTTATAGTACTTAACATAAATAATAAGTACCTGGGTGACTGAGTTGCTCGATAATTTTTTTAGAGGCAAAAAAAAAAGAAAAAAAAAGTGGCGCGGTTCGATAGTAGGTACTCATCATTAAAATATTAAAAATTAAGGACAAACAAACATAATTTACATTACATCTTATAAAACCCAACCCCATAACATATACATTACATCTAGAAAGATTGTTTCAACTGAAAATTTTACAATAAATTGGTTATTGGCCGTAATGATTTGTTGTACATGCGGTTACTAATTATGTATATTCTTCGTAAATTTGGCAAAAAATATTAAACAACAAAATAATTCTACAATACAATATTTTACAATACAAATACAATAATAGTCGTTCCTGCGTCTTCGTTCGCGTAACATTTAATATTAAAATACCCTCAGTAAAAAAAAATTCCAAGGAAACACAAATAATTTTTATCCCTGAGTATAAGCTTCTATCATACCTAATTTCATCAATATAATTCCAGCGCATTAGCTGTGAATAACAAACTGGCAAAATAATTAAGCATTCACCACTGCAGTCGTCTGCATTGGAAGTTTAATTTTACAACAACGTAAATTACTTCATATAAAATCTAATACAGCGTGAAACCACGAGTTCCTTTGAAATACTGAACGATTTGTGTAATACGAATAATGGATCATATTTCTGCATCATCTTTTGTTAAGTGACATTTTTTTTTAAATATTCGGATGACAATGTATAAAATGACTATGAGGGATAAAAACGCTTATTTCACTTCTATTTTTTTTCAAAACCTTGCACCCTGGTAAACTCTAATTTTGACTAATTTATGGGATGTTGACAATCATAGAAGCATTATTAAGAGTGTAAAATAAACGAAAAGGGTCAATTAGCATCGCCGTCGTAGCAATATAGTCCAAAGACACATGGGGTGTATAAGATAACTAAGACGACGTTTTTGTCAACAAATATATTTTGCGATTGAGATTGACTGACTGGTACGTAAAGGTGATTTTCATATGCTTATATTTTTGTTAAGTGGATCTACAAAGAGTGAAGGTGGGATCACTTATAATTTAATTTTGATGTATATCGTCTTTCTTAAATGGAAGTGTCCGGTGTTGTCAGTTCTATAATCAAGATTGAAATTTCAGCTGACGTTTGATAAACGAAGCAATGAAAAGTTTATTTTGGTCCTGTGATTTCTATTTCTGAATGTTTAATCAGATTCTATTCAATTACATCACACTATGTTCGACTTCTTATTTCATCAAGATAAACCTTTACTTCGTTCAATAGAATCGGCTGCTAAAATTGTAGCATTAATCGAGGCTGGTCATGGACAACGTGATGTAGCTCTCAAACTTTATTTATGTCTTTTAGGGGTATAAAAAGTATGCAAGAGGTATCTAGAGACTACGAGCTTTATTCGCAAATCTGGTATCGGTAGAATTCCACCTACTCGACAAAATATAATTCATAATATAGTGTAAGGTTATCTTAATCAATTGAATATCCTTTAGGTTTTTATAAAGCTCCCATCATTTAACAATTTGGAAAAACTAACAAATCATTTTATCTTTGTATGCATGTATTTATTTACGTTTATTCGTTGTGTATATTAATTGATATAAAAGAGTTAAAATAGTTAGTCGGGGTAATTGCCGCCGGGTTCCCTTTGGACAGGAAACGTTACTGTCAAGCTCAGACCCCTCTGTAATTATCATCAAAATAATTACATACTCGAGGGTTGATTGCAAAAAACCTTTTGTGGCGGCGTAAAATTATTGTTCGAAATTATTGCATTTCTAAATTCGTTTATTTTAATATTTAAAAAAGCCTCATACTACTTAATAGGATTTTTAAAATAAATTGTAAGTGCCAATATATTGTACCTCGTCATTCTATCACATTTTTGGTATTTAAGTTAATATAAAAAATGTGATAGAATGACGAGGAATTTTGTACAAGGTATGAACACTTAAACCCTTCTTAAGGATCTTCCTCTTACCGTTTGCTTAACAACGCTGTGAAAAATTGTGCTATTTGCGCTTAGTACGCAATGTTGTGTAGATTGAATTTACCATCACCGACAGGGGAATGTAATTATAATAATAATTACATATAGTGGCATCAAAGCCTGATCCTGACAGCGTCGTTTCCCGTGCAAAGGAAATTCAGCGTCAATTTAGCTGGATAATAGTCCAGACGCTACATATTTGTTATACTATATATAGTGTATATGGTAGATGGATGCCTTTGCTCGCACTGATATTTCATTGATTGATGAACTAGACTGTAAATTGAATTTTTGATTGACCAGAGCTTGTTTCAAATAGTTTTGATTATACTCAAGCGTGATTCAGGGATTAATGAAGGATTTAAAGATCGATAGAATGAAAGATCTATAGAATGTCATGATTTCATCATGTAGTGCGAATATAACTTATGTACCCTTTATAGTAGTGAATATGAAATTCACTTAAAAATCTCTAATCAACATAGCTACTGACCAATAAAAAGTAGGTATCCTATTAATAAAATAATACCCATTTCTTGTTGACTCGTTTATATTTTCCAACTGATAAAATACAATGCACGCTATCGATCTAATAAGATACAATGCAATGCCCCGTCGGGTCCAGAACATTTGTTTTTATCCTCTCAACACTGACAGCATATTTTAAATTTAAAATGAGAATAGAACAAATATAAATTACGCATAATACAATCGTCATTCTAATTTAACCTCTTTCAAGATTGAAATGAGGTTGACCTAAACTAAAATATTTAACACTATAGTCAATATTAATGTACTATAGTTGCTAATTCTCCATCTAATAGAAAAATCTATCACATCGAATCGCCCTTCGCTATCGCCGATGGAATTTAAAACCTTTCAAAATGTTCTATATCTTCTTCTTAAATTATTTTTGTTTGTGTGTATTAAAATATATCTTATCATCGAAACGGTCTTCGCTATCGCCGATGGAATTCAAAACCTTTCAAAACGTTCTATATCTTCCTCTTAAATTCTTTTTGTGTGTGTGTATTAAAATATATCTTTTTTTTATTCAGATAACAAAAAATTTTAGTACACCAAGAATCTGTTTGTCTATTATAGTTATGAGAATAAAGTTCATTCAATTTTGTTTTAACATTTTTTAAATTTTCTGTAGTACTTTGTTAATTATTATTATATTTTTTACTTTTCAGTTTTAGTTCCCAAATATTTTAAAATTTTACTTTTTTACTTTTACTTTGTACCATAACCAATGTTTATTTTTATTTTTACTATTTTTTAAATATTGTATATGCCTGTAATAGTATTTTAAATAGATTAATGCTGTATGAAATACATGTAAAAAACAAAAATGTATGTTAATAATACTGTTGGCATGTCTTACTAAATAAATAAATAAAAAAATCTGGTAATAACGCATACTATTTAATACAATGCAGCCTAAATAAAAGACACATGTCAAATTTACACTTATGTTGCTTCGATCATTTTTTATTTGAAGCTCCAAGATATCCGTACATTTAAGGCTTAAAGCTTTTATGCCTGCTTAAAGTTTGAATCCTTGTCGAGAATCGGTTTTGCATAATAATAGCGAAGATATTAAGTACACAATAGAGGCCCTCGATAACCAATAACGGATGACATGACGTCATAAATACCTATCAGTTAAGTCGCGTCACTTCGCTTCATGCCACATCATCGTCACGCGTCGTTGACTCAAAATTGCCCTGTTGTGATGAGAAACGCTTTTAATCTTGTTTCGCCTTATTTGGAATTTAAGAGGATAAAAAGTCTAACATAGAAACTTTGTTAATACATTATTACGTATACGCTTATACAATGTTTTTTTTATTTGTATTTTTTGAATATATTTTTTCGGGTTTTAACAGTAAGTAATGCAGGTCTAAAGCTAAAAAAATATAAATCGTATAATCAGTAGCTTGGTTTTTGTGAACGTAACCCTTAATTTAATAAGGAAATTGCACTTTTTATGAATCAATGTTGCAAACAGCACTTACAACAATCGCTTATCAACTCACTCAACTTCATTCTCCATTGTTGAAATCTTTGATATTTAAATGAGTTAATCTTGTATGTATGTATGTATGTATATATATATATATATATATATATATATATATATATATATATATATATATATATATATATATCGAAATGAAAATACCTAGGTTCGAGCCCCACCTACCCTATTATTTTTTTGAAGTACTTTTTTTTATTTTGTAAAAAATTACCGAACAAGGTTCGGTAACCACCATCGATGCATATTAAAAATCTTCTTGACCCGAAACGCATCAATGTGTTGACGGTCTAGGTGACTTTTTAATCCAGATGACTTAGCTCATAGGAAACTTAAAAAAATGGGGGGGGTGCTGAAAATATTTAAAAATAATCAGGACAAGTAATGTTCAGCAAAAAAAGATTTACTATTAAAAGAGGTGACTCCGAAAAATTAGGGGTTGCATAGAAATCTTGAATGCCACGGGTTCAACATTGTCCTAAATCTACTCAACTTTTTGACAGTATTTTAATAACTGACAGGTAATCACCAATATTAACAGAACCATCAAACAAATATGGATGAAATTCATTTCAGTAGAGCGCCAGTTACAAAGCGTAATTTAAAGATTAATTTAGTGTTATTTTGAGAAATTTAGTTCTCTCATATAATTATAAATAACTAAATTTTAATCTTATCAAAGCAGCAACTGTTGCAATAATTGGAAATGTAAATAGAAACTTTGCCGTGATTTTTAAAAGGCTTCCAAATAATTTTTTACGTAAAATCTTTTCAATAAGTTATAATTTTAGATTTTGAATGAATCCATTGAATCTAATATTTTGTTAACATGTTATTGGTCATACAGAATACTAAAATATATTTGTCATTTTTAATTTATTACTTAAAATTCAATATAATAAAAAATATTGAACAAAGGAGTTTGTTAAGCATATGTCCAATATACTGTTCTAATGTTGATTGACAGGTTAAACAAATATCTCTGTTGCTAAATATCTTAGACATAAACTATAAGACTTAATTATGCATTCGACTCTATGAGTCCGGGCACGGTCCGCAATTTAATAGAAAGTATAATTGGTCAAACTTGCAAGCGCTCATTATTCTGTGTTAAAATGTCTTGTTAAAAAAAGAAAATTTGTTGATACATTCCCATTATAACTAGATGCTGCTTTGTAGAGGTCTATTCCACTACAACTTAACATTGTCATTAAACAAAGTGAAGTGAAATCTAATACTAAAAATAAAATAAGTTGCGATTGCGCTACTCACGTGTATTCTTTTTTTAGACAGGAAAAAATCCCTTATAGCCCCCGACGGGGACAGGCGACAGTTATGTCGGACTCACGGACACGGGTTGTTTTACTCACCGACACCGACTAAAGCAACCTGTGTGCTCCACTACGCTGATGGTGGCGGGCACAGGGTACCGTTGGACATATTGCCACCATCCCCGCCAGCAGCAACTCTGAAACCCAGAGTGCTCCACCTCTTGGGCATTGCCTCTCTAAAAGTTGCCCCTTCCTCCGCTAGACGACGCATCGGGAGCACCAGATGCATCGTCATGCATATGCATGCATGACGATGCATCTGGTGCTGGTGCTGGTGGTAATAGTGGTGAAATTTCGTTTTAAATCTTGATTACGAATGTCATGAATTGGATCCACTTCAAGTGTCATAATGAAATTAAAAAAACGCTTTAATTTAAAAGTTTTGCAGTGCTCGTAATTTAAAATGTGCATTTATCTGAATAAAATTGCAGGCAATTTGTTCCACAACTAGGGTTCATCGATAAAGTTTAGACTAGCTAATCGTCTTTGTGAATAGTAATTTACGCAAAATAGCTGTTTAATTTGCGACAGTGTGTTTCAATTTACCAAAGCTTTGAAGTTTTAAACAAAGAGCTAGGGTTTTCTAATGCTAAGCTGGTTTACTAACAAGTTCGTTAAAAGCTAATTAAGCTAGATGGTTAATTAACCGAAATTGTACCAATCAATGTGCCGAATTAACAGTTATTACTATGATCGCTTCGTTCAGTTTGACCAAATCAAATCAAATCAAAATAATCTTTATTCAAATAAGCTCTTACAAGCACTTTTGAATTGTCAAGGATCAATATGATTAATAAAGCTACAACTGGTTCGGAATGTTGCTCTTACCGAGAAGAACCAGAAAGAAACTCGGCGGTCAATCTTTTAAGCATTTTATTTTTTACATAATGAAACCGCAGTCCTGTATGAAGCTGAAAAGATTTTCAAATCCAGGTTTTTTTATCATCCAAATAATCTTCAATTTTGTAATATGCTTTACGCACAAGTACATCTATTATACTTAACTTTAACCTTTCAACCAGAGTTAATTTATCGGAAATTTAATATTTTTCTACCATAAACAGAAAGAAGGGTCACTTGAGACTAAAAAGCTGGTAATTAAAACAACTAGTAGCTTTCTCTAAATCATTATTTATCTGAATTTCACCTTTCCTAAACAGCTAAAGTTGTACTTGATAGCATTAAACTACTCGATAACATATACTGACCTCGATTTTATGGAAGTTTGTGATTACGTGAACCTTTAACTGTTTTATGGCTTCGCTAATAATATAGTTATGTTATCGCAAAGCATAATCCCACGTATACGAAAACACCGAATTTGAAATGAGCCAATTTTATATTTCGTGTATCGATTTAACTTGACATACAATATGTTAGCTAATTCGTGTGAATTGGTGTGGAAAAATATGAAAATATAAAAGTTTTTTTATATTACAAAGCTTCTGTTTTCTTGGTGAGTATTATTCAAAAGATTTATTGTCATGTAGGTAACTTGTAACTTACGGCTTTGGTACTTGACGAACATCAACATTTTATATTAACACAAACTTTAACTTTTCTATATATCACTTATACATCCATTTCTATCTATTTGATGTTCATTTCAAATTATGTATTTATATGTACATTTTTTATAGGTACATAAAAACATCATTTTTTTGTTTGTAAAAATAACAAACCTATGGGCGGCACGCCAGAGTCCTAACTGACAGTGAGACTATCCAGCTATATAGTGATCCAGGTCTTACTTGAATGTACTTTTTTTTAGAACTTATTAAATAAAACATTTACTTCTCCAAGTTTAATCTTTTTTCAGGATTTTGACAAGCTTTATAAATGAATGCATTATTAAATTCAGTCTGCTACATGATTTAGTTGATTAGGTCCTATGTTACATTCTTATTGTGCTTTTAGCACGTCAGACGCAGTCAGTATCTCATAATTCATATTCAAATTCAAATTCAAAATATTATTTATTTAAATAAAATTTTAAACAAGTGTTTTTGAATCGACATCTCCACTGCTGGTTCGGAAAGCTGTTCCTACCGAGAAGAGCCAGCAAGAAACTCAGCGGTTGCTCTTTTTTTATCAAAAACATCTTTATATACATACAAGCGTAACATAGTGTAAAATAGAAAAAAATTTCGTCTTCCGATATTCATAACCAAGATCAGACGTAAATGAAACTCATTACAATGCTTGAAAGTATCGCAGACCTGAAACGCTTCATTTGAACACCAGAATGTAGTACGGTACAGCGCTAAACACTACGCAGCGAAATCTCTCTCAGCAAGTTATATACATTCAGTGCCGCACCACCATAATTTCCACAGTCCGATATAGTCGTCCACAGCGCGTCGCTTTAAGCCGAGGTCCAGCCTCACAGGAGGCACCCTTAAGGCGACGCTCCAGGAAGCTGCGGGCCTCTTTTGAGACCCGCTCTCCCACTACCCCAACCCCAGGCGATGCTTCTGCGCTCGTCCGTCCTCCCGGTGACGCTGTCAAAGCCTTCATGGCCTTAATTAGTTTACGAAAAAAAACACTAATGTATTATAGCATTAAAAAAATATATATTGATATTCATTTCGATAATATATTTCCTAAGAAGTGATCGCAATGAAGTACCATTGGGTAGACAAAAATTACGCTATTGAAGTGGAATTATTAAACCGTACTTAGCTATGTATCGAAATTTGTGCCTATTGATGGAAAATAAATACTTTGAAGAACCTCTCAAATAGCTTATAATATTATGCCTTCGCAGAATTCCGAGGTGACAAATAAGTGATAAAATTATTTTTGCCATAAGCCGCTTTAAGTACGTCTACATGATACAAATTCTAGAGGGCCTATATTTACTCAAGCAAATAATATATATTCACGAAAGCAAACTACATCAGCATCTCACAACATTATTAAGACCTCCACAAACCTCTCAAGGCTCACCTTGTGATACAATCTTATTTTGGTATATACAGATGTCAAATACACCGAATTTATGTAACGTTTCAAAATGAAATTATTGACCAACATAACAAGTTGGGTTGAGGTGTGTATTGGCAGTAGTGAGTATTATTACGTACAATTTATTGGTACTATAAATTAAAGTATTGCGAATTAAGAAATAAGTGTATATATTCTAGATTGTAACGCTCCCCGCTGCACGCCTTGACTCTTTTATAACCCTGTAAATCCCTAACCTTCCTCTGCTCATGCAGACCTCTCATCCACAAGTGACAAAGAAATCATGCGGTCTACTTATATTTCTCTACACTGTTTACAATAGTTTAATAAACAGATTTCAATTAGATAGCAAAATTTCTTAATCTTGAACAAACATTAACATTGACGTCTTCTGTATTCTAACTACTACACTCATGACTACACTATTGAGCTAATTAAATCATGTGGATGCTCACAGTACATATGAATTCTATAGCTACATCGAAGACGCTTTGATATGTAATTACATATCGGTTATGTATATGCACGCTTGACAGGCGGGTTAGTGATCATTGAATTGCACCGGTAACGCTGCTCCGCGTAATTGGTAATTGATGAATTGAGTATGAATAATTATATTGTAAGCCTGTCTCTAGAGTACAATTAGTTCTCCGGCTGACTGAGCCTCTGATAGCTAAGATTGATAATTGAGGTGACGAGTAAAGTGAACTAGTAAACTTTTACTAATCCATTGCTGGACAAAGACCTTCTCTCTCTCCTTTTCGAGAGTAGGCTCAAGTATTGGTAGGTTACACATATACTTATTTATTGATATGAATCTCCAACAAAATTTCATATTATATAATCCAAAAAAAAATCTATATAGTCTAAAATTAATTATGTAGTACCACTTATAGGAAAACACATTATGTTTAGTTACAATTTTACAATCAAAAACCTAAAAAAAACAGAAACAGAAGAGTATAATGAAAACATAAAAAACAACATCAAGGTTTGAATATTACTGAACTCTGAAGTTAAAATTTTAGTTCATTTTTTTATAAATGATGAAAGCCCATCGCATCCAATATCCGGTGATAAAGCGTCCATTGTGCAGCTATTATATAAGCGCGAGATACGTGATATACGTTTATAATCATTTCCTTTACCGAAAAGTGTATAACGGGACTAGAAATAATTTCCTTCTTACAAAAAGTAATTTCTAAACAGAAATATATAAGTCCTTACACTCTACAATAAATTACATTCAAAATCGATACTCAAAACGCGACTTCAAATTATTTTTAATTAGCTTCGAAACCCTAAACGCTCCCTATCAAATTATACAGCTCTGAGCTCTTCGTTTAAACATCAAGAGGAGTCATTAATTTATATTGAATTTCGATTTATTCTCGTAATCACCGAATTGAAATAAGTAAACCAAAACGATACAATTGATATGCTTTAATTTTTCAGAACGAAATGGAATGGTTTAATTTAACTTCGGAACGATATCCGAAAACTACTTAAATCAATTTACTGTCTTTAATCATCTTATGAAATTGTGATTGGCGGTATTTCAATGGCTTCGTGTCGTAGATAGGCTTATTGTAAGTATAGCATTTAATTAAATATTCAATCATTATAATATTAAATACTAACCGATAATATTTTTATTTCAAGTGGCAAGCTGTAATAAGTTTTTAAATTAATTTAACATCCTTATAACAATAATAATAAAGACAATCTTCGAGCGATCGCAGAATCACTACTAGTCTTAGGGAATTGAGCTAAGGCTTTTACTAATAGGGTTGCTAGTGATGGTTAACGCTTACGAACTTAATGCGAGACCGAAACTGTTATAATTTCCAATGTGAATGATAGTTTTTTCATTGGGCAAAAGGATAATAAGATTTTATATATAGATTATGCTCCCAAAAGTGGTGGTTGTATGAAATTAGATGATTCGATACACTAAAAATTTAATTTCCTTAAATCCTTTTAAGTGGGATTACGGGTCCAAGTTTAGGACACGTATTTATTTTCCATATAAATTTAATTTTTTAAAAATGTATGAATTAAAACTATTCATATCAATTTTTTACATAAGCTTTTTTTTTAAATGATAGGAATCTGCGGGCAGATTAAGCTCGCGAACCACCTTTATTTAGGTTCCACCTTTAGGCCATCAAGCATCCATTTTCGTATTACGAACGATGATTATATAACCAAACTTTATTCTTAAATATAAATTATATTTTACTGAAGCTTCAATGGTTATCTTGCTGGCGATTTTTCTCGTAAAGTGACAATATCAGACGATAAGCCGCTTTGCTTCGGGCGTTTTGATAGTTCCAATATAATTCCTGACGTCTTATTAGCTCAGTTCACATAAGACGCTTGCGATATTTTTATAATAAAGGAAATTGAAAATATATTTTGAAAAATATCTGGTAAAGGAATTCAAATAATTACGTGTACCTTGTAAATATATTTTATTGTTTAAAACAACTAACTATATCTATTATATACTTAAAGATGATATGCATTTTTAGATTTCAAAGAAATAAAGATAGTAAGGAAAATAGAGCAAAAAAATGTTTGATCTTAATTCAGATTTGATTTGAATTATAAGAAATGTACTAGAATCTCACAGTCAGTCCCCTTCGCGACATGTTTGGACGTCTGTATGTCTGGTCGATATTTACTTTTTCACTATAAATCTTGTAAGTAAACGGTCTTAAAATGTATAATAAAGTAAAGCACTGTTGCCATTTTGATAATATGATAACCATCAAGATCGTGTATATCAAGACCTTTATAACTTACACGCTATAAAATTTAGATTATAAAATAATGATAATTGACCTATTCGGTTAATAAATTGGCATTGGCTCTCTTACGATAAACAAAAATTATCGTCTCAAGTAAAATCGATTGTGAACTCTGAGTATTGTTTAAAAAAAACTTTCAGTAAAAGCTATCGGGAAAGAAACCCAGAATTTCTTTTTGGTACGAGGTCGTTTTTAATTATGAATATTAGGAGATAAACAAGCTAGGTTACTTTGTAGATAATTCAGTATAAACAGCTGCAGGCTGAGTAAAAATAATGGGGGTGTTGTGTTGAAAGGTCCTTTTCCATAAATCATTTATGTTAATGTTCTAAACAAAGAAAATATAGAATGCCGTTCTATAGCTTTCCCGATGAATCTATAACTTTCCGCCGGCTTCTGACGTTTTTACCACCCATTTCCATTGTCTGTGGTTCAGACTTCATTATCAAAGTTGACAGACAATAAACAATACAAAGTTACAAAAGAATTATTGTCATTTAACCTGAAAATGGCAGACTTTTTCTGAATAGTCAACTATTTCTGCAAATAGTGGGTACTATTCAGAAGTTAGTAAAAACTAAATAAAAATAATATAAAAGTTGGCATTATTAGTTTCCAAAATAAAAAAGTCAGATCACATTTGTGGGTGCTTTAATTAATAAGGTATTTATTAATAGGATAAGGGCAAGAGTATTATGAGTACATATATTGATCTAACGGTAGATTACTAGCAATAATACCGAAAAGAACCAAATCACTGCTAGAACTGGTCGTCTCTTCATCATCTTCCTGCCCTTATCCCACTCTAAGTGGGGTCGGCACAACATGTTATAAACATGCTGCCACATGATTTGGCTGCGTTTTTACGACCGGCCGCCTGCCTGACGTCAACTTACCTCTGTCGTATTTTACGACACCTCGGTAAGAAAGAGGGTGGTCTATTCTACTAAACCGGATACCACACGGTGGGTCAACTTACCTTAGTCGCCTTTTACGACACCTCGACATTTCATTAGCTTCTCCCTAAAAAATGTTTACGTATGAAATATTAAATATGCAAGCTTTGTACATTTTTAGCGTAGAAAACTGTGTTCGAGAGAAAAGAAATTTAATACAAAATGTTATATGCAAGGGAACATTCTTTCTTACTTCACATTTCTCAGAGATGTTTCATGTTTGTTCACGGTACTGAGAAATAATTTTTATTTTAAATTATTATTTCAATATCTGTAAATATTCCATGAATAAATAAATTTCATTTCATTTTTCATTTCATCTATAAAATTTTAAATTCTCCTAATGGATATTTTATGCACGCAAGAAATATTGATCTTTATTTCTTTTCAGCAAAGTAAAATATTTACAAAAATATATTTTTGTCTCAATTTTTTTTTTGTTTTTATATTATTCGCCAATCTTACATACGCGTAATTAATATGAAAAGTAGAAATAGTTCTCTTGGTTATTAATATTCATGTCTGTCTGAGGAGTTTATTAAAATATCCTTTAGCTATGCGGCACCGCAGCCAACATATTTGAAGCCATAACACGACAGGATTTAAAAAGTAGTAAGTAAGTAAAAGTAGTAAAAGACTCACATACATTCTGCTATTAAAAATTAATACAAACTGTAAGACTTTATTGAAGTGATAAAATCAATTAAATCCAGTTCTGTTTAACTTGCCTACATAGATTAATCCATGTGTCTTCAGTGGGGATTTAAAGAGCATTATTATTTCAAAACGATTTATCAAACGCCTGGCGCTACGACGTGACAAACTTGACAGACTTCATTTAATCTCCCTGCTTGTAGACACAATGTATACTTTAAGCTAAACGGAAAAAAGGTCAAGATCAAGTTAAGCCTACACAAAAACGTTTTAAATATTAAAGTTACTTGGTGATTGATTGATTGATTAATATTTTTTACAAGTGAACATTGTGATTTTTAGTGAACAAAGAGAACATCCTACGTATCACAGTAATTAAATATGGATCTACGAGTTTGTGTACTACTACGATTTTATGAAAAGTATATTCTTAATATAGAAAGTTTATTCATAATAATGACAATAAATTTTAATGCATAATTGTTACAATGTTAGTTACAATACTCGGAAACGGCTTGGACGATTTTTACAAAATTTTATATTCATATTCAGTAGGTCTGGGAATTGGCTATTGTCTTTTTTTTTTTGTTTATATATTAATTTTTATAAATAATTTATATTACAAAACGTTTGCCCGTTTAGCTAGTAGCAATATACATATAATTAGCCCATTTACCGTTAACCAATACTATTTAAATCTTTAAAAGAATACAAAAAATGATTGCTTCAATATAAATAGTTATTGGAGTTATAAACAATTGAAATAATCATTTAAAAAATAGAAAAAATATATTATAGACATATAACTCTGTGATTCGTATGTAAAAATAGTAAAATACCATTAACACTTATGTTTTACAGCTCAAAGTATGTAGTTTGACACTGATAAATTCAGTAGGTACATTATTCGAAACGGACACTGTAAACATGGGTTGCTATTTTAGGACCGGTTCCATTTAGCTCGGTAAACCAAGTATGAAGAGCGCGATGTGCTCTCACATAGATTTATGGATATTAAGCTTAAGTTCACTTTGGCTAATGTAGACCTACAAGATAATGTTTGAAGCGACTGAGCTGTAATCCTACACGATATGGTGCGTGACATTGAACATAGTGAGGAGATCATTTATGAAACAGTTGTATAATTAGAAGCCCTTCGTGCATAATCGTTGGATTAAACTAGCATAAATTATAAAATAGGAAGACTATATTTTAACGTTTTACACGAAATTACGACAAAAAGTAACTTAAATGCTACGAAAAATTTTAAAGTCGTCGATCGCATAATTATATGATAAATGCGAAGGTTTCTTGTCCTATATCTTAATCAAGACTAATCCGCTAGAGCAATCTTTAATATTGATAAAATTTAGCATAATTACCTGCGACATTTTTGAAGTCATTCAGAGGAATGACAACACACAATATGGAAGGACATTTAAAGGACTGAAAACCTGGACTGAGTTTGACCACGTCATTAGCGTTTGTTACCAGTGTCCACTCAAAAGAAATTTGAAACACTCAATACAGAAAAAAAAGGCCGCTAGATAAAAATGTCACAAGATGGTGTGGTGTGTCCCTTAAAGAGACCTATGACCAGCATTGGACGTCCATCGGTTGAAGAACAAGAAAAGAAACATGAAAAATATGAAGTTTCATTATATTTACTTGCGTTAGTAGTGTAGAATTTTCATTACGAGTAACGTTATATGTGTTTTCCACAAGCGGCCAATGCGGTGTTGTGGCAAGGCAAAGTTGCAATAAGCTCGCTTAATGGAGTTTGTTACTTGTCCTTTACCGTACAAGTGGGTGTATATGTTAGCAATAAGGTTCTTGCCAACTTTATTGGTCTTCTAATAGAAAGAACGTGAAATGTATACGTTAGTGTACCGAATGGTAAAATATACCATATATAGTACAAAGTTATAATTCCTTTTCTGAGAAACGTAAAAATATAATGGAGCATATAAACTGTCTTATGAATAACCCTATTTTTTTTCTTTTCCACCAAATGTTACTAGATGTTCTAGAAAGATCCACAATAAAGTGCATGCTTCACTCATATTTAAATGAATTTTTTTTCACATGATAATGAATAATTTAATAATGAAAAAATTGTTATATACTATTATTATACGTATATTCTAGTTCTTATCCAATATCGACAATAAACAATAGTTGAAGTCTTATGTTGTTGAGGTAAACAGACAACAACATAAGGCTAAAACATAAAGCTTACTTTCAAAAGTTAATCATTTTTCCTTTTGTGACTTATTCCATGTAGGTTTTGCTACGGCACGTAGAAAGATGAAAAGTGATTTTTTTTCACATTAAACGTTCAGCTCAATTGAGGCTTAATAATTAATGCAGATTGGACAAAATTAATTTCTTTTACTCTCATCGTACTCTCTTTTATTTTTCGAAATGAATATTTAGTACAAATTGTTACCTTTAATTGTTGCCGTGTGGTATCCGGCTGAGTAGAATAGTACCACCCTCTTTTCTTACCGAGGTGTCGTAAAAGGCGACTAAGGTAAGTCGACCCGCCGTGTGGTATCCGGCTGAGTAGAATAGACCAACCTCATTTCTTACCGAGGTGTCGTAAAAGGCGACTAAGGTAAGATGACCCACCGTGTGGTATCCGGTTTAGTAGAATAGACCACCCTCGTTCTTACCGAGGTGTCGTGAAATACGACAGAGGTAAGTTGACGTCAGGCAGGCGGCCGGTCGTAAAAACGCAGCCAAATCATGTTACAGCATGTTTATAACATGTTGTGCCGACCCCACTTAGAGTGGGATAAGGGCAGGAAGATGATGATGATGTTACCTTTAATTGGAAGAGCTGTAGACGCTTTTTTTGTATACGTCTTGTTCATTATATACATTCTTTGAGTAATAAACCAAGAAATTCAATATAAATAAAACGAGCGAGAGCTTTATATAGGGTACTGATTGTGCGTAATGCAGATTCAAAAACTAGTTAAAAACGTTGAGAGATGTAAGATTTTCTAAAAACCGTTGGCGCGCCTATGAGTCTGACGTACCTATATGACAATTTTCACACACAGCCACACATACACACACACACATCGAATATATATATATATTCGAATCTTGGAAACGACTCCAATGATTTTCTTGAAATTCAGTATGCAGGAGGTTTTGGGGGAATATAGCTAGGTTTTATTTATAAAATAACGTTTTATCCCTATTTTAGGCATTAAAAAAGACAAAAATTTAAATTTTTTCCTATAAACTGACAAGTCACCGTAGCTCATTCGGGGAACGGGTGGTCTCTAGAAATAAAAATACTAACGATCGAGCCCCATCTACCTAACTTTTTTTTCAGTTTTTTTTATTTATTAAAAAATTACGGAGCCAGGCCGGTTGACCGGGTACAATATAGTTGTTAGCGGTTTACAGCATACACAAAAGTTAAAAATATTCACTTATAATAAAAAACCCGTATTAGTTCCTCAAAATAAATATTGAGCGAAGGAATGCTTTATAAAGAAACTTTAGTATCGTCGTCTGGTACAGTGTCAAGCGTTTTCTTGATAATTTGGCAATTATCCAGAAAAGCTTTATACTAATTATGTGCAAGTAGCAAAGCGAACACTAATTCCTCACTCCTTTCAGTGGATGCTAATTTTATTGCCTAGCTTCAGATATTGGACGGACAAGTTTAAATAAGTCTACTTATAGAATCCGATCTAAATTAGCTATCGATCCCGATATAGAAGTTTAATCGACATGTAAAGTTCAACTTTGTGTTTATTCTCAAGATATAGGTATATGTAGCATGTAACGAAGAAACTTTGTATTATAATTATCCATATAATAAGCAGTAGAAAAACTTTTTATAACTATGTTCCTTCCTTTCGTGTTTTAGACAATTTATACTAATATATAAAGCTTAAGAGTTTGTTTGTTTGATTGACAGTTTGAACGCGCTAATCTCAGGAACTACTGAAATGATTTGAAAAATTCTTCGAATGTAAATAAGGCTATATAACAACACGCTAAGATAAATACTAGAAGGGCAGTAATAAAGCATATTACGAAAATGGCAAAATTTATCTATTAATATTAATTAATTTATTTATTTATTAATATTAATTTATAAATTTTTCTGCGTGCGTTTACTTATACTGTGAAAGTTATTGCAAAATCATAGTGCCTAGATCTTAAGGTTAAACTACTTAAACCATTTTTATGTGCTCAAAATTCAAACGATCAATATTATGGTTTTAATCTTTCCACGCAAGCAGGGCCGCTGGCGATTGCTAGTATATTATATAAAAAACAGACAGAAATATTTCGTATTTATAATACATATATTTATTATATTGATATTCGGGGTGAGTTTTCAGACTTTTATATGTGACAGATTTCGTTTCAGAATTTCAAAATGACTCCATGAAGTTATTTAAATTAGACAGCGTGAACCTAATTCTATGTAGCCTGTAGGCTTACTTGTATATAAACATAAAATATTGCAGGGAAAGATATTTAGTATAATATTCTCTCATTGAAATTGAATTGGTGAAAGCGATATTTTATATTCCATCAATACGCTCCACTGTTCTCCATTTATTACATTTAATAATATAAAATATTTCTTATTAGAAAGGTATAGAACATTAAATTTTATTAGACTAATAATTTGTGATAACTTTTACACTATTTACAGAATACTTTATAACTCCAATATGTATATACTATTAGATCACTGAACTGTAAAAATGTTGACATAGAATTTACCCTCCAAAATGGGCTCGAATGATATCATGGAATGTGGTATGGGTGACAAGAACAGCCCACTGTGCGATACCGCCCTAATACCAAAAACTTTTTTCCTAACAGATAAAAACTTTTATCAATATTGTCACACAATTTTTAAGCCTAGTTTTGCATAACAAATATATTACAAGTCCTCACTGATGATACTTCTGTTATGAGTTTCGAAGTTTTCTCTCGGGTGAAAACTAAAGCCAAGTCAAGAACAAGTTTTACTCGGAATCTAATCACACCAAGCGCAGCGCTGCAAAATGTCCCTAAGTGTGAGTTGTGAAACCGGTATGAAGCTAAAGCAAAAGTTTGAAGATGGACCTAAGTCTATTAGGAACTACGCGTAATCAAATGTTACATTATTCTTGTTCAATAATGACTAATCATAAATTGGTTTAAAAATTGAATGATGTAAATGATTATTTAGCGTTAAATATTATTCCATAGTCGTCAGTTCTCAAAACCTTTGTTGGTAAAATTATGTCAAGTTACAAACTTGGAATGAAATACTTTTAAGAAAAATCTTAAAATAATATACGTTAAACCTTAAGTAGCTGTAAAAGTGCTGAAGACATATGAAAAAAGCGTATTTGAATTTTTAGTAAAGAAAATATTAATACACCTGTGCAAGTTAGTTCAAGGAATATGTAACATTAATTACATGAATCATTTTGCGAATACTTCTATTCTTATCCTTTCCTTCCCATCCTAGTCCTTTCTCTTCATATTCTCCTCCTTTATCTTCCTATTATACTCGTTTCTCTTACTGTCTCACTTTTTTCTATATTTAATCCCATTCGTAACGGTTGGTCTAAGCACATTTGGAAGACTCGCGTTTCAATCATGTTCTCTTTATCATTTCCTTTTTACCATCGATATTCCTCACTTGAAGACGCCATGATTAATTTTACTAAACTGATCGTATGTTTTATAATTTAAACCATACTTTGGAAATAGTAAAGTTTATTCTGTCATGCTATTTATTTAATTACACTTTCTATCTTAATTTGTTTTTAAAAATATTTTTTCAATTCGTAAAACTCGAATTTTCAAATTATTTAAAACTAGGTCAACTTTATAAAAGAGCTTTTAATTTTTTTATATTGCTGCATATTTAAAGGGATGATTGACCGTAAAAACAGTCAAAAAGTAGTTTAAAAGCTTTAGTGCAAATAAATTGTCAGTTCACTGCATCGCTTGTAAAATCTGCAGTTTTCGAATACAAAAATATTCTCTATTTAAAAATGTAGATACGGTTATTGTAAGTGTTGGAGGATTATAACTAAGCTATCAATCAAAACGCTTTTTTATTAAGTAGCTGTTTTTATCAACTTTGAGTTTTTATTTTATAATATTCTGATTTTTGACATGTCTTTTCCGTATTGAAGAGCAAATCTAGCTCAAGCTTTTTTTAAATATATATGTATAAAAAATCTGTGCTTGTGAATCAAAGCTGTGATAGTCTAGCGATGAAACCGTGCGACTCTCTCGAGGGTGACAAGGGTTAAAACCCCGGGCAAAAACCAATTAAAAACTTATGTGTCTAATTGATAATTGAAATTTATCACATGCTTGTCGGTGAAGGAAAACGTCATGAGGAAACCTACATATTTCTAGAGAAATATGGGGATATGTGTTACCTACCAATCCGCATTGAAGCAACGTGGTAGGTTTTAGCTCCAACCCTTCTTTCTAGAAACGGAGACAGGAGGATTATGCCCAGCAGTATGTGTATAAAACCATGTAATATTTAAAAGTCATACACAGATGCACCACTTTCGGTACAATATAGTAATAATATTTTCAACGTACCCTAGAATACATAAATAAATCTGGACAAAATTGCTTCTTAGCGGAAATATTTCCTTATTTTAACTACGCCTTATGTTAATTGTTGTTTGTTACCTATCTATGGTATGACTGACACCAAAAATATACATATAAATATATATACCTACTTCTCCAAACAAGATAATAATAATCGTCTAATAGGGGAAATATAGTAATTCGACATTTAGAGCTAGGCTCAACGTGCATAACAAGGCTTATAAAAGCTTTCAATCTTACTTTGTTACGAACCTCGGTTCAACTATTAAGAACTTTTAAAATCATAAAATAACATTGCAGTATTTCCTATTACAATTTGAATTGAAAGGACTTCCGGTAACTGTATCTATTGGATGAGATTACGACAATTGGAGTTCTTAAATATTTTCATAAATATACAGGAATATCAATTGGAAAGCGACTACTGGTTGTAATTTATTTATTAGGAAGCCAACATGATATACAACAATTTGGTCTATTTAATACTAATATAAATTTCTTAATTACAGTTTCCTATTATATATCCCACTTAAAGGCTAACTCAGCATGTATAATAAAAGAGCTAAATAACTAATATATAAACAAACGGGTCACATCGCGATAACCTCGATAAAATCTACCAAAATAAATAAAGTTGTGCTCACTATATAAAAAACAATAATAAAAGAAGAAAAAAAAAAATAACTATTTTTTGTAATAACAATAAATAAAAAAACTAGTCTACTCTAACAATTAAATGTGGGGGAAATAATCAAGAATAAAAACAGTAATATTAAAAATCAACATAAGACATAGTAAAATATGTGTCTGACACATATTTCACGATGTCTATGTCTATTGTATGTGTCTGTGTGACATGCTGTCTTTTTATATACGAGGTGTGTTCAAAAAGTATCGCGAATTTTGTGTATTTTCAAAAATTATTTATTTATTCGTAAATATCTATTTTGTCCCCTTCAAAGTAATCCCTCTGGGATATTATACACTTGTGCCAACGTTTTTACAAATCTTCGAAGCACTTCAAAAAATCATTTTTTTGTATCTTGTTCAGCTCCTCCTTCGATGCCGTCTTTATCTCGTCAATCGTGGCGTAGTGTCGTCCTTTCATGGGCCTCTTCAGTTTCGGGAACAAGAAAAAGTCACAGGGGGCCAGATCTGGGGAATACGGTGGCTGCGGTATCATTGGTCTGTTGTTTTTGTCCAAGAAGTCGCGTACAAGCAGCGATGTGTGAACAGGGGCGTTATCGAGGTGCAAAAGCCAATTTTTGTTTTTCCACAAATTATCGATTAAAATCGAATGGCACGAGCTAATCAATATGCCTAGGTCCTCGGCAATTTCTCTATCGATGATTCGAAGATTGGTCAATACCATTTTCTTCAATTCATCAATTTTTTCGTCTGTTGTTGAAGTGCTCGGGCGTCCGGCACGCTCTTCGTCATTCGCATCTTCTCGGCCTTTTAAAAACATTTTGTACCACCGATAAACGTTGCTTTTGTCCAAAGTAGCTTCTCCATATGCCACAGTCCACACTCGGAATGCATCCGCGCACTTAATTTCGTTTTTCACACAAAAATCGATACAGGTTCCTTGTTCCATTTTTTGAATAGGTAAAAATCGAAGACGAACCAAAACACGTGCAAGCAAAGCAGCTGTCAACAATTAACCGAACATTCAAAATGGCCCAACTTTTCATCATAAGTGAGAGACATATGTACCAACATAACGCCACAAAAAAATCGAAATTGGAATATATGTAACTCGCGAAAATTCAAAATTCGCGATACTTTTTGGACACACTTCGTACATATGTAGAGCATGTGCTTAATTTATTGCTTATTATTTCTAAGTATTTCTTTTCTAATCTATTATTTCAGTTGCACACAATCATCAATTGATTGTTGGATGGTTGGTTGGTCGCAAACATTGAGTATTAGATATAACTATGTATTTGCACATTTCTAACTAGTTAGCCAAAATACATACCTTAAATCAACGGTACAAATTAGGTTAAGTTAAATTCGTTATAGCTGTTAAAATTCGTTATGACCAAGATGTCCTTAAATCATCCGCACTAATCTAATAAGAGGACCGAAATTTACAACTTGCCAATTTGGCTTGTTTGTTGATTGTGCCTAATGTCTAAATTCCGCTTTTTTTTTTAGAGATCGTGCTTTAACAGAGTTTCTCTCTCTACCCCTTTCTGTCTCTAACTATTGTATTCCACCATAGAGCTCATAAGTCTTTTCAAGAGATTTCAACGCTTTTTGATATTACGAAACTGTGCAACCATAATGAAATTGTCTGTCTATCTATTGGGAGTTTCTAAAGGAAAGCGTTTCTATGGCTACGTACATCTTTAAATCCTAATGTCTCCGTTTTTCGAACTATTTGCCAAGCGATCAAACATTTAGAGCTCAAATTTATCAGACACTTCGATTCTTTTACGGATCTTTTTATTTTTACTAGGTCTTACCCGCGGCTTCGCTAGCTTGGAATTTAATAGGTTCTAAAATAGCATACTGTCATCATCCTCCTGCCCTTATCCCACTCTAAGTGGGGTCGCGTAACATGTTATAAACATGCTGTCACATGATTTGGCTGCGTTTTTACGACCGGCCGCCTGCCTGACGTCAACTTACCTTAGTCGCCTTTTACGACACCTCGGTAAGAAATGAGGTTGGTCTATTCTACTCAGCCGGATACCACACGGCGGGTCGACTTACCTTAGTCGCCTTTTACGACACCTCGGTAAGAAATGAGGGTGGTACTATTCTATTTAGCCGGATACCACACGGCGTTAAAATAGCATACTGTCGCGGACTCTTAATCAAGATAGCTCGCAGAGACAAGTTTTTTTTCTGACTTAACTGTTATGTATCGTTATATTACGATTACCTAAAATCAATACAAATTGTAGCTTATACGTTATTCCGATATATAAGGTATTTTGTTTTAAAGTTTCATCCAAATTCGTTCAATCGTTCAAACATACATCCATACTCACAAACTTTCGCATTTATAATATTAGTAGGATAGGATTAGTTGGATAGGATAAGATTTGGTCACGCAAACACAATTCACTGCTCTTTCAATACAACAATTATAATAAGTAAAAGCAGAAATAAAGCTGTAAAAATGGAATGTCAGCTCACTTTTTAAATAAATGGAATTTACATGTGGAGTTCTTTTACGTAATGGATTTTTTGTTACGACAGAATAAAAATTCGAATACAGTTATTGCAATGGGCTTACTATTCCATAGCAATCATTAAATAACTAAATTCTGAATCAATATAACAAAATAGATATAGGAAACACGACGTGCCGGGCGTAATGAACGAAATCAATTTTATCGATGAGGACGTGTCCTCCATGATGATAAACGGTTATCTATTATTTCCCGCCTATAAGAATGTATAGACGTAATATCTATAAAGCTTGCGAAAATGAGACACAATTTATCCGAATATTAAATCAAAATGAACAAAATTTGTGTGGTTGTTCAACCGAATGTTCGATACATTATTATTGCTAAACAGATATTATAACTCATATTGAAACCCACTAGATGCTACCCGCGACCTCGTATAAATGGAGATAAAAATTTACACAAACCTCGTATTAACATTGGTAATTATTCGATATATTACAGCTTGTTTTCGTGCTTTCAATACCGAAATACAAGTCTATGTCACTCTCCAACTTTTCAACTATCTCTGCACTTAAAAAAATACAACGATCGATTGGTATTAAAAGAAAGACAAAAACCAGACATCCAGACATAATTGTTAATAATTAGTTATAAAACATTTTTATAATTTAATTTTGCCTATTAGCAATCTGAATATAAACATATACTTACATTCTCCTTCATATCGTATTTCTGTGTCTGTAGCACGACATTTTATCTTCATCATTCTTCTGCCCTTATCCCACTTTAAGTGGGGTCAACACAACATGTCAAGGACAGCACCTTACAACACCTCGGTAAGAAATGAGGATGGTCTATTCTACTTAGCTGGATGCCAGACATAGCACCACATTTTATATCTATGATAATTGTGCATGGAAAAAAAAGGTATGGAAAGAATCAACTTTATAGTACCTGACCCGTCACTGCAATCCTATCCTTTAAAAAGTTAAATCTTACTTTTATGACTCCGCTTACTTTGAAACTTGATATTATTGAATAAATACTGATCTGCGTCTATGCACTTGCACGAACCTAATACTTCAGCTGTAATGTTGAAGTATTTATTATAAAAGTCTAAGAAAACAGCTTATGTTGAACGAAGTGGAAATATGAAAGTTAGCGTAGTTTTAAAAACTCGCTTGAAGAACTTAGACATGAATTATATTCATCGAGTTAATATAAATATTGATGGAAGATACGAATATTATATAAAGTGCATCAATTATCATCTTCTTTTATAATATCAATTATTTTCCAATAGAATTTGAGCGATAGATTTAAAAAAGAAAGGTGATGTCAATTTTTGATATTGCTGCTGCTTTCTAATTACATCTGTCTTTGCTTGAGAACAAAATCCCATCCTGCATACGTCGCTCGCCTCTGCCCTTTTAAAACTTAAGTCCTGGTTCGGACTCAAAGGGTGGACGCTCTATGAAGCGAGTCCCATCGCGTGAACCCCACGCTTGAATTGCGCTTTATTTCTGTGTGCTTTAGTTTGTTTTTTTTTAAAGTTTATTAGTAGACAGCTAGTTTAGTAGGGGGCTCAAGGATGGGTGATGCGCAATACATGATTGCATAACAAGAACAATCACTAGCCTCTCCTCATCAACTCCACTCCCACCTACTCGCGGTGAGCCCTGTTACGTCGAGTAAACTAACGTCGAAATTGAGGTACCCAACCCTCTGGAGATGTAGGTCGACAAGCAGACGGGAGTACAGGAGGTCCGGTCATCATCACACTACACCGGATGTTAGGCGTTGGCAGCAGGACGTTCTGACTTATTAATAACACCACTGCGGTGCAGAAGACAAGGGGAAACCACTGCACTATTCTCCCAAGAAATCCTATGAAAGTAAACCAAATAAAGAATGTATTGGAATGCCACCCGGTCACCACCCGGCGCCATGTTGAGTCCAGGTCACATGGTGTTAAATGTGCTACTGGCCACGCTGCTGTGGATCACCAGGCGCAGCGCGGACAGAATGTTACTGGTGTGAACAAGACATCTTGTACTCATCTTACACAACTTCGCAAAAAGATGAAGGTGGGAACCTGGAATGTTCGGGGCATGATACAACCGGGCAAAAAAGAGATCATAGAGAGAGAACAGCAACAATATCAGCTGAAGATACTGGGGATCACTGAGACTCATATGAGAGGAACAGGTTTTTATACAACACCTAATGGCTATACCGTATACTTTTCAGGTACAGTGAACGAAAGTAGAAATGGTGTAGCTTTATCGGTGTCTCCAGAAATCAACAAAGCGGTCCTAGGATATAACCCAGTGAGTGATCGCATAATCACGTTGGGAATCAATGCAAAACCATGTCGTGTCAACTTGGTAGTGGTGTATGCACCAACCTCAGCCTCAACTGACGCTGAAATAGAGGAGTTCTATAACCAAGTCTCTGATACTTTAAATAGTTTTCCCCAAAGAGATATTACACTTCTTATGGGAGATCTTAATGCTAAAGTAGGTGATACATCGAGAGATAACCACTTAAGAGATGTAGTTGGGAAATTTGGACTTGGTGAAAGAAATGACCGAGGAGAAATGTGGCTAGAATTCTGTGCTGAAAAATCCCTCACAATAATGAACACGTGGTTTGAAAACCATCCCAGGAGACTGTACACGTGGGTAATGCCAGGCGGACGAGCAAGAAATCAAATTGATTATATAGCTATCTCAAAGAGATGGAGGTCTTGTGTTAGCAATGCTAAAACCTACCCTGGTGCAGATTGTGGGAGTGATCATAAGCTCTTGGCTGCAGAGATTAGCCTAAAACTAAAACGGTGTCGCCGCACAACTCATAAATTTCAGAGAAGACCCAATGAAGAAGAACTGAAACTCTTCACCGAGTGCATAAAAACCAAACTAAGTAACACCTCTATTTTTGACCACTTAACCGATGTTGATACCAAGTGGAATGAATTGAAACACCTTATGCTCTCATCCCGTAAAGAGAGCCAGAAAGCGATCCTAGAGGCTCCGAGGAAAGTATGGATATCAGAGGAAACGTGGAAGATCATTAAGGATAGAAAGGATCTCTTAAAAGGAAATACCGAAAATATCCATACAGAATATCAGGAACTGTCAGCGAAGGTCCAGCGATTATGTCGCAGAGATTATAATTACCACTTGAACGCAATCTGCCAGGATATCGAAGAACACGCCCAAAGATATCAAACGAAGGACCTTTTCCTGAAAATTAAGAGTATAACTCGCGAGTTTAAGCCAAGGACGTGGGCAATAGAAGACGATGAGGGAAATTTGTTGACTGAAATAGATAAGGTCACGGACAGATGGCGAACATACTGTGAAGCACTATATGCAAACATGCCTCCTAGAACGGTACTCCCTCCAGTTACAGACGAGCATTATTTGGAGCCAGAAATCTTGGAATCAGAAGTAAGAGATGCAATACGCAAAATTAAAACTAACAAATCAGCCGGTAGAGACAAAATTTTCGCTGAAGAACTCAAACGACTTGGAGATCAAGGGGTGAAAATAATGCTCGACTTATGCAATTTAGTGTGGAAAACGGGGGCATGGCCGAAGGACTGGAAAGAGTCACTGTTAATCCCATTACACAAAAAAGGCTCAACAAAAAAGTGCGAAAACTACCGCACAGTAACACTTACATCCCATGCAAGCAAGATCATGCTATACGTTATAAACAGTCGCCTACAAACGTTTCTCCAATGGCAAATACCACACGAGCAAGCAGGTTTTGTGAGGGGTCGAGGTACACGGGAACAGATCGTGAATGTGAGGCAAATTATTGAGAAAAGCCGGGAGTTCAACACACCTGTTTTCATGTGTTTCATCGACTACTCCAAAGCGTTTGATTGCGTAAGATGGGATAACCTGTGGTCCATACTATTGGAAATGGGAGTGCCTACACATCTCATAGCTTTGATCGCAAATCTGTACGAAGAAGGTGTTTCCATGGTAAGAGTTAATGACATCATCTCGGGTTCTTTTAAGCCAGAAAAAGGAGTGAGACAGGGATGTATTCTATCTCCCATTCTCTTTAACATATATGGCGAGTATATTATGCGAAAAGCCTTAGAGGGATGGGAAGGTGGTATTTCTGTTGGAGGCCTAAAGATCAACAACCTGAGATACGCAGATGATACCACTCTCTTTGCGTCAACGGAAGTAGAGCTCGCTGACCTTTTCCGCAGAGTAGAGAAGGAGAGTGATCTGATTGGACTCACCATCAACAAGTCCAAGACGAAAGTAATGCTCATCGACAGAACAGGTCAACTTTCCAGGACAGGAGAACTCTCGGATATAGAATTTGTCAGAGAATTCGTATATCTCGGATCGTTGCTGTCTGATCAAGGAGGATGCGAGAAGGAAATCCAAAGACGGACACAAATGGCGAAAAATGCCATGAGCAAAATGACCCGCATATGGCAAGATCGAAAGATCTCTAATGTCACCAAAACCAGACTAGTCCGTACTTTAGTATTTTCAATATTCCTGTATGCATCGGAATCGTGGACGATTAGGGCAAAAGATCGGAAGAAAATAGACGCATTTGAGATGTGGTGCTGGAGAAGGATGCTTCGCATACCATGGACCGCCAAGAGGACCAATAAGTCTATATTGGATCAATTAAGAGTTAAGGTTCGGCTCTCGACAATATGCTATCAACGAATCTTAGGATACTTTGGTCACATTGCTCGCCGTCAACCAGATAACATTGACAAGTTGATAGTGGTGGGCAAGGTCGAAGGAAAACGACCCCGCGGCCGATCACCTAGTCGTTGGTGTGACCAAGTGACCGCACTTACTGGTCTCTCCGTAACATCCGCCCTAAGAAAAGCCGAACACCGAGAGAAATGGAGGCGAATTATAAGAACTGTAAAGGACTTTTAAATAGGACACGACCTTCAGTAATGAAGAACACGACAGAAGAAGAAGTAGACAGCTGCGGTGAGAGACTTTGTATTATGATAACCAATGTAGTGAGTATCATAATCAGTGGACTACATAACAATACATCAATATTTTTAACTGGTAAAGGAAAAATAAATGCTTATTCTACTTTTCGTAACACCAACGAAATTAATGTAATGCTACCGTAATTTACATCCCTGAATCGTATCCAAATTTTTTATTTCTTTTAGCTTTAGATCGTTAAAATGAGGATAATTTATTTGCGCTCTCCGTTTTTTGTAGGTTTTGTTCACACATTGAGTGATCGACTTATTTATTCATTTATACGGAAATCATATATATGAATCATTAATATAAATTCATAACCACGCATCATAATGAAATTAAAAAAAGTTGTAATGACTTAATCAGCTTTTACCGAATTGGAATGGTCCTGTAAGTTCATATGAACTTCAAGGACAATTCTTAGTAATAGATTTCCAAACCACACAAAATAATATATGTCGGCGCAATAACAAACCTCTGCCTTTTTATAATTGAATAAACACTTTTGGCAAGAACGCGATGACGTGTGCGAGCGCTCGACAATTTTGAAGATTCTGCGATATATTTTAAAAGGCTATGTGTTTTTATACAATAATTTAATAATCTCTATTGTCATTCAGTCATCAGTATCATTTATCTCTGAAGTTGAAAGTTATCGAAGCGCACAAGGGAGAGAATGTCCACTGCAGTCCGGATTAGATCCGTCTATTTCATAAGCGATCTACCGTTTACGCTCTAGTAACTTCAATTTTCTCGAAGTACTGGACCTATCTAGTCATTGAATACACTATCTTTATCATGCGATAAAAAAACACCTGTAAAGTGATCTACTAAATACCTTTTATCACTTTCCAGAGGTAAATATTAATTTTACTTTAATTTTAATGTTATAACCTAATTTCAAACTCAAACTCGTATATGAAACTTTTACATTAAAAGCTTCATTGAAACGCTCATTTCGGACACGACAGTTGAATTTAAATCGTCGTCCAGAGAAAGTTTTCTCATATAGCTACCATCCGAGATTCAACGAGATGGAATCTTAATAATACACCGTTAACAGTTAATATGAATTCAAATTGGTTTCACGAACGAGGTAGATGGTGTAACATATTTTATATGAAACTTACTTGAGTATTCTGTGGTACTTATCATTTAATATTGTATAATATTTATGCAGTTATATTAACTTAAATTATTGCTGCGTCCGTTTCCTGAACATTTCATCATAAACGGTGTTTCACTAATGACAATTAATTTAATTCAAGGACCGTAAATACCCAGACATATTTTTAAAACCTTCGTGTATAGAAGTGATATATATGTTTTGAAGATGTCTGTATTGAAGAATACTCCCCATCAATAAGACTTAAATACTTCAATAGATTCAGAACGTCAAAAGATATAATAACTTTGCATGTTTTTGAAAGAAGTTGTACGAGCCTTTTCAATTTCTGAACTAAATGTTTTTTATAAAATGTTCTTGTCGAAAAAGCGAGTCGATGATGGATGATAGGAATGACTGGAGGAACCATATGTATATCTTTTTCTATTCTCTATGTATATAAATACAAATGAGTCGATAAATATGTTGCCAAGCTCAAAACTCAAGAACTTAAGAACTAATTTGGCAAATTTTTATAATTAAACGCTAAAACTCTATAAATATTTTATTCTTTTATTTAATATTCTACGATATTATATGATAAATATATAATGGGAAACAACAATGTTTTTATTTTTTCTAACAACTTACCCTTACTGTAAACTTAGGGTTTTTGAAGTGGTATAAGATTCCGGGTAAACTAGTTGTACCTAAATATATCAAATAGTACGATTAGATATAAAAATTTCAAATTACGAAGTTAACTAGTATTAGTACTAGGAAGTTGTATGTCGTGGCCGTCAGAGAAATACGTAACATTTTCTCTTAAAACATAATATTGGCTGTTTACTACGAACAAAATAATGTACTGAACAATAAAATACGGACAATTCCGTCTTACACTCGACAGCTTCAAAGCTGAAAGCCAAGAAAACCTTTAACCAGTATTTCTATAAACTTTGTGTTTAAGTATAAGCCTGTTGTAAGGCTCTTCAAAGCCCACTGTTCCGTATGATCAGAATATAGTCTCTCTGTGCATCGAACATATTTACAAAGTCCAAAGAGGGTTATTCCTTTTATTGTTTGCTTTACATTCGCCTGCACTACCGATACTCTATTCAAATCTTGAATTGCAATGGTCAGGCACGTAATATAAAACGAGGACAAGTGCTCTTATGGGAAATATTTTTCTGATACATTTTATACTACATAAATAATGAAAGTTGCAAATAACACAAGTTGAATTTGAAATATCTGCATCACTTGAAAACAATAATTGGTATAAAGTTTTCAGAACCCACTTGTGTCAGTGAGTACAATTTTAGAATATTCGTGCTCATTCGATCTATTCATACAGAAAATATCTTTCAGGGTATATGTTCGCAATATTACATGTGAAATTTCCTAATAGAATTGGAATCAATTTTTATACACTCTTGAATATTAGTCTTTGCAGTTGTGAATAGCACAAAAATGAAACATAAAAAAATAGGATCTCTAATCAGAATTAATATATCTATCATTAATAGAGAGTAATACAAAATTACATTGACTTTTACTGATATGTTTTTAAGAAATTAGAAAAGCATTTCTAATTTTATCATTTATTTATAGCATTTTCAATAAAATAGAGCGTCTAAAATACAAAAATAAAATCTGAAAATCTGAAGAGTATCTGTAAGATATAATAAATCTATTTATCATTTTCCTAAAAGATCGCTTACTGATTAGGTGGTCTGACTACTGCGGTTATCCAGCATGGCCAAATTTCACAACGGTAAATAAAATAGCGCGAGATACAGGGCGGTGAAAAAAACGGATCCATTAGAGGGCGAAATCTTCAACAAAGAAGACTCTACTGGAAAAAGAAAAAAAACCACAGCCTTTAAATTAATAACATCAAAGTATTAGTATAAAATATAGCTATACGTAAAATAAATATGTTCCCTTTAACCTTGAGAATGTTTTAATGACAATTTTTCAACCAGACTAAATATTAATATTGCCTCACGTTGCTACGACATCAGCTTATATCGAAATAGACTTGAAAATTATCGTTTTTTCCATACCTTTGATGAATTGATGAATACATATGAATGTTTATGTGGATATTGGAATTTACATGTACATGTTATGAAAATATCTTATTTTAGATAGCATAAAGAAAACAAGTGGCCTGATACTATCCAACTTGCTTTCATATTGGAGAGAAGGACTGAATTTAGACCCACTTCGTTAAAAGCACTAAAAGCTTTTTAGTTATCAGTGGGATATGTGTTCTGTGTATGTGGAATAAGTGCACTGTGTATGTGAGATATGTTTACTCTGAAGAAGTCTTGGGAAAAATTTCAGGACTTATTCAGAGATTTAAATACGGAATTTCGAATCAGGTGAGTGCTACGAGTGCGGCGCCGAATTTGACACGGCGCTGCATACGCTCGCAGACCGCCCAGCTTAGGCAGTTCAGCGGGCAGAGCTCGTGACACAGGTAGGGCATGATCTCTCCTTGCCCACCGTGGTTCGTGCCATATTGTACAGGGAGAGATCGTGGGCAGCGATGCGTCATTCTTCTGTGAGGACGTAAACTCGCGGAAGGAGGCGGCGGGGAGGATCCGGGAAGTCCACTCCTTGGATCCGATCCGCCGCAGGCGAGCGGGACGCAGACGACTCGCCGAAGCTCGTCGTATGCCGCCCTAACGCGAACCTCCAGGCGTCTCGAACGGGGTTTATCGTACGCCCATCTGAAAAGATTCCCGAGGCGGCCGATGCATCTGGTGCTCCCGATGCATCGATTAGCGGAGGGAGGAGCCACTGTTTGGAGATGCCCCGACCCAGAGGTGGCGCACTCTGGGGTCAGAGTTCCTGCTGGCGGGGATGGGGGTAATGTGTACAACGGTACCCTGTCCCCGCCACCAGCAGCGTGGTGGAGCACTGTCAGGTTTTAGTCGGTGCGAGTCCGACATACCCGTCCCCGTCGGGCGGTGATGACCCATAATGGGTTTTCCTGACAAAAAAGAAGCCAGTTTATTTAGTCCAAAAACAATATCCATCAGCCGTCATTAAGAAAATTATTTAAAAATTTCTAGATTCATGCTGTGGTAGGGCTAGAAGAAAATGAACGAAGTGACAAGCTTGCCGAACTAGTGACTTCGAAAGTCAAAACTGCACTGATATACAATAGATACCCAGCATAGATATAGGATAATACCCAGTGTGTTTTGCCTTACTACGAAATCGACTTTTGACGTTGCCAGACGTCAAAGTTCAATTCCTTATAATTCGTATAAATACTGACTGCACATGAAGGATTCAAATTATTTATAGATTCATACCTATTTAAACACGAATTGGCATCCAGCCCATTCTACACTTGCGACAATTCTAGTGAAGAAACCGCACGTCATGTCCTACTCCAATGCTTGAAATTTAATGTAGATAGATGTGTAAGCGACTGCAGAATGGGCTCTGATCTAGCAGCTACAAATTTCCATATTGCAATAAACGAAAATTTCGCTTACCAACCTTTTAGACAAGAAATAATAAGTATTTGCTAAATAATAAGTCCAAAAGTGTTTATGAAACAATTTGCGATTGTTTTATACCAATTGTGCAATTCATTAATAAAACTTAAAATACCCAATTACATTCATAATATTTAAATTTAAAAGAAAAATATAGTAAACATATGAAAATTGTACAATAAATTTTTATGATTATGATCAAAGGTTAAGTATATTATTGACATCGAGGGACTTATAGTTAGTAACAATAGTATATCGGATAATCCGTTAAGAGAATAGTGAGTTAATAGATTTTGCTAATTAAATAAAACATAAATTGAAAGACTATGAAACTGAAACAATGTAGAGGTTAATATTAGAGATTTTAGAGGTTGCTGCATAATCAATAGTTGGTCGGTTTTGTTATAACTATAATTATTAAATTATAAATTTTTAAATTTCATATAATAAAATTAAATCATAACGCTAATAGTAATACGATATTTTTAAACACCATATTCTTCTTCTGTACTAAAAGGAGGAAACATTTTTAATCCCCATACAAAGATAATAAAAAACGTTAAGTAGCTATTAGTGTCACAAGCGTAGTGGAGTTTCATTTAATATGAATTAAAAGGTACAATTTTTAAAGAATCAGATGTTGTTTTCGAAAATTTACTATATTGTAGGATTTATAGAATTAGGCGCTACTTTGCGGAGATCCATAATACAAAAGTAATAATCAAATTATTTTGCTATACTACTACACTACATACGTTCACTATCACAAACTCAACAATCGTTGCAACCCGCAACCGAAGCATCATCAGGAGATAGACTCCACGACCAAAATCGCAAATCTTTGCGATTTTGGTCGTGGTGATACTTCTTCGAGCAAAATAATTTTATTATTACTTTTGTATATTGTAGGAGGTACAGTTTCTGCTTATTAAATTTCTTTCTGCATGAGAAAAATATCACAAATTGGTTGATAACGAAACGAGTTTAATAAGTCGCAGACGATGGTCGTCTACACTTAGCTGCTTAACAAATTTAAGTTATTAACTTTTAAAAAATCCATTCCTCGATTAAATTAAAAGGTAGTACTGGACGAAAGGAGAGAAGAGGTTCTCTCCGCGTAGGGTTATACAGGTTACACGTACAAGTCACTCAAATGAAAGTGGAAAGTTAACACATATTTGATTAATTAAAAATGTATAACCTCCCTTAAGTAATGCTCTAGGTGTTGCTAGAATTGAGCACGATATTTCCGCTCGGTGTAAAGCGTCTGATCGCATAAGCTTTTAAAGAAAAGTACTTAAATCCTAGTTAAAAATCACGCTTAGGAAGTATTCATAGTGATGTCTTGACTAAATTTATTATGTCATTATCTGAAAGCGACTATAAGGTTTTATATATCAATTTAATTTTGCATCTTGCTTTCACAGTTAGTATGAGGGCATCCGGAAGTGAGAAAACCCAATTATTGATTTAATCAATACCACTGTCCACACGTCATTACATAAACATATCGAATATGGTTGATGCCAACCTCGTCGCCAGCACCCGACTTTCCAACACTAAGCTCCTTTACGTTACGTTAACGTTTAACCCCTTAACTATAAGTCCATTTGGGATTTATCCAATAGGCTTAGAGCACAATGCCTTATGTTACGAGATAGAGATTAGAAACTTAATTTTTCATGCTTTTTACTCATTTATTACAAACGCAAGTGAGCAGGTACATAATTTATAAGGTTATCATCATCATCCTTCTGTCCTTCTCCCACTCTAAGTAGTGTAGACACAACATGTTTTTAACATGCTGTCACATGATCTGGCTGCGTTTTTACGACCGGTCTGACGTCAACTTACCTTATTCGTATTTCACAACACCTCGGTAAGAAATGAGGTTGGTTTATTCTACTCAGCCGGATAACACACGGCGGTTCGACTTACCTAAGTCGCCTTTTACGACACCTCGGTAACAAATGAGGGTGGTCTATTCTACTCAACTATACTCAGCTGCATACCCCATTTATTAGAAAATAATTATTTCGTTGGGGATCGATCCCAGGACTTTACATTTCTAGGGACTGCCCGTTCCCCGAATAAGCTACGATGACTTGACAGTTAACATTCAATTCATTATATTCAAAAATTTTAGCAATTTTTAATGCCCAAAACAGGAATAAAATAAAACGATTTTTTTATAAATAAAACCTAGATAGATCTATTTTTCTCCGCCAAAATCCTCTACATACTGAATTTCAGGAAAATCGTTGGAGCCGTTTCCGAGATTCCGAAACAATATATATATATATATAAATAAATATATAAATATATATATATATATATATATATATATATATATATATATATATATATATATATATATATATATATTACTACATACAAGATTAACTCATTTAAATATTAAAGATTAGGTTAATCTGAATAGGATTTGATCTTTTTTCTGAGAAACTTGTTAGGATTCGAAATCGTGACCGGACGTGGTGGGGGATCGGATATTACAAAGGATGTTTTATCCCATCGATCATCGTTACTGTCATCTGAAGTGCCTTTAACGAGGTATGTTCCGCCCTTGGATGTTGCCGCCCAAATATGCATAAGAGTATTTTTGATCTTTCAGCAGATTTTACACAAAAATTATTTTTTGGAAGCACATCAAAAATACTCTATAACTATTTATATATGTATCATAAATTTAAGGCGCATATATAATTCGATAGATACCACCTTAATAAAGCATATTATATACATTGAGTATAACGGTACAGAGTAGTAGTTAAAATATTTTGGGTAGTGATAAAAACATTACCCAAAATTGATTAAACGATTCAAGTGACTGATCGTTTTCTTGATTAAAGTGCAAGATCAGAAAAGAGTGCATAAAACATCCACCAGAACCATTATTCTGTATTATAAAAATTAAAATATGTCAAAATAGTAGACAGTATCTGTAGAGTTTTTAGGTATGTGACTTGCAAAAGAAATTTGCACTATAAAGTAGCTAGAAAACTAGCGATACGTCTATACGTCAAGTCAACTCTACTAGCTATACGTCAAGTGCAAACTTTGCTAACATACTGGAAGCAAAAGCAAAACTTTGACCGACTTTAATGGAAATTTATAGAAATGTTATTCACGCTTTTTATACCAATTTTGATTATGTATATTTGATCTGTCCAAAGCATTCGACCTGGTTTCTTATCCAATGCTATGGCATAAAATGAGAAATGAGTCCAATACCAAGAAATCATAGCTCTGTTTGAATATTGGTACGGCAATCAGTCTAATGTAGTTAAATGGGGCGACGCCTTTAGTGAAACGTACGGAATGGAATGTGGCGTGCTTCAGGGAGGTCTGATTTTACCGAAGCTTTTTAATTTGTACGTTATTCAGCTGATTGAGGAGCTTAGTGGAGCCGCCGTTGGATGTTCAAAAGATGGCATGCCAATGAATAACATTAGCTATGCCGACGATATGGTTCTACTGAGTCCCTCAGTCAGAGGGTTACGAAAGCTGCTCCAGATTTGTGAAGAATATGCGAAGGCCAAGGGGCTTAAATATAACTCTAATAAACTCTTATTAGAGTTATATTTAAGCCCCTTGGCAAGAAATTCACTCGAATTTCTTGTTTTCAGGGGTAATAAGAAACCAAATGCTTTTTCCCACTATACAGCTGTGCGGAGTTAACCCTGAACTAGGTTAAAGAATTTAAGTACCTTGGCCACGTAGTAACAGACACACTGGAAGACGACAGGGACATGGAACGAGAGCGAAGGGCCCTGTCAGTTCGCGGCAACATGCTGGCCCGCAGATTCGCAAGTTGTACAGTTGGAATCAAACTAACTTTGTTTAGAGCATATTGCCAATCATTTTACACATGCGGTCTGTGGATCGACTATACGCAGCGAGCATACAGCGCCTTCCGCGTTCAATACAACAATGTGTTGAGGGTGGTGTTGAAGAGGCCCCGTCATTGTAGTGTATCGGCTATGTTTGCGGAAGTTCGAGTAGATGATTTTTACGCGATCTTGCGCAAGCGTGCTGCTTCATTTATGTACAGGCTCATGAACACTTCTAACACCCTTGTCAAAAAATTGTGGTGCAAGTACGACAGTCCCTTCCTGAACCATTGGAATGTTGTACAGTGCACACGCAATGGTGCATAGTTTTTTTTAAAAGTTTAGTTAAGTTAAATTAGGTTTTGTTTATTACTAACATAGATTTAAGAAATATTGTTACTAACAACTAAGTAAGTATGGATATTTTAAACGATTTAAAAATTAAATAAAATAATAATAAAATAAACTTTCAAATCGATTCGTATACTTGACTACGATATATGCCGATTACATATTTATCTTAATTATAGTATTATAAAAATAATCATGTCCACTTTTGCAGATGTAGTTTTATATTAAGCTGTGATATATATGCATTATTTTAAGACGAGCCAACACAGCGTCGCCCCGGGTGCGACCCGCATTGACAAATAATTACAAAGACTTTTTTAAGTAGTATTGTCTTAAAATGTATTAACTCTGCATATGTCGTAAGTACTTGTACATCATGTAATAGACTTTTATGTCGCTTGATCTGATTTTTTACAAGAAGTCAGCAGCGCTAATAAACTGGAAAACCAAATAACCTTTGAGTCTTTAACTCTGAGATCGTATTTGAAGTTAATAACATTTTCCCCGTTGGCAACTTTTTATTTAATAAATTTATAAATTTCATAAACTACTTTTATCAGATTTGAAGTGATTTACGTTTCCAGCGACAAGAACCAATTGATAATTTCCTTCTTTCCTATAAAAAGTACATTTATTAATTGATTTCTCTCGACATTTTTTCTAAAGTAATAAAGTAACTTATTTCCTTTGCTTTCTAAGTGATTGGATGTATAAGCTGTATTATTATGACCGACTAATATATGCTGAAGGTTGACAAGGATTAATGAACTTGTCAAACGGTTAGCATAATTGTTTTAACATGATGAGCAATCAACTACTCAACTATGATCAATTGACCTTTTAATTTAAGGATTGTATTTGTATATACATATATATGCTTTTTGTAAAAATAATTATTAAATAATAATAAAAAATAATCTTTAACGGTTAAATGTTTCATTGTTAAATATTTAAAATAATAAAGAAACTTGGCTGCTTGATAAGTGCCAAAAAATATGTCATACTTCAAAAATCAGCTCTTAACTTATAAGAAGTTCATAACCTCACTTTTATTAAATCTTTTATAACTCTACTATTAGATTTACAATAATATCCGAATTTTTGAGTTATATTTGTCTAATAATAAAGCTATTAATTAGCCCATTCTTTTTTCTTTTCATTTCTCAGCTCAGCTCTTTTCACACCTTAAACCCAAAATTGTATGAAAATATATCAGTTTCCTTTTAAGCATAAGATTTCTGAACATTAAAGTCCTGTAAACTTTGACAAAAAATAAAACGACGTGAACTATTAATATACCAGTAACTAACTGTTCCGAGGCTAAAGTTACTTTGCTATAACTTACACACTTCATAACTTTTTAATTGCATTTTGCTGCTTTAAGAGCAATGTACACTAATTTATATTAAGAAATTTGTAACTCAAAACAAATATGCTAAACGAAATTCTTCTTTAGTCAGCATATTTGATGTTATTGATGTCACAAAAAATAATACCAATAATATACTAATATTATAAATGTGTGTCTATGTTGCGCTTTCACATCCAGGACTCTACACCAATATAGGCAAAATTTATATAAGCAAACAGAATAAAAACAGCACCGTTTTTGGTTTGGAAACAGCAAAAAAATACAAAGAACACAATTGTGGGGATTTTAAATTTTAAGATGACGCAAACTAAGTTGCTGTTATATCTAGTAGTTACAGTATAAATAAGAACGCAGTCGAGCCGGGCGCAGGCTACACAACTTATTTCTTATTGGACACTCATAGATACCCAAGTTTTGAGTCCGCTATCCTGCGGATCCCTATCAAGAAGCAATCATTGCATTACGAAATTGAACTAAAACCAAATAAAATCTTCTCATTTATAGTATGAGTGTGGATTATTGAAATTATACCTGATCTAAAATAATTGTCCACTACAACGACATCAATTGATGCAAAATAATAACGTTGCAAAGTAAGAAAATTTCGGCAGTACGACCCTTTGTAAGTTAAAACTTATCGTTAAGTTGACAGGTCTTGGAAATTCAGAGAGCAATTTCAAAAAGAGCAGAAGCCTTTTACCCCTGCGACTTTATGAACTGAAGTTGAAACTTGTAAACTTTAAAAACCACAGCTGCATTAATAAAGTCCTAACAAACGTTCAATATTACTTTTTAAACTTAAATCTCCAGATTCACATTTCGTGTACGTTTATCGAAACTGCGATTGCACATATGAGAATAACAACCGTGAATTTATATATTACTAATCGACCTGGCGAACGTTGTTTTGTCACATAAATTATTTCTATGGAATTTCTAATGTAAATTATTTTTTAAAAAATACTAAAAAAATGTTAGGGGTGGGCAACTTACGGATACGAAAAATAGATAATAACCGATTCTCAAAGCTACTGAATATGCATATAAAATATGGTAAAAGTCCGTCAATCCGTTTCGGACGAGTATGGTAACGAAAATTGTGACTCGAGAATTTTATTAATTGTACATTAGACGTCCCTACTGCTTATAATTTTATCAGGAATAACTATTCATCATTTAACACCGCCGTTATTTAATAGAAACGATGGCGTTACTTTGAGAGCCATAGAAACGGTTTGCGGGTTCAAACTCTCGGTGACCTAAAAATCTTCTTACATATATAAAATTCCCATAGCACGATATTCACGTACCCTTTTATTTTTAAACATCCAATTCTAATAAAACTATTTAAATGTGTATTGATTTATCCAACTGGAGGCACAACGTTAGTAGCACCGTTATTTTCTAAAAATTCCAAAAGTGTTGGTCTACACATGGGAGTGCAGCAAAGCGTAAATAAAACCAGTCTTCTACTACATTGTTCCGCTAAGCTGTGGTCTGTCCGCGCAGCTTGCACCCTAAAGATGGCGGTAACTGGCGCTAGTAGAGCTTCTGAAATCTACTCTCCGTATTTTGAACCAAAAATGATGCTTTCGCTATCACTTATACCGTCCGCTAAAAAGGCAATAATGACATCGTTCGGACATGACCAACATTTTGAATATATGCTTTTAATAAGAATCTTATTAACTTTTTTGTATCACTCCATTCTTTTCCATCAATTTCTGTAGTTATACAATTACAGAAAAACACCAATGTCATAGTTTTAATATCTGTTTTCACCCACACTACTGTAATTTTTGCAATCAACGTTAAAAAAAATTCAATTATGTTGTTCATTGAGTATAGCCCACAGCACTTTGGAGCGAATGAAATTGTTTATTGGTTTTACAGACGAGGCAAAGTGAAATCAAACAAGATGGCCAGTAGCTTTTTATATCACATTGTAATGTTATTTTACTGCGATTAATAAGAAAAAATAAGGAGAATAATATTTACAAACACTATGTATTTCAAAATAAATGAATTTTTCCTTTTCCTTTATTGACTTCCATTTTATCTCTGAGTATTTTAAAATTATGTTTATGTTCTTACGTATGTCAGAAAATTTAGCAAAACAGCTGTATCAACCTGTTCATAATACTAATATTTTATGTATCCTCTTCATAATTGGCGATTACAAACAACTAATCAAGGCACGATTGCGTAGAGGGCATACTCTGCTGTACTTGCCAATCTCGTCTATGATCGCCTACGATCGCCTACTTCCCTGCAATTGCCGGTTTTCGGACAACCGTCAAAAGGAATCGCTGGAAACGTATGATCTTATGTATAGCGCGGATGATCCTGTGGTCATATGGACAATAATCACGCCGGTTATAGACGATCACATGATCAACGATCATCGCCGATAGTGATGCGCAGGCATAGTATGTCTGCAAAATGCTATATGAACGACATTAATCTCTTACCATAACAATATTTAAAGGACCAATCGTTCTCTATTCTTCTATATGAAAAGTCATACTGGTAATAAGTGTTTATTCGATCTTCTTTATATTCCTTTATGTCATTTAATCATATAGACTATTTGAGAGTAAGTTTCATAGAGATCACGAATATCTATTGTATAATTTTCTCTCTTCTGTATTTAATTTTTATGCAATTAAGGTATCAACTATCCAATTATATTATGTTTTGTAACAGCAACACGAATGAATATAAGTATACTTTATGCAATTTTAAATAAATAAATTATTAATACGTCCTAAAAAACATTTTTCTGAAAATATTTCACAGGAAGGTACGACTACATTAGAAAGCAACGCAAACTTGGATTATTGAGCGATTAAAACAGATACATTGTCAACGCACCTTGCGGTTACATAATATTTCGATTTACGCTTTAATTGGAATTCGCTCTACTCCTCGCGTCACAATTCGCTGCTTCATGTACCCACAGCCTAAAAGGGTGCTTTTGCTACACGGCAAATATTACCATCTATAATTACCTTTACGCGGTTTGCCGTGAAATGAAGTGCAAAAAGGTCCATTAACTATAATTTCTGTATATATCCCCTTTGAGATTTTCATTATTTTATTCATAAATAAACAAGGATTTCTTTAAAATAGATAAATTAAAATTATTTTTATGTCATTTTACAGAAAACTAGTAATTTCTTTGACTACTTACATTAAAAATAATTTCGCATTTTTGGTTATTGGTGTGCATTTAGAGTGGGATAAAGGATTATGATGTTTATTGGTTTGCAAATATAATTAGAAAACATGAAAGTATAACATATAAATTGTTTACATCTATTACAATTGTTTAATCAAGCTATATTTGTCATTTGTTTTTATTTGATAACTTTAGAAGGACACATAGATTGAACGGCTCTACGAATGTTTTTATAACGGCGTATAACAAACGAAGAAAGTTATTTTTAGTTCTTTCTTTCGAAAGCAATTTACAACAGATAATAGCGTTTCATTGTGCGATAGCAATTTTCAAACAACATTATATATTTTTTTTAGTTTATGCTGTTGTGTGGTGTGTTATGCTTTAAAGTAGTATTGTATACCTAACGCAACTAATAGTTGCATGTTTGAGAAAAAAAAATCTACAACTTAAAACTATATAAGCAATATATTTAAAATACTTCTTCATTTGACACGCAGGCTACATACATCCCTAAGAAGCGTTAGCTAAATCATACACCCCCTTTGTTGCATAGTCGACACAGCTCTATCATCCTATTGCACCCTCCCTTGTTGCATAGTCGACACAGCTCTATCATCCTATTGCACTCGCCCTTGTTGCAAAGTGGGCACAGCTCTATCACACTTTTGCACTCTCCCTTGTTACATAGTGGGCACAGCTTTAGTATCCTTTGGCACCCTCCATTGTTGTATAGTCGACACACCTCTATTATCTTATTGCACTCTCTCTTGTTGCAGAGTGGGCACAGCTATGTCATCCTATTGCATCTTCCCTGTTTGCGTTATTCGTAAGTTACTCGTAACACAGCTCGATCAGCCTATTGCATCCTTTATACCTAGAATCCACACAATAGATACTACTTGAGACTATTATTGTATTGAACTCGCGCTCCATGAGACGACGAAATAAACATTTCGTGAGTCCTCTTTACAAAAAACATTGTTTTCCGTAGTCACATCACAAACATTAAATACAATCAAAACATGGTTGTCAGAGTTGTGCCACTACTGCAGTCCATGAACGAAGTAGTAGTATAAACGGCGCAGTATGAACCTCTGCCTAACACAGGCCGTTCTAAAGTTTTAAAATACTGTAGGTATATATTGAACCCGACTGAACTATTTGTGTAACTGTAATCTCTTAAATTGCTATTTTCCGTCCATTCTATCTTGAAATTAAGGTTCTGACAACGGCTTAAACGTAAAAATAAGATTATTTTTTTACCAAGCAATGGGTCGATGAGATTTTAAGTATGTAAATTGTTGTGAGTTATTACTGAAAACTGCGCAGAATTAGGCAGAATAACTATTTTAGTTATAAGACTCATTAACTTACTGTTATAAACATAGAATTATAAACTATTTACAATTGCTAAATTGTGAAAAGGTTTCTTAATACGATTCATTTTGGAAAAATGGGTGCTTACACATGATATCTGCATTAGTTAAAACTATAAATCTCTAAGTGTTAGGTACTTAGTGAATAAAAGCTTCCTTTCTGAAGAGGTACTTTTGGATTCACTTCGACTTTTAGGCACTCACGCTTGGCATGCGGCCGAACATAAACTACGTCCATATTTTAAATTCCATTCGCCTGTTTTTTAATGTTTTGAAAGCAGTTTAAACCATCAAACCTTCAACATCTCTGCATTTGTGAAGAAAAAACCCACTATGTGCTTTAAAAAAATATAATTTTATATTATTTAGAGATAATTTTACGCTGTATGACAAACGTGTTTTTCATTACGGACGCACAATAAAACAACTGACAAAAGGATTGCCTGTTAAATATATTAATTACATATTATCTATTATTAAATTTTACTCTTATAACTTTTTAGTGCTTTCCTTAGCCATTTCAAATAGAGAATATTTTTCCGGAGGACTAAGTTAAGTGTTAGGTGGACCTAGTTCTTACGTAAAAAAATCAGATTACTTTCTTTAAGAATATTTCGATTCACTTAAAGGAATAATAATTGTTAATTAAATACTTCGTGTAAACTTTACATTTAACTTGTACGAACAAAAATATTTTTTAAACCCTTCAAGCATGATTGATGTTAAAATAATTTACTAAATGAAAAGTACTCTAAAGTATTAACAATTTAATCAATATAACATTCAATATGGTGCTTTGACAATTTCCTTTGTCCTTCTCAGCCGTGTGATCGTAGTAAATACAAAACTAAACTTTACAAAAAAAATTTTTTTCGAATTGACTGTATGCTGTTGGCCCTAACGGCTTTTACAGCGTAATAAACTTTAAGCAGGGCTACTGCGACTATTATCGACGGAGTTCAACAGTTTGGGCATCAAGGAATAGTACTTAATTGTAAGTTTGGCAATACTTGTATCTAGCGATTGCAAAAGTTTCTATAAAGTATATGAGTATTTTTAGACAAAAACGTTCAAAAACGTGTAAATAAAACCATTTTAATTAACGAAACATATATATTATAAAAGGAAGCTGCGTCTGTCTATATATCAGTTTGTTCACGATAAAATTATAAACTACTATAGAGTAGGTGAGCCAGGCAAAAATGTTCGAATGGAAAATAAAGAGAAAGCAAATGAGACACTATCTGTCTCTCTCTTTCATATTTGATTAGACAAAGATAAGAATATAAGTTTTTCCTTTCTCTTATAATATGTACACTTCAAGGCCTGCCTATGACTATGCAAACTACAGACCGAATTTTTCATACGTTTATTTTTCAATAGACAGAGTGGTGCATAAATAAGGCTTAGTTGAATAACCTTTTAAAGTTTTGTATAAATTGGTTGAAATATGATGATAATTTTTGAGAATGCCGGAGAAAGTAAAACTACATGACAGCTCCAATCAAAAATGCTATGTACATAAAGTCTTAGAGATATTGATTTATGAGATAATAAAGCAATATACGGTGGGATTATTTTTCTCTTAATTATTCTTCTTTTATTTATAATAATGTAATGGTACGTATTACATAGATGTTTTCTCTTTTGTTTTTATGAAAGTTATTTCCGTAAACTAAACATCACGTGTGTTTTAATCCGATATTATTATAGTATACGTAGGTACTATAATGATATATAAAGTTATATATAAGTAATTAATCAAATTTTAAAAGTATATTTTTGTTGTAGAATGTAGAACAAATTTATAACGAATTCCATATAACAAATTTTTTAATATGTATAATATTGGAATATGTAACAAATTATTAAATCACAGTGTTTTTTATGTCACTGTAATATTACGTTTTATGCTTTTGACTTAACCTTTATATTTAGTTCTTCGTCTGTGATTGTCATATTGACAATTTTAAGAATCAGTTTCGCATAAAATAAATAAAAAGGTGGCAAGTGGTCGAGAATACTAAAACTCCTTAATTAGATTTCACGGTTGAAGGACACGATGCAGAAGCCGAGATCGTGTGATACATTTGTTGTTTTACCGCCATTAACGAAAAATAACGTAGTAATATTTGGGAAGAACTCCGACCGACCACAGAACGAAGTCCAAGAAGTAGTGCTGTCAAAAGAACGCGTTAGGAATTCGAAACTGAAGGTAATATTTAATTAACATTGGTACATCATCGACAAATAGGAATTTTATCTCGATGTGTAAATCGAGTAATATAGATTAAAAATTTTGCCTTTTTAATTACATATTTATTTAACTTCGTTCTCGAAAATTACTTTTATTTAAAATTTTTAGAGTAAAACATAATCGGCTATTTTCTAATCTATTGCATAACATAACGATGCTTTTTTAATTGATCGACCTGCTATTAACACTTTCATTTTAATCTCTTTTATCATAGATAATCATGTTTATAATTAATCATGCTGTTTACATCTAGATATAACACCCAATGATTTTCATCTCAGGTAGACGGAAGTGTATCATTCACTGCTGGAATTTCAAAATCTGGTTGTTATTCCCAAATGAGACAAACAAATAAAATATGTAGAACTAAATTTACCAAGCTTACTTGTAATAGTCTCTAATTATGAGTTTTATTTATTGTTTAATGTCTTCTAATTCTGTTTGAGAAGTAGCTATTACTGTGTGAGATACTATTGTTTTTGTCATGTATATTTTTAGAAAAAAAAAGTAACATTGTTGCATTCTTTTGTTCCACATTAAGTACAACACAATGTGCAATTAATATTTAGATTGAATTGAAGAAAGTTATTGTCAGGATTTATCATTTTGGAACAGACATATCTCAATTGACAAGCTCAATCACAAAATATAATTTAAGTTAATAAAGTTCAAGAACTTATTTAATAAGTGATGATACAATTCAAACAATTCAGACAGATAGACAGATACAAGACAGATTTATAGGTCTATTTTATTTATCCCTAAAAATATAATACTTTAATATTATGTTTACTTTCATAACAGATTTGTGACCTTAAAATAGTTTACATAAATTAATTTGTGTTCCCATTATTAACAACTAGGAAACAATACATATCTTAAGAACCTGAAATAAAATATATTTATAATTGAAGTTGAAGATCTGATATCTGATAAGAGATAGATCCTTCATCTAATTAAGAGACCCATGAATACCATGATTGTAGATGTGTTATAAAGGGTGGAAACCCTTAATAGTGGCTAGAATAAAATATTAGTTTATTAACCTGTTAAACATATTAAAACACATGCTCAAAACATCATCATGATCAATCATGCTCAAATTTTCAAATTTCATTATAATTATAAGACAATAAGAAGTCTAACTGTAGCAAAAATTATGAGATTTATTCTTATTAATATTAGCTTAAAAAATGTTACATCTAGAATGTCATGTCATGTCATAATGTCAGATGTCAGAGAATTTTAAAGTTTTCTAATATTATAATAGTGCTTATATTTTGAATTTTTGATGACAATAATTTGTCCTATACATAATCCCTCCCATATAAAATGTGCTTAAATTTTACTCCACACTTTATGGTAACACAAACGCTAACTTAACTTTGGGAATCCTGTCATAAGTATTCTGCATTTACCAGGAAAAAAGGAAGGTATATGTTTATATCCTTGACTATGGTTTTTAAGTTTCCTTTTATTTCTAGTATTAGTCATGGGAATAATGCAATTTTGCCACCTCATCTTTAAGGTAAATAAGAAACTAAATACAAATAAAATTGCCTTATACATTGGCTTCTTTACATAATTCACTTTATTAGAAAATTTTGTTATTTGATTATTCAAACTTATCATAATAAATAAAATAATATAACCTAAAAATATATTTCAAAAATATAATATTCTATCTGCATTTACATGTTGTACTGTATGTATCAAAAATTTATATTTTATTGTCAGCAGATCTCACTCATTTCAAAAAATATGTGGGTTCTATAAAGTTCTACTTTTTAATTAAATAATTAAATAAATAAAAAATTTCATACAAGACTAGCAATTATACAACCATAAATTTATCTTAAGGAGATGACTTGTTGACTTGAATCACTCACTTGAATCAGGCTTAGCCTGATTTTCCTCATTTTTCTTATATTAGTTTTCCTCAATTACATGTCATAAAAATTTAAATATTACTATTATTATACATAACAAAAACTTAATTTTATAGCATTCCTTTGAGTTGTGTAAATTGCTTACTATCATTATGACAATGGATTTGTTTCCTTAACTTTGCTTGAGGCTAATTTTTATGATGCAGGTGAAAATTATGATTTTTTGTTACCAATTTCGTTACTATTCCATTTTTCTTTTAATTAATATGCCTCATTTCTCTATGTTAAAAGCTAGTATAGTATTTTTCATACATTACATATTAATTATAAATAAATAAAATTCCATTAAATACTAGCTTCAGTAGCTAGAGCTTAGGGTACAACTATAGATTTCTAGGATGTTTGTTGTACCTTAAACCTCTACAAAAGAAATCACTAAAGCTGAATCAAGACCTAAATAATTCATATTACATCAAGACAACTGTTATTTATCGATATTTAGAGTTTCTATTCAACTTCCTTCTCGCTAAGAAGAGTTGACTGTGACATTGGTTCATCCTGAAGTTAGACTGGTGTCATTGGTTCATAAGTAAAGTAATAAGGGTCAGAGTAAGGTAACTCCTAGCAAAAACTTAATTGTCTCATATATTGTTTAAAATATACAAATTAAAAATCTAGGTAAAATCTAATTAATACCAATTATGTCTTTGTTATGTTTCTTTTAGTGTACATACATAACAATTGATGAAAGCACAAATGAAATAAACAGTGTAATATTAAGTAAGCCAGCATGGATGTGGGGTGCTGAAATGGGTGCTAATGAAAAAAATGTAGTCATTGGAAACGAAGCTGTATGGACTAATAACAATGAGGGCGATGGAGATGCTCGTCAGAGACGTCTTCTTGGCATGGATCTAGTTCGGTGAGATTAAAATAAAAATTAAATGCAATGTAACGTTAAGTAAAATATGTAGCGAGTTCCTCTTCCAGGTTGTAACTGAGTGCTACCACACTGCTTGTATCCTTTGTATTGAGGTTCCACCTATTCCATATATCTATAAACCCAGAGATATACTGTTGTAATATGTTTAATTCTATCTCTGTAAAGCTCATCATGAATTGTACATAGCACCTGCCAGGATGGTTGCACACTCTATCCCTTAAATCAGAGGTGGGCACCACATGGCTCGCGGGCTTGGTGCAGCCCGTTAAATATGTTTATATGACCCTCCAAACGTTTGTAAAGTTTAATTTATTTTATCTTCTGTCTACCATCAAGATGTTGTTATCAAATTAATTACCATAAAATGGTAAATATTAATATAAAATGTGTACTTATTTGAAATAAATTATTTTTTTGTAATGTTTATTATGTACATTTACATTTTGTACATTATTAATAAGTGTTACTTTATGTGCAACTTGCTAGTAACCTTTTTTTTTAAATTGGCCCCTTGATTATAAAAATTGCTCACCCCTGCAATAACTATAATGCCAATGCTATGTTATTTTAAAATATATATCTTTTGTAAAAAGCGATACTTTAATTAGCATTTTAAATGTTCATTTAAAATCTTGATGTTTTATCTTGTAAACAATTAGCGTTATTATTACTTTTTACCAGTTAAATAGAATGAGATTCTGAGTGCTCTTTCCAATTCGTAGGCTAAAATAATTATTTTAAATAGATTTTGGCTTATATGAATGAGAATAACAACGCTCGATTTAAGAAAAAATTCATCTGTAATATGTCAGTGTCAAGCCGTGTGGTATTCAGCTGTGTAGAATAGACCACCCTCAGAAATGAGGGTGTCTATTGTGGGGGTGCTCAGTAAGAATACCGAGGTGTCGTAAAATACCAATAAGTAAGTTGACGTCAGGCAGGCGGTCGGTCGATAAATACGTAGCCAAATCATGTGATAACACATTTATAACATGTTGTGCCGATCCCAACTAGAATGAGATAAGGGCAGGAGAATGATTATGTCAGTGTAGTCAATATTTGATTTGCAATGAACCCTTTAGTTAAATGCCAACAATATGGTATACAATACGTGCTCAAGTCTTTTCTTAATTAATGTTGTCTTATACAATATTTCTCTTTCCATCAGCCTTGGTCTTGAGAGAGGGAACACGGCAGAGGAAGCTTTAAATGTTATCACTTCCTTATTAGAAAAGTATGGGCAAGGTGGACCATGTTCAGAACATGACGACAGCCACTTCTATCATAATTCTTTTCTCATTGCTGACTGCAAAGAAGCTTGGGTGCTGGAAACTAGCGGTAAATTGTGGGCTGCTGAGCAAATTTCTTCAGGTTATAGAAATATTTCTAATGGCCTTACCATTACCACTAAAATTGATAAACATTGTGAGGGTTTACTTGAAAAAGCCTTAGCTATGGGAGTTTGGGATGGAAAGGTAAGCGTACTTGCCGCTCGGACTCTAGATTTATGTTAACATATGAACGAAAATTAGTTTTAAATAAACATATGTAGTATTGTTTGCTCAAGTGCAACGGAATATTTACTTTTTTTCTACACTAAAATTTACATATAATTAAATAGTATCACTTGTACCAATAATGTTAACTAATAAATTTTTAAACCAAATAAAATCCTTATCCCGAGTATTAGAATATAGATATAGAAATCCCGAGAATATACATAGTACAAAAAGTATACAGTTGGTCTTCCTGTTATAGTTATTTTTTTAATTTTCTAGGGTAAATTCAACTTCAGCAAGGCCTTTTCATCAGGTGGTGATGAGAAACGTCAAAAGGAAGGCGAGAGATTGCTGAATGAAAGCTCACAATCAGGAACTTTCAATGTTCAGAAGATGTTCAACATACTAAGGCACAAAGAGAGTGGAATTTGTCGTGGCTGTGATGATACTTTTCCCACCCAAGGGAGTCAGGTAAAATAAATTGAATAAAAACATCATTATCCTCCTACCCTTATCCCACTCTAAGTGGGGTCAGCACAACATATAAACATGCTGTCACATGATTTGACTTGCGTTTTTACGACCGGATAGGCAGTGATTTTGATTTTGATAAAATATTGTATTGAATGATCGGGATAGAACATGAAAAAATAAGATAATTGCATTATCATACCTAAATTTACTGAACCTAGTGAAGGCCAATGTTCCTCCTAGACATTTAGATTCCTAGAGAGATTGTTCGTTGATTATCTCAACGCGCTAATCTAGGAACTACTGGACCGATTTGAAAAATTCTTGGAGTGTAAGATAGTCCATTTATCGAGGAAGACTATAGTCTATATAACATCACGCTACGATGAATAAGAGGGGAGCAGCATTAAAAAATATTGTGGAAACGGCCAAATTTATACCTTTCCTTTCGCGCGCTAAGTAAACGGTGAAAGTTTTTCAAAAATCTCTTATAATTTACTCACGATAACCACTTTTATGTCAAAATTTCAATTTGGGAAAAAATTTGTGATTGTAGGGACAATGGTTTAATGCTACGTAAGATAATAGGCGGCTGCGCCCGCCGGCTACTTGTATTTATAACGATGTAACGAGGTAATACGAGTCGCAATTAAATTCACTAACTAGCAACAAGTGTTTCAATTTTCCATCAACTACGAAAGGCCTGACTCTAAGAAAGTTAAAGGGTATCATTTAAATCTATTAAATTCAAATAAAATAATAAAAAGAAAACCCTAAAGTGGTGACCCCGAATTGAACTATTAATATAAATATAAATAAATAAATATTTTTATAAGTCATGCCCACCGCAAATCAACCTCCGACGCAAACGCCTAAGTTCGAGGGGCGCATAGATGGAGATTCAGCCCTAGCCAGCATAACAGTATCCTCCAGGATACCAGATTTGTGGGCAGACCAACCGCGACTCTGGTTTGTTCAATTTTAAGCTGCAGTGGATAATCAGAAACTTAGTGATGCCGCGAAGCAGAACCTCGTGGTTACAAAATTAAACAAGAGTGCTATTCAGCAGGTTAGCGATTTATTACTAGCCGCACCAGAGGCACCTAAATATCAATCGCTGAAAGACCGCTTACTCCAAGTTTTTGAAGAGTCGGAGACACGACAATTTCAGAAGTTATTATGAGAGATGGAACTCGGCAGCCAGAAACCGTCACAATTATTACGACGAATGAGAGACCTCGCCTGAGGAAAAATACCTGACTCCACCCTGCAAATTATGTGGAACAGTCATCTTCCAGCGGCTGTTCAAGCTGTTTTGGCAGTCACAGAGGTGAAGGAACTGGAAAACTTGGCTGTTGTGGCAGATAAAGTAATGGAGGCAAAGAGATCCTCTGAAGTAGCCGTGGTCACATCTAACTCCGCGAGAGAAAATAAAGACAGTAGCTTGACGAAGGATTTGGTGTTAGCAGTACAGAAGCTTAGCATCGAGGTTGCAGAACTACGACGTATATAGCGACCACGTGGCAATATGGTTGCAGCGGATAGGTTCCGCCGTTCAAGGTCACGTTCCAGAGAGGCAAGTCGCAAAAATCCCGAGTGGCTGTGTTATTACCATTATCGGTTTGGACATAAAGCGGCCAAATGTGTCGAACCGTGTAATTAGAAAAAACCGAATACAACAACTTCTTCGGAAAACTAAACTCGATACATCCGGATGCGGGGGTATGTTTCGGTCAACTCAATAACCGTCTTTGCGTGCCAGATAAAAAATCAGGTTTCAAATTTTTGATAGATACGAAGGCAAATGTGTCCGTTATCCTGTTATCGAATAATTATAGGGCGAATTCTTGCGACGATTATAAACTTTACGCAGTAAACGGAACCGAAATAAAAACTTATGGCACGCGCACTTTAATTTTAGATTTAAATTGAAGGAGATCTTTTAAATGGACATTTATCGTGGCAGCTTTTAAACAGCCTATAATAGGGGCAGATTTTTTGACCCACTATAGGTTGTTGGTCGATTTAAGCTCACGTAGGTTAGTGGATCAAATTTTCTAATTTAAATATTATAGCTTCAATTGTTTGTCACGACGAGAATGAGTCATCAATTAAAACTATATTAAATACCGATATATGGCATGGGATATTATGTAATTATCCTGAGTTGACTAAGCCCGTGTCATATAAAGATATACCGCAACATTCAGTTTGTCATTATATAGAAACTTCGGGACCACCGGTATATGTGAAAGCGAGACCGCTTCCTCCTGATAGGTACAAAAAAGTTAAAGATGAATTTCAGAGTATGATGGATTTAGGTATTTGTCGTCCATCCAAAAGTCCTTGGGCTAGTCCGCTACATGTAGTCCCGAAGAAAAATGGCCAGATCCGTCCATGTGGCGATTGTAGACGACTAAACGCCGTTACTAAGTCGGATCGTTACCCGATTCCACCTATAAATGATTTTAAATACCTTTTAGCGGGAAAAAAAACATATTTAGTAGACTTGACCTGAATAGAGCATATCATTTCATACCGGTAGCCCCGGAAGATATTGAGAAAACGGCAATTATAACGCCCTTTGGGTTGTTCGAATTCCCGCGTATGAGTTTTGGTTTGCGTAACGCGGCACAGTCGTTCCAGAGATTTATTGACACGGTGGTACTGCGTGGACTTGATTTTTTGTTATATTGACGACGTATTCATAGCAAGCGAGACAGAATAACAACACAAAGAGCATTTAAATAAGGTTTTTCATAGATTTAATAAATATGGCATTACAATTAATATTTCGAAATGTATTTTCGGCGTATCAAAACTCGATTTTTTAGGTTTTGACGTGTCGACGGATGGGGTTCGCCCGCTAGATGATAAGGTTCAAGCTATCGTAAATTTTCCGAAACCTGAAACCGTAGAGCAATTGAGTTGTTTTCTCGGCATGATCAATTTTTATAACCCCCATATTCCGAAAGCAATCGATTTCCAAAGCGAATTAAATAACTATTTACATAATACTAAGAAAGTGAAGCTAACGGGGCATTTCAGATGTAAGGAGAGCTTGAAAAGCGCCGCTACACTATCTTATCCGTTACCCGACTCTAATTTATCATTAATGTATCACGCTTCAGACACTAGTCTAGGTGCCGTCCTACAACAGCATAGTAATAATGCGTGGCAACCATTAGATTACTATTAAAAGAAATTAAGTAAAACCGAAATTAATTACTGTACGTATGATAGGGAATTATTAGCAATATACATGGGGCAATTACGCATTTTAAAAATTTATTAGAAGGTCGAAAATTAATAATATTTACAGACCATAAACCGCTTATATTTGCATTTACAAAATTAAAAACCGATAAGGAAAGTCCCAGGCGAGTCCGCCAGCTTTCTTGTATCAGTGAATTTAACACAGACATTCGTTATATTAGTGGAAATCAAAATGTAGTCGCGGATACTCTTTCGCGAATTGAAACAATAAACTGTCCCCCGATACTAGATTACCAAGAATTAGCCGATAGACAATACAGTGGCGAGTATTTACAGCAAGCGTTACAAGAAACAGATAGCAAATTGCAGTTTAAGCAGTATCAGTTACACGACTGTGGGAGGCATGTTTATTGCGAAGTCTCAACTAATAAAATTAGACCTTATTTACTAGAACATTTTAGGTTGATAGCATTTCATTCAGTTCACAACCTTAGTCATCCCGGCATTAAGTGCAGTAAACATTTAATAAAACAAAAGTTTTTTTGGCCTAATATTGATAGGGATATTACTAAGAGGGCTAGAGCATGTCCTCAATGTCAAAAAGTAAAAATTACAAGGCATACTATTTCCGGCGTGGGAGATTTCGAACGCGGCGATCGTTTTGAACATTTACATATAGATATAGTCGGTCCCATACCGATTACAAGCGGTGGTTATAGGTATTGCGTTACAATGATAGACCATTCCACGGGATGGCCTGAAGCTTTTCCCGTCCAAAATATTACAGCAGAAACAGTTGCTAGGATAGTATTTGAGGGTTGGATATCTCGTTTTGGACGCCCTTCGAAGCTTACAAGCGACCAGGGTAGACAATTCGAAAGCGATTTGTTCAATAAACTTATGAAATATTTGGGTATACACAAGCTGCGAACAACACCATATCATCCGCAGAGTAATGGCATGATTGAACGTTGGCATAGAGCCTTTAAAGTAGCTCTCATGGCACGTTTACATTGCAACAATTCGTGGATAGAAGAACTTCCGATCGCGTTGTTAGGGCTTCGTACAGCCACTAGAAGCGACAGCGGCGTGAGCGCAGCGGAATTGACCTACGGTAAAACGATTCGATTACCCGGTGATTTTTATGATAATTCTAAGATAATTTGTACGGACTCGAAATATTTACAGAAGCTTCCGAGATAATATTAAGAACTTAAGATCGCGTCCCACTGGTCATAGTAATTCACGTCCATTATTTATTCCAAACGATCTTAACAATTGTAAAAGTGTATTCGTTAGAAATGAATTGATTAAAAAATCACTTCAACCCCCATATGACGGACCCTTTAATGTAATAAAGAAATAAAAAACCTTTACTTTAAAAATAGGTGATAAGGAAACTACTATTTCAATAGATTGACTTAAACCTGCTTATGTTATTAATGACGAAAATTTTAATTATAGTAATATTCGTAGTAATTTAGATTTTAAAGATCAAAATAATTTAAGTTCAAATAATGAGGACACTTCTAGCAAAGTTTTACATCATAAAAGTACGCGCAGTGGCCGCGTTATTAAAACACGTATACGTTTTGCCTAGATTGCAGTAATGTAATACAATTGTTTGTTGTTAGTTAGCTACCTACTGCATTCATGTTTCGAGCAAGCGATAAACATCGTTATACCATTCTAATAAATATATTTTCCTTTTAATAAAATAAGTGTTGCCTAACTTAATTAATAATTTTAAATTCATGTACATATAATTTGCAAATAAGCTGTGTCCAGTTACATGTCAACATTAATTTTAAAATAGTTTAGTAATATAAGTAGCATTATATTCATTTTTTTCATTATAACTTCACATACTTTTGTAATAGTGACTAGTAATTTGAGATATTTACGCATAACTTTTATAATGGGCTCCGGACAAAGCAAAGAACAACATAAGGATAACAATGTAGTATCCCAAACTGTGAATAACAATAATTTTCATGAAAAGCTAGATAATATTACGTTAATCGTCATGATACTGGTTATAGTGATTTCCCTTGCAATAGGGTTTATAGCCTGGCATCGCTGTAGAAACTCAGCGAAGAAATGGATTCGGAAGCAAATGCCTGGGAATGCCCAACAGCAAGTAGTTTCGGCGATCACATATGCGTAAAATATGTATTTTTTCTCAGTTTATTTATTTGTTACTTATATCAAAAGATTATCGCCATTTTTCCTTTTTAAAAAGGGGGGGCTGGTGTATGGACAATGGTTTAATGCTACGTAAGATAATAGGCGGCTGCGCCCGCCGGCTACTTGTATTTATAACGATGTAACGAGGTAGTACGAGTCGCAATTAAATTCACTAACTTGCAGCAAGTGTTTCAATTTTCCATCAACTACGAAAGGCCTGACTCTAAGAAAGTTATAGGGTATCATTTAAATCTATTTCATTCAAATAATAAAAAGAAAACCCTAGAGTGATATACTGAATTCCATGTGGGCGAAGCTGCTGGCACAGCCAGTATATCTATACAAAGAAAGTTAATCTCTTGTCAGAAATCTCTGATCTAATATTAAACAGGTCGTTGAGTTATTTGCGTCACGAGTGAATTGTCACATAACCAAGTCAGTAGTTCAAGGTCAAGTGTACGGCTTCCTTTTCTAACTGTTGATTTCCACGTGGTACTGTTTACGTTTTAAATATATTCCAACTATTGTATACGTAACTTTAGCCATGTAGTATCCGGCTGAGTAATATAGACCACCCTCATTTCTTACCAAGGTGTCGTAAAAGGCGATTTAGGTACGTTGACCCACCGTGTGTCCGCCTGAGTAAAATAGACCACCCTCTTTCTTACTGAAATTTCGTAAAATACGACTAAGGTACGTTCACGTCAGGTAGGCGGCCGGTCGTAAAAAACGAAGCCAAATCATGTGACATGTTTATAACATGTTGTGCTGACAAAAGTGATATAAACGCGTTGCTAAAAGGATATCCATCCCATACGATAATGTGCTGTATGCCGCCGTGTGGTATCCAGCTGAATAGAATAGAACACCCTCATGTCTTACCGAGGTGTAGTAAAAGGCGACTAAGGTAAGTTGACTCACCGTGTGGTATCCGGTTAAGTAGAATAGACCGCCCTCTTCCTTATCGAGGTGTCGTAAAATAGGACTAAGATAAGTTGACGTCAAGCCGGTCGTAAAAAACGTAGCCAGATCACCTGACAACATGTTTATAACATGTTGTGCCGACCCCACTCAGAGGGATAAGGGCAGGAAGATGATGACGATAATGTGCTGTATGCTGGCTGAATTCTGTAGCTCCCTGCGACCTTTTTTAACATACTCACAAAGCTTTTACTTCCTAAATGTATACCATCAAGAGCAGACGATATTTTTTTAATTCTCCTTTGATTGATCAAAACCACTTTTTTGTATATATTTTAAGAAATGACCTCTTATTTCAGGTTTCTGCGTTATCAGCGGATACCATCAACGTACATTGGTTCACCGCTACGCCAGATCCAAGTGTTTCTTGCTTCAAACCTTTCGTTTTTACACCTAACGCACAGATCTCGTGCCACACTGAGAGTCCAAAAGAGGTAATATAGCAGTGCAATATTTAGTAATTCTTTTCTCGTGTGCAATCAAATAAGTTTAATTCCGATATAAATTAGATTATTGATTGAGCGAATTGATTTTGCTTTGCGATTTTATTGTGTATATTGCTCGTTACTTTTACTAAGTCTGTGTTGAAACTCTCATGCGTTGCCAGAATCCTTTATGTTTACTGTTTACACATTAACTGGGTGACCGGTACTTATTTTACTTGGGTGAATATTAAGTTATCGACATCTTCCTTAACTTATTCTTAAATTCAAATTCAAAATATTCTTTATTCAAATAAACATGTAAACAAGTGCTTTTGAATGTTCGACTCTATTGCTGGTTCGGAAAGCTGTTCCTTTTGTGATGCTATCTTGTACAGGGTCGAACAATATCTATATCCACGCATTCTTATCGTCTAAATAATCCTCAACAGTATAGTAGGCTTTCTGTATCAGCCTCTCCTTGATAGTGTTTTTAAACTGCTGTAATGGCAAAGCTAAAATTGATGTGGAATTTTATTATAGAATTTAGAAATTATATCCAATCTTAACTCCTTAATCCTTAACTAATTAATAAGAATAAATTAAGTTAATTAGTAAATTAACTTAAGTAATGATTAACTGATTATTGTGTTACAGCCGAAAAGAGAGCATAACCTGTATAAACTACACGCTGAACATGTCTTCCGAGCGAACAACGAAAAAATATCCGATGTCCTAAAAGAAATGGAAATAGGGTTCCTGTCAGATATTGAAGACTTCATCCAGAAGTATGGTAAGAAGGAGAGAACTATTGACGAGTTGGATAATTTGATGAAGAAATGCGTAGAGACCGAAGTAAAACTGTATGGTTAGATATAATTATTTCAATTTTAATACTCGACTGTTTATGCTTATTATAATTATAAGGTGCGTACGACCAATTTAATAACAATAAAATTATATTTAAAATGTTTCATAGCCTAGTTCGCAATGGGAAGAGGAGTGAAGGCCTTTAGTTAGGTTATCAATATTTCAAGACGCATCTAGGTTTTTGAAGACTGGGTTTGAACCTGAGTATCTTTTTATCAAAGATCCTCCAAGATCAATAGCTCCGATTAATAATAATAAATTCAATGCTTATTACTTTACTATAAAATGAGGGAAATATAGGTTTTATAATCTATTTTAGATATGGATTTATTGTTAACCGTCAAAGTTATTTGCAATGCAAAATTCGTAATACTTTTATCGTATCGTTACGTATTCGTAAAATTATTCCAAAGTTTTTGTGCAAGGAATGGAAAAACTTGCACAAAGATTATCGTCTTTTTACATATTTGTATATGGAACTGAATTATTAAATTGCTAGTAAATCTAGTTTCGCGTTATCAAAATGCTCCTAATTAAGAAATTACTATTTGATGTTTTAAAGAAATAAATAAATAAATTATGAAATTATAAATTAATTCTTTATAGACAGCTAACAATAAGATGCTTTACGTTTTGTTGTTATTTCTTGTCTTTTTCTAGTTTTCGTTGAGGCGAATGACTTTTAAATTGGTCGTATGTTGGTAGATAGGACAATATCACGTTTGTGATAATTATCACGTTATTTACGTGAAGTAAGTTTTACTTATTTACTCATTATAACATTATTAATGTTTTAATTATTTGTTTTGTTCTTATTGCACTATAAAAATATACATAAGTACATAATAAATTAAAGTATGACCAACGCGCAAAGGCAGTGTTATTGCTAAAGAGATCTTTCACATACCTTTGATGAGAACTATAATATGAGAGCGGGTATAGTGCATAATAAATACAATTAAATATTAATACTAATGTTGTGCAGAAAATTAAAATAAATAAGTATTATTTAGTTTAGATAATTGAAAATTTTAATTAATTTTAATATAATAATTTTAAAACATTTGGGATTGAATAGAAATGCTTTTTCTTAGAGGTGGCAGATTTTTTATATTATTCAGGCCAGTCATATATAATAAGCCCGTTAGCGCAGTGTCCCGCCTTTTGAGTGTCGCGGTTAGATTCCCGCCGAAGGATAACATTGTCTCGAAACACGTTGCTTCTTCGAATCTGGGAGTATTTATGTATTTAATTATTTATTTAAATCTATATATGTATATATTTACCAGTTGTATATCAACAATAACAAGTATTAATTAACATCGGGAAAGGACGTGTGTGTAACATGTGTCACATATATTTTATTTATTGATTATTATCATATTATTTAGCAAAATTTTTCGACTTAAATATTTTATCGGTAAACATTTAGGTACCTGGACTATCATAAGATTCATCTGGCTACTTTTTAGATTAGCTTATTAAAATCATATCAAGTATTTTTTTTATAATTATAAACGCTTGTAATAATTATAAATCTTAAATTGTCGTAACAAAAATTTGTTGGTTTTTGAGCTTGGGTGTATATTTGTATTTAAGTATGTATTTAAAAATATATATATATATTCACCAGTTATCTGTCACCCATAACACAAGTATTAAGTTACTTACTTTGGGGACGGACGACCGTGTGTGTAAGTGTTCCATATATTTATTATTTGTTATTTATAATATCTTAGTGTTATTATGCTAGAGTAGCGAGGCCAGCCCAAATGTGCCATATTAGAATAAAGAGAAAGCCAATGAGGTTTATCATCTATCTCTTTATTGCGCGTGTTTTATACGTTTGCCTAATACGTCATTTTGAATATATACTAAAACTATTCTAAGTATTTTTTTAATTAAAAGCGTGCATTGAATATTTCTCTACTAAGAAGAAAAATGTAATTTACCCCTACTGTAGTATAATAACTTTTTTTTAATATGGTTATTATAAAGCTAAACATCGTTTTTGAAACTTAAAACGTTACCTCAGAAACAATGACAAAAACCTCATTTTCGTATTTTTTCATTTTTTAAAATTATTTTATAAACGAAGCAATAAATGACATTCATAACTAGATTAAGTTAAAGCATATCCCTTACGAGTATGAGTCTATCTAAACAATATCTAGTTTATATTCTAGCAAAATCAAGCATACGTATTGCAGTTAAAGTATTATTAACAGTTAATATATGTCGGTTATTACTGGAAGGGATTACATAAAACTGCATTAGATAATAATTATTACAATAATTATCTTCGGTCTCATTTTTTTTATTTTCTTACCATAGAAATCTATACACCATTATTGATTTTCTCTCTCTTCAAGCAATAGACGTCCACTGTTGGACATAGGTCTCTTCCAGGGACTTTTTTTATCAAAGACAACGAATAAGTAGGATTATTCCTACAAGTTTGTATTATAGCAATAGGATTTTTCATCGTTCATTATGTTATTTAATTGCACAAACATTTTTAAATCTCTACGACTCAAAATCTTTAGAATAGCACGATATATTTAAACAATTTCCGCACATAGGTAAAAATAGTGTTGACACCATCCCATTGAAAATGCTAGTTTACTTTAAATAAAATAATATTGTAACTTTAGAATTTGTAAGGTTAACTTTTAAAACCTCCATCGAAACTAGGCTACATTGTATAATAATAAATTGTAATAATAATAAGTATTGCCTTATCCACACGCTTTAAAAAGTGATTAAAACTTATAAGTGCGCCCGAAGTGAAACTTCATATTAATCGTCGAACATTTTTTCTGGATATAAGTGTTCGATGTATGGACAGCGGCTCCTTGGGATAATTGAATAGCCAACTTCATCTTTGTCATTCTACCTTTTTGCACACGAATACCCATGAAGTCATAGAAACCTATGTTCTTCGAACTTTCGAAGTTGATCAAAGTATTATTATATAGAAACAAATTGATATATTGTATTTAAAAGCACTGTTGGTTTTCCATTGCAATAAAAAATTCACTAGCACGAAATTCACTAGATGCACTAGCTCAATTTATTAAATTTTTATAATAGGTATAAAAAAAATTAATTAAAAGTTTTATTATAATTATAATTATGACGGGTGTATGGATATGTACGAGTATTAGGCCTTGTCATTATATCTCAAGATTCCATTCAAAAGAGTAAGAAGTAAAGTTAAAGGTGTGAGACACTATATAGTAGCTTTAATAAATGATAGAAATGCCATTATAGTGAAAATAGATAAATTATTGTATACATAGATTTTTACCAGCCTAGATAGATACGTAATAAATAGTATATTCTCAAAATCAAAATTATCGGTATTTTAAAAAATAAGCAGAAGGCTAGATAAATAATTATTTTATTTGTTTCCCATCGTCCAAAGTTGAAATAAATAGAAGTGTCCCTTTTAACTTCATCGGGAAATTTAAATATATAGAAAATTAGAAATATAAATTGTAGAAGGAAAGCATTATTAGTTTTTTCCCAAACTCTACATTATAGGTTAATTAATTATGAAAAGCTTATTGTTGAAGTCCACGTGTAGAAAATAAAGGTCTGTCTTCTTGAACATTCACTTTTGACCCATTAATTAGTTATGGTGTGGTCGTTTATTTATAAGATTAAATTATTAAGATAGCAGCTATAACCTGGAACTGTCAGTAATTATCTAAATCATAAGCATTTAAGTTTGTTTTCTATATTAATAACGTTAATGAGGCTCAAAATAAATTTGTAAAAGAAAAAAAAAATTATATCAATATTGACTGTTTGTGAAGTGTGACATCAATGTAAAAGGAGTAGTGCCAGTTGACGAATGATAGGACAGAATGGAGGAGAAAACCATGTTGTGCCGACCCTCCCTAGAGTGGGATAATGAAAGGAAAATGATGATTAACTGTCCAACTACTACCATGAACTTAAATGTTTATTATTTTTAATCTTGACGATTTTTGCGTTTTAGGCCTTTCAATTTCGGTGTATTATAAGTAAATATTTTTATCATAATTTCATGTCATGAAAGTCAGCAAAGCAACACCTACTATATAATAAACTAAAAGTCCAAAACACGCGTTAAGCTTCGTAACATTGTAATGCGGTGTTACATCAAGACATCATGCCATTGTAATTAGGAATAAGAAGTAAATAAAATATTTTTATGTTTTTACATTGTTTTGAAAGACATTACTTTCTCATTCTCAATAATTATCAAAATTTTCTATTTATATACCGTTTGGTACACAATTAATTTATTCAGATATTAATTTAATATAATTAATAGCATTAACGTAATAATGTTCCATTTGTTGTATGTACCCTTCTTAAGATTATTAAGGTTGTTTTAATTTTAACCAAAAGTCATTTTGTTCTTTTTTCTTTATGTTAGCTTTTCCTAATTTTCTGTATAAAACGATAATAAATTGTAATATTTCTTGACATGTTCCTTTAAAATTTTCGGCGGTGCTTAACTAATTAACGATTGAAAATATGTGGTTAATTAAGAATATAGATATTTTTTTTACATTATACATCATTATTATTATTTCAGTATTTCACACACTCATTCATTTTTATTTTTATTTTTCGTTTCATTTTTTATATCTTCTTCTTTCTGTTACTTAACATATTATTATTATCCTTACTCTGTTAATGTAAACCAATTGCATCAAATCTATTTATAAATGTTGTAATCTGTTTATGGCCTTATTGTACCGTTTTACAATTTTCTAAATAAGTAATATTTGTAACGCTGTTGATTGTGAAATAAAAAAAAAATTAATATGTTTGAGATATAGTATATACCTCTCTACTTGCTCTATGGCTTTTTTGCTATTTCATCAAATATTATGTAAACCAATATATCGATTTATTGTTTGTATTTAATGTAGTTAAAAGTGTTTTGTAGCTAGTCCTTAGAGGTACCTAGAGAGGTAAAACTGCCTGGTATCTGTATTATAATATATCTTAAAATGATCTGTCAATTGTTATTAGTTACATTACATATTACATGGCAATATTATTAGGTACAATTAAAATTTAAAATTCATGTGCCTTGGATAGTTTTCGATCTATTTAGTTAATTAAACATGCTGTCAGGATGTGTAACGTAAATATATAAATATATAGAAAGCAGGTGATAGATGATAGGTGCTTCATACAATCGTCTTATAGTAGAACAATTCCGTTAATATTTGTATACATAGAAGACAAAGTAATTTTTCGAAGCGGCAAATAAAAATTGTGTTGCTCTGTAAACCAATAAAACGACAATTAAGTTTCTATTACGATTCCCTTTAAATATTAACTTAATATATCCATTCTGTTAATATGTTCATACGAGTATGTTTATGCTCTTCAAACTATTTTCCTTTTGACAGAATCAAACAGTGTTCTTTTCTTAATTCAAACTTGAGATATTGAAAAAGAATTAATATTCTTTACACACAATTATGAGAATACAAACATACTGTCATGACTAAATCAGATCTAGTTCTAAGTTACACTCATGCCAATCGAAGGTGTCGATTTCTACAATACGGAAAAGATGAATTAACTTGGTCGGGTAGATAGATGTGGCATGGTGTGAGCGCTTATTATTGGTCTACTTAAATATAAATATTATAGGTATCTGTAGTCGCTAACATATATGTTTTGTATTTTGGCCAGCTTACACTTAAGAAATATGAAATATTTATTTTTATATACTTTTTTATTCGAAATCATAACATATTTTAATTAAATTATGTAGCATACCATTGAATAAATTTGCAGTAAACTTTTTTGTTTTATTTTTAATGGTTTATGACCACTTTCTAAATGTCTTGCAAAATTACAATGATCTTGAAAAAAGGTTGGCGAAAAATAAGGTGTCTAACATTCATATGTATTATTGCACCCAGAACATTTTATTTTCTATTTTCGAAAAGTTTCAATGTTTCTTATATACCTTCATTATTACATAAATTTGAAAGGACGATTTATAACAGAAGAAAAAAAAAGAAGGAGGAGGAGGAAAGGAGTTAGCTGTAGCGAGGTGACCTCATAGGCGGAGAGGAGAGTGCTAGAGCCATTTGACGTAGCCGTCATTTGTGCGCGGAGTTGACAAGTTTTGACAAAGATTAAATGGTTTGACTTCTGAGAAAATTGGTTCTTATTTATTGAATAAGTGTAAAGGAAAAATATCGTACTTATAGAATTTTTTTTATCGTTATAATTTTAAGCAATCTAAAATTTATCACGAACTAGCTGCGTGGCCTCGCATTGCAGTGGCTCAATCTGGTTTCAAATTCTCCTCAAAAAAGAACTCTACAGTTAAATAAATGCTCCGATCGCCACCAAAATTTACAGAATAATTCGCTGGGTCATCGTAAAGATTGTCTTTTAATTAAAATCGGTCCCGCCGTTTCGGAGTGCATAAAGAACATACAAACATTCATTTTTTATACATATAGAAGCAGAAAATAGATGATTTATAGAAGCAGGCGTTACTTTGCGGAATTCTATAGTACATTAGTTACAATAAAATTATTTTGCTGTAATCCGTGTTTGTTAAGAGAATATATGTAACGCTATAAGTGTATGAAGCAGGCAACATTCACATACCTTATACAGGCAGGACAATACACCACACGTATCACAAAACGCCGCCAACACCAACAACCCACACAAGCACTACACATTCACTATCACAATTTCTACGATCGTTTCGCCTTAAAACCGAAACATCATCAAAACGATAGGCTCCACGAACAATCGTAAAGCGTATTATGCGAATGCGAATAGTTAAGATTTTTTTTCGTGAAGCCTATCCTCCTGATGATGCTTCGGTTATTAAATATGAATAAATTAAAATTTTGGCTGAACGTTCAGCCGTTGGAATATTATTGGTTAAATCAAGTATTGGAAATCGGGTATATGAAACCAATTATTACTCAAACTAATTATTATTCTTCACCAACAAAAATTACTTATCACTATCAGTATAATGATATAATGGTTTTTTTTTACTATTATCGTTACTAGGAATAAAATAAAATAAAAAGTCATTATTCTAGAATCGAAGAGCCTTTAATTCCACATACTTTACAACTTACTTTGAAGTATCACATGAATTCGTAAACGTAGAAGTGTATTGGAAAGATAAATATTATACTACTTAAACAGAATTGCGAAATAGTTTGCAGGGATTTAAGAGATTATTTAAATGCCACTTTTGAACACCTACACTAACTAATTTACAACAATTATTCGAAAATATATCATACATCTACAGACAATTGGCATGATACGTTAATTTCGATTTGGAATCGAATTAGATATGCTGTCCATTTGACGACGCATGTGACTTAAAACACTAATACATTGGCGATTAAAGATTACACCGACTAATAAAATATATCCAATGTAATAACCACATTTTAAAAATATAATTAATGAGATCGTGTTATTTAAATGACAGTGGACAGTGATTATTGATAGTACGAGTAACAATCTTAGTAACACTCATCGAACAATGTAATATTTCTCGAACATTCTTATCACAAAAAATCACAATACTCCGTCCAAATGTTGCCAAAATGCAACGTATATTTTATCATACGAGGCAAATCCTAACCCTTTAATCTAACCCCTTTAAATAAATGTTACTCGTACAACATTACGTAGCGTCGGATTAAATCTAATACACTTATTTATCCTCGAATGTTAGACAAAAAGACGCCAACAGACCGCAGCGATTTCCTAGCTCAGCTAAAACAGAAGTAACTTGGAAAAAACTCAAAAAAAACAATCAAATAAATAGAGTAACGAAATTGCCGCAGAATGTGATGTGTGATGTGACTCGTAGTGCATTAAGGTATACTTACTAGATTACATAATCTAGTAAGTACAATCTACATTAAAAAAATATATCTTAAATCTACAACAGACACAAAAACAGAGTACGAATACGTTAAAAAAAAGTATAATCCATATGTAAATCTCTCAATCTTTACATTAAAATACGTAATAAATACTTTAAAATTTATGTACTGATTAAATGGAAAAACAGCAAAAAACAGTTCGAATTATATCTGAGTACTAAATAAAAATTTGTATTAAATTTATCCAGAAAATCTTTGTTCTACAATAAAACGATAAAGGTAATGTAGGCATCTTATAAAATACCTGTGTATAAAACATATTAAAAGCTAGTTATAACGTATGGCTCAGTATTATTATTAATATTTAATTTCAAAAGCTTAAACCAAAGAGGGAGCCCCGTTTGTTATGCTATCTCACGACATCATTGAACCAAGAATCTTAAAGATTACGGTCCAAGATTTCATCAGCAAGCTACTAAGAAATAATTGAAATACGATTCGTAAATATAATATCGTAGCGATATTTTATCATATTGAGTATTCGTCCAAAAATACTATAAGTAATAGAGATTTGTAAAACCCTTTAAATTAACACGAACATGGAAGTTATTTTTCTTAAAGAAAATTTCGTATACATTCTCGACAATACTTGTTGAGAATGTATTAAAATATAAGGTTCAATATTGAAAATTCAAAAATATATAACAATCGTTCTAAAAATTGTTGTCGCTAATCAACAATTGGTGAGTTGTAGAACAGTGAAGTCATTTCATCGCTATGGATCGAGAATTAAACACCCGAAGTTGTATAAATATAATATAGTTGCGTTAGATATGAAAATTTTACCTCAAATTACCTCTTACACGTAGTTGCACAATTTTTGCACAGTTGTAGTATATCATAGAGTAATTTAAATTTAATTCATAAAGACGAAATATTTACATTATGTACATTACGAAATTTCAGTTGCTTCTCCATCCAATCGTAAACTAAATATTATTATTTGGCTTAAACAGTGCTGCTAATAGCAAAAAAGTTTTATATAGAAAAATACATGCTCTCATAATTATCAAAATAAACTAGATATATAGTATTAATAAAAGATAGTTTTCGTTATTGAAGTTAAATGTTTAGAGCTCGATTTATCAACTATTTTTTTAATTGAGATCTAAAATTACAATTTAGTTCAAAATAGTCAGAAAAATAAACGAAAGTTTATAAATAAATTAAAGAAATTATAAATAAATGAAAAGTGAATAAAAACTTTCTCAGTAGTACAATAAGCGTATGACAATGTGTAACGTTACCAAGACTATATATAATTTTCTAATTAATTCATTTATTTAAACTTTAATTATTTATTAAGATATTCATATATTTTTACTGATTACCAATGTTTATATATTTTTACTGATTACCAAAATAGAACAAAACTTTCTGTGTACGCTAGGCACGTATGATAAGAAAAAAATAAATACTAAACAACTTAATATTCCACATAAAAAAACACTTAGACTCACTTAAAACCGGCAGATGGGTAAAGCTTTGCTTAAGTAAATCACAATTAAATATATCTTGGTTTTAACCTCTCATAAAAGATTTAAATATGTGATGTTCAGATTGGCTATCGAATCTCAGTGAGATCTTAAATATTAAATAGTAAGACAGCATTGGATATTTTATATTCACTATGCCGATCGTAATTGTTAATTGTGATATTAAGTATGTGATGTGTATCAGTAAAATATGTATCACTACATAGTATAAAACTAAGTCATATTCTTTGTTTGTCATATATCCCTATGTATGCTTAAATCTTTAAAACTACGCAACAGATTTTGATGCGATTTTTTTAATAGAAAGAGTAATTCAAGAGGAAGGTTTATATGTATAATAACGTTCAATACCGAGTAGAGAAATACTGTAATTTTTGAGGTTTCTAATGTGATGTCGCAAATAATTACATTATTTTCCGCTTTCATTGCAAACGCAGGCTAAACCCTACGAGATTTATCAAAATAATGTACTAAGTATTTGTACACCTTGAACAGGTCTACAGAAAAGTCCGCGATGGTATATCTCTTATGGATAACCCACAATAACATTTTTTGTCATTTACTTTTTTTTTACAATACAGCATTAATCCTTATCCAATTAAGTACTTTAAATATATTGTTGATTTAATATAGATCAATATGGCGTTTACAGACATTTTCGGAGATATTACAGATTGAAAAGGCCGTGAGGAGGCCGCGCTTCACCCCATAGCACTTCGAATTTAGCAACTATAAGTCGCTCTTTCAAGAGTTTGTTTAATGACAAGAAAGCTGTGAATATTGTATATAAAGACATTCTGTAATTAATTGTAAACATAAAATTCATAGGGAAAAATGTAAAAATAAATAAGTAAATATGCAGTATATGAATTTAGATATTCCAAAGATAGCAGGAAATCTTCTTAGTATAGGGAGAGGGGAATTGTTTTTCTCCAAATTTAACGCTTGCGGGCCACGGCAGTAATGAATATATCAAAACTAATGGATCAATTCTAATCATTTTTTTTCACTGAGTGACATGGGTTTTTATATTTTTTACCAATGCGAAGCAGGGGCAGGCTGCTAGTATATACATACGAGTATGTATAAAATGTGTATCTTTGAAAAAAGTATATTAATATTTACGTCTAGTGTTCTATTCTAGTCTTTACAATATAATATGATAAAGTTCTTGTTGATGTTACTAAAATTGTTTTGAATATATAGTAATAATGATCTAAAACTAAAATTCTAATTCTCACTATAATAAAAATAATCGACGAATCGATTAATCGATAATTAAAATAATCAATTATTTCAATGGTTCTCGGTGAGCCTAAGTGTAAAACTTTGTAAAATGAATAAAAAAATATCACACAAAAATAAATATAAAAGGCCCAATAATTTCATTAACAGAATAATTTATGTGTATACTTAAAAAAGTTTAAAAAGTGACTCAAAATGCTAAATATTGTGACATTTTGTTGAAATCTACTGTTTTGTTAAGTATATCGTAAACAGTAACACCTAAACACCTACAGTTAAAGACTTAATATATTTGATGTCCATAATTTAGGACCTACTATGACTGACAACATTATAAAAGTTTGGCTTTTCTGCCTATTAGTGAGTAGCTTATCAACGATTTTCCCATGAAACAAAGAAACATTTATCAATATCATGATCATTTCTACAAATTGTAACTTTTTTAAATTAGTTCGATAAAACTATACAAAGATTGAGGCATTCAGTAATGTACAGTGAGTGATTGAAGTTTCAGCCATGTTTTAATCACGTTTATTTTTTAATAAATTATACGTCACTTAAGTGGTACGTGTCGCGCAAGATGTTTTACTCCCTGATTAATTGTTTATTTATTAAATAAATAAATTAATTAACTCTAATTGCACACTCTCTGAAAAGCTGTTTCTAAAACTATTTGATTCTAATATAGATTACGGCCATATCTCGTTTAGCAATTCAGCGAGTTTCACTACCCAAACTAAATCAACATCATATGCTAAGTTTGTCATTCTAAAAATATATAACAAGTTGGCTTAGAAACTAATCGAACCGAGACGTGGTTAAGGTTTAGGAGATTAAGATATTTTAAAGTACGTTAATTGGAAAAAAAATTGGACACAGAGTAATCCATTTCAGCTGATAGTAAAATCGTTTATCGGCTATGTTTTCGGGAGTAATTATTATACTCACAATATGTGTCATGGAATGGATTGACCAAGTCAAATATTGTCGCCTTTAGCGATTGACAAAAGACTGCATGTAAGCTCCAGACCATAGAGGAAATGTAATTAATATTTTAAACCATGATACAAATTTATTCATTTCTAAATCTTTATCTTTTCATGTATTTGTGTATTTTTGCGATAAAAACAAACTTGTAGCCTCTTTCACCCTCACCGTACAAAACTGACGTAAATATCGTAGTGCAATCAACATCTAAAACACCAAAAAGCCTCAACAATAAAAATTCTATCTGGCCTTACGTCAATTCATCTCGCTTCTCTATTATTTAATGCGATCTCACCTACGTTTAAAGTTCTATTGTTAAAGTAGGTATAGTTTGCTTTCGGCTAACCTTCAGCATTGAAGAGGTATATTAGAAGTTTACTTTTAAATTCACTACAACAATTATAATAGTTGACAAATTTCTAATACCTCATAAAATTTATTTTATGCAAGAAATACGCAATAATGTTTCGGATTACCCAATAAAACATACAGATATTTTAGTGCAAAGTTTTAGATCTCTTAGATCGCTTCAAAGCTTTCGACGTCCGCACCCAAGGCAGCTTAAAGTTACTGAAACAAAAATAAAGTCTTGATCAAATTATCTCTTTCAGCCGCTAAATATTTCAACACTGAGCAAGATTTCTTCAACAAGATTACTTATTGTCAACCTATTGACCATTTACTGTATTCATTATATAGAATAAGGTATTTAATACATTTAAGAGATATTCAAAACAATGTGGTGTTTTTATTTTAGGTTTGGGTGACTATTCAGAGGGGGTTCACCACCACTGCATCGTCTGGTCATACCGACGTCTTAGTATCCAAACGTTCGTCAATTCTTAGAACTGTTTTTTAACAATATATTTTTTTTAATACTAAAATTTTTAATGAAAAATTCTAAAGTTTAGATTGGCATACAATTTTTTTAAACTAATGGGAATATTCAATAACAATATTAGTACCTAAACTAAGTTACCTTGTGCTATAGGTACCAGCTTACTCCTCCTGGTAACATGTTTGCCTGGTAACGTTATAATATTTAGCATCCGTAATATATGCAGCATAAAAATAAAAATACATGTGTGCGTGTGTGTTTTTATATGTGTTTTGAATGTCTATGTCAGCTCCCACACAAACAAAAACAACTTCTACACCTACTTAAATTGCTAGGTGCAACGTTAGCTATATATAAATAATACAATATACAATATAATAATAGTTAATTAAAGGCTCAACGTGAGTACTTGAATCAAATATTTTTACATTTTACACGTAAATAATGCGTATGCATATTTAAAATAGTGGTATCGAAAACCAATTTCTAGTGCAGAATCTTTTATTTGTTTAGTAAATAATCGTTTAGCCGTTCGTTCGCATCGTTTGTATTTATGTTGGTTAAGCAAGTGGTATTGTTGCATTGTGTTAAATTAACTGTCTGCCTCGAAATTGCTTTAGTGGATCGTTAGAAGCTGACGTCTAGATACTAAAAATACAAGAAAAAAACGGAGAAAGAATATTACTTACTACTTTTGATAGCCATATTTGTTAAACCACATTGTTGATTTCAAAATAACAAACTTATGACGTGTATCTCTAATGGATCAATATATAAATGATATGCCAAATTCCTCTTATAAAAATAAATCTAAAAACCGCTCATAAATTGTATACTTATTTTATTGTATTATTGTCGAAATGCGATTGGCTACTATTACGACTACTATGTAATATAAGATAATCTTGCAGATTCTAAGTTAAAAAGTTTCTTTTGATTTATCTATATTTAAGTTAAATTAATTTATTTTTTCAGTACCTACATTGGACAGCTATAACAATTACTAGTCAAACTCGAAGCACACGGTTAATACTGACATATTTAATTAATAGAATTAGGCATTAACAGTAATAATGCACTTATTTTGCTATAATCCGCGATTAAGGTAAATAGAAAATATATATAATGCTAAATGTACAGTAGACTATACGTTTTTATACCTGATACATGTAGGATTCGTATAAACACATGCACTAACCTCCACAATACTCTACACAAGGCACAAGCCAAGCTTTACGATTTTATAATGGCGTCTATCTCCTGATGACGCTTCGGTTGCGGGGCGAAACGATCGTTGAGTTTGTGACAGTGAACGTGTGGAGTGCTTGTATCTTGTAGTTACGGTGGTGGAGGTTTGTGTACGGATTTTTATGAATCCTGTATGTATCAGGTTATTAACAACTGCCGTTATGCCGATGATACAATAATACTTGCATCGACAATAGTAGATCTTTAAATATTCGTGGATAAAGTACAATCTGTTAGCTCCATGACCTTAACATCAATACTAAGAAAACAAAATACATGACTATATGTAAAATACCACCCGCTAACCGCTCTCTACTTTGTTGGAACTTACAAAAAGTTATTAAATACGAATATTTGGGGTGTTGGTCTGGACATAAAGTGACGCATAGAACAAGCTCGTAACGTTTTACGCTTTTAGCTTTCATTAAGCTTAAACCACTTCTAAGCAATAAAAAGCTAAACATCATGCTACGGGCGCGTTTAGCACGTTGTTATGATCTCCATTCTCCTGTACGGTGTTAAAGCATGGACGGACGCTCATAGAGTCGATGAGCAATAAAATAGAATCTTTCGATATGACCGTGTTAAGTCGCATGAACAAAAAAGCAGAACCACTTTATATAGTGGAAAAAAGAAAGCTCGAGTACTTTGGCCACATCATGAGAAAGCTAAATATGAATTGCTGTTGCTTATCATACAAGGTAAAATCCAGGAAAACTGAGTGTGGACCGACGAAGGATATCTTGCCAAAAAAATTTACGGCATTGGTTCGCCAAAAGAACTGGTTCCCTATTCAGAGCAGCGGTAAGTCAAAATTGCCTTAATGATCGCCGAACTTTGTGAGAAGATGGGACGTTAAGGAGAAGAAAATGTATCAGGAATAAAAATATTATATAGTCCACTCTCTACATTTAGCATTATATATATTTTCTATTTACTTGTTTACTTATTAAAGCAAAATTACTTTTGTACTGTCATATTTATTACTATATTGTATATCTACTATACTTATCCTTTAGATAGAATATTTCAATATAAATAGCTATTACACTTAATTAAAATGAATATATTATAATTATATTCAATAAATAAGCATAACTCTTCTCTCTTATCTCTTCTAGACAATATTAGTCAATTGCAGTGAATTTTTTGTAGCTACAAAAGTGATTTATTAACAACATCTAATGTAGCAATTTTGTTTCTAACATACGGCAGCACAAAAATAACATTTGTTTTAGTCACTCGCAATCATTATTTCGACAAAGTAATTTCTATTGATTACTAAAAAAATCCCCCTAACTACTTTGATATTTCACGATTTCAGATTCTTGGGAATTTTAATTTCTGTGGAAACAACGAAATAAAAAGTACATAAAATCACATAAAAATGCAATCAGTTACTTCGACAATATTAAGATTCGATAATATAAAGTAATATAAATAATACCTTTATATTTAAAAGATTCAATATTTTGTTAAAATTTAGCTTTGTTTTATTTTCTTGTGATTAAACATCTGGAAAAATATTTACTACTACTGTACCGGCTGATGTAGACATAGACGTCTCCATTATTTTTGAATATATAGATGCTTTGGCTTTGAAATGGCTTTGCTACATACGGGTTATATACATATGAGTAAAATATTTATACTTTTTAATATGTACTTATACAAAATACTAACGACTCAGGCATTTGTGGCATTGGTTCTCCAAATCCTGTCACCGGAAGGTCATTGGTTATTTCAATGAACCGCACGTCCTGCTGAGGCCGCGGCCATACAGAAAAGACGGGTGGCGTATTCACAGGAGAGTTGCACCAAGAATCCCTTTGCCTCGAGCGAAGTTTCTCAACATGACGTTGTTCCCTTAACCGCCTCATATGCCACCTGAAATGGAAATTATCAGGGTGCATTTGAGTTCATAAGTAGAACAAATATCCTAAGCAATTGCTTTATCTTTTGGAGCCGTAGATAATCGCGAAGAGCACTGCTAAGCGATAAAAATCCGCTTTGTCAATAAGCAGACTAGATGGGGTTACCCTGTCTTTATTTCATTTTGTTTTTTTTTTACTTTTTTCTGTTTTTAAATACATGGGTGTATATTATTTGTGCCATAGTTAATATTGCAATTACAAATCAGCTTACCAAATATGGTTCTGAGATATATGCATCATCATTCTCTTACCCTTACTTTACTTACTTTACTCTAAGTGGGGTCGGCACAATATGTCTTCTTCTTCCATTCTCCTCTATCATTCGTCAACTCTGGTGCCACTCCTCTAAAATGCATATCATTTTTCACACAATCCATCTTTTTTTTTCGGCCTCCCCCTAGCCATACATCCATCCACATTTATATTTAAAACTCTTTTGGTTACATAATTTTCATCCCTTTTCATTACATGACCGTGCCAACTTCTCGCACATTTCATCTTTTCTGTAATGGGCGCAACTTTCAGACTTCCCCTAATATACTCATTGCGTATTCTATCAAGGTTTGTCACACCACACATCCACCTTAACATTCTCATCTCATTCGCATGCACATTTCTTTCATCCTTTTCTTTTATTTATTCATTCTGATCCATTCATTACGACAGGTCTAATTTTTTTATAAATTTTCCCCTCAAGTATATGGGGCATTCGGGGGTCACATATTGTTCCTGAGACCTCTCGCCACTTCATCCATCCCGCATTCATTCTATTTCTCACATCGCGATTTACTTCACCAATGTCTTCTGGAAAAGCGAAGCAAGGTACCGGAAGTCGGAGCAGACTGGCAAAACAACACCATTTAAGGTAATTGGTGAAGAATCGGAGGTACCACTAAAATCACAGTGCATGTGTTCAGTTTTGGCCAGATTGATTTTTAAACCGTATTTCTCCAATTTCTCTAGCCATTTTACAAATCTGCTCTGGACGTCGCTTACATTTTAACCGACAATTACGATATCATCGGCAAATAGCATACACCAAGGACCCTCTTGAATGAAAGATATAAGTGCGTCCATCAGAAGGAGGATTAAAAAGGGACTTAAAGCCAATCCATGTTATAAACATGTTACAAACATGCTGGAACATGATTTGGCAACGTATTTTACGACCGGCCGCCTGCCTGACTTCCACTCGTATTTTACAACACTTTGGTAAGAAAAAGGGTGGTCCATTCTACTAAGCCAGATACCACACGGTGGGTCAACTTACCTTAATCGCCTTTACGACACCTCGGTAAAGAATGAGGGTGGCCTATTCTACTCAGTCAGATACCACACGGCGAGTCGACTCACTTTAGTTGCCTTTTACTACACCTCGGTAAAAATGAGGTTGGTACTATTGCCGTGTGGTATCGGGCTGAATAGATGGAGTTATTAATTTACATAAATATATAAAGATTTTTTTATATACTGTATCAAATTTAGAAATTAGATATGTATACTAGTAAAAACAGTTTACTACTCCTAGTCAGGCCACCTAATTATTTGGTTTAATTTATTACCGCAGCGGCCTTCTCGCTTGAACTTGTAACAAATATAAAAAATTGTGATTTGTCTAACCTCAGTTGTCGCCTCTCTTCAGCTTCTAGTTTTTGGTGCCTTTTTTCAAATACCTTATCACTTAAATCCTCTATTCCCTCTGGATCATTAATACCTGTGTACGTCTTTTCGCGCCATCTTGGTACCTGAAATAAAAAGATATAGAATGAACTTTTTACTTCATCATTCTCCTGCACTTATCCCACTCTAAATGGGGTTGGCGCATGTTATAAACATGTTGTAACGTGATTTGGTTACGTATTTCACGACCGACCGCCTGCCTGACGTCAACTTACCTCACGTTTTGCGACACCTCGGTAAGAAATGTTAGTCGGTCTATTCTACTCAGCCGTATACGACACGGTGGGTAAACTTTCATTTCCTTTTACGACACCTCGAGAATCAACTTTTTAGTTAACACAACAATATACATACTTTTTACGATTAGCTCATATAACTGTGTGTATATTTGTTATGTTATGAAAGGAATGAGAATATTATTTTGCTATAATCCGCGATAAAAGGAAATATATGTATGTAATGGCACAACGTGCATGTGCATGAGTTCTTATAAATTCTACATGTATCAGAATAAGAACGAATAGTGCACTATACATTTAGCATTACATATATTTCCTTTTATCGCGGATTATAGCAAAATAATATTCTCATTACTTTTGTATTATGGACCTCCGCAAAGTAACGCCTAGTTCAATAAATTGTTATGTTATGTTTATGTTACATCTATGTATGATGAGCATTTTTTATGAAGTCTATACCATAAACATTTCATAGCCAATGGTAATGTACGGAAAGCAATTAAGTAGCTAAATAATCACATCCGCATTAGAATTTGTGTTTTTCTATTTTTCAGATTTGCTCTGAAGATCGAATTTGAGTTTCGTTCACGAATAATCAAATGGAGTAAGGGAGAACAAAATATCTATTTACTTCAACTGTAGAGGTGGAAGGTTGGTTGAATACAGGTGGATCCACGTCTTCCCGCTTCAGCTCAGGGTCCAAACCGCAGTACCACGAAATATCTGGATCACACATTAATGTATGATAGGGTTTATCAGTCATCATCGGAGGTGGTGGTGTTTTTTTTCCCCGGGCTGCTGCTCCGCCTGTATAAATAAAAACTAAAGATATCATCACATTTCTTCGTTGAACGTATAAAAAAATGAAAGTATCCTACGTATCGCCGATAGATGGGATTTTACTGTAACTACTTGTGAAATTTATGGAACTAATCATAATGAGATTGTAGATATCTATTTGCTTTTTTAAAGGTTACTAGCTATTTGGATTACAGATTCCTAGTAAACTTGTTAACCTCTCCAGCTAAGCTAATTGCTTGTATTAGGAGTGTACCGTGTGACGTCGATACTTTTTTATGGTCATTTCACTTTAATAGTTTATATAGTATTCAAATACATTTTTCTTTTTACATTCGTACATATAAAATCTCTCGATCTCCCTAAAAATAATTGCTAAAATTATTATTATTGGGCTGATTTGCATCAATGTGTTGAATGTTAGTTGGTAAGCCTTTATAAATAAATAATCAAGTGCCAGAAAGAAACTGTGTAATCTTTTAACTTTAGATTTATAATTAGAGGTTTATTTTTATGTAATAATATATTATACAATATAAGGTTATCAATTTATGATAACCTGAGAGCAATTTTAAGAAAATACCCTAATCATATATTCGCAGGTTCAAACAACGAGCAGATAAGAATTCCTGCATATCTTCGTAATTATTTTTTTCAGCTTTCTTTTCGCGAAAATTGTTTTTTTAGTTAAAATATCGAACAAATATAAAAAAAACATTGTGAGGCAAAATTGAGTCTAGCCTAGCGAATTTCTGTAAATATGAAACATGCCAGTACGCATTAGAGAAGCTCGGTGATTCTGTACCCCAAATTTGTCTTTGTAAAACAAGAGTAAGACTTGTTCCTTTTCAGTAGTATATTTACAGACTACCAGTACATTATATAACGCTGAACTGTATACAGTGTAAAGTTTATTTGTTGAATAGTTCTGTTCACGGACATTCTATATACGCATTATAAAATCCTAGTATTAATTACCCCTTCCTTTAGTTGTTTTTGGTTTCGCTGGGGCCTTTTGAGCTTGCTGTTTCGCAACGCCAGTAGCTGAAAAAGCTCGCTTCCTGCCACGTCGACTTTCCATACCACGCTTTGATTCCACAACTTCATCCTGAAACACAAACTTACTACTTACTTGGTATTAAAAAAAAATTATACGTAAATTATATATCATAATTTATAACCATAACAACGATTACATGCACAACATATGGTATATTTAATAAGGTTAGGTACCAAGAACTTTTGAACCTTCAGAAAATGATTCTACCGAAAAGAACTAGGAAGAAGTACAGGGGCTCGCCTATTTTAAAATACGATTTGATAACACTGTCTTTCCTGTCGATGGCATAGCCGGCGTGTAGTTAAACTCATGCATTTTGAATAAAGTATGCAGTAGGCATTTGTTTGCGGATTGCATTTTGAATATATGTAATATATTGTATAATTATAATTAAAAAAGACTGATAATGTAAGGGGAATGGAAAAAAAATTATATATGGTGTAAACGCTGCTCAATTTTGTCATCAACTATGTCTGCTAGTAAAACTTCGATTTAGAAGCGAAATATTTTTTTTAATATGATTTTATAGTTATCGTTATGTGCAAAGTTGTAATTTTGAGGGTAGTTATGGATATAAATTCGATGGAAGGATAGATCTTTCTTTCTCTTTCTCATTTATATCATACAATTTCTTTTATCGCGGTCTGTTATAAATTAAATTTGACAATACTGATTTTCTACACATTATACAATTTCCCTTATTTTCTTTCTGTTATGCGATGGTAAAATAATAATTGATTCAAAAGTGTATTTCATTTTTTTAAGTAAATGTTTAACATACTTGAATTGTAGGAGCAGCAGAATAAAATTAACACAATTACCATTGCTTGACTTGGCGGCTGAGACTATTGTAGTTTTATGTCATGTATTTAATACCTAAATTATGCATAACTCCATTCCATTTGAACCGTATTCTTTTTTTGCGTTTCTTATACCTCCCATGAACTCCCATGAAATACAGTCGTATTGTATTACGTATATGTTAACTACTAATAATCGTAAATAGGATTCAATAAAATGTATTTTAGTATACTAAGATTCGATGTAAATGATTATAACCGGCTACCAGCTGATAATACTTTCAGGACAGCGAATAAATAGGTATCTAAAACAACCTACTTAATTAAATCATCATAATCATCTATTCTTGTGTAGCACTAAAATCTGTTAATTAATTTCGTTATGTAAGTTTGGCAATAGAATTTGAAGAATTCATTTATTTATTCTATTATCGTATTAAGGCTTTGCGTATTAATTCTTCAGACAGAAAAATTTAGTGAAAAAGGCTACATTATTTCTTACCACTTAAATTGAAAACGATAGTAGCTTTAATAATGTCATAATAGATTTTCAATGATAATAATAGGCCAGCAATAAACAGAAGTAAGACCGCTCTGCTTCTTCCTGTGGTCGTCTATCTAAGCACATGAAATTATTGACGAATACTACGTCAGGTAAATAGTAATAGCAGGTAAGTCAAATTTTAAAAAACAGTTCAGCCGCCTAACGATTATGATTTAATTGATGAGAAGTCAATGCGACTTGACTGATATCCACAATTTCTGGAAATTATTTTTGATAAAATAAAATTGGCATCTTTTATTTGTATTAATCGAACGATATCTATTTACAGTTTGGCTAATAATAGAACTTGAAAAATAAATGAAATATAAGTCTTTATAACATTGGCAATAAATACAAATATAATAACCAAACAACCAGTAAATAAAAATTACTTTCAGATTGTTTATATATTTAATAGTTTGATTTCACTTTCGTCAATACACATCTACATAACATTATTTAACTTTGCACTCAATTTTGTTCTTACATGAACTTGATGATATTAATGACTAGCTTTTACCCTCAAATTCGTTTGCGTGAACTGTTTTTGCGTGATAGGTTGATAATAGATTAATTACTTTTAATTTAATTTGTTATTCTAATTAATTTAATTTAAATTTAATTAATTAGAATAACAGGATTTCTATAGCCTAAATCTTATCCCGATGTATCAGGAATAATTGTGCCAAATTACATCGATATTGGTACAACGGATTCGCAGTAAAAGAGCAAAAAAAATATATCCAAAGTTACAAACATTCGCATTTATAATATTAGTAGAATAGGGTTCTAAAGCTGGTATTTGTTGATCAAAATAAATCACGGCTTACTTTTAATCATAAATTAACAATATGAAAACAGCTTTTAAAAGAGAGTGATATAGAAAAACTCGTCCTTTGAAAGCGCAAAGCCAAGCTTCATATTGCAGACTCTAAAAGCACTTAACTTCTGCGCCCGCTATATTCCAATAATGCCAGTAATAAACAATTTTGGATTCAGTAAGTTTTAATGATGTACTCGAATCAACCGTCCGAAACGAATAGCTCACAGGTTCGTCCAGGTCCTTTTCAGTATTAGTACTTTTTTATAATAACGATAATTTGGATTTAATTGTAGAGGATTGCAGAAACCACACCTTGAAACACTCGAGACATTGATATATATTACACGGCGAAATATGCAATAATTATATTTATATAAGTCAATCACTTTTTTTTGCACAAATTTCGAGAAATGGAAAAATATATTATAAAAAATAGAACGATCCCTAGAATACTCTAAAACAAAGTAAACTTAAATAACAAAATAAAAATCTAACAATTTCCGTGTTAACAAATAAAACTTGTACTTCGAAACTTACTAATCAGCTAACAATCACAGATGAAATCGAAATAATAGTAACTGAATCTAGCTTACATCAGGAACTATAAGACTCGTCGTCCGAGCCACCCGTCTTTTTATAATTTTATCCGGAACCATTTTTTCTGGTGGTTCATCTAACTGGTTCAGATTGTCTAAATTGAGAGCCGAATCTGACGTAAACAGTTCTTGGAACTCATTTGCATCCAACGATGGCAACATTGATGTCTCGCCGTACGAAAAATCGCTAAGACTAGTTTCATTTGCAGGTTTGTCATTGTACATAGTCCATTCAATATTTGTCTCCGTTTTAACGACAGACATATCGGGATCATTAATTAGAACTGTCTTTTCTTCCTTTTTAGGCTCTTCATAGACCGACATAAACCTGTTTAACTTTGATTTCGTATCAGGCATATCATATATCCGTCGTGTTGTTGTTTCGCCCATAGAATCTGTGCAAATTTTCATCCTTCCGTGATTGGTCTTTTGTAACATTAACTTTGGAATAGGCGATTGTTCTCTCATGTCTGCTTCGCCGAGTTGATAAGGATCTTCACCCGTTGGCGTCGTATCTATAAGCTTAAGTCTGTCAGATAGAGATCCAGTAAGATGTATACTCCGTTTTGGTATTGTAGTTGTGGTTGTAGTTGTAGTTGTAGTTGTACTTGTAGTTCGCGATTTGCCATAAGTGTTGATCATTTTAGACTTCTTATTAACACTGTAAGTACGATCGTAGCTTTGGTCTTGATCATTTGTTTTATCTGAAAGAAGAAATTTATAATTTATATAGAATGAACGATTGAAGAGAAATTTACATTACGTTGCATATTTGGCATTAAACATTATTTTCCTGACAGTTCTTATTTAACGACATATTACTTTTGCGGAACGATAGTCTCATTCTAAAACAAAAAACAAGCGTTAAATCGAAGAAATAGAAATTGTAATGTAAATTTCCACATAATCCACGACCACTCTATTTAATCTTAAAGTGTTTCCCATATACAAAAGTAATAATAAAATTATTTTGCTATAATCCGCGAAGAAGTAAAATAGAAAATATATATAATGCTAAATGTAAGTGGGCAATCGGTTATCATACCTGATACATGCAGGATTCGTAAAAACACATGCACAAACCTCCACCACCGCCACCACAATACACAAGCACTATATACGTTCACTATCACAAACTCAACAATCGTTTCGCCCCGCAACCGAAGCATCGTCAGGAGATAGACTCCACGTGCTTGTGTATTGTGGTGGCGGTGGTGGAGGTTTGTGCATGTGTTTTTACGAATCCTGCATGTATCAGATATGATAACCGATTGCCCACTTACATTTAGCATTATATATATTTTCTATTTTACTTCTTCGCGGATTATAGCAAAATAATTTTATTATTACTTTTGTATTATGGATCTCCGCAAAGTAACGCCTAATTCTATAAATTGTTTCCCATATATTAATAGACATTTTCCCGTTATCTTTAAACATCTGTATTTGTTTTATGCTCTAAACATTTATTAAATTCATCATCTTACTATACTAGTATCGAAGACTCGCTGCCCACGGTGCCATAAATCATTGACGCTAAGGGCAGGCGCAGATGGTGCGTCGCTTATCGTTAGCTGCTTATCGATGCATAGAAGAATGAAGAATTATAAATAACGCTCTGGCGTGCGGTAGCTTGTTCATAAGTGCGAGTAATTTAAGAAATAGTATATATAGTCTACTAATGAGTGCCGGTAATTTGCCGGTAGTTTGCAAGAATAATTGAATACTGATAAATAACTTTTAGAAAGCATAAATACGTATAAGCATGTCATTAATCTGCTTCTATACAGTCATTTGTATATTGTATATAACCTCAAGCGCGTATTTGTTTATTCATTTGCAATGTGCTAATATTTTTAATGGAAATTAAAGGAGATCCAGGAAACATCAAAACGTCAGTAGTGTCAGAATACCTGCTGTAATGCCCGTCAGTGCGACAAAGTGCACAACAGATCGCGTCCTGTTTCCACATTTTATTATCTCGCTGGCGGAGTCTTTGATACTAGTTTAGTATATATCAATCGCGGCGTTACTTGCATGACTAAATAATCTAGGAAGTATTTTGCTTGTTCTAGGGATCTTTGACATTAAATGAATCAGATTGAAAAATTGAGGCAAAAACATCTTGTCATTTTGATCGTATGTTAAACAAAGGCTGGCAGAGAAGGATATAGAGCTCACAGCGTCGATACTGTTACAATGTGGATTGGCAGATCACACATAACCTAAATATTATGTAGGCATGTGCATAAGTTTCATCACGCTGTTTTTTTACCTCCAAACTACAGCGCATGAACCATTACTGATATCATTTCAAGATTTTGCACAGGGTTTGAACCTTTGGTAAGGTTTAGGCACTAACCGTCCGACCATCACGACTTAACATTCTTAATAATAATATTGTAAATATCAATCATTTTCTGGTTTTAAATAGCAAATTACTTACTTTTAGGTGTGCTAGGTTCTGGCGGTTCTACCTTCGGTGTCTTGGTCATGCGTTTCAAACTGCCAATACAAGAAGTTTTTCGTCTATTCCTATTAATTCTTTGGATTATCGGATTACCACTACAACAAACGAAATAAGTATTAAATGCATACAGCAACGTCTCAACAGTAACAGAACAGAAACAGATATATAGTCGACAACAATAAAAAACAGTTGTGTCGTATTCGTATTAAAAATACCTTACATGTGATATCATTTTTTAGGACTATCTTTAGGCTCTGGGGTATAACTTGTAAAATCTACAATATCGTAGTAGTAGTAGTAGTAGTAGTAACAGCCTGTTACTATCCCACTGCTGGGCATGGGCCTCTTCTCTCCGTTTTTGGAGAGAAGGATTAGAGCTGAGGCCTACCACGCTGCTCCAATGCGGATTGGTAGGTTACACATATCCCCAGAATTCTATAAAGATATGCAGGTTTCCTCACGATGTTTTCCTTCACCGAAAAGCGTGTGATAAATTGCAATTATCAATTAGACACATAAGTTTTACTAGAAAACTCATTGGTGCCTGCCCGGGGTTGGAACCCTAGACCTCCTCGAAAGAGGCGCACGGTGATACCGCTGGGCTACCACAGCTTACTATCGTAATATCGTAGTGTATGACGAATTTTTCGGTCAATTACAATGATACTTGATTAAACCGTGTTTTGTAATTTTTGTACCACCTGTCGCCACTTTAATCTGATCCTAATTGTCCAAAACAAATCAACTAATATTCGAACCTGTTTGAAGTTACTGTGTACAGCGGTTCTGGTCGAATTTCAGTCTTCACCTCTTTCTTCACTAACGATCTTTTATTATCAATCATCTTAACGTCACTATTTAACTTTTTGTCCAAAACTGGTGGAACTTTTATATCTGTTGACGTATAGCTGGGAGTTTCTGAAACAACTATATAAGGATTTAATTTTTGGTACACTATCATCAGAAATTTCTAGATGAGTTTAAGAAAAACATATTAAATGCGTTTTCTCATTGTTTTTTTTTTGGTATGCAACAGCAGATGGTATTTGAAACAGTCTCGTTTCCTATATTCATCTGAAGATTGAAAACTGTATTTAACTCCAAAAGTTTCGGTCTAGGAACTATGTTGTGCTGTTTATAAAAGTGTATAGACTGGTCTATCCAAAAGCTTAACTTGAAAAAGCGTAATAAAATAAAGATCGCACTATAGATTGGATTGACTCCTATTGTTTGTTTAGAGTTTTTTGAAATTTTGACGTACCACTAAGTATTAACCACTTAAGGACATTTAATTTTATAGTGTCTTTATATTATATAAATAAATAAATAAATGTAATCAACTTTCAATAAAACTTTAAATATTGGACTTATTGATTTATTTATTAGTTTAGTAGCTCATTAGTTTAGAATTTAAGTAGTAAAATTCTAGTCAAGTTTATCTTCTTTACAAATTTTCTTAAAATTATATATATACCTGGGTCCAGAGTAGCCTTTGCTATTCCAAATATTCCTTGCCCAAAAGGCTTATTTTTATCAATATGAAACACATTGCCTTGTTCGGGTAAAAGCAGTTCCTTAAAGCTATTTAACATAATCTGAAAATTAAATAAATCAATAACATAATTTATAGAAGTAGGCGTTACTTTACGGAGATCCATAATAAAAAAGTTATAAGAAAATTATTTTGCTATAATCCGCGTGAAGTAAAATAGAAAATATATATAATGCTAAACGTAGAAGTGGACAATCCTTTTTCATATCAGATACACGCAGGATTCGTAAAAACACATGCACAAACCTCCACCACCGCCACCAAAAAATACAAGCACTTTGGCCCGCAAACACGTGTTCGCAGGCAAAATAATATAAATGGTGGGGTTGAACCGATATATAACTAAGCTTGTTTGGGTAATGTTTCGCTTTGCGATTTTGTTGCAGAGCCTATCTCCTGATGATGCTTCGGTTGCGGGGCGAGACGATTGTTGCGTTCATGATAGTGAACGTGTGTAGTCTTTTTACGAATCCTGCATGTATGAGGTATAAAAAAGGATTGTCCATTCTACATTTAACATTATATATATTTTCTATATCGCTAAATAATTATATAACATAAAAAGATAATTTTTTATTCTATATGACATGTTTTGTTTATATAAGCTGTCCGGCCATGCTGTGGCTCAGTCTGGTTTCGTATTACTTAGATATCCGAAAAAAAAATTGCTCTGATCGCCACCAAACTTTACATGATCTGCTGGGTCATTCTAAAATTGACTGAAAATCTTAATAAAATCGGTCCAGCCGTTTTAGAGTTTATAAAGGCCATACAGACACATTAATTTTTATATATATATTACATAAAAAATTGAGCATTCTAAAGTTCAATTAAAATTAGTCATACTTATATAATTTTTATTATTTGTTTTTCATTATTTTACTACAAATTAAGATTTATCCAGAATGGTGACTTAAAAATTTCAATGGCATACAAAAATATGACTAGTGTTTTATGAAAATAATAAAAACGAGCAGCTTAAGCGTAAATAACAAAATCCACCTGTGGTGCAACACTAGAAGTTACTGTGGAAGTGGGAATTGTGAGTCGGGGGCTTATTGCAACCCTTCTTTCCACTCGTAACAGCTTCGCCTTAAGCTGGAATAAAAAAACATGTATATTTATTATGAGCTTATTTAAATTTTTCACATATGCTAACTTAGTAATAAAAGTCATGAATTTTATTTAATGTATTTAAAATTATATTTAAATTTTTTTAAAAAATCCATTATTATTCATGGTCCTATTGCTTTGGATAAATTATTCATTTTATAAAACTATTGATGGAGATATCTGCTGAAACATGATCATCCATATCTCATTGGATTGACTAATTTTAATGACTTCAATAAATAATATATAATATTATAAAAAACATTTTTTTACTTTAATTGATATGTTTAAAATTTATTTGTAAAACATTTCCAATAGCATTGATTAAACATTTCTTCTTCCTAGAACTTCTAAGGGTCATAGTAGGATTTACTTGTTACATCGTTTTTGTGTCAAAACATTAATTTATAATAAATAATTAAGCTTTGCTATAAAATACACATACAATGGTTTTTTTTTATACTCAATAATTATTTATACTTATGAACTTTCACATACTGTTAAAAATGGTGTAAATAATCTTGTCATCCATTGATCAATAATCATACTATTACAAGAAATAATTTTAACTTATTATTGTCAAAAATGTATTTAATGTAAGGTAATAATTTGTAATTACATCATCATTAAAAACAGTCTCCATCAAGAGAGATAAATGTTACTGAATTTTAACTTGTTTAGAGAGTCTTCTTCTCAATGCTGGTGACCATCGCAAATTTAAAAACGACTTTTACATTGAACCCAACTACAAATATACCATTTGATAAGAAAAGTGATACTAATAAGCTCAAAACAAGTCTCAGAAATCTGATAGAATAAGATGTGAGTATAGTCAGTTTCTATACATATACCATAATACAAACTCATTAGATATAAATAAAAATGATATTGTGAAAATTCCTTCCAATCTTAGTTAAAGTCAACAATGTATTGCACATCTGTTATTTCACATAATTTTCATCAATTAATACCAGGTAATGCAATAAAATACTAATTAATTTTAATTTAATTTTTTTGTTGTGTTGTGTTTTAATTTAATTTAATTTGTGAATCATCATATATTTTATTATAATTGTATATAACAATTTCAAGGGATACATTATTTCAAAAAAGAAAAATCACCAGTTGTATGTGAAAAGTTATGACGTAAATAAGGTAATCTTCCAGATATAAATTACATTACTTATAAATTTTAATAAATAATTATCTTTCGCAAGCATAAAATTTTGAATATATTGAACTGTAAATGCAAATATAAATGCTGCATTCAGTGATATTCTAATACTAACTGTAACCAAATTTGCAAGCAAGATACTCTATATAAAAATATATTTTGCAATGAGTATATTTTTTAAGTAGCCTTTGTAATATTCAGTATAACTATACTAAAACCAGTATTTGGCATATGGCATATATAACTAATATTTTAATGCATATTTGCATGCAAGCTTTTTATACTTGTACAAAACTGTACATAGACCTACCTCGTTACTTTTTTAAAAAAATTAATATCTACAAAGCAATATAAAAAATTTGAAATTATATAGCAAAATTCGCAATATGATTAATTTATGCATTTGCTGATTACACAATAATTACAATAGTTTTAAATTTTGCTGAAACAGAAAGTTATCATCTTCAATACCCTTGATATTTCTTCATAACTATATGCAACCATTGATATACATAAAAATAACTGACTAAAAAATGAATCAAACCAATTTCACCATTTTTTCATAATCACCTAATATGGAAGATATTTTACTCAATATTCCATTAATAATCATTTATGAATCAAAGATCATAATGGGCCCTACAAAAAGTCTACATTAAGAAGTATAGAGTTAACAGCCTTCATAGTATTTGTAGATACACTTTGCTTCAGCATTTTTTTTATAACTTTACAGTCGCAAGGAGCTTAAAAAAGTTATTTTTAATATACTTAAAAATATATATATACATAAAAACTTATCCAAATATTCTGTATATCTTATAATAATGTTGTAGATACAACAACTACAAAGAATAAATTAATATGATTACAAAATTATAACATTATCTCCATACATGAATCTTCCAGCACAGCTATTTCAGAAAACACTTACATATTACCTATCAAGTATTTGACATACTTAAAACAATAAAAAGGAACAAATCGCTCTATTGGAAGAATAAAGTTACATCTCCCATGAATAAGCATAGGAAATGTGACTTTGTTCAGATAGGATGAAGTATTTTACAGAACTAGAAATAATTTTCCATAATGTTTATGTATGGATAATGTCAATCAATTATTAATTAGTATAACAATAATATCATAATAATTATCTCAAATAATCAATGTGGACATCATTTATAACAAATATATAGTAGACATATTATACAGGTCTTATGTAAACCTTTAATAACAAATATAAGTCATTCAAAATTTCACCAATTTCAGTCTATGCAAAACACTTTTTGTAGTTACTGTTCCAAAAAAATATAGGTTTTATCAGATTTATATTTATTTCGAACAGTTTTAATCTAATATTGAATAAGAACATTTTACTACATTTTGACATTAAGCTACACTTTTTGTCGATCAAATGTCAAATTGTTTTTAATTAATCTTTTGAACTTTGATAGTGAAAAGTAACCGTTGATTACTTGCCTTTGCATGAATTAATCATAATTTATTGAACAAATATAGATATGACACAACAGATTAATCAATATCAAAGTTCAATATTAAGGTGAAATATGCTCAGCAAATAGGTGTTGTGTGCCACTGATGACATTACTGTTAAAGGGAATCTAACTGTTACCTATTGAAGTACTGTAGCCATAGATATCTATATATCACCAAATCAATATCAATATCAATCATACAATAATGTCACATGTTGTATGTATATACATAGACAATGTAACTTTATTCTTTGGATCGGGCGATACGAACACAGGCCAAGTATTAAAAAAAATTACAACACAATTAAGATATATATATTAAAATAATTGTATTAAAGGCACCAAAATTGTGTCTCAGCTCTGATTAGTGAATAAAATATTATCAACTGTGTTAAATTTGAAATGTTTGAAATTATAATCTTGATTTTAATAAAATTAGCATCTTATTTTATATTTATATTTACTATGAAATGTAAGGAATTCCTTACTGAAAACATACTACAAAAAATATATTGAGTTCTCTCACAACTAGTCAGCTTTAAATTAGATAAGGTAAAATGAGAATTCATTTTTTTTATTTTTATTATTTTTAAACATTTATTTTTATAATTCATTTCTATAGTTCTTTATTTGTTACATTTTAATGAGGATACTCAGATTACAAAGATATTGTATTATTTAAAAAAGTACATAGACACTTCTAGGTTTTGCATTTTATTTTATTCTTTAGAGCAATATTTTTTAATTCCCAGCTATATTTCATTTCACCATAAAAATTTAAAACTTAATTGTACCTGCAGCACAAATTATTAAAACTACTAAAATCTAGCTTGTATATTAAATAATTTATTAGCTTTAAATAGCACTGCATTGTTTCAGCATGTAGTGGCAAAAGCACTATTAATTATTCTAATCGAGACTACAATTTCAGTTTCATAATAAAAAAAACTAATTGTTGGAAAATGAAGCTTGATGTTTTCTACATTTCCACTCCATGAACTTCACTATCAGTGTGTAAACAAAGCATAACATGCACAAAAAGTTCTAAATCTTTTGATGTTGTAACTTACTGTATCATTTTCCTGTTTTAAAGCTTGGTACAGTTTGTCCCGTTTAGTAATAAGTTCATTTTGTTGTTGAATCAGGTCCAAATGAAAGATTAACAAATCCTTCAACTTTTTATTTTGATTCTGAACAGTTATAAGCTGCTCGCTCAATTTTTCTATTTCAGGGGTAATTTGTGAATTCTTTTCCTCTATGGATACACAATGTGTAGATATTTCAATCTCCTTCTCCAGTTGTATGGACTGCCTTCTACCAGAATTTTGTGAATGGCATGCGTAAATATGATCGAAGGGAAAACTCAGCAAGCCGTCTTTTGCATCTAGCTGATTTAGTGTAGACAGATCCGCCGAGTAATTCACCAAATTCTTTTCATTTACACTATTGCGACTGTTCATTTTTATAGAAAGCCAATCGTAAGACACCCACGACAAGCCAACCGGCTGTCAAATCCTAGCTAACCAAATCTAAGCTTGTTCGTATCATTACAGCGGTTTATTGTTTATCCTCCGTACTACACACACCAGTTCGTCACATGAAAAATAACATTTGCCTTCATCCGGTATTACATTGTCAAAATAGCTATAATTCTACGTACTTATCTACGGTGCTTTGACATTTCTTTCACGCACATGTAAAATGATAATAGACACTACTATACAGACTTAATTCACAATATTCATAGCAAAAATGGCATAGAAAAATTGTCGCAAGGCGAGACATTCGAAAAACTAAATTTAATATCTATGAACATTTAAAAGCGCGTCACTTTTTGAAAAATAAGTTTTTATGTCATATAAAATAAAATTCGTCAACTAGCGTCAAGGCGTCAACCGTAGACATTTCTTTTTTTTTAACATAGCAAGAGGTCGGGAGCGAAGGAACCGTTCGTTTGATATATAGATTATAGAATAGGGCGTTGACTTTCATATCAACGTCTCGGTAACGTATTATTTACACATACGTAGTAGTAATAGTAACATTAAGAACAAAATATTGAAATATATAATTTTTCCGTTACATAAATTTTTACTACAACTAAACCAAAAACCTTTAAATTAGATTGTGAAAAAAAATTTTTGAACGAAATTTATAGGTAGTTTTATTATATTGTTGTAAATTTATAAAAAGACAGCTGTTTAAAAAACTGTGATTATACCTCAGAACAAAAAAAGGAAGATGCAGTGGACGGAGCTAAAAATGAAGCATCTAACTGTCAAAGACCCCACCGATTATCTCTATACAATTACAAAAACACATATTGTCACGGTATTTTTTCGTTCCGATTGCCGTGGTTAGTGAACGAGCGCTCGGGAGTTTAGCAAGACTCCTAAAATTTTTTTTGTCATTTTGCGATCTTAAATATTTCAAAAAATACATCATCATATAAAAATCTAAAGAAATAAACTTTCTATTTATGTCACCAATTTGTTATTCAAGTTTGTGATAGTGAACCTATGTTAATTTCTTAAAACAAACTTTTGTAAAATGATGAAATGTCATGTATTATTGTTTAATTTTTAAGCCAAATGGCGCAGGTAGTAACACTACGACGCATGCTCACATGTTATTTATACGTCATTAAAAATGCTTCACTCGATTTTTTGGCAAGATTCCATCTTCCTTTTTTGGTCTGAAGTTTATAAAATAATAATTTTACTATTACAATTTTACTACCACATAAAGTAAACACCTCATTACGTAAAAACCTATTATATTGACAATGATTTTGTAATTATATTGTTACATCGTAACATTAAATAATATTCAACAACATATTATATATGTATATATAAATTTATTTCATCATCGGTATATACCTATATTCATCGGATCATTATTAATAAAATGGTATACTTTGTACCTTCTTTTTTATACTATAATATATATTATGTAGACTTGGATATATGCAATTCAGAACGAAGACCGAATAACTAATTTGATAAAAAGTATGATAATGTAATAATTTATTATATCAATATTAATTCGATTCCCCATAAATTCCCATAAACTGAACATTTAATTTAAAGATACTTTTTACTAAAAAGTTGTAATCAATATAATTATGTATCAATCAGATACTTCAAAATATAATTGATACTAGCGGCCTGCCCCTGCTTCGCTCGGGTAATGATTAAAATCGATCCAGTAGTTTTGATTTATTCACTACTGCCCATGGCCCGCAAGCGTTAAATTTGGAGAAAAACAATTTCCATTCCCTATACCAAGAAGATTTCCTGCTATCTTTGGAATATCTAAATTCATATAGTACATTTTTACTTATTTACTTTTACATTTTCCCTATGTATTTTATTTTTACAATAATTACAGAGTGTCTTTAAACAAACTCTTGTAAGAGCGACATAGCTGCTGAAGTCGAAGTGCTATAGAGCGCAGCGCGGCGTCCTCACGGCATTTTAAATCTGTAATATCTCCGAAAATGTTCACTTAAATTACATACTGTAAACGGCCATATTGATCTATGTTAAATCAACTATTTATTTAAGGTACTTAATTGGATAAGGATTAATGCTGTATTGTATAAGAATTGCTTCAAAAATAAGGATTTTTTTTTCGTAACAAGTAAATGACAAAAAATGCTATTGTGGATTATCCATAAGAGATAGACATATATCATCGCGGACTTTTCTGTAGACCTTTTTAAGGTGTACAAATACTAAGTACATCATTTTGATAAATCTCGTAGGGTTTAGCCTGCGTTTGCAATGCAAAGCGGAAAAAATGTAATTATTTACGATATTTATTAGAAATCTTAAAAATTACAGTATTTCTCTACTCCATATTGAATGGTATTATACATACAAACCTTCCTCTGGAATCACTCTATGTATTAAAAAAACAGCATCAAAATCTGTTGCGTAGTTTTAAAGTTTTATGCATACATAGGGATATATGGACAAACAAAGAATGCGACTTTGTTTTATAATATGTAGTTATATTAGGTCCTTACATATGAAATTGGCGTTATTTTCGTTTTTTTTTAATGAAATATACTTAATTAATCAACGTATGTACCATTGCTATGTATGCACTTTTGCAATCTCATAGGTAGTTCATTGATCCCCTTACTAAAAAAACGATTCGGGCGGGAATCAATAAAATCTTTGAAGGCAGTTTGGACTGCCCCATCGGAGTTGAATTTTTTCCTTGCAAGTAGTTACCCAAATTGCAAAAAAAAAGGTAATCTGTTGGAGCAAGGTCCGGAGAGTGCGGTGGATGTCTAAGACATTCTAATTGAAGCTCCTCTGATTTGGTAGCCGTCTATTGTGCAGTGTGTGGTCTAGCGTTGTCCTGAAGCAGCAGTGGCCTAGAGCAGCTAGCTTTTCCATCATGGTTTGCAGTTGCTGACAATAGATATCTGCCGTAATCGTCTGGCCAGATTTCAGAAAGCTGTAGTGAACGACACCGGCACTAGTCCACCAAACACTTACAAGCAACTTTTTTTTAGTCAATTTTCACTTAGGGCAGGATTTGGCTGGTTCGCCAGGGTTCAGCCATTGCGATGAGCGCTTCCCATTATCGTAGAGGATCCACTTTTCATCACAGGTAATGATTCGATTTAAAATTCCTTCATTATTGTGCAGGTTGAGTAATGTAACGTAGCAGTCGACGCGCGTTTGTCGGTTTGCTTCACTCAATTCATGAGGTACCCACCTTTCAAGCTTTTTCACCTTCACAATTTGCTTCACGTGGATTAGAATAGTTTTATCACTAACACCGGAGCCTGCAGCTAACTCGGACGTGGTTTGCGATGGATCCGCTTCCACAATAGCCTTCAATTCTTCATTATCAACTTTGGTCACCGGCCGTCCACGAGGCTTGTTCTGCAGGTCGAAATTTCCAGAACGAAAATGTTGGAACCAAAAACGTTTTTTTTTGCGACACCGTCACCATACACATCATTAATCCTTCGAGCCGTTTCTGCAGCACTGGTGCCACGGTGGAACTCATACTCGTAAATAACGCGCTATTTCATGTTTTCCATTTTGTAAACAGAGTGACACAAGAAAAAAAACAAAAGAAGAAAAAACACATGAATTAAGGGGTTTGAAACACAAATGCATGAGTAAATAGCTGTATGAATTTGAATTTGGAATTTTTTACCATAAAGGTAATATTTGAGATCAAAGTGGCCAGTACGACAAAACGCCAATTTCATATGTTAGGACCTAATATGTAGTGGTGTGCAAACTTTAAGATTCGACATAACACTAAACAATATATATAAGACTATTTAGAAATATTTTGCATGAGACTGCTCCAGACCTTCGTGTACCGTTAACCTTCTTCTATCCTTCTTATACACAATTAGTTTTTGCTGTTTGGCCTAGCAAATTGATACTTAACGTTTTGTTAAATTTTAATTAGTTGGTATAGTCTGCAGATAGCTACGCATCTTTAAATATATTGCCAATACATATACAGTTTTTTAAGAAACATGCTTAATTCTTTTACTATTACACAATTTATACAAAAGCGCACTTCCGTCTTCCGTACTGCTACGAGCGGCGGCTGCAGCGAAATATCGCACCGGTACAGGGGTAAATGCTATCTACCCCCTTCACCCCATGCGGTTGTATTCCCTAATAACTCGCGGTAAGTTGAATAATCGACTGGAAAGCTGGCCGAAATAATTAATTGTTTCACTACATCTTAATTTTTAATTTAGTTATCATATAGTAGCCAAGGATCGATCTTTTACTATCCTATTGCTTGGCGTAGGCTTTCTCTCGCCATTTTTTGAGAGAAGGTTTGGGGTTAAGATCCATGACGCTGCTCTAATGCGGATTAATAGGTTACACATATCCCACATCTCTAAAAATATGCAGGATTCCTCACGATGTTTTCCTTCACCGTAAAGCTTGTGGTAGATTGCAATTGTCGATTATAGACACATATTTTAACACGTTGACTGGTCTGCCGGCGCAGTGGGTAGTGACCCTGTCTTCGGCTCCGCGGGTCGCGGGTTCGATTCCCGCCGAAGGCCGACATTTTCTATAAATTAATTTGTTGGTCTTTGAGCCTGGTTGTGTATTTGTATTTACATTTTTATACATTATGCTCGTTGTTTGATTTGTAAGTGTAACAAACATACTTAAATTGATACTATGGTTTAAAGAGACCCCAAATGTTTGTGCAAAACCACCAAAAATAAAGATAGTCGAAAATCGGCAATTTTAAAGGATGCTAAAGGCAAACTTAGTTATCAAATTGTGGGTAATTTATAAATGCGCTGAGTGTTTTTAATAAGCTTAATCCCTTAATAGTTTTTACATTCCTGTATATTATATCACCCTTATTTACGAAAATACGCAACAGTTGTAATTCAAAATATAAAGAATTTTTGATATATTATTCAAGTAAATTTGTAAACAAGTGCTTTCGAATCGTCAACTCTGCTGCTGGTTCGGAAAGTGTTGTTTCTTCTACCGAGAAGAGCCAGCAATAAACTCGGCAGATGCTCTTTTCAAAATAATTCTTTTACTAGTTACATTTAGTAATTACTGTCTTATACAGGGTCGTAGAGTAGCAGTATCCACACATTCTTCTCATATAAGTAAAACTTAACAATAAAGTAATCTTTCTGTATTAGCACCTTTTTAACAGTGTTTTACAGTGCTTGTAATGGGCAAAGCTAAAATTGATTGCGGAATTTTGATAAGGGTAGATCATTCGTCAGGAATCACCTCTTCATGTAACAACTTTTTAAAGAATAAAGTCAGCCACGGCATTCCTTTCACTTTCAGGCAATTACACGTATTTCGAAAGGCCCGATTGCTCTACCATTTTTTATATGCTAAGTTCGTAAGTTCTTCTAAGTTCATATCTCATAAGAGAGAGGGCTTTCCTCAGCGGTGGGATAGTAACAGGCCGTTATTTAATTTGTTCTTTTAACATCTACACTTGGCCACTCTTTAAACTCATTCTGCTCTTCTTTCGGAGCGTTATACATCCTCAATCCACCACCATATCTTTATCGATCTTTCCTTTGTACTTTGCACAGTACAAAAAAAAATGGATAAAGGCAGACATTACTTTTCTATTATAAAGTTTATTAGTACAATACAACTTATATTTTTTACATTCATGATCTTGTTAAATTGAATACTAGGAATACTACTGACGACAAATTGTAGATTTATGATACGTTTGGATGATTTATTTTTATATTCTTAACTCTATAGGTACTTACCGACCCTTGTCTAAACTTGCATTGTAAAATCGACCCATAATGCATGACGTATTTTGGGATCGATATAATGTTGGAACTTCGAGTCGGACTTGAACGCTTGGATTCCTTACTACTTGATCCTATAGGTGCGCCTGAGCTCCTTTTCCGTGATGGCTACAAGCACCAAGTTTATTACGGAGAGGAAAACTAAACACTACATAATATGTTATAAAGCAACAGTAAGTGGATAATTTATAATAAAAGCTTGTACCTGGTTCCATCATCCTCATCATTCTGCTGCCCTTACCCCACTTTTGGTGGGATCGGCACAGCATATAAACATGATTTGGCTACGTATTATACGACCGGCCGCCTGCCTGACGTTAACTTACCTTAGTCGCCTTTCATGACACCTCGGCAAGAAATGAGGGTGGTCCATTCTACTTAGCCGGATAACACACAGCGGGTCGACTTGCCCTAGTCGCCTTTTTCGACACTTCGGTAAGAATTGAGTCTAGTCTATTCTACGCAGCCGAATACCACACGACATAATAGCTTATGTCTAGTTATAATGGCTTAAATTTTTATATATTTCTAAAACGTGCAGTTATAACCACATTACCAAAACTGTAAACCGGTTTTTTAGAATTATAAAGAAATAATTAATTATTGCATACATAATGCAATAATTTATTATGTAAAGAAATGTTTGTAAGCGTATTTGTGGCGCACGGAGAAATCTGAAATCTGGAATGATTAAAATTTATATAGACAGGTATAGAAAAGTAAAAATTAAAAATACATATACATACGAGGTGTGTTCAAAAAGTATCGCGAATTTTGTGTATTTTCAAAAATTATTTATTTATTCGTAAATATCTATTTTGTCCCCTCCAAAGTAATCCCTCTGGGATATTATACACTTGTGCCAACGTTTTTACAAATCTTCGAAGCACTTCAAAAAATCATTTTTTTGTATCTTGTTCAGCTCCTCCTTCGATGCCGTCTTTATCTCGTCAATCGTGGAGTAGTGTCGTCCTTTCATGGGCCTCTTCAGTTTCGGGAACAAGAAAAAGTCACAGGGGGCCAGATCTGGGGAATACGGTGGCTGCGGTATCATTTGTCTGTTGTTTTTGGCCAAGAAGTCGCGTACAAGCAGCGATGTGTGAACAGGGGCGTTATCGAGGTGCAAAAGCCAATTTTGTTTTTCTACAAATTATTGATTAAAATCGAATGGCACGAGCCGATCAATATGCCTAGGTCCTCGGCAATTTCTCTATCGATGATTCGAAGATTGGTCAATACCATTTTCTTCAATTCATCAATTTTTTCGTCTGGTGTTGAAGTGCTCGGGCGACCGGCACGCTCTTCGTCATTCACATCTTCTCGGCCTTTTAAAAACATTTTGTACCACCGATAAAAGTTGCTTTTGTCCAAAGTAGCTTCTCCATATGCCACAGACCACACTCGGAATGCATCCGCGCACTTAATTTCGTTTTTCACGCAAAAATCGATACAGGTTCCTTGTTCTATTTTTTGAATAGGTAAAAATCGAAGACGAACCAAAACACGTGCAAGCAATGCAGCTGTCAACAATTAACCGAACATTCAAAATGGCCCAACTTGTCAGCATAAGTGAGAGACATATGTACCAACATAACGCCACAAAAAAATCGAAATTGGAATATATGTAACTCGTGAAAATTCAAAATTCGCGATACTTTTTGAACACACCTCGTATATGTATTACCAATAATATATTAAATTAAATTAAATTAAAAAAATATTACGTTAACAATAATTAATAAGTAATATTAATAGTAATTAACAAGAATATTAATTGGGTAGCTGGGGCCCGATCCTAGGTACTTACATTTCTCGAGACCGCCCATTCCCCGAATAAGCTACGCTGACTTAACAATTTACGGCAAAAATAGCGTTTTATATACAAATTAGCGGCCTGCCCCTGCTTCGCACGGGTATAAAATATATAGCCCATGTCACTCAGTGAAAAAAATTATTAAAATCCATCCAGTAGTTTTCATTTATTCATTGCGGCCCGTGCTTGCGGACAGCCTTAAATTTGGAGAAAAACAATTCCCCTCTACCTATAATAAGAAGAATTCCTGCTATCTTTGGAATATCTAAATTAATATACTACATATTCACTTATTTATTTTTACATTTTTCCCTATGAATTCGATTTTTACAATTAATTACAGAATGTCTTTATATACAACATTCACAGCTTCCTTGTCATTAAACAAACTCTTGAAAGTGCGACATATTATAGCTGTTAAATTCGAAGTGCTATAGGGCGAAGCGCGGCCTCCTCACGGTATTTTAAATCTGTAATATCTCCGAAAATGTTCACTTAAATTACATGCTGTAAACGGCCATATTGATCTATATTAAATCAACAATTTATTTAAGGTACTTAATTGGATAAGGATTAATGCTGTATTGTATAAAAATTGCTTTGTGGGTTATCCATAAGAGATAGACATATACCATCGCGGACTTTTCTGTAGACCTTTTCAAAGTGTACAAATACTTAGTATATCATTTTGATAAATCTCGTAGGGTATTTGGCCTGCGTTTACAATGTAAGCGGAAAAAATTTAATTATTTACGACATCATATTAGAAACCTCAAAAATTACAGTATTTCTCTACTCGGTATTGAATGTTATTATACATATAAACCTCTTGAATCACTGTATAGTTTTAAAGATTTAAACATACATAGGGATATATGGACAAACAAAGAATGTGACTTTGTTTTATACTATGTAGTGATGATAATATGTTAGTATTTTTAATGCCCAAAAACAGGGATATATATATATATATTATATACCAGTACAAGTTTATTCTTTTGGCTATGTCTTTGTCGTCAAGACCCATATGTAAACATATTGTTAGCAATTTTAACATTTGCATAAGATAATAATAATTGGATTAAGTTTAGTGTATTAAGAAGTATAAATATTGGCATTAGTCTCAATATTGTAATCTCAACTTAAGAGGAGATTTTTAAAAAATGGAATTTTGGCGGCATTCTGTTCTGACGAAAAATAATTGTTATTAAAGTAATTAAGAATAATTGTTATTATAGTAGTTAAGAGAAAGTAATTAAGAGAAAGAATAAAGTGTTTAGGAAAACAGGGATAAAACGAGATTTTATCCCTGTTTTCGGGATAACATATGGAAGTCAATTGAATAATTTAAAACGTGGAGGAATAAAATCAATCATCCTCCCTCTGCGACCAGCGTCGCACCCGTCTACACAATTGATAAATTGATAACATTAAAATATCATCAAAAGTGGTCACAAACAGCAGGAATATGTATGATTTTACAATATTATAGATAGATATACACTAATAATCCGTGACTCTTTCAACTCTTTCAATAGTTAATTTTTCCTACCCATAACTAACTTATACATAAAGCATTTAAGGCCATTTAAGGCAAATAAATATTGTAATAATGTAAATTTTGCGGAATTCTATAAGACAAAAGTTATGATGTTCAATAAGACAAAACGTATGAGTTCGCCCCGTAACCGAAGTATCATCAGGAGGTAGGCTCCACGACAAAATCGCAAAGCTAAAAAAGTTTTGTAATTTTTTTATCATATTTGAAAATAATATAATTGGCTTTTAAAGTAGGTATTGTTTATATAAATAGAATAATAAAGGCGCAAACAAAGTAATATATCAGGAATAATGTGCCAAAAAAATGTACAAACAAACTCCGTGACTGATAATTCGCAATGACACAAATGTCCGGTAATTTCAAGCTCCTGGATAGCTTTTCCACTGTTAAGATTTAGGGATAAAAAACTTTGGATGTCTGCCAAGACCTCGTACGAGTTGACTACACGCGATACCATGAAAATAAACATCTATGAATAAATTTTCACGGCTTACACGTTCAGTCGGTTACAACACTGTGCGCCATATAGCCTTGATTGATTAAAATTTTAAAAATCATTTACAAAACTGGCTCATCAATTTTGGATTTCTTACCATCCACCTACTGGTATGTAAAATGAAATTCTCTCTATTATTTTCATTGAAGTTATTTTAAAATTCCCTTGCATAAATACTGATCAATGTTAAAAGATTGCGTATTTTTGCTAGTGTTTTCTAAAAGTGACAATACCTATTTTTTAAATGTGAAATAAGAGATAAACCTTCAATCTATTGTAAGTATATACCTATTTATAAATTGTAATGCAAAATGATTGATGAAATAAATATAGCTATTGTATTTACATCAAGGATATAAACAATATAGTCTAATAGTCTAACAGCAATAAAATTATTTGCAACAGAAATTATATAAATGTTACTATTAGAAACCTTTAACAAAATTATTTTATTAAAATGTTTTTATAAATCATTCTTTTAATTTCAAGTCTTTATATGATATTTCTTGATTACATAATATGATCGAGTCAGTAAACAATTTCAAGCAGGTGTTTAATTATATTTCAAATTATGCACAGTAGTAATTTCCTAGTAGTATGTACATACGAGTAGGGAAAAATTGAGTTTATTACATTAAGTTTAAGTGCTTTCGAAGTCTTGCAGGATAAAGGTCCAGAATTTTTTTTAAAGTAAATGTTTTTATCTTTAAATTTCAATTAAATATTTTTTCATATTGCGCAGTAGCAAAAACACTAAGGTAACCGTACGGCTTAATCTTTTTTGAGTCTATTCACTCGAAACTATGTAAAAAATCTACAGCGTAAATTTTCCGATCCTACCTGAAATTGTTTATGAATTTATCTGTTTATTGTACTCGGCTCGCAACTCGTTAGAATTCTGGTGATGATAAAAGTGATGATGTTATGCTTGTGAGTTTGATTGATTGATTTCGTGTACGTGAACCTAATTTGACATTAGAATAATATTATTATTAATTATTGAATTGGGAAGCTTACACGTAGTGATTGCATGTTTATCCTATTTACGACGTTCTACTTATCGGCGTCCAGGAGCCAAACATACCTCCAGCGAGGATGAAACGCCTCCAATTCCGGAGGAAGAGCTGGAACAACAAAAAATTGAACATGAGCGACAAATGCAAAAGGTAATAAAACAGTTTTGACCTATTTTTTGTACACACATTCGTGTGTATACACTCCAGAGATATTTTCTAAAATGTATATACCCGAAAAATTAATTCGTGTATTTCAATTATATAAATATATAATATTTCATAAATAAATTATCCTGATGTAAAATAAATATACGAACATATAGGTACGTACTTATATACAACCAATATTAAATTTCTACTTTAGAATTTTAGTAAAAGTTTTAGAATTGTTTTTTAAATTTTTGTATAAGTGAATATTCTAGTTTCGAAATACATGTTCAAATTACATGATAAAACAGGATAGACACATATCTTTTAACCACCCAAACGTCAGGCCCAGAAAATAAAACTTTGAATTCTCGAAATGGTAAATTGCATATTGTTAATGTTAAAGTTTGGATACATTTATATATCAAAACTTTACTAAACTTGTATGATGTATATCGGTTTTCTTATTAAGGAAGTTCTTAATTAAAAAAAAAACAATAGATGCAATTAATACAACTTGACAGAACTTGATTGAATACGCAATGAGTATATTAGGCTGTTTGAAAGTTGCGCCCATTACAATGAAGATGAGAAGTGCGAGACTAAGTTGGTATGGTTATGTAATGAGGAGGGATGAAAGTCATGTGAACAAACGAGTTTTAAATATGAATGTGGATGGATGTATGACTAGGAAAAAGATGGATCGTCAGTGTGAAAAATGATATGCATATTAAAAGGAGTGGAACCAGAATTAACGAATCATAGAGGAGAAAGAAAGAAGAAAACATATTGTGCCGACCCCACTTAGAGTGGGATAAGGGTAACAGAATGACGATGATGATGAGATGCAATTAATGAGATGCAGCGTAAGGAAGGTTTAAAAGGTTTGAATAAAATACACATGGACAGATGAGCAATTTTCTATTTTTCTTATTACATCCGAGTTTGTAGATGACGCCTTCATTATATGTACTCTTAGTAAGATGGTCTTATGTCTTACTTGGTAGGAAAAAGAATGTCAAGCAAGAGAAGCAGAAGAAGTTAGGAAGTTGGATATAAAACTTCTTCATCAGCGCGCTATAGAAGCTGAAGAAGAGCACAAGCGAGAGGTAACCATTTGTCTTGGTTTTAAATTGTTGCAATGAAACTAATTTTATAAATACACTAGTTTTTATCTGATACTTGTAAAGTAGTTTTTTCTGATATTTGTACATTCGTCTAAACGAGTTCTTAAGGAAAGTTTCTTCAGTCTAATAGAATTCTTTAAAAAAATACTTGATTAATAATTGATTATTTACCATTGAACCATTATACAATATCTACTATCTATCACCCATCCGATTTCTCTTTAGAGATTTAGTTTAGAGCTCATATGAAACATATTCGCAATATACATTTACAAAACAAATAGTGTTAATAATGCACTCTACTTAAAACCTTTAATGATCGGGGTGTTTACTTTTTTAGACCTGTTTCAATATACAAAAAACCCTACATTCTCATTTATATTCTTATTATTATTGTGCTATATGCAACTAACATTATACATTAATTGCGGCTTTATATTTGTTTTGTTATATGTATATTCAACATTTTTCCGAGCATTAGTTTCAACCTCGGTCTTAAACTTATGATAGCGTAATAATCTTTAATATTAGCCAGAAAAAAAATATTTGTGAGTATTAAAAACAAATTTGTTTACAGATCGCAGCAGTTGAAGATCTTCGTGGCTTAAATACTTCTTGGTCACATCACAGACTTTCCGACCTACAACGGCAAAACAATAGATGGCGCTATAGTCGACCCTCAATACCGGATACAAAACATTATAGAGTAAGTGGCAGTATCAACCATCAATCACTTCTAACATACAAAAATAAATTATTCCCTAGTTTGTGTTAAGAGTAAGTTATTTCAGAACATATCCTTTTATAAGTTTGCACTGATTATAATTCAGTAAGCCATTATTAAAAGATAACATACATTATACAGGAGATTTCATTATACAATAAGTATTAATAAGTTGTAGGTTGGTTCACCTAAACTTGTCTGTATTCAAGGAGAACAATAATATTAGGCGTACAAATAGAAAGATGCCGTTTTTTGTCATAATTAGAGGCTTAATTGTAAAAAACTCTTTACGTACTCATTCTTTAAAATAATTTCCATTACTAGTCACATCTTTTTAGCAGATTCTGAATTCCTTTCCGAAAATATTTTTTGTGTTTTGACGCGATCCCCCAATCGACCCAATTTTTGGCTTCTTCGAAAGAACCAAAGGGCTGCTCGGCCAGGTAACTCGTCATCAATCGGAATAAGTAGAAATCAGAAGGGGTGATGTCAGGAAAGTACAGCGGGTGGGGTAAGATGGCGCATTTCAAAGTTTGTAAGTATGTTTTCACTACCTTGGAAACAAGTGGTCGAGCGTTGTCATGCAGAAGTATCATTTTGTCGTGTCTTTCCAAGTATTGCGGGCGTTTTTCTTTCAACGCTCGACTCAAACTTATTAGTTGCATCCCACAGAGGGTTCCTGCAATGGTTTCGTCTGTTTGCAAGAATTCATAGTATACTAAACCGAGCTAATCCCACCAAATATACAGATTCGAGCCATGAAAGTTTGGTTTTGCTGTCCAAGTTGATGCATGGCCGGAAGCCCGCATGATTTTTTCCGCTTCGGGTTTTCATAGTGTATTCACTTTTTATTGCCAGTCATAATGCGATGCTCGAAACTTTTCTGTTTTGCCGTTGGAGGACTTTTCGTAAGTGCAAAAGCAACGTTCAGATATCCTTCGGCTTCAACTCATATGGCACTCAATTTCACAGTTTCTGGATCATTCCTAAGCTTTCAAACGATGAGAAACGGCTTGATGAGTAACGCCTAGTAAATTAGCAAGTTCTTGCTGCGTTCTACAAGAATCTTCTTCCAGCAGAGTTTCTAATTTAGCATCCTCGAACTTTTTCACGGCCTCGGGATGTTCCTTATCTTCTACGACAAATTCGCCATTCCTTAACTTGTAAAACCATTCCGTACACGTTTTTTCACAAATACAATTGTCACCATAAGTTTCTACAGTCATTCGATGCGGCTGAGCTGCAAATTTTTCGAATGAAATACGAAAAGCAAGACTTCCTTCAAATGACTCTTGCTTGGCTCAATTTTCGCCATTTTCGCACATGTAGAGTTCTGTAGAGTTGTTGCCCAATGTCTCAGCTAGCTATGGAATATTTCTGATAGTACTTATCTACCGATTTGCAATGCTGACGCTTCCTACAAGAAAACGGCATCTTTCTATTTGTACGCCAATATATATTCGTTAAGCAATAATTATGCAAAGTAAATAAGCGAAGTAATTTGTCATTACTAGAAGCGCAATCTACTCTAATGGGATCCAACGTTATATATATATATATATATATATATATATATATATATATATATATATATATATATATATATATATATATATATATATATATATATATATATATATATATATATATATATGTTGCGCAAGCTTAAAAGGTCTTAATATTTTTTTGTACTAATTTTTGCAGTAAATATTTACCCCGAAATAACTAATACGTAATTTATGAATGCAGTATCAGACAAATGTTTTTTTTTGCTTAGTACAGAATGTTCTCACGAAAGCTTGCAGTGCACAATTGACGAAACCACAATCAAGTCAGAGTATCAGCGATAGTGAAGGCATTTTTATCAACCTTTCTCGTTTAGGGTCTTGTAGAGGTAAGCTGCGACTTAAGAAATAATTAATGTTTATTTTTTACGAAATACAATACATAATAAAATTATATCAAAAATACTTGTAATATAATATTATAATAATAGTCATTTAATATAAATAAAATACTATAAAATACCGTACTTATAATATATACAAAAGTCTACGTACAATAAGCAATTAAGCATACAGTTGAAACTGTTACAAAATATAGTTACTGCAGTAGCCTAAGAGTTAGACTATTCAAAGAATATATCTCCATTGAATCCAATCCAATTAAGAGGTTACTTACTGTCATTATTATTAATAACTATTTTGCAAACTTACAAGTCAAAATTTTAAAGGAATACACGAAGGCAATGTAAGACCGTGTATTCTTTTATAACACCATATTATGCTTATATAATTAACACCATATTATACTTGTATAATCAGCACCATATTGTAATTATATAGTTAACACCATATTGTACTTATATAATTAACATCGTATTATACTTATATAATTAACACCATATTATACTTATATAATTAACACCATGAAGTTATTTTATTTACGGCGGGTTTACATTTTTTCTCTAAATAAAAATAGTAAATTTTTAATACCTTTTTGTATTTTTTTTTCAGTACGCAATTTAATGGATATGAGATGCTACACTCTGTACCTAACAACCTTGATCTAGTTAAAAGTGTCACGTGCCCGAGAGTACACTAACATCCAGCTTGCTTCCTAGGCACTTATTCGTCAAAAACTGTTTAACTTGAACCAATCAATATTCTTCTGAGTTATAACAAAAACTAACGATTACGTATTGAAAATTTTTCTTCGTCACAGAACTTAAAGTAAATCATGAAGAACACAACTAATGGTATCGATTTTCCAATTTTGAAATAGTTAATTATTAATTAGAATAACTTGACGGGTCACTTGTGCCACATGTTAGTTTTCATGAAGTTAATATACGTTGTAGATCAGAACACTCACAAATAAGAGAATTATTTTCGACAACTACTTTTGGTCTGCGCGTCAAATGAATGAGGAAAATAAGATTCTCGATTTGACTGGCTCTCTTCGGAGCTTGCGCAATTTTCTACCTATAATTTCACCCGAGTAATTTCTATTTTTACCAGTTATTGATTACGTCCGATCATTTTGCTTGTTATCACAACGTGACTTATGAAATTGAAGGGAACCATAATATTTCGATTAAGTTCATATATAATGGACTTGACTAATATAGCTTTAGTTTTCAACATCATATTTATGTTTCTTCATGTTTGATTAGTCCTTGTCTTCTTTGTTCATTTCAATATTAACTTTCAAAAGGACTTTTCACGAAATATCACATGAAAATTAAATATAAGTTTTCCTTTTCCGTAAGTTTTTGAAATTCACACTATGAACTGTTTAGGCTTGTTAGGGAAGGATATTATTCTTCTTTTTAAATTCGAAGACGAAATTCTTAAATCCTATTTTGTGCCTAGTGCAAATACATTAATGGAAATCGCTGATTGGAAAATAATACCGCGAAACTCCTTTGCATTAGCTTTGGTTTGTTATAACGAAAAGTTATATTTCAATTGAGTTAGTTTCAAATTCCATGTCACTATAACCACCCACAGTGATGTACTGTGGGTGATTATAGTGTATATGTGTGTCCCACATATACATATAATGTATGTATTGTTGATGATGTTATAGATGAATCAATAGATAGCGACGGTTGCTGTGAAACCCCATGTTGCGTCAACGTAGAAGAGACAAGGTCTTGGAGAGCATCAGCCAACGATGTTAGTCCATCAGTCAAAAGAGATCTTGTTAAAACACCTTCATGTCCGGGGTAAGAATACGTAAAAACCTAAAAACCTTTATGAGATTTTTAATCGTGTTTTGTATTGCTAAAGTTAGATTAGTTAGTATCGATTAGATCTGAGGCAGCACCTGATAAAACGTACTAAAATGAAACAGGGAATTAATGTTTAATTGTTTTTACGCCGCTTCCCAAAAAATGCAATCCGGATAATGATCCGGGTTTGCCGGCAAGTAGCATAATATACACAAATAAAATACGACAAAACCTAAAGCTTTGTTAAAGAATGCTAAGTACATATTTTAAATCTTAGACTTTCTCTACAGATTGTTTATTGATAACAGAAATTACATACTATGAAAGAAGTCTGTACCTAATATGCAATGGCTAAAATTACTTTTACTTAAGTAATTATTAGTATTGTTTACTGTAACAATTTACGAAAATATGATAGACGGCGTATTTTAAAGCGGCCATTAAACTGACACGCAACAAAGCTAATCGTTCATTAATGGTCGCCCAACTTATACAGAATTCCACAAATTGTTGAAGGGGGCGCGTTATAATGTGTGAATTACTGAATTGAGAAAGAATGCAAAATGTGCTTGGTTCACATAAGTGAATAAGCCAATTAGTTTATTTACTATAAAACTGATTAGTCTATTTACTATAAAATTCGGAAAAATAAAATGTTTATTATTCTTTTGATTTAGATATATGATTTTGATTCAGATAGATATTGTATGGTATAAATATCATCTACATATGGGTATGTAAAAGGTTTGCCTTTATCATACTTATTTTTTTTTTAACTTCGGCATAAAATTTAACTGTAGGTCTTTTGTTTATAAGTGACATAACTTCTTCTACAAAATGCTTTAAGCTGTTCTTACTCGAGCTAGTTCCATTCCAAGACTCTGTCACATTCATTCTAATCACCTTTTTCTTCTGTATATCATACAGAATCATTAATTTCACTTAAAACAAAAGTCTTCTATATGATACGCCATGTTATCTTCTGATAAAATAAAGAATTTATGGCATTGATAGAATACTTAAAAAAGCTCTCAGGCCGCACGATATATGTAAAGTATAAATTAAGCTTCACTTATGTATAAAAAATATATGCGAGTGAAACCTTTAACATATAAACATTTATATTTGGATTCAATAAAATTAAACAAGTCAAATTAATGTAATTGGTAATTTTAGCAAAATAATGTACAATGTTTCGTGATTTAATTAATATGTAAGCCCAACAGAACAAAACTCAACTGCAATTAGTCGATCATGTTATTGTTGTGTTTATGTTGTCATCGTTTAAATTAATTAGAAAGCGTTATTATTTATTTGGATTCAGCAAATAATTTAATAAAATAACAAAGAGTATTTTTTTTACTATCTCTATAGAATTATTCTATATCAAAGAAAATTTTGAAATTTGTCACATACACTTTACTGACGAACGGATAAGACTCTAATGACTGATTTATATAAATATAACAATTATGCTAGCAAACTTGAATACCAAAATAACCGAGTCTGTAGATGGTAGCGTTATTACAGGTATATTAAAAAATAACATCATTTTATTAAAACATACATATATTGTTATAGTTTACTTTACTATTACTTATTTTTACTGAAAGGTATTATGTATCAACCTAACAGTACGCTTTATAAATTTCAAAATAAAAACTTTTAATTTGAAATGTGACTAATAAAGAGGAATCCTAACAATCAAAACCAATCAATTTGGAACGCTGAATCCAAAAATATGCACAGTAAATTTTCACAAATTAAATTTAGCTTTGAAGCTCGGAATTGTAATTAAGTTTGAAAGCGAACCGGGGCCCAATTACTGGAGATGTTGTTAGTTATTGTTTCCATATCGGTATAATGCGTTTACGAACTAGCAGGTCTACTAATTGGGAATCAATAAGTATTTCTAGTGGCGTAGTTATCATAGAACTTGATGGGGCAGCGCCTCGTGGCCCCCACGCTTTGGGGGCCCCACCTCGGACTCTAATTTAAAAAGTATAAAATAGTTTATAATTTATCTATCGTATATTAGGTCCTTACATATGAAATTGGCGTTTTCTATGGGAGTAACATAAAGTCATTTTTTTTTTATGAAATATATTTAATTCATCAAAGTATGTACCATTGCTATGTATACACTTTTTCCATCTCATAGGTAGTTCATTGATCCCCTTACTAAAAAAACCATTCGGGCGGGAATCAATAAAATCTTTGAAGGCAGTTTGGACTGCCCCATCGGAGTTGAATTTTTCCTTGCAAGTAGTTATCCAAATTGCGAAAAAAATGGTAATCTGTTGGAGCAAGGTCCGGAGAGTACGGTGGATGTCTAAGACATTCTAATTGAAGCTCCTCTGATTTGGTAGTCGTCTGTTGTGCAGTGTGTGGTCTAGCGTTGTCCTGAAGCAGCAGTGGCCTAGAGCGATTGACCAGCCTCGGTTGTTTAGCAGCTAGCTTTTCCATCATGGTTTGCAGTTGCTGACAATAGATATCTGCCGTAATCGTCTGGCCAGTTTTAAGAAAGCTGTAGTGAACGACACCGGCACTAGTCCACCAAACACTTACAAGCAATGTTTTTTTAGTCAATTTTCGCTTAGGGCAGGATTTGGCTGGTTCGCCAGGGTTCAGCCATTGCGATGAGCGCTTCCGATTATCATAGAGGATCCACTTTTCATCACAGGTAATAATTCGATTTAAAATTCCTTCATTATTGTGCCGGTTGAGTAACGTAACGCAGCAGTCGACGCGCGTTTGTCGGTTTGCTTCACTCAATTCATGAGGTACCCACCTTTCAAGCTTTTTCACCTTCCCAATTTGCTTCAAGTGGATAAGAATAGTTTTATCACTAACACCGGAGCTTGCAGCTAACTCGGACATGGTTTGCGATGGATCCGCTTCCACAATAGCCTTCAATTCTTCATTATCAACTTTGGTCTCCGGCCGTCCACGAGGCTTGTTCTGCAGGTCGAAATTTCCAGAACGAAAACGTTGGAACCAAAAACGCACTGTGTTTTCTTTTGCGACACCGTCACCATACACATCATTAATCCTTCGAGCCGTCTGAAGAAAGTCCTCAATTGACTAATCAATAAAACTCAAATTTCCCCTAAAATCATAATATTGTAGAAAGGAATCGCAAATTGAAAGGTAAAAGGTCACGGTACACGTGACGCTTTATAAACCGAGATCCGGGGCTCGCTGCATCGATCCATCTTTGAAGCAGGGTACATAGATATTTAGATCGTATCGTATTTATATGTAGTAAATTGGTTTTGAAAACAGTTTGTAAAGGCTAATAATTGGATTTGCTATGTTTATGTCGTTCATACCACAACTTTTATGATTTTTTTGTTCCTTCAATTAATGTCATATTGTCTTTTTCAATATAACATGCATTTCTTATGTAATGCATATAAATTGGTGTAGAGACCTTAGGTCCATGGGGCCCGGACGCTCATACGTTCTTCAACGAGCTCGCGAGAAGGCTCGTAGAGCGTACCGGAGACCCGAGAGCTGGCAGCTACCTTGGCCAACGAATAAGTTTGGCCATACAAAGGGGCAACGCTGCCAGTATTTTAGGAACTCTACTACTCCCATTGCAATGGAATGGATGGTTTTGATTTAGTGTAAATATATATATATTTATTAATTTTTATTTTTATTCTTTAGTTATTATTTAATTAGATTTAATTTGTTTTTTTTTAATGCTTGTTTTTGTAAAAAAGTTTAGTTTAGTAAATAGTATACTTAGTATATATTATATACTAGGATTAAATGGTGTTAATTTATTATCCCTGTTTTTGGGTATTAAAATCTACTCTAAGTGGGGTCGGGACTATAAATACATTTATATATAATAAATGTAGGTATGTTGGGAGACATTTAAATTATATTCTATACAGATATATAAAATATAGCACGCAATAGTATAGGTATAAAATTAATTATATAATTTTATAATTGTTATATAATAGGAATATCGGAAAATTATTTGGTGATATTAAAAAAAGAATTATTATTAGATAAAAATAATTCGCATATCTATGATAAAATATGATAATATTTTAAAAGTAACTTTTTTGAGTATTACTAATATTTATAACTATATATATATTTAAAAAAAAACGTTCCTGTTGTATGTCATGCATAACATTTACTGTAACTTTTTATTTAACGTATGATTTAATTTATTTAGCAATCACTAAAAATCCTTGAAAATTTGTTTTGTCTTGCTATTCTATAAAGACTAAGTGTTAATATAAAAAACAATTTAATCATTTTTAAATCTTATCCGTTACCGTTGTACTTACAAAATAATTGCTGAGGTTCATTCCAAATAAACAATCCTTGTAATTTACAAAATTATCACACCAATGTCATCTATAAAATAAACAATACAAAAATAGATAATCAATCAGTCCTATTAATGAAAATTGTACTTGTTTCATATCGTAAAGACAATTCACTATATTGATACAATTTTCCAAAATTTGAGTATAAGAAATGACATCTTAATCTTGAACTTACTTTTAAATTTTAATGACAATTCAACAAACAATAGCCATAATTCTGTGAGATATGTACACTATGTATTAAATCAATAACTGAAATACACTAATTAATCTTGATGATACAGTTTATATTCCAAATATAAGAAAATGTTATTGAAGGTGATAACAATAGTTGAGTCGCTTTTGGTGACCTACAAGATAACAAAATACAATATACAGTTTATATCACATTAAACGCGCAATTTGTATCTTGTGAAAGCAGCGAGCTTTAAAAATATTGCAAAAAAAATTAAGAGTCCGGCATACATAAAACAGTATAAGGAAAAGAAGCACAAGAAACATAACACGCAATTTATAGGAGTTTAATTTCTAAAGAAAACAATAAGGATTTCTCTATACGTTTATAAAATACGCAATAAAGTTCAAATTTTAAAATAAACACGGAATAAAGAATAGTGAACAACATACCGTGTTATTCAACGATTCGACTCCTTATAGTATAATGTGTAGCATAAATTCCTTGAAAATGATCACTTGACTCGGGACAGCCAAGGGTAGCTTTAAATTCTATGTGATATCAAGATAAACAGGATTCAACAAGTAGTTTCTTTCAAGAAGCGCGCGATTTTAATTGTGACGCAATTTCCTAAAAATCACAATATCTTCTTTGTTGTAATTAATACTCTGTGAAGAACGCAAAACACATAAATTACTATTTTTTCTGTAATAATAAACAATTAAACATTAACAACCCCTTTTGTTTCCAAACAATCGAGACAATAAATTAAAGCTCCGGGATGAACGCGTTATTGGTGCTGTACCGAGCGCAGCTGCATATAGACTGCATTTATCTAGGTTCCAATTCCCGTAATATTAGGGCCGATCCAGATGACGTATTTCGTTTAAATAAATTTCAGACAATCTGTCGATAAGAAATAGAGATGGATATATTTTTTGTCTCGTTTTTCTGTAGTTAGATCTCACGTGTATTAATTTTTGTTGTCAATCCTTTAAAATTGCTCTACTTATCATAATACTTACCTTTTAAAAATTGCTTTTTCTGAAACGGTAAGGTTTTGAAAACCTGCGTATATTTTGAATTTAATGAAAAACTTTAAAGCGTATTGAAAAGGTTAAAACGTTAAATTAAATGATGTAGGTAATTCATACTATTGCCATAGCATCTGGACCTAAGTCTAGAAATAGGTCAAATCGGTAAAGCTTGGGGCGCATGCGCGGACCAGAGTCGCGCGCATTTCTTTGTTCCAACCCCTACGCCGCGCCTGCCGCGTTACGGCACAGTCACCGGATTTCGCAGTTGAAACTTCCACGTCGACTCTACGAATTTTAATATCTTGTCTGTACCACCAACAGGCTGGTGAGTGTACGACTGCTGACACCATTCTTAGACCTACCGCGATAGTTCAGTGTTTAGATGTTACTTCCGGTGTCGTACCACCCGAAATAGGATTAGATGTTAGCGTCTAGGGCATGCATGCTTATCTATGTTGATGTCCTTGAGTGTTAAAACTTAACCCGCAATATCCTTTCCTTCGGCCGTGGGAGTGTACGTTTCATTACAGATGAGATGTTTGTAGGGAGTTAAGATGCTGTTGCTAAGCGTAGGAGCGGAATGAGGCGGCTCGAGATGCAAGGACGGGAGGGCGGCGGGAAAGACGGCATCATGTCGCGCAGCGAATCTACGGTCAGCCGTTGTACTCCGCACACGCCGCTCGGCCCGCCCGACTCCGTCAGCGTCGACTCCAATCCTATGCCCACCATATACCGGTAACTGGACTTGCGGATCAACGAGCCCTCTGGGGAGAAGACGTAATCACAAACAAGAAGTGTTACGCAATCGACTTGTACCAAACATGGGAATTACAAAAAAATTAGATTCAATCGATCGGGTAACACGCCTTGAAGTTGATGCGCAATGCACAGTGCATCCAACATGGCGTATCCATACATTGATTTACATTCATTAGACTGTAGACCCGATGCGCCATAGCCTATGTCTTCCCCCAGCGGTGACCAAAGCTGAGCACATCGCTGCATCGCGCACAGCGAACGACGCATGCGAGTAGGCACCCCGACGGCAACGTATCTTTAGCGACATTGTTAAGTATTTTTATCACATAAAGCCTTGGTCTGATTATTTGCGAAATGTAAACTAGCACTAAAGTATTAAATGTAAATGCTATGCGAGATTGTATTTTTGATTTAAATTCATGAATCGAACTACATATTTCTCTGAATCCATTACAGTCAGATAAACGTTGAATCCGACCATGACCTTATATATGCAAAAGAGCTACAGATACCGCCAATATTTTGTCGACGCTTAGCTTACCTCATGCTGACTTCGGGTACAACAATATGCAAGGTACGGTATACCAACGATCCACTATCGCTTAACACACAGCCTCATTCTTCTGTATACCCCTTTCCTAGCTAATATTCACTCTTGTAGAATCACCAATACAGCTTTGTAGCAAAAAGAACTTATTAGATAAGAGCTCTTCGAGACTACGGTGTAAATTATTTTGGTTATTTTAGGGCGTATTCAGAATGATACGTTATGCTTCGTGGTAATCGTGTAATGCGTGGTGTTTGTTAGATAGCTAGTTATGTTAAAAAATTGATGCTAACATGTAAGTTCCTTTTAACATTACAATTGCTATTACGCACGCCTATTCTGAAAATATTTCAACAGCCATATTGTATAGGCAAATGCGTCTCATATTATAAACACTCATCTCCACTCTCCAAAGTATGACTGTGGTCAAGCGTAAATCTTACTTTTTTTTCTCAGTAATATAGAAACCATTCAATTAATGTCACATTGCATTGGAAAGATTTGCAACTACACATTTATATTATTGGAGCCGCCTAAGTTATATTTAAGTCGGCATTAGCGTACCACTGATCACCTCATTAGTTACTTTATAAGTCAAAGATAAGTAGATTTAGTTAGTATTATGGAAAAGACGTACATAAATATTAATTTAACTTAATAATTAGTTAGGCTTAGATTGTAATTTAAGTAGACAATAAATTTAACTTAGTTTGAATTAAAATTAGATTTTAGAACCACTCGAGTACCAAAAACACAAAGTAAATGTTTTGACCACTGTAATTGTAGCTTTTAGACCTATTTTTTTTAATTAAGTAAAGTTAATCACTATGTAATAATATAATTATTGAAACAAAATTATTACAACATAATATAATATATAATAATAATATAAGTCTTAATAACCTTTTTTTTATGTATCAGTTTTTAATATAATTGTAAAATATTTCTAAATATAATTTTCAATACTTATAATACTTACATTTTTACTTACATTTACTTAATTACATGACGAGCTGTGATGGCCTAGCGGTGCGACCGTGTGAATCTCTAGAGACGATCATGGGTTCAAACCCGGGCAGACACCAATGAGTTTTTCTATTAAAAAACTTATGTGTCTAATTGATAATTGCAATTTATCACACGCTTTTCGGTGAAGGAAAACATCGTGAGGAAACCTGCATATCTCTAGAGAATCCTAGGGATATGTGTAACCTACCAACCCGCATTGGAGCAGCGTGGTAGGTCTTAGCTCCAAAAATGGAGAGTGGAGGCCTATGCCCAGCAGTGGGATAGTAACAGGCTGTTACTTTATAATACTTACATAGCTCTTTATAATACTTAAATGGACACTTAAAATTATGATGAATATTATGAATTTTCTCTAAGAAGATATTTTATATATTATTTAATTAGCGTATTTAATTTGTATGCGGCAAATTTAAGCGATTAGTTTATACATAAATTGTATGAGTTAAGTTTATATCTTTAAAGGTAAGTTAAAGTAGGCTATATTTTAAGCTGAGACAAACTCATGTAAAATTAACATTATCTTATTTTATTATTTAAATATTTGTTATACAGATGTCGCGCTCCAATCGCCTCACTTGATTGTATGGACGAATTCAGCGCTAATTCGCAGCAGATGCTAGATCAAGGTAGGTAATCAGTTTTGTTCCTATCCAGTAAATCCTATATCCAGATGTCCACATCTATCGGTTAAATAAGCAGGTTCAGCGTTATCTAGTATTATGTATTTTGTCTGTTTCATATTTTGCGACGACCTAACCAGCTTCTCAAATTAATCAAATGTGATACATATGTCCCTGTCTATGTACAGTCTTTATACTTAAGGTTTATGGGACTATTGCTTATACTGGATTCAAAGATTGTATCAAGGCTCAAGCTTAAAGTAGACCTCGGAATTCAATAAACTTGGAGAGATGATTCTGGTTGCGAATTGTACAACAAATTAAACAAATAAATGCGCCTGCGCACTTTCAAGCAAACTAATTAATCTTTCATTTTTGGGGAGAACGGTTGGAATGTAGACTGCTCTATTGCAGATTGGTGGATGACACATTTACTCTGAATACTTAAAAACAGTCTAGGTTTTTTTACTATGTTTTCCTCGACTTAAAACCGCATGATTAATTATAAATATCAACATTCACTTTTACGTGAATCACAGGTGTATGTCGTGTCTATTTATAAAAACTCCATAAAACCGTTAAGCAGTTTTTAATTTAGCGAGAACAGATAGGCAGAAGGTCTTCATTTTATTATTTACCTCGGCATCTTATCTGCCTACAAATGAGTCCAATAGTGGAAATAACTATATTTCCAGCTGGGGAGGTAAACATGTCGAAACATATGTCAGTTTATATGGGCAATCATGCCAGCATGCCATCGTCGGTAACACCTGGTCTACGATACAAGAATTTGGGGAAATCTGGTCTAAGAGTTCCAAACATTGGCTTGGGATTATGGAATTTATTAAATGAAGAATGTACTGAAGATATCGTTATGACTGCCTTAGAAAATGGCATCAATTTATTTGACCTATCTGAGGCGCATTGTGGTAAGCATTTTTATTTAAGTAGTGATATTTAGTAATTAATTTTCTGAGGATTTGCATAAAATAAATTATTCCAACGTTTTATGAATTAAAATTGTAATTGATTGTTATTATTTTTACAAACATATGAAAAAAATAACACTTTAAAACCTTAGAATTAAATTTGTAATATTCACTTCACAGCCAGAGGTGAAGTAGAACTAGGCAGAATAATAAAAAAAAGAAATGTAAGACGGACCAGCATAATTGTTACAACAAAAGTATATTGGAGTACTAAGTACGTATAAGTACCTATACCTTTACACAATCAATAGGTAACACTAAAATTTATATCCATCTCTTAACCTTACTAAACTTTCAAGAAATGTAAAACAAACATTTATGCAAACTCACTTCACCTAGTAGTAGTAGTAAAATTAATTAAGTTATATATATTTATCATCTCTTGATACTTGATACAATAAACTTATTATAGTCATTCAGATACAATATTTACACACTATTCAGGTGCGGTGGTAGTCTATACCTCGGCATCATTAACATTTTTTGTTGTCTGTTCACAAATACAGATTAACAGTCACATTTAATAAATGAATTATTATACAGGCCTTACATTTAACTCTAGCAATTTCTACTTTATTCGAACCTTATACCTTGCTACCACTAAAGTAATGCTTTTGGTTTTTATAAATATTAATATTATTATAAAATATTATTATAAAAGCTGTGATGGCCTAGCGGTGCGACCATGTGAATCTCTAGAGACAATCATGGGTTCAAACCCGGGCAGACACCAATGAGTTTTTTCCATTAAAACTTATGTGTCTAATTGATAATTGCAATTTATCACACGCTTTTCGGTGAAGGAAAACATCGTGAGGAAACCTGCATATCTCTAGAGAATCCTAGGGATATGTGTAACCTACCAATCCGCATTGGAGCAGCGTGGTAGGTCTTAGCTCCAACCCTTCTCTCCAAAAAAGGAGAGAGGAGGCCTATTCCCAGCAGTGGGATATTAACAGGCCGTTACTATAATATTATTATTTTTAATTCAATTATACTTCCTAACGGTAACAGATCAGACGAAAGAGGCTTATCTAGAAAACATGTCATAGAGAGTGTGAAAGCATCATTGCAAAGACTTCAAATGGATTACATAGATGTCGTACTATTACACAAAACTGACCCTGTTTGTCCCATGGAAGGTATGTTGTTATATAAAAAGAGTTCAGAATAAGTCGTCAGCTTTATTTCATTGAATACCAATGCCAGATATTTAAAAATACCAAGTCTTTAAAAATATAGTTTACTTTAACAGAATTGGTGAGAGCTATGAATTTCGTGATCAGTCAAGGATGGGTTATGTATTGGGGAACAGCACGTTGGTCTCCGTCTGAGGTAACCCTTTATATAGCCTAAATATATAAATAATATTTTTGATAACGTCTACTCATAAAAATTTAGATTGTGATTGTAATATGAAATTAACTACCTGGAAGGAATGTATGATTAAAACCTAAAATTAAGAACATAAATGCTAATATTTGAAGAAGTTGTTTAGTGCAAATTATAAATTTATATATATATCCTCCTGCCCTTATCCCACTCTAAGTGGGGTCGGCACAACATGTTATAAACATGCCGTAACATGATTCAGCTGCGTTTTTACGACCGGCCGCCTGCCTGACGTTAACTTACCTCATTTGTATTTTACGACACCTCGGTAAGAAAGAGGGTGGTCTATTCTACTAAACCGGATACCACACGGTGGGTCAACTTACCTTAGTCACCTTTTACGACACCTCGGTAAGAAATGAGGGTGATCTATTCTACTCAGCCGAATACCACACGGCGGGTCGTCTTACCTTAGTTGCCTTTTACGACGCCTCGGTAAGGAATGAGGGTGGTACTATTCTACTTTGCCGGAAATTATAAATTTATATATTGCTGAATAAATTATTTGTAATAAAAAATTGGAAAAATTGAAAATCTATAAAAAAAATTTAAATTCTTTCAATAGATTAAGCTTTATCAGTTTTAGCAGAGGATCAATACATTTCCTTAAATTCTATTTTAGAATCTATTATAATGCTATAAATTTTATGAGAACTTATATTTAGGAAAATATCGCTTTCAATATACATTTTTATTTAATTAATTATTTTGTTTTATTACTCGGATAAGATTTTTTTACAATACCTAAGTTAAGTGTGCGTTAAGTACTAACATAATTTTAAGTGTTTTTGTATTACTAACCATAAATTCTAAATCTGTTATATACTCTCATACTTACTCGTATAATCAATAAATAAAAGAAAATACTTTTAAATGACCCATTGAATTGTAAATTTTAACCACTGTTTGTATTATTTCGTGAAAAAAACGATTTTTTGCCTACTTATTATGAAAATATTTTAATAAATCTCAATACCTTTTAAGCCTGATACGTTCTTTCACTTAGGTATTATTCGGTAATTTGGATTGAATGATTGCTCTTCAATCTTTGCTCAAAAACATGTAACTATTCTCAATTTTAAAAACTTTCAAAATGGGAATTCTTGAAAAACAGTTTATGTTATTAAGTGTTTAAAAATTATCGGTGAAAGAAAATAATTCCGGGAATCGTGGAATGTTATAACCACTATAACATACCTACGCGCAAAATAAATTATAGGATTCGACGACGATTGTTCAGCTATGATCGTCTTTCCATTCACGCCAGTGATTGGCAGTTGAGGACTTTGATATTCGCTAGCATGTCTTAAGGTAGGTATTTGAGCCTTACATCAATTGGATGAATTGATATATAAGTGTCAAAAACATTCAAATTCAAATTCAATTCAAAATATTCTTTATTCAAATAAACTTGTAAACAAGTGCTTTTGAATCGTCAACTCTACTGATGGTTCGGAAAGCTGTTCCTACCGAGAAGAGCCAGCAAGAAACTCGGCGGTTGCTCTTTTTAAAAAATACATTTCTTAATGCTAGTTACATTTAATGTTTCTATCTTGTACAGGGTCGAACAATATTTATATCCACGCATTTTTATCGTCTTTTATTGTGCTTAAGATCACACGGCAAAAACTTCGTCAAAGCGAGCCGACTCGGCCCTACCCGAACGAGTGTTACATACCCGAGTGTGATGGTTCAATCTCGTTAAATGACATTTTAAAATCAATTTCTGATATTTTACTCCACTCAATTTATATATGTATATGGTATTATAGTATAATTAATAAACAGTTTATTAAGTTATAAATTCGTGAAAATTTTATATTTAATTTCCACGTCTATGGGCCAGCCTTAGATTTTTTTCCTATCGTCACTACTCCTATTTTCTTTATTGTACAAAATCAATGACTTATGATATGGTCAAAATCACAGTAAAAACTTAATAAAATTAGAGAAAACCTGATTAAATATAAAATTTTAAATGATAACTTCAACAGCATAACATTATCTATCAGTATAGTTTACTTGCAGCGACGCTTTGATTCATTTAAGTACCCTCACAATGCCCGAGAATATGTGGCGGATTGTTTACATACTCTATATCTACAGTGTTATCGTAGTGTGTGTTTTCATCAATATGTGTAAACTTGAAGCTGAACGAATTAAATTAGAAATAACGATGCAATAATACCGGAGTAACTTTAAGTTTTTGAAACTAACGAATATTATAAAACCACTCAATTTGTTAAGATTTGTTAAGAATTTTTGTGGATTTTCTTATTTTGGGAACGCCTACAAAACCTGGATTTTTATTCGGTTATAAACTTCACTTGTTTGTTTATTTTTTCACATTTATTTGTCATAATAAAAGTCGTTTTAAGTAGCGTGTAAATTATTTGGCATAATTATGGTGATATTTTTATTAAGTCAATATTATTTTTCTAAGATATGTAGTATTTCCAATCGTTTATAAACCTCTGACAGTATCATCATATATACATAGTATTCACGTTCAGGACAAGCAATACAATTCTGTTACTGTTTATCACAAAATGCTTATTACCCAATTACTGTTTATTTAGATAATGGACGCATACACAAACTGTAGACAGTTCAATTGCATTACTCCCGTAGTAGAACAAACAGAGTATCATATGTTCTGTAGGGAAAAACCAGAACTATATATGCCGGAGCTATATCATAAAATTGGCGTAGGTAAGTATTTAGTTATTGTATTAACCTGCTGGCACATTAATTAACCGGTAAACCGCTTAACCTTCTGCCAAAAATCATGCTTTAATTTCAAAATTTGCACTTAAAATAGTTGCATTTAGATGTGCACCTGTTTATATAAATATTGATGTAGTAATAACATGATTGTTGTTTAGTGTCACGTATATTCAATATTTTTTTTCCACTTTAAAGACTTTAAACGATATTAAAAGTTTCTATCATTCACTTTAACTTTTGAGTTATTAGGGCTTTTTATGTTGTTGTAACAAACAAGTAACCCTAATAACTTTCAAAATTAATTCATTCAATTATGTTTCATGTAATTTTGCATTATTATTTACTATAGTAGAGAAACAAAGTTTAGTCAAAAGAAATATTAGTTAGCATGTCCTATGGCAGGAGGTAGAAGCGTGTGGTCTACTATTGTTGGTTCTACTTGTTCATAGGCGTCATGTGTGTTATCCCAGGGATGATGGCTTGGTCTGCAATAACAACTGGCAAGGCACTTAGCCGTGAGGAAGTGACTGGTCTTTTTGCAAAGTCCAGGTTCAATAGGAAGTATAGTACATTCAGTTGGTGTGAAGAGGACCTGGCAGTGCCGGACGTAAGCGAGGTTTGTATTAATACATGAAATACATTTGTTTTTTTCATTTTACATTTTCATTTTACATAAAAATATTTTATCAAATTTCAAATTTATTTACCAGATGCAAATATCACCTAGCAAGGAGAAAGGAAAAGAAGAGACTCTTTCGTATGCCGACAAATTACGTGAACTCACAAATCTTGCAGAGTCAATGAGTAAGTTATTTAATAACTTATATTTCTTATACATTGTGCATTTTTATGCCTTCTAGAGGATTAGAAGACCTTATAGACGTTAAAATCCTAGTTATGTAATGTTGTTATTGTTATCGCTTTGAATGACCCTCCTTCATAGACACAATACAATATTATTTTTAACCTATATATTAACAATTATTCATAATATAATAACTTTTAACAAATTAAAAATATAAGTGACTAATTAATGTGTAGAAATAATTCCACAGTTACAAAACATAGGATCGCAGTATAAAGAATTTTAAAATTGTGAATTCCAAAAAAAATCTGTTAACTTAAAATTTATACTTATATAATTTATAAAATTAGGCGTTACTTTCGGAGATCCATAATACAAAAGTAATAATAAAATTATTTTGTATTTATACTTATTTTTTTCTAAGAAGGCCAATCATAAATTCTTGCTCGCTAGTAATAAAAAGTATTATTTATATATAAAGACTGGTTACTCAAAAATTACGCTAACAGCAGTTACGTGTATAATTTAGATTTGTTTAATGTAAAACTTAAAACTATATTCTCAGAATTAAAACAAAAACAATTTTTTTTAAGCTTAGGATTTTTTAGTTTATACTTTGGGCTCTTTACTAGATATTTCAGGACAATTTTATTATTTTTATTTTTTAGATTGCTCCATGGTGCAACTGGCCGTGGCATGGTGCCTAAAAAATGAATCAATAAATTGCTTGCTACTTGGAGCAACCAGTGTTCAACTGTTTAAAGAAAATATTCATGCTTTACAGGTACACACTCACTATAATAAAGTACGACACTGCAATAAGATAATACATCTTATTGCGATATAAAATAAGCTTTATTCTAGACAATATGTCAGTTATTCAGTATTATAGTTGGTTCGCATTGCAATTACTCATCGCACTTTGTAAATACCCAACAGTGAAATAGCAAAAATACGTTTCAAATACAATATCATATAAATTCAGACTTTATTTGTGAGGTATTGTAAAAACTAGTAATAAATAAACATATAATACATTTGTACGGTAAAGCCGGCAAAATTAATTTTTTTTTGTATGCAAAAAAATGTAGGTTTTTATAAAAATAGGCCATTAAAAAAAAATTTAGTTTGTTTTTATAAACTAATGATATTTTATACACAGTACGCCGTGTGGTATCCGACTGAATAGAATAGTACCACCCTCATTTCTTACCGAGGTGTCATAAAAGGCGACTAAGGTAAGTCGACCCGCCGTGTGGTATCCGGCTGAGTAGAATAGACCAACCTCATTTCTTACCGAGGTGTCGTAAAAGGCGACTAAGGTAAGATGACCCACCGTGTGGTATCCGGTTTAGTAGAATAGACCACCCTCTTTCTTACCGAGGTGTCGTGAAATACGACAGAGGTAAGTTGACGTCAGGCAGGCGGCCGGTCGTAAAAACGCAGCCAAATCATGTTACAGCATGTTTATAACATGTTGTGCCGACCCCACTTAGAGTGGGATAAGGGCAGGAAGATGATGATATTTTATACACAGATTGTGCCCCAACTCACTCCAGCAGTGATGGCAGATATTGAGAAAGTGTTATCAAACAAACCGCAGCGGCCGCCCATGGTCTCGACGCTTGCGATGCGCAATCAGCAAAACAGCAATACTGTACGCGTAGACATGCCGTACGTATTTTTTTTTAAATATTCAATAAAGTATCGTAAATAAGACGACATTTGACTTCAATTTCATATCCATATCGTCCGTTTTAATTTCTTCAATTTGATTAATTTATTTCGCAGAATCTTGTGTGAATAAAAATCCGATAATTCACAAAACTTCACCGCTGCTTTTATTCCCGCCGAGGACCAACACTCTCTGTTAACAATTCGTTGGTTTTTCAAAATTATGAATGTATATATTTACCTGTTATCTGTCCCCCGTAATACAAGTATTAAGTCACTGTTTTTGGGGACGGACGACGATGTGTGGAGTAGCCTAATATGTATTTTTTTATTTTTAAATAGCAATTGCCAGCGGTTCCGCCCTTGTGGAAAGATTAAAATCGTGAAATAGTATTTTGATAACCATAACAATGGTTAAAGAGGGCTAACCTTAAAAACTAGACATATGCTGTAGGGGACTATTATTTAGAACTTTTAGAGGGAACAATTTTGTAATACATGATTTTCAAATAACTTTTACCGTTTGCTTAGCGCACGCTAGGAAAGTTTGAAATTTCTGCTCCTCTCCTATTCATTTTAGCGTGATGTTTTTTTTCATATCGGTCCAGTATCTTCTGAGATTAGCGCGTTCAAACAATCAAACAAATAAAACTCTTCAACTTTATATATTAGTATAAATTCTTCATTTTTGCGCGCTCATAAATATTGCACAATTCAAACTATTATACTCACTTCTTATTATATTCGATCGTTATATATTTTAGGGTATCATTACTCGATTTATTTCTTATGACTATGTTTAATTCTTTTAATTAGTGGCACATCTACATCTGAAGCTGGAACACCAAAAACTGAAGGCGATAACGCAGAAGCCGAGGCCACCACCCCCGCTAAAGAGACTGGGCGTGGCTTTTGTGACATTCAGTGACTGTGGTGGCGCGGAGGCAGTGACACTGCTTCCAAATCTAGTAAATCAAAGGTACTTAAATATATTATTTTAATTTATTATTTCCAAAAAAAAATGTTTGACATTCTTACAATACAAATTTGGCAAAAAAACATTCTCCACTAAAAGGATGACAAATACGAGTACAGTCACAATACATATGCAGTTAAATATTACAAGTACAGGCTATTTAGTAATTCGAAATTTTATTTTATAACATACGCAAAGTAAAAAATATTAAAAAATTTGCAATATTAAACATATTATCTTAATTTACAGGAATCAAACAAAGATGGCAAACCCAAATTCTTTTTGAACAATGCTGGCGAAGTTATACGACGTGTCGGTCAGTACATATATTTAAATTTTATAATTGAACCAAATCTGTTTCATATAACAACGTTCGTATCTGCTTTTAGAACATGATGGAATAACGACGGACGTGGTAGTATCCGTATCATCACTGAAAGGAAAACAACCAGCATCAGGCGGTAGCAAAGTTAAAAAGTCCAAATCTGATAACTCCAGACCGCGCTCGTCCTCCTTGCAGAGGTCGACGTCAGGACAGCTGTCCGCTTCTCGAGACAGACGACGATCTCGATTTGACTTGGCATCTCCTGCAGACGTGTAAATTGAAGACACACATGAAATGTCTGCTTGTAACGATAAAGATTCAGATAATTATAATTTAAATGTTTAATGAGTTTTAGAAGTCGATTCTGAAATAAGTTATATCGACGAAAGTTTCAGTAAAGTAGTAGTGGAAGTCGGTGAAGTGTCAACTAAGAAGTTAATTTATAAGTGCGTCGAACGAATTGTTCAACGACTGCCAAATTGTTACACATAAAGCGATTCTTATGCATAGGTTATTGGTGTTATTTAAATAATCTTTATTTTATAGCAATTAGGTTAGGCTTAAATGTTAAATGTTTGACTATTTTACTGCGATGCACTTTGAAACTAACTTTAAGTTAGTCTTTTTATAATATTGCGTAAAGGCATATAATTATATGTGTAGTTCGGTATTAATAAGATAATACTAATAATTAGTTTTTTATGTTCTTTAATTAATGCTCTAATTAATTAACTTACTAATAGAGTTATCAATGTTTAAAATATATTACGATGTTGTTGCATTGCATTAAAGTAAATTTATCGTATTAGTTAATAATTAAGTTGGTGTTATTAGCATGGTAATAATAATGTGCAACAAATATTAGGCGGTCCATCGTATTGTAGATGCAAAGAAAGAAATGTTTAATCATAAGGTACTTCGGGGGATAGAGAATTAGATGTATAGTTTATGTTATCTGTAGTTACTATCGTTACAGTGCATTTTAGCGTGTCTTATTTAGTATGATATGAACGTGAATTATAAGGCCGCATTCACGCTTACGATATTATTCTAATGTCAATAACTACCATTATTTTAGGTAACTCTTACCTGGACTTAATCCCTTTCTTTGTATGATAAGCAATTTTTGATACTTTTTATTACTCGTTATCGGTTAATAACGGCAAAAGAATTCTTTTGCCGGTACTTTTATGTCATGGTGATATGATTTTTTTTTAAATGCATTGAATTCGTACAACTAAATGTTTGTATGATAATCCCTTTATAATCCAATATATTTCTTATCCCACAAATTCATATTTTTCGTTATTAACGATAGAGCATTTAAGATATATGATCTTGATGGTACATATAAATAAGTTCACTTTTTAGTCAGAATTCGTTACGAATATCCATATGTCACATAAACAGGCTGTCCCGAACTGAATAGATAACATTTTAACACCCGATAGTGGATCTACTCTACCTATTCACGACTTAGAATCAATTTAAAAATAATTATGATAAAGTTATGATTTTTTTGAAACCGTTATTTTTTCAATAAAAAGTTATAACCGCTACCCATATGATTAACTACATATCTATTTTTACAATTCATGAACACTTTAATAATACCAAAAGACCCACAAATTTCACCTATTTGTTGCTGCAGCAAATAAGTAACCCAAAATTGCAATTGTAACATCTAACACAAAATTGTTTGTAGTAACCCAAAATAGTGCTAAAAAATTCAACGATCATCAAGAAAATCATAACTTGGGTACCACCTCGAAACTAAATATATATTTTATTCAAATTCAAATTCAAATTCAAAATATTCTTTATTCAAATAAACTTGTAAACAAGTGCTTTTGAATCGTCAACTCTACTGCTGGTTCGGAAAGCTGTTCCTACCGAGAAGAGCCAGCAAGAAACTCGGCGGTTGCTCTTTTTAAAAAATACAATTCTTAATGCTAGTTACATTTAATGTTTCTATCTTGTACAGGGTCGAACAATATTTATTATCCACGCATTTTTATCGTCTAAATAATCCTCAACAGTATAGTAGGCTTTCTGTATCAGCCTCTCCTTAATAGTGTTTTTAAACTGATGTAATGGCAAAGTTAAAATTGATTGTGGAATTTTATTATAGAATCTTATACCCAAACCCACAAACGACTTACGTACTTTTTCAAGGCGCAAAGCAGGGGCCGCAAGCTTATGTCGGGTCCTACTTTGTCTATTATATACATCGCCTATTGTTTTATCGCCTATTATTTTAGTTGAATTTGTGAATAGATTCACTATCAGGTGTTACAGGTTATTCATTCATTGCGGGACACCTGTATATACATTAAAAGTGGATGCGGCATAGACTTAATAATATAATAAGGGGTATACTGAAAATTGATTCCTTTGGATACTATTTAAGGAAGCTAGTTATTAAGAAAAATTGTAAATTCAAACATACCGCTTCCTAATGCTTGCATTAATAGTAACATTTGGCTTAAAGCTGTAGAATATAAGAATGTGAGATTTCTAAGTACATTTTTAATTATTATATAAATTAATTATTGTATGTATTTTTATATATATTTAATTAAGACTAGAAAACAATTTGTTCTGTATATTTGTTTATTATACCAAGCTTAGCAAACTATAAAAAAATGACACAAAATCACTTTTAAATAATAATTATAAAACTTTGTAATATTTTATTAATATTATTGTCGCTGTATTAAGGTCGGCACAAATTTTAGATTTTACTATGCGTAATTGTAATTGTGTTATAAGTTTAGGATTCAGAACAATAAAAGTGAAAATTTTTAAAATGGTGGTAATGAAATCCAAAATATAAAATGAAGGACCCGTGTACCCGTGACCCGTTTTACGTTTGTATCAAAATAAAACATTTCAAATATTGCTTAATGGAAGTTACGAGAATAATTTATGAACACTTAAAATTAGTGTAATTTGTATTACGTTTGTAGAATTTAATTATTTATTTAAATAAACTCCTTTTTATAAATTCTTCATTTACTTTTATTTTAATACTTTAAATCGTTATAGTAATAAACGTTCAATTAACGTCCAGTTAATCATTATCGGGTAATTTTAGCAATTGTAAATAGTTACATTATAAATTGTAACATATATGTTTACATTTTATAAAATAAATCAAATACTTATACACAAATATACACGTATTATACAAATATTTTAATTAGCAAACTATCAAGTATTTTTTTATTTTAACAAATGTATTTTATCGTTCTGACATCGCGTTCTAAATGTTCTGTCATCTTAAGTGTAACTGCTTAGGACAGTTTTAGGCAAAGTAAGATTGGTCATATACATATGCTATTTACGATGTTGCAAAAATATACTTAATGTATACATTCTTATAACTTCTCTATTACACTTATTCTAATTCTAATTGGTGTCATTAAATTATTTTTGCAAACTTAATAGTTAATATTTAGACACAAGAAAACTTCTTCTTGATCTTGATTGACTTGTCTTAGATTTATAACATTCAATAATTGTTAATTTCAATGTTGTTTAGACAAATCGTTTTAATTTATAAATTTACCCAAAGCATTCAAAATATTTAAAACTCATCAAATCATTGATATTACTTACTATCCTATAATTGGTACTACATAATTAATTTGAAATTTAATATGTAATGTTGTCGGAGATTCAATTAATAAATCTATAAATAATATTATTATTTAATAACCCAAACGAGTATGATTAAGATATACAAACCTCTATAATTGATATTATAAAATTACTACAAATTTCAAATATCCAAACATTTCTAAATTTTCATATATGGGGCTACTATTCAAGACGGCTGTTTTTAATTTATACAAACGTTATGGTTTTAATTATTTCTCATGTACCTTAATAATTCTGTATACTCTTAAAAATATAACATCATAATCATTAATTATGCTATATCATTGTATAGATCATAATCTTTTGCAAGAAATGCATCACTATGAGTATCTTAGTATGTAAGTAAAGATTCAATGCATTATATGTTGCACTAAACAATAAAAGCACTTTAATCACCTAAAGCAGTTTTGTTTAATTTTAATTAACTTACCTTTTAAATTATTTAAATATCATAAGTCTTACAATAACTCTATTTTTTTACATTAAAAATATACACGTTTATTTAAAGAATACAACTTATGTCTATCTTAAAATGCACGCTAATGCTATACAAATCATACCCGTGCGAAAAACGCGCTAGCCCTCATGTCCATGAAGAGGCTATTAACCGAGATGTTAAAACCCTCGTCGGCATTGCCGAGTCAATTATATCTACTAAATACATATTACACTATAAGGGTAGTATTGTCATAAACTAATCAATAACGCACACATCTTTTGTATGAGATATCTCGACGTTTTTCCAAAATTGGTACATCTGTAGGTATGTCAGGGGATGATCGCGCCGCGTTCGTTACTACCTCTCAATATTTCATTTTCTTACTACGTAACCTACAAGTGTTATAAATGTACAAGTTTGTAAATTTGGATGTGTCTCTCTCAATCATACAAATGGTTAAGAATATTTGGATGAAATTGGGTACACAGGTAATTTATAACCTCGATTGAAACATGATACTTTTATTAACGCTACTAGTACAAAAACCCAACCAGAAAGAAATCAACACTTAAATTGGGTGATATGTGAGATTTAAATCCGGATATTTTAACTTTTTTAGTCTTTTTAAAAGCTTTACAAATGTCAGCAAATTTATGCTTCTCTTTAGCAGTTTTTTTTGTGATCAAAAACAGGGATAAAACGGTTTTATTTTTAAATTTTCTGCGCATATAGATTAATTTATTTAAATATGAAAGATTCTCGAACAATTAAATATTCTTCTTACAATAAATAAGTTCATAAAATTTTATCCTAACTTTTGAAAAGATCGATATTATTGGATCTCACCTACAAATTTCCATTTACATTTGATATCTTAATACTCTCTCTTCTTTCATATTCTCTTCTCGTTAATTTAACTCACACAAACGAAAATTTAATCGTGTAAAGGTTTTTTTAATTTCTTCATAGGATTGGTTTCATAAGTAAAGGTAAGTTATATATTTTAAGGTATTAAAGCATTCCAGTAAAGCAATTCAAAGGTAGCATTCCAGTGTACGCTAACGGTAACACACAATAATATGTATCTAAAAATTTTATAAAATAAATAATTCTAAATTTGAAAAAGACAAACATATGTTATTTAATTGCATTTACATACTCAAGATAAGCCACATATCTTGATGTAAGCGAAATAAAACAAACTTATATGGCTTTATACATATGTTTGTATATTAATACTTTCACCATAACTTGTCCCCTTCAATTTGATTAATATATATACGTATGGTGACCAGTTCAAGACGCGACAGACCGGTAAATAGTCAATTAGCGATCCTCATCCCTCTAATAGGTACGTCCGAGATCCTTCGGAGGATAAATATAGCACTACTGCTGATAGCAGTTCCTCTCGGTACGCAGGAGTACAGCCCGAAATGAAATTGTCGCGTGGTGCTGGACAGACGTGCACGCCTCAAAATGGCACTAGTTTATTTTGATTGGTTAGATTATTTAGTATTCGGGGCGATGTTGCTACTCTCATCGTTGATCGGTGTCTATTTCGCATTCTTCGCCACGAAGAAACAAAACACAACAGCAGAATATCTGATGGGAGGGAAAACAATGGGCATGTTTCCTATCTCAATGTCCTTAATAGCCAGGTATTTTTTAATATAACATTAGCGATGTTTCTTATAAACCGTAGACTATAAATTTAGCCGAATTATTTGTGATAATTTAATTTACCTCATTGATTTATTAATTTGGTACATATTTTTAAAATTCATTTTAAGTAATTAACTAAAAGCGATGAATCGAAGTATGAATAAACTACACCTAACTTTACTAAGCAAACAATTTTAAAAGCTTGATTAGCTCCTTAAAGAAATTCAATGTAAAATCCATCCTTTTAAGGGTTAAAATACACTGTAGAAATAAGAAATGAAATCTCATTATTGAAATAAATGTATTTTTAGAATAAAGGTAAAATTTGACCGCATCTAGAAATCTTATGATGTGAACTTATGTTACGTCATTTAATTAATATCTATATTTCGCCTTGCTCCTTACGGTAAAGGTAAGCATCGCAAGGAAACCTCAAAAGAAACCTCAACCTGTAATGTGGGTAATGAGCCAATCGGCTTAAAAGCACTATTGCAGAAATATATAAACAGCCTGTACATGATTTTATACTTTCTAAATTTTGATAATTAATGTTATTTATTTTGAGATATAAATGCTATTCTACAATGCCAATATTGTACTGAGATCGTTACTTCCCATAACCTTGGCGGCTCCTATATTGTATTTAAAATCTTCGATTTCTCTTCGACCAGAAAAAAGGAATAGGTTGATATTTACCGCAGATAACATTTAATGTATAGGAAGTTTTAACACTGACAAAGTTCCTTGTCGCGATTCGATATTTAAAACCCCCTTTATATGTTCTTAATTTTTAAACATTGTATTTCTACAAAGATCGCGCGCGACTCTGTGACATTTAAAACATAACGCTTCTTTTTGTAGATTTAAAAAAAACTATTTTAAGAAAGAAATTAAGGTAAGCTAGAAAGTATAATTTTAAAATTTTGTTAATATGTATTTATACAGGCGTTAACGTAGATATTTTAGCTATCGGAAGGACTTTGCCTATAAGTTCAATACTTTTTGCATTTCTTAACTTCTCGCACCTGTCAGAGTTAGGATTTGCGGCTTATGTAGTCTGGAGCGTGTTTTATTTTATCCCATAAATTAAAATTATTTTTTAAATTATGTAGTTCAAGGTCGTTTCAAGATACATGACAGCTTTTGACACAATTCCTATAGGTAACAAAATAGCATCCTAAATAACAGATTTATATAGTAATTTATCCCTAAGCTATCCCTTACCTTGTTAGGAATTAATAATTCTGGACAGTCCATCAATATTGTAAGTATGTAAATATAATCTAGTACAAATTTATTGACTAAGCTCATTATCCTCCTGCCCTTATCCCACTCTAAGTGGGGTCGGCACAACATGTTATAAATATGCTGTCACATGATTTGGCTGCGTTTTCACGCCCGGTCGCCTGCCTGACGTCAACTTACCTGATCGTAATTCACGACACCTCTGTAAGAAAGAGGATGATCTATTTTTACTAAAGCGGATACTACACGGTGGGTCAACTTCCCTTAGTCGCCTTTTACGACACTTTGGTAAGAAATGAGGTTGGTCTATTCTAGTCAGCCGGATACCATACGGCGGGAAATTTATTTACTAAACTATTGATAACTTAAGTATTGTTGATGTATTATAAAAAAAAAACATTAATATAAACGAAGACAATCATAGCAGAAACGTAATCATCCTAATAAATGCTGTGTTATTGAAGACACTGTTGTAATAACGTGTTCCTTATATGAAATATCACACTGCTATAGTGGGGACAGCAATCAACTAATAAGCGAGTACATTCTTTGTTATTCTTTATACTTCTAACAATATCTCATAAAAATAGGTTGTGCTTGCTTCCATAATTTGTCATAGGTAATATTATTCTTTTGTAAATAAAAAATATTATTATCAATTAATATATAATAAATTATAACACCGTTGGTTAACAATTATATATTAGTATAAAAAATCAAAAGTCATAGCTTGTGTTATTCTGTTCGAATTATGACTGTTAAATACATTGTTGACTTATTATTATTTACTTATTTACAATAAGTGAAAATACCCGGGATGAAGTATCAAATATTACCAGCTCTTTTTTCCATTTTTTTTATTTTTTTATTTCGTATATCGCATCTGAGCTTATAAAAAAATATTTGAATATTAGTTTACTGTTGCGTAATAATAATGTTAATACGATTTTTAAGAACATTTTAAGTAATTTGTTTTAAATTTTTTTTTTTAAACAAATTACTTAAAATGTTTATAAAAAAAAACAAGAGTTGACGAAAGATAGGACAGAATGGAAGAGAAAAACATGTTGTGCCGACCCCACTTAGAGTGGGATAAGGACAGGATGATATATTTTAAGTAATTTGTTTTTCTTATTCAGAAATGTATAATCTATCTACATTTATACAAATAAGTTATAATTAATAACCTGTATAACAAAAATAATCATCTTCCTGTCCTTATCCCACTCTAAGTGGGGTCGGCACAACATGTTATAAACATGCTGTAACATGATTTGGCTGTGTTTTTACGACCGGCCGCCTGCCTGACGTCACCTTACCTAAGTCGTATTTTACGACACCTCGGTAAGAAGGAGGGTGGTCCATTCTACTACTACTAAAAATTAACTACTAACTAACTAACTACTTAACTACTATTAAAAATCACCGAAACTGCCGAGTACGTAACGACCTAACTCGCCATCTCGTTCGCACCTACCCGTATATATACTTCCCGCTCTTTCCAACCGCAACCTGTTATGCTTGTCTGGCTGGGGTAGGAACTATGGAAAATGTCTGGCTAAAGGGAAACATCATCTTATTCTTATCCAAGTAATATATATAAAAATCAGCTTTTATACTATGACGTAAATAGAAGTCAAATTTCATGAACTTTAAGGGTGTCAGGCAGGGGGTTTCCACTATGCTAAGTGTCTGGCATTGACTGACGTGATTTTTAATATTATTCTAAAGGTAATATCAAAAGATCAAGCTTTATACTATGACGAAATTAATTCGGAATTTTGCAACCTTGAGTACCTCGTATCTCCCAAAGACACTATGATCCAAATTCCATAATCTACCATCGTTCTTACCTGTGTTGGGAGCATGCACTGACAAAGTTTCAGCTTTTATGAAATGACGAAGGTCTGGCGTTCACGGGATCTTGGGCTATATATATATTATAAGCTTTTATTAAACATTGTATATCACAACTGTGTTGAACAAATAAATAAAATTTTGATTCTAATTTAACAAATCATTTGTTTTCAGTTACGTTTCCGGAATTTCGTTACTCGGTCTACCGGCTGAAATGTACACGTATGGAACACAACTATGGACGATAGTACTATCCGAGTGGGTTGTATCAGTAACTATAGCGGTAGTATATCTACCTGTTTTCTATAATTTACAAATCACATCTACATATGAGGTAAAAACAACTGAAAACCATCATTTTATTATCAAATTAAAAAATTATAATATGATAGGAAAATAAATTATGAGCTATATACTTTATATATCCCTTTATTTAATAAAAATTGATTATATTTTTTCTAAATAAGATAAAAATGGAATATTATTGATTTAAATTATTGAAGTAGAGTTACGACCATATTTCTATAAACGATATACTTTGGGTGGGGTATGAAAATATAAAATAATATGTTTCGTTTGACATTTTGCAACTCGCACTAATATTTTGGACGCTCTACTACAGTAGATAATTATTAACAGCTATTTAATTTATTCTACCCCCATACTGACTGTAGCATATAACTAGTATATCAAATCATAATATAATGTATAATAAAGTCACAGACTGTCCCCCTGCTGTTTCCCCACTCCTGGGCATAAGACTCATCTCTCCGATTTTGGAGAGAATGAACATTGGAGCTTAGACCCATCACACTAATGAAATACAGATTGATAGGTCATATGCCCAGAATTCTTCAGAGATATGCAGGTTTACTTACGTTGGTTTCCTTCACCTATCACTCATTTAAATAATGGCTTAAAAAAAGCTTTAACTTAACTAAATATTATTTTATAAAGCAACTGATTTCTAAACTACAATAACTATAAAGTAAATTATATGAAAGTTCTGAATTCTAACAAATATTACAGTTGAATTTTATTCAGCTTTAAAATGCAACTATTACAAAGTAAAAAATATGAATATTCAAAATTTATAAAACTCTACGTTGTGTTTGTATAACAGACATTAGTTTAGTCGAAATTCATATAAATGTACAAAGAAGAAAGATACAAATTGGAAAATGGTATGCCCACCATTAGCAGCGTTAGGGTAGCAAAATTTTACGAGGAAAACAAAGTGTCCACAGAAATTCTTCGTGACTTAACGCCAAACTCCAGACGGCGTGATGACTACGTCATAGTCAAACTCGAGTCCCATCAATTCATTAAGATAAAGTTCTCATCATGGCGGCATAGGTGCGTCTATCCCGCCAAGGGTCGTGCTGAGATCCTGGTGGCCCATCTGGAAGAGACTTACGCCCAACGCTCCCAACACCTCCAACCTCCAAGTCATCCATCATCACGCGACTGTCCAGGATAAGCTGGAGAGGTTCCTGTCGGCCCCTACACCGCCGCTCCGGGGAGAGGACTTCATCTCCCTTTCAGAGCTGCGGTCGGTCGCTGATCGCCTTGACAAGCGAAAAGCGCTAGGCCCCGACGGAATCGTCGTCGACGGTCTCGTAGCGCTCACGAGACTGTTCAACGGAGTACTCCGCACCGGCCACTTCCCAGAGGCGTGGAAGACCGGGAAGATCATCGTTCTTCCCAAGCCGGGGAAGGACCGCCGCCTGCCTGGAAGCTACCGGCCGATCACCCTGCTCTCGCACATAGCCAAGCTGTTTGAGCGTCTGCTGCTGCGTCGAGTCACGCCCCATCTGCCCCTGTACGGGGAGCATTTTGGATTCCGCAGCGGCCACTCGACGACGCTGCAGCTGGCGAGGGTCATATACCACCTGATAAGTGAGCGGAACAACTGGCACCGTGGGGGCCTTTCTCGACATCGAAGAAGGCCTTCGATCGTGCTTGGCACGCCGGGCTCCTGGTCAAAATTTTGGACACCACCTGGTCCTGGTCAAAATTTTTTTGTTTTAACTTTTTATGCCGCCTGCTTATGTGCGAGTGCTGGCATCGTTTCTACACGGCCGTAGCTTTTACGTGGCAGTGGATGGTGCCGAATCCCAACCACACACCATCCAAGCCGGAGTACCCCAGGGCAGTTGTATATCGCTGCGCTTATACGCGGCGTATACGGATGACATCCCCACCCTGTGCCACCATCTGCGTGAAGGGGAGGAGGACATGCTGTTGTCGCTCTTCGCTGACGACAGCGCGTATTTCGCGTCGTCCTACCACCAGATCGTCGCCACCAACCGCATGCAGCGTATGCTGGACTTGTTGCCGGAATGTCTGGACAAGTGGAGGATGACCGTCAATGTCGGGAAGACGGCCGCTCTGCTCACCAGCCGCTCCAAACCGCTACGTCAGCTGACTCTATGAGGCCAGGACGTAGAGTTGAAGACCACAGTGAGGTTTTTGGTTTTAGGTATGAGTTGGACCGCAGCCTCCGCACGGTCCCCATGGTTAACCGTGCCGTGGGCCAAGCTGCTGCTGCCAGGTCCCAGTTCCACACGCTGCTCACATCCCATTTACCTGTCAACACCAAACTGCGAGTCTACGACGCCTACGTCCGCTCGCGCTTGACGTATGTGGCACTCGCCTGGTGCGCGCTACCAGAGGCGAAGGCTTCAAGTCCAGCAGAACCACTGCCTGCGACTGATCTCAGAAGCCCCGAGGTATGTGCGGAAAACGTCGTGCATCGGAATACCAGTACGCTGACCGTAGAGGAGTATGTCCGTCGCCCTGCGCGCCGACTGTTCGCACGCGCGGACAACAGCGCGCACGTACACCCCCATGGCATCGCGCCACTCTATGCGCGACCACCCAATGGACCTTCCCTGCCTCGCGAGCTCCTGCGATCACCGTCTCCGCGGCCCGATGCGGATGACGACGGCGACGACGAGGACGACGCTACGGGCGAAAGGACGAAAACACCGGACACGACAGAACCGATTTTGACACCACCCGAACGAGGACTACCAGAAGACGTCTTTGAGGTCTGGGAACTACCATTCCCAGACCTCCCCACCGAACAAGAGATCCATTAGGTCACCTAGGTGACCTGGGCTTACGGCCAAAATACCGACACCGTTAGGTCACCTAGGTGACCTCGGCCCACGGCCGGAATACATACCGGGCTTAAGTGCCCGCGAGGAGATGCCCAGGTAGAGAGGATTTTCTCGAGTCCCGCACCCTGTTTACCCCCACCCGGGGAGTAAGCGAGAAGACCCTGCTACTACTAAGATAAATTCAACTCACATTTTGCAAAACGGAAAGTGCATTATTCTGCAAGGAGGAACCTGAAAATATAGAACCTGATAGGATAATATAAATTTTATAAAACAAAATAACTATATCTGACAATTTATGTTGTTCATCCACATCTGGTTTGAGTAACTAGTACAAAATATAACAACCGATAACATAGCGTTACGTTTGGTTTGTGAACTGGTAACGTAACATTAAATCATAAGTATTGTGTTAGCCCTTAAGTCTTTCCTCGTAAACAAGACTATGAATATATTTTTAAGACTATCAATTTATTCATAGGTTCATTTGCGAGCTGTTAGGACGCAACAACGGCACTTTAAGTGCTTTGACTGCATACTCTCAACAGTTTCCATACTGGTCAAGATCAGTAATGATAAATGTCAAAGCATACAGTGCAGTTGAAATTATCGTGTTTTCGTATAATTCTGACAATAAACAAGAGCACTTAAGATCTATTTAGACTAAGAAGTTCTACCCACGGCTTTAGCCACTTTATTTTTAGACTGAAACCGATCCGAAATGAATCATAAGGTCATCTCTACTATCTTAAGATCCTCAATTTGAAAGGTCAAATTATCTAATTAAGTTATCACATCAATAAACTCGTCTTGCTAAGTGATTCACGGTGAGTTTGAGATAGATCTTATAGTTTTAGGCCGCCATTTCGATACCTTTAAATCCCTTAATCCAAGTATTCACCGAATTATATGTCTCATTCATTTAGAATCGCAGTTTGGTAATTTAATCAATCCTCATTTAAAGTAAAAGTATCATTAAGTTTAACTTTAACATTAAGGTAATTACTGATAATAGGCGTTGTTTGAGTTGTAGTCTTATTACTATACCAATTATTTAAAATTATGTAAAATGAATTATTTATTTTTGTACAATATTTTTAAGAGGCAAGGCACATGTTACGGAGATTCGCTAGAACGGTTATACGGGGTCCTAATGAAGTTGGGAATGACCTCACCGGTAACGTAATGTTTAAACACTCCTTACTAAGTAGACAGACAACATCAAAAATCACTGCATCAAGCAGTATGCTTGATGCAGTATGCGAGATCATGTGAAATTTCCTTAAACAGAGTTAAGGTGTGACGTACATGTGATGGCATGTATATTTATAAATTTTCAATTATGATTTTTAATGTTTTAGTATCTTCGATTACGATTCAATCAAAAAGTTCGTCTATTGGGCTCCATTATATTTATAATCAAGATGTTATTATATATACCGATTGTCATCTACGTTCCGGCTTTAGCCTTCAGTCAAGGTACGCTACCCTAAGTCCTTTACATTTCTTGACAGGAACTTGAATACCTGTGGACCCTATTAGATCATATTTTATAACGCTAATTTCGCTTTAATATTTTCATATTTATTTACGTTGTGTTGGAAAAAATTAAGGTCGCGCGTATTGCAAATGTAAATAGTTAACACTTAACAGTGGGATTTTGCGAAATGAATAAATGAATAATAAATAAACTTATTTATAAAATGATTAATTCGTTGCACCTATCTAAACTTCATATGAGTTTTTCGTCAACCTTCTTAGTCAACCGATGCATACTCACAGCTAGGCTTTAATATTCTCAATGGATCTCGCATAGTATCTTGAGCTTCCTTGTTGGGCGTCCCCTCTCCACAGGAATGGTCTAATTTGGTCTTAACACAGTCCTAACTCAGACCTATTTAATCGTATAATAATTTATCATATATTTTTCAATTTTATTTCATTTTATCAAAAGATAAAATTAAATAAAATTGAAATAAAATGAAATAAAAGGGTTAAAGAGATTAACAATTACAAAAGAGTTTGATAAGAAGTCGTCTATTCTTATTATTACCTACAGGTAAATTATTTCAACCTTGTGACATAGTTATATCTTAAACAGGATGTGGAAATCTGACTTAACCTTAACCATGTATGAAACCCGATTAGTAAAGTATAATATACAAAATAAAAGGGTTTTAATAATATGTGTTATTAAAATGTTAATGGGTTGTTTCCCGTAACTTGATTCGCGTGGAATAAATATTTGCATTGCTTATGTCCTTCAAGCCCAATCTATCAACACCGAAACCGTTTTGAGATTGTGAGAGTGAATTTATGCAACACTAGTTAGTAGTGAAGAGTGGCCGGTGGTGTATGCGGTTTACGAATGCTGGATTACGTGGGTACACATGGATTGCGTGTACCCTATCCAGCTTGTACTTTGAGCATTACATAGATTTGCTCTAATCGCGAATTATAGCAGATAAAAAAAATATTAGCATTACTTTTGTTTAATAAAAAGAATACAAAATAATTACTTTTAATTTTCAGTTACCGGGGTCAACCTTCACATGATAACACCGATTGTGTGTATAGTTTGTATTTTCTACACTACACTTGTAAGTACCTTGCTCCTTTAATGTAAGTTTTTGGTCTACTACCGTTACATATAATTAGTTTTACTACTGACTTTTTTATAAACTTACGTGTTTTATTAATATTTATAAATTATCACGATTTTTCAGTTTTTTGAACTGACTATATGCTTTTAGCCCTAACGGCTTTTACAGTGTCATCGCCGACGACGGTAAGTGAAAAACGTAAATGTATGTTACGCATTTGTGGCAAATAAGTGTGAGCAATATTGATGAGATGTGGTACAAATCAGGCTTTTAAACCGGGCTAACATAAAGGATTTAAAAAATTACTTTTTTTATTTGTAAAACAAAAGAAAGAAGACTATAAAATAAGCAAAATATAAATAAAAAAGACGAAGTTCTCATTGCTGTTATACACGTTGCAGTTTTTTGTGCTGTAATCTCTACAGGTCATGGATATTTATATAATATTTTTACTAAACTTTTTACTATTTATTTTATACTAAAGATGATTTGCACTCGTCCTTCCCAATGACTGATGCTTTGCCTATAACTCTTATTTATACCATTATTAAATAGTACAGAAAAAAAAGATTAAAGACACTAGTTTAAGTGTATGTAATGTTTTTTAAAAGTCATCTTTAGTACAGTGTAATCTAAAAGGCTATAGGTTTTCTTATAATCTCTACGCGTGCACGTTTCAATTGAAACAAGGTGTCATTCCTGCGAACTGTTAGCCGATTCGTGGCCAAGTGTAGAGGCCAAATAGGGTCGGTTAATACGGTGCTACAATTGAATAGATTGTATCTACGGAGACAGAGACTAACTGCCATTGACATTGTACTGGTTTTATTATAAGTCATTTGTACGTATGTTTTATGTCTGTTTATTTAATATGTTCGTTTCTGATATTTTTTCTGTTAGATATCCAAGAAAAATGTCGTTTTTCAAATTTTATCATTTTTACTATTTTTCTGTGACAAATTACAAGTATCTTAAACACCGATGGATAGACAGAGCATCAACCGAGATGTTTGTCGCTCACACTGATAATTGCAATGCGTGTGCAAACGTGTACTCTATTTTTTTTGTACCGCCACCAGACGGGGACAATTACATCCGACTCGCACCGACTAAACAACTGTAAGCTCTACCACGCTACTGGTGGCGGAAACAGGGTATCGTTTTACACATTGCCCCCATTCTCGCCAGCAGCAACTCAGAACCCCAGAGTGCGCCATCTCTGGGTCGGGGCCTCTCTAAAAGTGGCCCCTCTTTCCGCTGGACGATGCATCGCGACCACCAGATGTATCGACCACCTCGGTCGTTCAGATGGGCGTCCGATAAACCCCATTTGGAATGCCCAAAGCTTCCCGTTAGGACGGAAAATGATGGTCTGGAGCGAGTTGTCTGCGCCTGGGTCCTCTGCAGCAGATGAGATCCAACAATGCGAGTTCCCGAATCTGCCCCGCCGCCTCCTTCCGAATGATAACATCCTCGCAGAGGGATCCCGGCCATCATCCCTGCCCACTATCCCTAGCTGTCAACCATGGCGCGAACCACGGTGGGTAAGGAGAGATGGTGCTCCACCTGAGCTACTAGCTCCGCCCGCTGAACGGCCTAAGCTGGACAGTCCGCGGCGTGTATTCTATGCACTAAGCCAGCCATACTAGTCGTGCCTGCCTACAGTGTATTCATAACATTTACTTCTAGGGTGGTCTGAAAGCTGTTGTCTGGACAGATGCCTTACAAACTATACTGATGTATTTTGGAGTCGTATTTGTACTAGCTTACGGTACCTGTCGACTTGGAGGAATCAAAGAAGTGTTAAGAATCAGCAAAGAAGGAAATAGACTTGATTTCTTTATGTAAGTTAGATTAGTGTTAGATTATTGAAATTTGTATAATATCTCTTCGTAAATGTATTGTGGCAACTGATGATTACTTAAGAACTAAATGCCTTTGATACTTAAATAATAAGTAAACTTAAATTACAATTTTTCTTTAGAATGGATTTGGATCCTACCATTCGACATACATTCTGGACGACCGTATTTGGCAACTACTTTAGCTGGCTAGCATCGTGTTCCGTCAACCAAGCCATGATTCAGCGTTGTCTTGCCCTTTCTTCTCTTAAAAGAGCTAGGATGTAAGTCTAATCAAGCTTATCTAGTTATTTATCAACAATCGTCGTGCGTCTCAATCCAAGGGGGAACCGACTTGAACAAAAGAGTTGGTGGAATGTTTTTTTTCTTGACGAAGAATCTTTGACGAACTGTGATATGTGACCTGTTAGATGTATCGTAACTTATAGTATAAACAATAACCATGTTAATCAAGTTTCACTGACTGACAAACCCAAAAATAGTTTTTTAAATATTATTAGACTTTTTAATTTACTTGTAAGAAAAAAGTAAAGTACTTGTAAGTCACATAGACTTGTGACTTACAGATAGGTCAAGGGAATGGATTGACTCTGGTAGAAGATCGCTCAATTGTCTAAAAGTAAGATTAGAGTTCCCAATAACGTCAAAAGTTACAGGCGAAATAACCAGGACATATTTTACATGTTACAATTTGATATTCTTATTTAATCTGATGATGCATTTCATGGCTTTAAGGATTTCTTCGTGGTCACGGCTTATCATCAGTGTTCAAAGAAAAACATCTTAATAAAACCTGTAGGTATATCTCTAGAGACTCCTCAAGATATGAGTAGCTTGCAAATTAGCATTCTATCCAGTGATTGTCAATGATTGAAATTCAGTATGGTTGAAGCTCAGACCCACCATTGGAGTTCGGATAAGCTCCAATCATTCCCTCTTACTACTTACTCTTACTTACTACACTTATATTTTACACGATATTTTATCTTCACAGAACAATTTTCATAATGGCGGCCGGGATTTTCGTCATTGTTTCATTATGCTGTTATACCGGCCTCGTTATCTACGCCACATTTGCAAGTTGTGACCCACTTACTACAGGTGCTATAAAAAAAAGTGATCAACTACTACCCTACTTCGTAATGACAATAACTGGCGCTATTCCAGCATTACCTGGCATATTTATGAGTGGAGTATTTAGCGCTGCTTTGAGGTATGAGATCATCCTATGTACATAGTATGTAATATTACTAATGGATATAGGAGTTTTTTATTAAATAAAATAACCGTTGATTGAGACATTTAGAGAGATGATATGAAATAAATAATATTTTATAAAAATAATTGGAAAATTTTAATAATTTTGATATTAAGTATTTGGAAATAAACTTAATTAAGAATTTTATTATAGCTCAATGTCTACGGGCTTAAATTCATTATGCGGGGTGATATTCGAGGATTTAATAAGACCTGCTTACAACAAGCCTATTTCTGAGAAGACGGCTAGTTTAATCATGAAGATTATTGTTTTAGTTATAGGTTAGTACAATTGGACTCAGTTAAAAATATATGAATCATAAGATGAACCTATAAAAATGATAAGGAAGCTAAATACTAATCAAGTACTTTTCCATTAAATATATATTAGCAATATCCCATAAAAGCCGAACACTAGATTTTTAAAAAAATATACTATGTATGCTGTTTGTTTTAGGTGCATTGTGTGTCGCCCTGGTTTTCCTTGTCGAGCACATGGGTGCTTTGATCCAGGCCGGTAAAAGTTTGGCTGGTATAACTGCTGGTAGTTTGTTGGGTCTTTTTACAATGGGACTTTTCATGCCATGGATTAATGCTACGGTAAAGTTTCAATTCACAAACAATACATTCTGTTTGTAGTGCCATTATTTTATAACACACACAGTTTGAATTTAGCACTTGGAGCAAAACATTTGTAGCTTTTCAAAGGAAAATACAAAGCAACGGATATTTTAAATTTCTCGTTTTAATTTTATATTTATGTCCATTAGAAAAATTCCTTTTTATATTCCTATTTTTGTATAAGTAGTAAAATAAGTAGCGGCCTGTTGCTCTCCCACGCTGCTCCAATGCGGATTGGTAGGTTACACATATTTACAGAATTCGCTAGAGATATGCAGGTTTCCTCACGATGTTTTTCTTCACCGAAAAGCGTGTGATAAATTGCAATTATCAATTAGACACATAAGTTTTAACAGAAAAACTCATTGGTGTCTGCCCGGGTTTGATCCCGTGACCTCCTGGAAAGAATCGCATGGTGTTACCAGTGGGCTATCAAAGCTTGCATTGCAGCATTTCTGTATAGTTTTCTTTAATTTGAGTAAAATATGTCAAGTTTTAAAATTTATGTTTTAAGGGAGCTTTAGTTGGTGGCATAACTTCCACGCTGCTAGTTGGCTGGATCTCGTTGGGAACTCAGGCAGCTATGCTGAGAGGAGACATAGTGATTGTACCTAAACCAGTGAGCATTGCCGGATGTGCACAAAACTACACACTTGGAAGCATTACATCGTCCGAAGTCATGGTTGAGTTTGATAGGTCATGTCTATATTTTATTAATAGCAAGTAAGCGGCAACTTTTTTAGGCCTCGGAGTCAAAAGTATTTTATATAGCTTTTAATAAAAAAAAAATTCTATCTATACAAAAATTAATATGTGAATTAAATAATTCGTTGAACCGGTGGACTGTGTTATTCCGAAACGCGCCAATCCTGATCCCACGGACTAAAACGTAATTCAGGGTAAATCGCTAAAACGTAATTACGAAAAGCTTCAGCATGAAAAGAATATTAGCTTTTCGTAATTACGATTCGCATGCCGATGACAATATGAAAAAAAAACCCAAATTAATAGTCTTGTACATTCATAGTACGTCTAGAGATTTAAATATCGGAAAGGTTCTTTTTTAGTTCAACAAACAAAATAAATTTACACTTAACAAATGCTGTAAATGGTCAAAAAACCAACAAGAGTATAATGATTCGTTTGCTTTAAAAATATATATAAATGAACAGTGAAATAATTTAAATTATTCAAAATATCGTTTTTATTATTTTCACTCTACATTATATTTTGTCATATATATTTATTTAAAATTTTTAAAATTATTTAATCGTTGAATTAAGATATGGCTATTTTCATAGACTAAACTAAACTATTTTACAAAAACAAACATTAAAAAAAAACAAATTAAAACTACTTAAATAATAACTAAAGAATAAAAATTAATAAATATATATATATATTTACACTAAATCAAAACCATCCATTCCATTGCAATGGGGTAGAGTCCCTAAAATACTGGCAGCGTTGCCCCTTTGTATGGCCAAACTTATTCGTTGGCCAAGGTAGCTGCCAGCTCTCGGGTCCCCGGTACGCTCTACGAGCCTTCTAACGAGCTCGTTGAAGAACGTATGAGCGTCCGGGCCCCATGGACCTAAGGTCTCTACACCAAAAGGCACAAAAATGAAGCTTCTATTTATGTCTTCATATTTGCGCCTCTTGGCATGTTCTGCATTATTTTAAAAATTATTTTAATATGACATTGTTAAATATATTTTCATTTACTAATATGAACTCGTAAGAAATAACTAATTAAACTATGTATTTCTCTCTTAATAGGTCAGGAACATTTTTTCTCTACAGAGTTAGTTACTTGTACTATACACTGATCGGTATGATGGTGTGTATTATCACTGGATCAATAATAACATATTTTACGCAGCCAAATAGTCCAGCTATGGTAAGAGGATACACATATAAACGTATTTATATTCGTAAGAATTCTAATTATTATCATTGTTGCTACGAAAACTATATATATTGTTGTTCGCTGAATGTTGCCAAAAATCTTTCCTTTTCCAAGAAGAGAAAGATATAGGGACTTATGTCCTCCAAGCGGCTACAATTTATCTGCCGCTATAATATACAAATCTAAAAATATTTCTAGGGACATGTATAGCACGTTTTCTCTTTCGAACTACCTTCAGTTAGTTACGTACTCGTATCAATCCACATTCATATTTATATATGCAATTAAACCACCGATATCACTAGTATTAGTATTGTAACATTCCCCAAACATAAAAAATTAACAGAACTTACTTAAGAGGCGTAAATGATAGGTGTTTCCATTATAGGCTTTTTTTGTTAAATTTAACACCGAAATTTACATTGGATTTTGTTGGCCCGGAGCGAATATGGACAAATTCATGTCGTGTTCGTTTTAAGACAAGAGTTTTCGAGTTTGTTCGTAGAAAACACTGATATAAATAATTGTACCTCAGGTACATCGCGATCTTCTAACTCCAGTGATCCATCGTTGGTTGCCGCCACAAGACGTCCATTGTCGCCGCCCTAGACTCACGCAGCATGAAATTGAAATCCACGCCAGGGAAATGGAACTTTTAAGGGCTCGATCTACGTATTTAGTAAGCAAAATTTTAGTGGCTAACCAATTCTTATTTAAACTACCTATTGTTATGTAGAATATGAACAGTCCCCATTTTTAACAAACATAGTAACGTCTTAAGAACAATTGAATTGTGCCTAGTTATTTTAAAATAATTTTTAATTCAGTTTTTAATATAGTTGTGAATTTTTATAGTTGATAGCTATCAACAACCGCAAATGAATTTGTTTGCAAGGTTTTTTCATTTAAGGTATAATCGTAGTAGGTCAAGGTAATAAAATTTTAAAAACTTTGTAGTAGTCTTATATTTTTTTACTGTAACCGAAATTTGAGTTTTACCATGTAGCATGCTGAATATGTTTTTAGCTTATCTCATATAAAATATTTTTTAATTATATAAGATAATATGTATATAAAAGTTTTCGGTTATTTATCAAAATTTTTGTTTTTTGAAATCACAACACAGATCATAAAACATTTATAAGTAATTTAATTTTTATGGACAGTTATTTGGAAATCGCAAACTGCATTCTTATTAACTCGATACTGAACTACGAAAATGAATTAGTATGCAAAAATTTCTTTTTACATAGTGTTTTTAGATGTTAATGTCCATGTGCAGAAAATATATCGAAATATTGTTAATTAACACCAAGCTATTTTACAATGAAATTTAAACACTAAATTTTGCTAAAAAATTACTTAAAAAGTCAATTTGTTTTGCAGAAAGACGACACTGGCCTCGATAACGCATATATAACACAAAGGAACAACAATTTTAGTTAGATAAATTGTTTTTATTTTTCATTTTGTTTTAATTTGTATTTAGTAATGTTGATAAAAAAGAATAAATGGTTTTGATCTGTTATTTAATGTTTCGTCTCTTTATTCCAAGTCAAATTCAAGTACGTCAATATGATAAGGACTACAAAAACACACGACATAAAAATCTATATAATATACTTTAATCCTTAAAATCTGATACATTACTACGTTATCGTAGTTATTTACAAAAACATTTTTGGCCTTAAGACTTGTTTATCTGCGTCCGTAATACATAAGTGAACAAGTTACACTAAAAAAGAAAAATTCAAGAACTTCACAATAAAATTAAACAACATGAAAACATTAACTTTATTCTCAGAATAGACAATGAAAAATATTTTTTCCCTTACCATCATTATAAACTCTATCAAAGACCAATAAATTGCAAAATAAAAGTGATGGTTCCATTCAATATATTAAGATATTGTGTTTAACAAAACTTAAAATAATCGTGACTGATTCCTAAAACACAAATTGTATTTATATCTAATATTTTTTTGTATTATATATCTTAATCTTCAACCACTTGATCTAATACTAAAATTTTATAAATTAATTTTGCAATTAAAAATTAAATTATTGTTTATCTATTAAGAAAGGTAATGCTTTTTTTAACAAGTGTGGGTAACCTCACTGATACAAAGGATCCAGAGCACTTAAAGTATCCATCCTTAAGATTTAAGTTCCGTTCTTCTACAAGTGCGCACATTCACCGGGAAGAAAACATTCAGCTCTATCAGTGTTGCGAGCACCAAAAACATTGCGTACATTGCCAAACACGCTCTGCCAACAGCTGCGTCAAGCTTGAACTTGTTAAACCAGAAAGTAAGATACAGCAGCAGTAGAGTTGATAGCAACGATATCGCCGAATACTCAAGGCCCATTGAGTTAATCTTCACCTATTAACAGAACACAAGGTTATGCAAATGTATAAAATCAAGAAACGCAAAGCAAAATATATTCAATAGATTCAATAATAACGTCCGATATGTAAATCTCTCATTTTTTAAATTAAGATATTTTTGTTTTGTTTTAAGTAATATAAAACATATTGTGAACGAAAGTGTGAGTGAGAGATTATTCATAATCAAACGTCGGGCCCAAATCGCACAGCATAATTATTGTACCATATATTCGCTACGTATTAATAAAAAATCGCCTTGACATAATGAAATAGTAATAGAAATCTAACCCAATAATGGCCAGGCTCTGCTGGGGTTAGTGAAGCTTTGATAAGCCATGGCAATCCTAAACAGAGAAGTATGTCAAAAGTATTTGATCCAATCGAATTGCTGATGCCCATCGATCCGTGACCTGTAAAAATATAACGATACATATAATTTCACAAATATATTATGATGATAAAAAAAATCACATAATCAAATTTAAATTATGATTTATTCTAATATTTTTTACAGTAATTTTGAATCTTTAATACTTGTCAGTTGATGCTGAAATACCACTGATTAAGAATCTTAATTTTATCGAACATCGAACCAAAAAGACACAGAGGGGGAAAACTTAAATTTAAAAAAAAAGAGTTACGAAGTTAAGTGAAACTGCTGGGTGCACTTTTACTTCAAGCTTTTTATTATTTATATTAATCTGTAATATTAACTATTGAATCAATCACCAACGTCCTACTAATATTATAAATGCGAAAGTTTGTGAGTATGAATGTGTGTTTGTTACTCTTTCACGGCGAATCCGCTGAACCAATATCGATTAAATGTGACACATTATTCCTTATACACCGGAATAACATATAGGTTATAGAAATCCTGTTAATTCTGTAAAAGCGCCATATATTACATAATCTATTAGGCGACAACATCCCACGTAAACGAAATTGCGGGTAAAAGCTGGTAATATATAATAAACAATGGATTTTTAATACAACACATTATTACCTTGTTTAGCAACAATAACACTCGAAACAGCTTCTGGTACTGACGTTCCGGCAGCTAAGAATGTTATGCCCATAACAGAATCTGGTATCATCAGTGTATCACCTAAATACAAAAAAGATCATTGAAATCTTTACAATTATAGCTATCGTATGCCTTTTTGATTCTTTACGTACTCAATTATAGGGAACTCACTCAAAATACAATGTTATTTTGTATTTAATATATTTAAAACGTGTTTCGATTGTCTTACCAATGATAGTTATCATCCAAGCAACAATATACGACAATGACCCAATCCAAACAATACACATAATAAATGTCAACGGAAACCAGTTCTTAAATCTTGGTTTTTCACAATCCGGGATGGTAAAGAGGAATACGAGATGAATAGGCCAAGTTATAATCCACGTTATCTGCAAAAGCAATAATTCAATATTAATCTTTGAATACTTTACCACAGATCACTGACCAACAATTTCGAAATGATATTTAATAATTTAAAAGTTTATAATAAAGGCATTGAAAATTCTAAATACGATTCCTTAATTTTTTTACTAATGATAATAATAATTTGTACTGTGAAGAAGCTTTTCACACTGGAAGCCTAGCCACGACGAGTTTTTGTTTTCCCTTCCCTATGGCTAGCTTGTTTTTTTTATGTTATAATGATGAAAAAATCTTTTAATAAAAAATATACTATAAACATGTAATTACTATATTCACATGCACTTAACAACAAAGAAGAACAAAATTCGGAGTGCACGTTTACTTGACGGTTACAAACTGGCAGCAATAGTTTTGTTTCGTGACTGGACAATTTATGGAAACTACATTACCTTTGTGAGTATACTTCTTCCCGTAGGCCATTTCCAAAGGGAATGCTCGTACTTATCTGATGTTTCTATACGACCCTCTTCTACATCCCCCTGATTTGCTTCTTGATTGTCGTCTTGACTTACGATCTCCATAGTACCGATCGTCGATTCGGCTTGTGCACTCATAGTATCATCATCATTCTTGTTTCTTTCAATTTGAAGAGAGGTATCTACAATTATTTTTTCTTTGGCATCTGAATAGAGAGAAATACTTTTCACATTGCCATTGTGCTGGTGATGGTCTATTACCTCGTTTTTATTTGGTGTCGATGACTCTTTACTATCTGCAATAAACATTTAAGGAAAATATGGCTATGAAAGTGAATTATTGTCATTGGGTGATTCAATTCAACTTCTACAAACCATTATCAATTGGCAAATCACTGTCTTGTTTTTCGTTGTCTTTCTTCATCATATCAGATACACACTTCCAACTTCCTGGTGAAACAAGGGTAAATATAATTGAATTAGAAATTAATCCACATCTCAAGGTAAAATTATAAAATCTTACCCTTTGCAAAATTTTGAATGGATTTGTCGTAATACATTATGCAAATATAAACTCCATACAAAAGCACCAAAAGAAATGCCTCGTACCACTGTACGTACTCATCATGCATGATACAGATGAGGATAGACACAGTTATGCCATATGCCAGACAATCTCTCGTTAAAGGCCACCAGTCTAATGGTACCACCTGTAAAGATTAGATATTAAGTATAAATTATAAGAAAATGCAGTATAAATTTTATAATTTATTACTCATTTCCTTAATAATATTAATAAGAATTAAATTAAGAATTTTTGGAATCGGCATGATTTGCGTGAAGCATTCCATCAAATACAGCTTTTCAGCGTATGAATTGTTAGTTCCCACCTTTATAAATACAACGTAAAAAATTAGAGTAGTGGCCTGTTACTATCTCACTGCTGCTGCTAGTTCTTGAATTAATCATGCAATATCGCTTTTTACAACATTACGCTGTTTAAGTTCTGACGCTATTTATTAATGTAATTAAATTTGGATAAACCTGTAACCCTCAGAATAAAAAATAAACCTAATTCAGAAAGTTACCATTCCAGCCCCAATACCGCAACATGCTGCTACAGCAAGAATGTTGAAGACAGCTGATCCAACTATGGTACCAACACCAATATCACCTTCAGTGATAAATGTTCCAATGACGTTTACAAAAAGTTCGGGTGCTGATGTAGCTGCTGCCATGAATGTCGCGCCAGCTACATCATTTGTCATATTCAATGCTGAAACATAAAATATTTAAATTATTTATCAGTTCTTCGTTTTAATAGAAGGTTAGGATTAAACAAATTTAGTACCTGGGTGACCGAGCCTTGTTCAGTAATTTTATTAAAAATATATATAAAAATGCAATTAAAAAAATAAAAAAGAATCGTGACACGTGGGTTTCTCACCCGGTTATTTTCTCATATGTAGGCCGCCCGTTTACCATTACGCTATTGCAACTTTGGATTTGAGAGCAAAAATTTGCTAGGGTATTTAATGCCAACTTAAGTAATTAATTTAACTTAATCGTAGGGGAGCCCAAACGGGGATTTTCCGCGTTACTCGCTACTACTACGCTATGCTACTACGAGTTCCGCGTCAGAAAATTATATGGGGAGAAACTTTGCACCTTGTAATCTACCCCCTACCCCCCCCCCCTACTAATATATGAACCTTTAATGTATGGGCCTGCGTTGAGGGTAGACTGTCAGATTAGTAAAAAACATCGATCCTCCGAAAAACTCGAGCGCGTCAGATTAAGGCAAGGTAAGTTAAGTACATGCAGACTAGATTAGATTTCAGTAATTTGACGATTTAAACGTGGTATAAGGTAAATAGGCGTGTCACAATGATGTAAAAAAAATATGTTATCTCGTAATACTCGAACACGAATTTTTTATTTTTTTTTGTTAAGGGAATTCTTTTAAGGATTACGAAAAAAATACAATCTGACGCTTTTAATGGTGTTATGTAGCTAAAACGACAACTAAGAAACTGATGAGAACCGTATACAGTAAGCTTTAAAAAAAGTATAAGCTTTAAAAAAAAAGTATAACTGTTTTAGAATATCGTGAAACCAGTTCGAAGATATGTTATTTTAATAGTGTAATTAAAAGTTAAAAAAAATTATAGAGATCATAAACTTCTTAGAAACAAGAGTACAACGAAATTGATCAAATAGAAATCTACTCCGATGACTAATCTAGTGAGGCAGAGGACTAAAATTCTTATTTTAATATTTTTCATTTATATTTATTCAATAAATAGTAAAAAAAAGACAAAAAAAAAAAAATTTCAATTGTCAGATTAAGGATATTCCTCCCACATTATTGTCAGATTATCATTTAGAACGTTAAGGACATCATGAACTACCTGTATCAATATCTGACGCGCTCAAGTATTTCAAGGTCTCAATTTTTTTTACATTTTAAAACTCTGAAATTACTTTTAATAGCGTGCAAATCGTCAGTCATTTGAATTGTACACTTTTTTTGTGTTTACTTAACGTTCCCTCTGAATATCTGAGACGCTCGAATAACTTTTTTTTCTTTTTTTTCTACCCCTTTTTACGGCTACCCTCCACACTACTCGTTAGATTAATATCGCTCAGTTATCAGAAGGAAATAGCGCGTTTACATTATGAATATCTGACGCGCTCGAGTATTTCCATGTAACTGTTTTTTTTACATCTTTGAAAGTTTGTACAGGCTTTTCTCCCCTTCAAAATGGAAAACTTCATATAAACTTTTCTTCCTTTCAAGACTTAATCTTCACAATCCTATAGGTCGCCATGACGCTTTAGTCACTGCAAATTTAGCATCCCGGGCTTCCCTACTATTAGGTACATACTCATTACAACACCTTTATAAAGATCTCTAATATTCTTACCCGTACATATCCTGTCGACGGCAGGTACAAAAAACTTATCGCAGACAACGGCAAGAGCCAAAAAGAGGTAGATAGAAATAAGTGCGTGCAATACAATAGCACCATGTTGCCTCTCTAGCTCTGTGAACAGCCCCGTTGGGAAGTCGTCGATGGCCGGCGGTGTGCAGTTACGAAGATACCCATCTGTAATTAACATATTATTTTAAATCACCAGTTCAAACCCCGGGGAGGACCAAGGAGTTTTTCTATTTCAACTTATGTGATTAATTGATATGCGTTATTTATCTTTATTTCTTTTAATTTATTTTCGGTGACGGAAAACCTGCATACCTCTACAGAATTCTGGGGCTATATAACCTACCAATCCGCTATGAGCAGCAAGGTAGAGAGGAGGCCTAAGACCAGCAGTGGGTTAATATGAGGCCGTTATTTTGCTTTTATGGGTAGACAATTTATGAGCGTTAAGTAATTATCTGGCTCTTATAAAGATAAGAGTCTAATAATTAAAATAAATTAAAGAATTTTCCAAATTATATTGAATCCTTAACGTGTTATTACGCGTTTACTTCTATAATTATAAAATGGCTGTAGGCATGTAATAAGGACTTATTTATTATCAAATGAATGTCAGCGTAAACAAATTATTTGAAATCCTTTATTTTATATTTTTTGAGCAAAAATAACAGCTAGGTGTTATAAAGTAAAACATATTCACTTGCAGAGCATCGTGCGTGAGCGTTTACCGTTGCATAACGTTAATTACCGTTAATTTTATCACAGAAAAGTTTAACTGTCACTAGGAACATAAGATATGCAAAGATGGGTCTAAATCACGCAATATTTATGTGAAATTTTTAAATCTACGTCTCTATTTCTACCAATAGACGTCCACCACTACACTTAACTCCTTTCAATAAATGTATTTTGAATAAAAGTTTATTTTAAACCAACATGCATAACAAACTGATGATGACAATGCATAACCGACAACGCTCTTGCTGGTTGTACCGCCATAAGTAACCAGAGCCTTGTCGGAGTACATTTAAATTTTATCCGATGGTAGAAATAGCTAAAACGTAGCAATAATTTGTAAAGTACATGTATAATACATCGACTTTCGCGTATCGAGGTCGTAATTATATGATATACCTTGTCCTTTTTTCAGAAAAACAATCACACGGTGAACCCGACTTGTTTTAAGCCCATAAGGGGCCCTTATTCATGAGCTCTTTATACGTTGTTATTGAGGCGTGAACTCTACCCAGTGCACTACCCAAGTAGTATTACACTTCTAAGCACGTAAAATTATTGTCTCCTGTAGCAAACCATTGGCATTAAAGTTATAACCTACAGGAAAAAACAAAATGCGCTGATAATAATCAGCACGTTAATGAATGGAGGTCTAGTTTAATCCATATTTAAAGGATGTTAAATTCACTTCCGTTATAACTCGAGTGCAAATAATCATCTGAAGTGATTAATATAATCGATAATAAGTGTTTATGATCTAGTTAGAGCATGTTAGTAACCTTTTAGGTAAGTGTCCTACATCAATAGTCAAATGTGTTTTTTTTTAAGTGGAGTTTGGAAAGGCCGGTAGAGTTATTGTGATACATTAAACAGTTACAAAAGACTATTCGCTACGAACAGCTGCAAAGCTTTAACTGCAGGTTGCTACTATCTGAGTCAGTAAGTATCACAAAAACAAACTAGCTATTGTTTCCTCAACAACATAATCCACAACAAAATCGCAAGTATTATCAAGATAAGTAAATCAAGTCCATTTCCTAACGATGCTTCGGTTGCGAGGAAAAATGATTGTTGAATTTGTAATAGTAAATGAATGCAGTGCTTGAGTATTGTTGTTGATGGTGGAGATTTTTAGAAAATACGTTTTTACAAATCAAGCATGTAGCAGGTATTATAACGGTTAGGACGCTCCACAATAATCAATACACGATCTCCACATCATACGATCTTGTGTCTGAAGCTAGTTTTCATTCAGAGAGTTATTTGAAGAAAGTAGTGCTGAAAATCTGCGTATAATTTACATTTTCATTTACATAAAGTTCATTTTTTTTAAATTAATTATCTTGTTTTGAATTAATAGTGATAGTATCAAACCGATGTTCGCACATGCTTGTTATAATAATGTCATTTGCTAGTTCAATATTCAAAATGTTTTTATAATTTACTATACTGTCTGGACACGCCTTGCTGTGGGTCATTCTGGTTTTAAATCCTCCTCGAAACCAAACTCAACAGTTTAAAAAATGCTTCGATCGCCACAAAACATGAGCCGGGTCATTCTAAAGAGTATGTTAATATTTCATTAAAATCGATCTAGGCGTTTCTAAATCTGTAACAGACTTACAAACTAACATTCATTTGTATATAGAACTCTTTATCGACTCTCTATCGAACATTAACTCTTTTTCGACTTCAAGTTTATAAGAGAAAACCTATTCTCTAGAATTTACGTTTTAATCAAAAAAGTATTATGGTGCATTATGGCATATATAAATACTTACATAATTAATTATAAAGTATGATATGAACGTATAATTAAATAAAATAGGTTAACGCAAACGGTTAACGATAAATTTAGCAACTTTCATAAGCCGTATTATTTAAATCAAATATTATTTGCTATAGCGAATAATGTACATACATCTAAACGGAGGCATCGTTGATGACAAACAAACAATGCGACTTCCTCTCTAAAAACGCTCCGACAAATAGCAAAGTCAACAAGCAAATTGTCTCAAATGGTCGCTTCGTCAACTTGCCTAACCGGATTAACCGATTTTAGAAACTAACGTCGACCTCTGGGTAATAAAAACACAACAGCATTATCTTTATTATTCAAATTTGAAACAGGAGGAGAACTATTATCATTTTTAAATAGTCTATTTATAAAACAGTCCGTAATATTGGTCGATTAAACTGATTTAGTGAACGTTGTGTTTATAAATATTGGTAGCTGGATGACCAAGATATTTGAAAAAATCGGTGACATGTGGAACATGAACCAAGATATTTTTATTATTTAATCCACCCGTTTACCATTGCGCTAGTACAACTAGACAAATGACCGGAAACCGGCTTTACAATCTATTTCTATTTTAGCAGTTTTTTCAATGCTCGAAAGCAGGGATCAAACACACTTTTTTTAATAAAATCTAGCTAGATTTTCTCCCCACAAAACCCCCTACATGCTGAATTTCATGAAAATCGTTGAAGCTGTTCACAAAATTCAGAAATATATTCAAGATGAACTCTTTTATATATTAAAGATATAAAGATATAAGTTACCGGCTTAATCGATTTTTATAAAATTTATATGCATATTCAGTAGGTCTAGAGAATCGGCTACTTTTCACACCCCTTCGTGATAAGGGTTGTCCCTAATTATTTATTTATATATTTTGGTTAATTTTTTAATTTTTATAATGTACACTAGAAATTATTTGGCAAAATAATGTTTGCCTGGTTCACCTAGTAATTATATAATACATTGATGTATAGAACATGTCCTAACAGTTTGTGTAAGCAATAAATATATATAAAGCATATCACCTAACTTCACGATCTAGACGTCAGAACATCTTATCTTTACTTCCTGATATAGCACATGGATTCTTACTTAGAACCTTTACTCTACGATCATACTTGTCACTGAATGATCAGAATACTCTCCAAATGAAGTGGTTTATTGCCTGAGTATAGGTAAAAATAAAGTAACCTGTTGCCGTCCATGCATTATGACGCTTGTTATACAACTTTCAACTTTTTAGTATTGTGGTCATAAATTAATTTTACCAGAATAGGAAAGTCATAGGCAGGCCTCTACATGAGAGTGTCACAATAAATTCTGAGAGAGAAGACGAAACTCGTAAAATTATCTTTGTCTAATCAAATATAAAAAGAGATAATGTTACATACAGTCTCATTTGCTTTCTCTTTATTTCTCCCTATTGTAATAGACCATATCCTATTCTAGTATTATAACTCTATGATAGTGGTACGGTTTACTGTGTTTGACGGGCTATCAGTTTTCAGTCAAGTTGATAATGAGTACAGTATGAGTAGAGTGATGATAATAGTTGGTAATGAGCGATATACAATTGTAAATTTAAGGATAAATTTTATATTTCAGGGATACAAAACACAATAGTCAAACGTCTCTTTAATTAACATTAGTGGTTCATTATCCTGGCTGGTTTATTTTTATTAAAATGACTAGGATCGTATTAACTTCCTAAGACATTCTGAGATTAGCCTACAGAAAGGCACAGATACAACAAAACTTATAATATCAAATTATACGTAAAAATATTATATGTTTATACATCGCTCTTCTACCTGACGATATTACGATTTTTTTATATGTATAGATTTATTAAGCGATGAAATAAATTAATAAATTCTATTTTAACATTTACACTATTAAATTTATAAAAAGTTTAACAATTTAATTTATTTTCTTGCAAAGTAGTGTATGGTGTGGAATAGAAATCCCTTGAAGAAATGGTGCATCTAAGGATGTCAATTGGTTTATAAGAAAAAGAGATACGATCGTTTAATAAATATTTGCCGTGTAGTTTGGTTGATGACATAAATTTCTTTCAAGGTAAGTTACATGCCCTTGTCGACCTTTTATGTGAAATAAGGTGATAATATCTGAACACGCCAAATAGTGCGTGCCTCATCTCGTTTAGATATCATCAAATGCTGTAAAAAGGAAATTGACAGATGAAAGAAGGCAGGAAATCCGCATTAAGCACTTCGATATTACAATCTTCATTGGCCGCTAATTTTCTAGAAACTGGGCTCAAGGGTCTTTAAATGAGTTCACGATAAAAGGTATGCGCCACAATAACACTTAACCAAGATAATTTTAATAAGTTGTTTAATGGCAGAAATAGCGTTCGCACATCAGTGAGACGGGATCTATCAATGGCTGAATTATGGTCATTGATTTCAGTGTTATTCTGAACGAAGCCTCAATCTGACTATTAGATGACCTGTTGTTTAGGCTACGCTTTGTTTGATATTTACCTCACTTAGACAAGCAGAAAGAGTCTTATCTAATCGCAGAAAAGTAATTTATTATCAGTCATGTCTTTAAGTTCTGTAATGTTTTAAATTTGGTTAAGTAGCTTGGCATGTAAACATATATCATATTCCTCCATATGTAAAAACATATCTTATAATTAGAAATAAATAATAATTTATGTTTAGAACGTATAGTGCAACACTTATGAGATAGTATAAGATGTTTTATATTATTAGAATATGGAATTTTTATCTGCTCTATAAAATTAGATCTTAGAGTATTTTACGTTATAGGGTATTCTCAAACAGTATCTTGAGCGAGTGTTTTAGTAAGTATTCTTACTTAGCATACACGAAAGAACTTCTCTTGGAAGCCTTTGTTTCCTTCAGAGGATTTTTTCAAAACTGTCTATATAATGCCTTTATGCAAAAAAAGAGCTATACGTGGCATTTATAATTTAAGACCGCGTGATTCCCTGCGAGAGAAGTTTAAGGAAACAGGTATTCTTACATTTGCTTCACAGTATATTTTAAGCAATTTAATTTATGTACATAAAAATATAAAGAATTATAAAACGATAGGTGATGTATACAATAGACAAAGCAGGAACCGACATAAGCTTGCGGCTCCTGCTTTGCGTCTTGCAAAAGTACGTAATTCGTATGTGGGTTTTGGTATGAGATTCTATAATAAAATTCCGCAATCAATTTCAGCTTTGCCATTGCAGCAGTTTAAAAACACTGTTAAAAAGAGGCTGATACAGAAAGCCTACTATACTCTTGAAGATTATTTAGAAGATAAGAATGTGTGGATATAGCTCTCTTTGAACCTGTACAAGACAGTAACGACATAATGTAAATAGTATTAAGAATTATATTTTTAAAAGAGCAACCGCCGAGTTTCTTGCTGGCTCTTCTCGGTAGGAACAGCTTTCCGAACCAGCAGTAGAGTTGACGATTCAAAAGCACTTGTTTACAAGTTTATTTGAATAAAGAATATTTTGAATTTGAATTTGAATTTGAATTATGACTTTTACAGCATCATTGAGTGGGAAGAGAAAGGAACATCCCAAGTAATACAGATAGAAATTAGATTGTTGCGTAAAATCTCCTTGAATGTAGCGGTGAAATTTCACCTTGTATTGGCCTAACCGTTGAGATTTGATAACTGTTAATACTTTTAATTGAGCAAGTAAGAGCAGTTATAAATAATACTAGTAGCAATGCGAATAACTGAGCAGCTTTAATAATAAGAGTTAAGAATAAGGTCTAAATTTAAAAGTAATATTGTAACCTCGCTGCATTTAGTCTAAGTGTTATTTAAATTTACAACTAATTTCTGAAGGTAGTTTTACAAGAGTGAAATTTATATATATCGAAAGAATATATGGAACAACATTCTATGTATTAAATTGTACGATACAAACTCTAGAACGATTCATGAATTATGTTTAGATTGTTGTGATTACGGCCTTTGAACCGGCCTAGTTCTAAAACTACTGATAGTAGATGATCAAGTGATTTAGAGATTCATGTAAAAGATTCTTGAAAGTCAATTCTATATAATATTTCACTTTTCCATAGCACACATTTCTAGTATTTTATTTAGACGTACGTGCTATGTAACCTCGTGTATCATATTTACCATATTAACGAATATTAATATGCGTCGCCGTGTCAAATTAAGCAAGAACTTGACACGGCGTTACATATTCATTGTTTATCAAGCTTAGCGGTTCAGTGGGCATCACTTATGGTCGTCGTGGAGCATTATTTATCTTTGTCTGACGTAATTTGCATTATAGGACGCATGGAGGAGTCAGTCGATGGCCTTCTTCTTTTTAAGGTCTTATCTCGTGGTAAAAAACTCACAAATGCTGTTCAAATTCAAATTCAAATTCAAAATATTCTTTATTCTAATAAACTCTTAAACAAGTGCTTTTGAATCGTCAACTCTACCGCTGGTTCAGAAAGCCGTTCCTACCGAGAAGAGCCAGCAAGAAACTCGGCGGTTGCTCTTTTAAAAATATAATTGTTATGACTAGTTACATTTAGTCATTACTGTCTTATACAGGGTCTAAGCGAGCTATATCCTCACATTCTTATCTTCCAAGTAATCCTCAACAGTATAGTAGGCTTTCTGGATCAGCCTCTTTTGAACAGTGTTTTTAAACTGAAATGGCAAAGCTAAAATTGATTGTGGAATTTTATTATAGAATGTTTAGTAGAATATTTGTAGATGATTTATTTGTTTGCCTAGGAAAGTGAAAATGTACTAGAGCTTGCAACCGAGGTGCATTGAAAAGCATAGTCGTGTGTAACGAAGGCGGCACCGTTCCAAACGTAGGCTCTAGACTGCTATTAGGTACCCTGTCGTCTTAATCGCAATATCGTGAACTTTGAAAGGTGTCCAACAATTTTCATGAGACTTAGTATGTAGAGGGTTTCGGGGGTAAAAGATCGAATGAAAGATCGATTTATCCCTGCTTTCTGGCATTAAAAACTGCCAAAATAGAAATAGAACTAGAAGCTTAAATTTACTGTAATTTATAAAGTTGTGATAGCTCAATGGGGAACGGGTCGACTATAAAAGTTGAAATACCCGGAATCAAACCCCAGATGTCAACACCCCTTTTTCGTTTTTATTGTTTGCATTTTTTTATATCTTTTAAAAACATTACCGAGTATGGTTCACCCAAGCACCCATTCTATTTTAGACCTGCTCTAATCGTTTCGAAGAATTTCTACATCACCAGTGACCATAGAGTTATAATACTGTGTTGGGAAGCCAACCTACAATGTCCCATATTTGAATTTCTTGGAAGTATATTGGGTATATATATTCTAGTCGAAACATAATTGTATCCTAACTGCATTTCAATCCCTTTGTAAATCCAATAAATTAAATACGCAATTTCAGTAAGTTATAGTTGCACTAGCTAAGTTACTATATACCAGACAAATCTCTTAGATTTTCAGTTTATATTTTTGTTATGATAATATATCTTTTATTTCAATAAATAAATAAAAAAAGAAGTTATTTCTGTATTTTCTCTGTCTGTATGGGAATATAAACATTGCTTTATTCTAATAACATCTAATAAACTAGACAGCCCTAGCAAAATGATTTAAATATCAATTATTCTCATCAGATTCTGCCGGCATTCCATGCTTCCCCCTTTTCTTATAAGGAGCATCTAATGAAAAAAAGCACAATACTAGCCAAATTTTTACTTGATGAAACATTATAAGGGATACGGGAAACAGGACAATTAAATATTATCAATGATTAAGAAACAACTTGAACTAATGAATGCTTCTGTGTAGTAAATAATTATTATAATCTGTCAAATTAATATTCAAAAACAACCATAATTCGCATGCTCTTATCCCACTGCAAGTGGCGCACGACATGTTTCAAACGTGTTGTTAGATGATTTGGCTAGTTATTTTACAACCAGCCGCACGCGTTTTCGATACCTCGGTATGAAATGAGGGTGGCCTGTTGATACTTAGCCGGACACCACACGGCTATAAAGTAATAAGCAACAATCGTATCAAACAATGAATCTATAGTAATATTACATATTTGCAAATCTGTCTGTCTGGTACGCTTTCACGGCTTATCCGCTGGAGCAATATATAATACTATATCAATAACGCTCAAGTATTATCCATTAAAATATATTAAGAGACAGACATATATACTAATAGTACATATTATAACTGTCAGTTCGCGATAAAGTTAAAAAGTACTAACGGATTTTTAAGCAAATTTCACCAATAGAGATTAATTTTCGACGAAAGTATTATATGTCTGATTTGTTAAGCTTTGTAAAAATTATTTGAAATACACTGCTAATTTTAATTTTAAAAAATTAGAAAAGTCGCGTCGCTTTGGAGCTCTACTCGAAAACACTGCGTAATCCTTTTGAGATATAATAAAAAAAATGTATCGTGGTGATATTTCTCCTTTATGAAGAAGTAAAGAAGGAGAGGAGGCAAAAACAGACGCAGCAACGCCTTTCCGGTTTTGCTAGTACATAGAAATGCTCTCAACACCGAATTTGCAAACTTTTTGAACACGTTGCACTTTAAAAAAAAGTTATATCAATAATATATGTGAAATGTATTAAATGTAACGTTTTTACACTATTAACTTTTTTCTTGTATTTAAAACTTCACCGAGTCTATCTTTATGCTTAGTGCGAATTTTTTTAACCTACTCGATCGCGTTAGCGTAACGTCAATGTGTATGGCGCTGGAATAGCTGTCACTTGATGTCTCTGTTGCAGCTTCATACAAATTGGCGTTACGTCAACACGGTCGAGTAGGTTAAAGGGACACGCACTGTTCGCGTATAAATGAAAAAATATTCAACGGAAATACGATTTCCTGCAAAGTGATTCATAAAGACATTATTTTTTTATGATTATGAGAATATGAATTTAAATCTGTTTTTACGGATAGGTAAATATTCCGATTCAAATAAAAAAAGGGTTACACAAATACCGTAACTTCATGTTTATCACTATAATTGTTTACGACAAATAAACTAAATTAATGCTTTAGAGGTTGTCGCTAAATGAAAACTAAGGCACGCAAAAATTTATTATTGGCGGTTCTTACTGAGGACATAAGTTGAGTATGTTCTGCTAATGCGAAGCCTGATCGAGCCAAGATATCCAAGCAATACACCAAGAATTTATAACCAACCCATTACTGTGGGTTCTACCTCTTTAAGCTTCTTTTTACGGAAAGTACTCTTACAAATATGATCTAAAAACATCTGTTAGAGATAAACTATACGGATACGGATTAATAAAAAAAATAATCTTACATTAGTATTAGGCTACGAAATATGTAATCCAATTATTAGTCGACCAACTTGGGCCAACATTATTGCAATCATCTGATATCGCGAGTACTCTATAGACCGCTTACTGTATCTGGTAGATTTTGAAACATATATACGCATGTCCACACAATCCACATGAGATAAATACGGTCTTCCAACCAAATAAATCCAGCAATAATTTTATGACTGGATTTGATAGGGCGTCCCGTACGATAACGATTGTAAGATATTGCGACCTTGCCAATGTACGCTGCGAATATGAATCTAGTCTGAACTTGCCGCATCACTTAAATTCTCTTTGGCTGATAGCATCCATATTAATATTATAAATGCGAAAGTCTGTCGGTCTGTCTTTCTGTCTGTTGCGCATCTAATCCTGCTAACACTGCGATCGAATTTGGTATAATTTTTACTTCACTGAATAATAAAATTCCTCTTTTTCCTTCGGGAACAAGATAAAAATGCACAGTACGAATTTGAGGTTATTTAACACTAAATTTTACGCAAACAAAGTCGCGGGTAAAACTACTTGTGCAGTAAATTATCGAATTAATGTGATCTATTATCATAAAATATGTGTATATTGCCTCAAAAAATATACCAATAAATGAACTGCAATCTACCAGTACAATAAATAACTTATGTACATATGACTTTAAAGTCATAGAATACAGGAGTATTGTCATCTCTCATAACTAATGGTAATATATAAATAAGGACATGAAAAATCGTAAAATAAAACAAATTAATGTAGAGATTTATTGTTCCTAAATAAAAAAATATGCATAAATCTCGTACAAAAAACGAGGTTTGAAGAACTTAACTGAATGCAGATTATATTAGTCTGGGTGAAACAATCGTAACGAAATTTGTGTTTGAAAAATTTGTCAAGAATATATGTTTACGTTTTTAAGTAATCTTGTAGTTTGGTTAAAAATCTATTTTGTGGCAACCCTACCAAATCGTCAATTGTAAACCGGATGAGGCGCTTCTCGTCTGCCTCCCCTACTTCTAACTTTAGGAACTGCTCGTCCCAAGCGACTGGTAATACCCAGCTAAAGGCAATTTGAAAAATAATTAATTACCAGCTCCATTTATACGTATCATCATCTGCCTGCCCTTATCCCACTCTAAGTGGGGTAGGCACAACATGATATAGACATGTTGTCACATGATTTGGCTAGGTTTTTACGATCGGCCGCCTGCCTCGCGTCAACTTACCTTAATTGTACGATGTATTACGACGACTTGGTAAGAAAGAGGGTGTTCTATTCTACTAAACCGGATACCACACGTTGCGTCAACTTACCTTAGTCGCCTTTTACGACACCTTGGTAAGAAATGAGGGTGGTATATATATATATATATATATATATATATATATATATATATATATATATATATATATATATATATATTACAGAATTTTCAAACGGCTCTAAGGATTTTCATTAAATTCAGCATGGGGGTTGGGGGTTGGGTCAAATCGAGCTAGGTAGGTTTTATGATAAAAAATTGTTTTATCCCTGTATTCAACACTGGAAAAATTGCAATTTTATGAGAAAGCAAACGTTAATTGCGCTGTCATCTTCAAATTCACGATAGCTTATTTGGGTAACGGGTGGTCTTAAATATAAAAACGGATCGCTTCAGGGTAACTTTATATTGCATTTTTATATTTTTAAAAAATTACCAGGTACTTTTTTAAAAGCGACTATCAACGAATAAAGCTTGGTTCCTGAAGGAACTGAATGAAGGAACTGACTATAATGTTAAAATTTATTTGAATTGTTAGAACTCTCGTTTTGACTTAGAGCAGATACGTTGCACCATTGCAACTTCAATTTACCCATTTGATATGGCAATCTCAGAGGAAATAGACCTCCTTCATAGGCCTTTAGTAAGGACTCGATTCTTTAGTTATTCTAATATGCTTTGCTGCCACATACCTACATTAATTTTTTAATAAGTATGTAGTACTTACTTGTGAAAAGGCTGTGGCAGACCAGCGGTAGCACCGTACGACTTTTTCGAGGAGGTCTCGGGTTCAAACTCGGGCAGACACCAATGAGTTTTTCTGTTAAAACTTATGTGTCTTATTGATAATTGCAATTTATCATACGCTTTTCGGTGAAGGAAAACATCGTGAGGAAACCTGTATATCTCAGAGAAATCTGGAGATATGTGTAACCTACCAATCCGCATTGGAGAGAGAAGAGAGAGAGAAGAGGCCTATTCCCAGCAGTGGGAGAGTAACAGGCCGCTACTTACTTTCTCACTTTGGGGACGGACGACCGTGTGTGTAAGTGTCTCATACATTTGTTTATTTTATTTACTTGTAATGTATGCGCTTCAAGTCAATTTTAAATTTATGAGAAAATGTTAAATATTTCATAACTACAAAATAATTAAACTTTAACTTTACAATATCTTGAAGGCTCTGTTAAAAGGAATTAATTTCTTAATTTACACGCATCATCAATTACCCTATTTATTTTTAGTATTTAGTTTATTTTTAGTAGTTACTCTATCACTTACAGAAAAAAAAGAAAGCATACGTGTACTTAAAAATATAAAATAAACAGAATAGAAACACTAATATTTTTTAAATACTGCTTAAATACCGAGATCTCCAAGAAATGGCACAGAAAGATGACATTAAATAATTACAATTAGCTGAAAAATAAAAGCAGCTAAAAATCCTTAATGAACTTTGTCCTAAGCACGCATCTATTTTAAGAATGCAATGATTCATCTGATGAATCTGGTATTATATCACAAAAAAATCTAAGGCCACATAAGCTACATATACGTAATAATTAAGAAGCATAGAATTACTTTTATATTTTAGTTGAAGACAGGCAAAACAGAAAAACATTTATTCAAATTCAAATTCAAAATATTCTTTATTCAAATAAACTTGTAAACAAGTGCTTTTGAATCGTCAACTCTACTGCTGGTTCGGAAAGCTGTTCCTACCGAGAAGAGCCAGCAAGAAACTCGGCGGTTGCTCTTTTTAAAAAATACAATTCTTAATGCTAGTTACATTTAACGTTTCTATCTTGTACAGAGTCGAACAATATTTATATCCACGCATTTTTATCGTCTAAATAATCCTCAACAGTATAGTAGGCTTTCTGTATCAGCCTCTCCTTAATAGTGTTAAACTGCTGTAATGACAAAGTTAAAATTGATTGTGGAATTTTATTATAGAATCTTATACCCAAACCCACAAACGACTTACGTACTCTTGCAAGGTGCAAAGCAGGGGCCGCAAGCTTATGTCGGTTCCTACTTTGTCTATTATATACATCGCCTATTGTTTTATAATTCTTTATATTTTTATATACAAAAATTAAATTATAAATTATGATGTTGCTTTGAAAGCGATAGGTAATTTATGGTGGTCTGTTAGTCACAAAAGCAGGAAGGCGGTCAAGCAAAGGTCATCATTTGCCAAAATATTTTCTAAAGTATCAGAATCTTATATCCAAAGTAAAAAACTTCGATTTCGAAAACAACGCACCTATCAAGGATAAAATTATTGTATGTTAATGTTTGTATGTTCTCTGTTAAACATACGGACGGTCCGTATCGCAGAGAATGGATCATTTATAACCTCAGTATATTTTATTTACCGTTTATTGCGCTCATTCTAAATTATAACATTTACGTTAAAGCGTTTACCGAACATATATATATGTTTAAAGAAGAACAATAATATAAAATCGTGCATATCAAAACAAATATTTTGCATATGCTATATAATATATAAGTTGGGTTCAATGATACCATTAAACTTCGCAATTGTTAAATTGAACTAAATATGTTAAGTGCACGCAATTTTACTGAGCATACTTTTAAATTTATTTCGTTACTTATAACAGGTACATACATGGACTGGTATCACAAATATATATTTCGATCATAACCCTTAATAGGTTCATATAGAATATATATAAAAATTACATTGATTAAAAATAGATTAAAATTTGCGACTATTCCACGTGGGCACGATAGCACTAGCGTGTAGATAATTTGTATTTAGTAGTTGTAAATTACTAAAAACAAATACACGAAATGAGAAAATTATTTCATTTAATCAAAAATAATTAGAAGTGAACTTTTCATGAAATACCAAAACATTATTACAGCCATTATATTACATAATAAATAACAATAAATTAGCGGTCATATTACGGTTTTAAAAATGACCTATTCATTCATTATTATTGATCGCGACAACTTGACGAATACTAAGCTAAAAATACTCATTGGTAAAAAAGTCTATTGTAACTTTACTCTCTTATATTCCGTTGTCAGCATCCTAATAAACTAAAAAGAGCCGCCACAAATGTTTGGGGCTTGATACATGCACAAATAGGGTATATCACTAATGTTACGCCATAATCGGTATTAATTCGTTTATACCAATGACCATTGTCCAGGCAGCCACACCCGTAATTTGTGAATTTAGCGCGAGATTGCGACAATTTTCGGACATTGAAGAATGGAATTTTAAGGATGCTCTTAAGAGAATGTTATTTACGTTAACTTTTTTGAATGGAGGATCGCGACCGCACATACCTGTCGCGTTGTAGGCCATGACGCATCTTCACTCTTCCATACTTACGGGCCGCGAGCTGACCTCATGGACGCCACAAGCCACTACATTCACTTTGAATAACAGGTATTCGGGATGCTGATATAATCTTCTCCCCTGCCCATTAGCATCGCAATAGTGTGACCTAGCCATTCACAGAGAATTGAACGCACTTCCGACCTGTTTCGATGTATAACCTTGCGGGTACGCGATGTGCACTTCACGGTCCCTGCTGGGGACGGGGTACCCACGGTAAAAAGTGAACGTACCTCGATCGGAGGCATTCATCGTGGTGGCGGAGAGATCGCGCGGAGACGACCGGGAGCGTCGTCAGTGGCGTCCAAATGCCGCGAGCGATCGGCGGCACATAATGGGCCGGGCGGAGAGCTCATCAAAAGAAGAATACGGGAGCCAATTATTTATTCTCATACAATACACGTACGTCGGGCGACTCTCGGCCGCAGTGATGGAGTGACTCCGAACGCGGCTTCTGCCCCAGCACATATTGAATCGGAATTGATTGAATGATTTTTTTATTAGTCAGTTTAATTGACTAAACTCTGCATATCATATGTAGCATAGACTTAATATTTTTTTAAACATTATTTCTTTACATGTTACAAATGGCGATCAATAGATATCAAATTTAATTTAGTTATACATTTACGTTATCAAACTTTGAAACTGTATAGCTACATCTACGTCGAATGTTATTTATTGTACTTAGACTTTTATTGTAAATTAAAGTAAATTTTGTTTGAATGATCTTAAATTAAACTTCTCCAACCCATCAAATTAATTTGAATTTGAATAATAAACATCAAATCAAATAATATGCTGTTTGGGTGCATTATTGACATATATTTGGCCGCTTTATCGCAGTTTGTTTGAGTATTGTCAATATTTACCAATAAAATTTAGCTGAAATCAAATAACCAAAGCTGAATATCTGAAAAAAATATCATTTATTTTAGAAACAAGGAGATACCATGAAGTAGTTCGTGGTTGAGATGAAGTTTCGTGGTTCATGGCGTTATTAATTCTCCGTATAGAAATATTATCAGTCTGTATAGAAATCTCGAGTGTTTTGGCCACATCATGAGAAACCTAAATATGAGTTGCTGCGGCTTATCATACAAAGGCAAAATCCAAGGAAAACAAATTGTGGGCTGATGAAAGATATCTTAACTAAAAAGTCTACGGCATTGGTTAGGCAAAAGTACTCGTTCCCTATTCAGAGCAGCGTTATCAAAAGTTCAAATTTCCTTAATGATCGTCGAACTTTGAGAGAAGATGGCACCTTAAGAAGAAGAAGATAAGAATATTAATATCTGGGAAATACGGTATTCTTAGTCTTTCAAACTTAATCCACGGTGTGATTTTGGCTAACACTAGCAACCTTTGTGTGAGTATAAAACAGGCTCCCATAACAATAGCGCTACTGAAAGCTTGTTTTCAATCATATATTCGTAAGCTACTTCTGCTAGACTTAGATCATCGTATGTGGTCTCTGTCAAGGTTCACGAAAAGTCCAAGATCTTTTATCCTTTATTGATACTGCTCGCTCTCTTTAACGGAAAGAAAGTAAACGAAAATGAAAGATATTCTTCCTGATTGCTTGCGCATCTCATAATCGACAATTAAATTTATCCTACTTAAGAAGGAGATCACAAAATATACTTAAGGAAAATAGACAAACTTCTTAAAGGATCTTGGTGGTGTTACCGGTCACAGCCAGTTTTGTAAAACGAAGTAATAGTTCTACAGTTCAATCATAACTTAAAGTGGTTGGACAGCATGCAAAAGACATCATGTGGTTTGGATTAAATCTGCCTGTAGCATACTTAAGATGCAGTTGAGGTGAAACTTTTAAGAAATTAGAGAGTCCCCTGGAAACGTTCAGTGTAGCTGGAAAAGCTCACCTATGTTATGCCCTTTTCGCAATTAAAGAAGTAGGCTACTACGCTCTAGAGCACGGTTACGAGTAGAGTATTACTGTAATACACACGACGTAAATTGAATTACACTTAGATATTTACTTTCTTTTTCATTGCTTTTCTTGGATTTCCCGTCATCAAAAAAGTCTTAAAACAATCACGTAAAGAAAATTATTAGTAAGAAAAGAAAATTATTAAATATAAATTCACAATCCCAACTCCAATTATTTTTCTTAATTCCAACATAATAGCAGTAAACACGTCGTTAAGCTTTTTCTTATCTAAGCATATATTTAAGTTAAATTAACATAAGTATGCACGCAGGAACAAATATTTGCTCTCATAAAAAAATTGACATGTATAATCACAAATATTTGTTATCAAATTTATATCAAATAGTGCCCCTAAAATAAACAGCAAACAGTAATTCTTAACAGTAAACAGTAATTTGATAAACTTGTCAAGTCATATATAAGTTATAATATATAAGTTCAATTGTAGCAATAGAATAGAAATAGAATATAAATATACTATATTGTACACCATAATCTTAATACACAATGAAATAGTTTGAACGTAAAACATTTTTTTACATGATTAAGACTTACAATGGGTGGCCCTATTACTAATATTGATTAAACAACAGAACTAAAAAAATACATATAATTATAAAGTTTAATTGAAATCGTTTACAAATTCACCTTTGCTATTTCATTACAATTCAACATCACAGGCTCAATTTTTTTCCTTTTTCCAGTGTAGTTTGAAAAGCAAAGCAGCAAATATGACGTTAAAACTAAAATAAATCTACTAAGAAAAACAGAACAACTAAAAAGTGAAGTATAACGTAAAAAAATTTAACACTTTTTGGTGCGATTGATTGTTATTAATTAAGTTCAAAGGAGTCGCACATACGAAGAAGCATACATAGGTACATAAACACATACATACAAACTAATATAAAGCGTCTACCAAATGTACCTTACTAGGATTAAAATTCAGTTGCGATTTAGTATGTTTATTGCAATCTATGAATAAATGATTGCCGTTAGGCAGAGCAAGGAAACTGTGAATGAATAAGCTCTGTAACTCGATCTTTGCAACCGACACCGGCTGTGATTTCACTAATCTGCCGGGTTAAGAGTTCATCCACCTCCCCCCGCCGATCCTAGCGCGCGACACCAATTATCTTTAATTACACGAAATTGAATCTAGCAGTAATGTACCGCCTTGCGAGTTGAGACTCATTATAAACCTTAACGAATCCATACTTCTATTATAAATGCGTAAGTCTGTCTGTTTGTTACGCTTTCGTGGCTTTTCTGCTGGACTGATATTGATGAAATTTGGAACAATTAAAGCTTATATATAGGTACTAGCGGCCTGTCCCTGCTTTGCACGGGTATAAAATATATAGCCCATGTCACTCAGTGAAAAAAATGATTAAAATCGATCCGGTACTTTTGATTTATTCATTACTGCCCGTGGCCCCCAAGCGTTAAATTTAGAGAAAAATAATTCCTCTCTCCCTATACTAAGAAGATTTCCTGCTATCTTTGGAATATCTAAATTCATATACTACATATTTACTTATTTATATATTTACAATTAATTACAGAATGTCTTTATATACAACATTCACAGCTTCCTTGTCATTAAACAAACTATTGAAAGAGCGACATAAAGCTGTTAAATTCGAAGTACTATAAGGCGATGCGCGGCATCCTCACGGCATTTTAAATCTATAATATCTGCGAAAATGTTCATTTAAATTACATGCTGTAAACGACCATATTGATCTATATTAAATCAACAATTTATTTAAGGTACTTAATTGGATAAGGATTAATGCTGTATTGTATAAAAATTGCTTTGAACATAAGATATTATTTTTCGTATAAAGTAAATGACATAAAATGCTATTGTGGATTATCCATAAGAGATAGACATATACCATCGCGGACTTTCCTCCTCCAAACCTTCCTCTTGAATCACTCTATGTATTAAAAAAACCACATCAAAATCTGTTGTGTAGTTTTAAAAATTTAAGCATACATAGGGATATATGGACAAACAAAGAATGTAACTTTGTTTTATACTATGTAGTGACGTAAAAAATAATCAAAACTGAGATTCATGAATGTCGTGTTATCAGTATTAATTTTAATTTTCTACCGGAAGGTTTAGATTACTAGTACATAACATGGTTTTATGCAAATTTGAAGAAGAAGTCGCGTAGTTGTATTAAAAATTTCCTGCTGGGAAATTTGATCGTGACCGGCGCATCCTATGATCTTCAATATCTTCTTCTTTGTCAACCGAAGGGCGTTCAGTGCTGGACTGGGGTCTCCAGGATTTTCCACAAGAACAGAACAACTAACAGTATAAATATTTTGTATCCGAAAACTTATTATAACTTTAAAATAGAATATATAACACAATAATTATATTTTATGCCCTAATAGCGAGGTTGGATGTAATAGTAAAAATCACCAGAGTCGGATTCCTAAAATACCAACTTCATCTGCTAGTAGTGCATCTTGGTGATAAAATCACGTGATTCTAGCGTTTTAGTAATTGCTTAGGATGGTAGTCATCACTCAGATGCTGCTCCATAAAAAAAAATGACAAATATAATTACAATATTCTTCACAACAAATTATCCTGGTAAAGTTCAAGCTATGAGTGCAGTGCACGTGGAGTTGCAGTCGTTTGCGTGACCCAGTTTCAACACAATCGCCACAATAACAACTCGTCTTCTATACGAACCTACATTGTAAATTATTTTTGAAGTCTTGTAAAATAAAGAAATTTGTACTTGATTTTAACGCAAAATGAGACGATGAAATGATGACGCAAAGGTATTAGCTGTACACATAATTGAAGGGAGAAGAATTGTATAAGTATATAAGAATATTATATCTATTAGACATATACACGTTAATTTATACAAACACACAAACAATTTACACAAACTTAAAATATAGTCGGTGGACATAAAATTACTAGTGTTCGTAAATATTGACATTTTTATTCATCAATATGTGGGTAACGTTTGAAACGCTACTCGCCAATAGATTCGTTTTGTCACCGTGCTAGTGCCTACGCGCTCTACCACGCTGCTGGTGGCGGGTACAGTGTACGGTTGTACAATTTGCCCCCATCCCCGCCAGCAGCAACTCTGTTGGATTCGCAGGCCTATCTTAAGCACAACAGGCGCCCCCGAGTGCAAATCACCTCTGGGGACTTTATATAGTAAGTAGCGGCCTGTTACTATCCCACTGCTGTGCATAGGCCTCTTCTCTCCGTTATTGAACAGAAGGATTGGAGCTAAGACCTACCACGCTGCTCCAATGCGGATTGGTAGGTTACACATATCTCCAGAATTCTCTGGAGAAATGCAGGTTTCCTCACGATGTTTTCCTTCACCGAAAAGCGTGTGATAAATTGCAATTATCAATTAGACACATAAGTTTTAATAGAAAAACTCATTGGTGTCTGCCCGGGTTTGAACCCATGATCGTCTCTAGAGATTCACAAGGTCGCACCGCTAGGCCATCACAGCACTGGGGACTTTATATAAATGCAACATAATAATCAGATATTTGTAATTATACACAATGAATCGCAGAAGAAATCGCCAGTAAATATTTATTTCTTATTTAAAGTTTTTATTATAATAAACATAAAAATAATTATGTCTTATATAAGGCTTTAATGGTTCAATTTCAACGAAGTTGCGTTAAATCACTAGTACCTACATGCTTATACAGAGATTAACGACCACACTCTAAAACTAACTAAAGTAATGGAACATTACCTACTTAAGCCATTAATCTATGATAAGCTATTTTTTGTGGAATATTTTAATAGATAACAATTTCAATTTAAACCTCGAAATATATTTTTACGTAAGTATTTCACCATTCTTTATCATTCTAAAAAACGAAAAAGTACAATTTGAGGAAAACATAGCTTCAATATATCAAAGATTGCCGCAACGGAATATAACCAGAACCTATCGGCTACCTGAGATTTTGTTTGTTTACCCTACAACTGATAAATGTGATAAAATATGAGTGTATTTTATCAGCACCTCCAATTGATAAATTATTTCTTGTAGCAACAGAAGAATCAAGAAAATAGTATGTAAGTGGTACGCGTCGTAGTAACTAGTGTATGTTACTCTGTTTTAATTCAACTTCCATATATTTGCCAATGAAATTGAGTTGGATTTACGGGGAAATATTTGAATTTTTTATTTGACAAAGGATTGGTTTTTATTAAAAACTAACATTCAGTCTATATTTTCTAGTCATTATTTGTTTAGTATTATTATTTATTTAATGGCTAAAATGTTGTTGAGGACTAATAGTGGGTGTAAATATAGATTAGCGTTTAACATCAGAGTATTATTTTTCTTCACTATACCTTTACTTTACTTAGTTATAAACCATATCCAAGCTGAGAACAATACCACCTACCCTGGTAAGTTTAAAACAAAATTAGTAAGTCATTAGTATGCAATATAATTTACAGGAAAAGTCGACCTACATAATGGAAGACATTATTTTCATGTCATCACTGATGATTTTACTCCCACAATTGGAGTCTCCTCTTTCTCTGACTATTTTTCTAATTCAAATTCAAATTCAAATTATTCTTTATTCAAATAAACTTGTAAACAAGTGCTTTTGAATCGTCAACTCTACTGCTGGTTCGGAAAGCTGTTCCTACCGAGAAGAGCCAGCAAGAAACTCGGTGGTTGCTCTTTTTAAAAAAATACAATTCTTAATGCTAGTTACATTTAATCATTTCTATCTTGTACAGGGTCGAACAATATCTATATCCACGCATTTTTATCGTCTAAATAATCCTCAACAGTATAGTAGGCTTTCTGTATCAGCCTCTCCTTAATAGTGTTTTTAAACTGCTGTCACGGCAAAATTAAAAATGATTGTGGAATTTTATTATAAAATCTTATACCCAAACCCACAAACGACTTACGTACCTTTTCAAGGCGCAAAGCAGGGGCCGCAAGCTTATGTCAGTTCCTACTTTGTGTATTATATACATCTCCTATTGTTTTATAATTTTATATACAAAAATTAAATTAATTAAAATATACTGTGAAGCAAATGTAAGAATACCTATTTCCTTAAACTTCTCTCGCAGGGAATCACGCGGACTTAAATTGTAAATGCCACGTAAGGCTCTTTTTTGTAATACAAAGATTTTTCATTATCCGCGCATTTACCCCACAGCAATATTCCATAGGACATAACACTATGGATGAAGCAAAATAAACAAGTTTTGCCGTTACGACTTCAGTAAACTTTCTAATCTTTCGAACGGCATAGGCCGCTGAACTGTAAGTTTCCCTGCAAGAGTTGTTGTGTGTGTGCTCCATTGGAGTTTTGTATCCAAAGTCATTCCCAAAAATACAGTTGCATTATCTGTTTTTAGTGAAACGTTATTTACAAAAAGTCTATCTGCTATTTTAGCATCATTAGGCAATACAAATTCTATCCATTTTGTTTTATTTGAGTTCAGTACTAAATTATTTTGTCTGAACCAATGAGCAACCTGCGACAAACCACTGTTTACTTCGTCAAATTTGTCGTCATTTCTATTTATTTTAAATATCAAAGATGTGTCATCAGCAAACAGTACAATATCGCATATACTCTGAATGAAATACGGTAAATCATTTATATATACTAAAAACAAAAAAGGACCTAGGATTGAACCTTGAGGCACACCCATAACTAAGGTCGATCCAGATGACTGCACATCATTAATGCACACTCTTTGAATTCGGCTGTGAAGATAAGATGCCACGAGTCAAAGCGCGTTGTCTGTGATACCATAATGACCAAGCTTTAGCAACAATGTCTCATGTTGAACACAATCAAATTACTTGGATAAATCACAAAATATCCCTATGGCATTCTGTGAGGTCTCTCATGCATCAAAGATGTGCTTCACCAATCTCACACCCGCATCCGTTGCAGACTGACCCTTAGTAAACCCATACTGCTCAGGGTGAAGCAAGTTATTTAAATTGAAATGCCTGAGCAGTTGGTTAAGAATGATTTTCTCAAACACCTTGCTAAGAGTTAGATAGAAATGGGTCTATAGTTGTTAGAGTCGCTCTTATCACCAGATTTAAAGACAGGGATCAATTTACTATATTTCATTAAATACGGAAATATCCCTGTGTCTACGGATTTGTTAAAGATCTTGGCCATAATTGGTGCAATAATCTCAATAATAATATTAATTAATTTTACAGACATTCCCCATAGATCTGTTGTTTTTTTTTAATATTTAATGACTTAAAAGTTTTGACAATGATGTATGGGGTAACATGTTCAAATTTAAACTAAACAATGCTCTCCGCGACACAGCAGTTCAATATATTATAAGCTTCTATTGAGAATGAGCTTATTATGCTAGTGGTAGAAATTGGTATATTCTGAAAGAAGTGCTCAAATGAACTTGCCACTGCTGCATCAGAATTGATAATCTCATTCCCAATTTTAAGCTCTATGGCAGAATTATCTATTTTTTGTCCGCCTATTTCTTCACCTACAACATCCCAAGTTGTATTGATTTTATTTTCAGATTTAATTATTTTTCTCTTAATGTGAAGTGATTTGGCCTGTGTGATTCCGATCCTTTCAGAGAATTAATCGTTTTCGAGATATTTGGAATTTATGTTTTTGCAAAAACACTATTAAGTGCTCTTTAAAAAAAAAGGCCTTACATTAGGTTTTTTTTTTAAATTGAGGATTATTAATGAGGCTGTGTTGATGTTGTTGGATGATGACGTCATGATGTTTAGTAAATATCATTAATCAAACTCTTATTTTGAGTGCTAGTACTATTCAATGTTATTAAGTCTAAGTAATTAGGATTGATGTAGAGATCATTTAATCTCAAAGTGCACGCCCTTCCACCAAATCAAATTATTTTAATGTGTGAGAGAAAATATTCACTGTACTATCTTACCTGTTGCCGTGCAGCAATTTCAAAATTATTTCGAAATAAATCATCATCATCAACCTATCCTTGTCCACTGTTGGACATAAATCTTTCCAATATCAAGCCACTGAGCTCGGTTTTCAGCTCTTAATCAGCTGGAAATAATTATAAATATCTCTTTCAGCTCGAATAATTCTTTCAGCTCGAAATAAATATAAATATCTTATTATAAATAAATTATGCAGTTACTATACATTTTAATTCTTTACTTTTATCCAAAAACAAATGTTAATTATCTGCAATATTATGATGTGTTTTTTTACTATTTTCGGTTACACAGGTTCAAATATTATGGTAACCTCCCGGCACTTAATGGGATTAGGTAACGAAGGTGAAAATTGCACCTCGCCTGCGATATTGGAATTTCCTTCAGATAGTCTTACCAGATTCCAAAGACAACATGTGAGTGGTTTTACTTAATTTAAAATAAGTTTAAAAAATCGAAGGTGTACGATATTAGGCGAATGTACTTCTATATTGTCAATACCTTAAAGTATATTATTGAAATATTATTAGTTAGTAGTAAATTATTACAATTTTAGGTAAATTTTGAGTGAACTTTTAATAAATGAATGATTATATTTTACCGCTGTACATCATTAACTTGATAGTCCGAGTAACTATGCCTTTTTGTTAGTGCTTAATATTTAACTTTGTTAGCCTTATTAATCTTAGTCTTATGTAATCGTCTTGTTTTAGTAATCCTTTGATGTTGACTTTTTTGACTAAGCCTTATTCGATTAGGCAAGTAAATTTTGTTGTCATTTACATACTCTAGTGACGGTCTCACTTGTATTAGTAGTGAAGTACATTATATATAAAAAAAAATATATTTATGAATAAGGTACCTCACAGATGGACTATAGATTTTTAAATATATCAACAGAGGGTGATTATTTATATAACAAAGTAAGGTAACGGGCTGTTACTATCAAATATCCCTAGAATCCTCTAGAAATATGCAGGTCTCCTTATGATGTTTTCCTTCATCGATAAGCGTATGATAAATTGCAACTGTCAATTAGACACATAAGTTTTAATAGAAAAACTTATAGGTGCCTGCCCGGGATTCGAATCCATGATCCATCTCCCGACATCCAGCATGGTCTTGTATCATCTTTTTTATAAAATTTTCTGAACTTTAGCTGGAAAGCATTTTTTGGTATACATGCCAAGGAGGAACAGTTCAGAAAATCATGACAACTTAAATAGAACAGTAAATATAAGGATATATTTACTATTCTATTTAAGTTGTCATGATTTTCTAGATACCCAGGGTATCTTTTCTATTGTTGAATATTCCTAGGATTGATAATACATATTGAATAATGAATTTTGTCAAAAATTCCCAGGGTTATATTTTGATACACTGCGTATTAGCTGTGTACTGCTTCGTCCTGCTTGGTACCGTTTGTGAAAAATACTTCGTTCCCGCTATCGAGATAATATGCGAACGTGAGTGGCATTGCTTAATTCCATCTTATATAAATATTTACTTAGCTAATCTGTCATTTCAAAGCGTGTGTGTATTATAAAAAATTGTTTCGAGAATGCGTCATACGACTGCCGATATTGGCAAACAGTTTGAGTTTATTCAGTTCATTAAGAGTCCAATCTCTAGCATATTTTTATATTTAATTTTTTATTTTTTATTTTCAGAATATTTTATTAATATTATTATTATTATTATTTATAATTTAATTCAGAATATTTTCATATTTCTATTATATTGTAATTTAATTTTATAGATGTTTATCTATGATAATTATATTTATTCCTAAATTGAACATGTAATATTTAATAACAATACATACACCAGAAAAAGGTTCACAGATTTTGAAATTTGGAGAATTAATTTTTATGCAAAGCTATTTATTAAAAGCTATTTGGTCCTTTGTAACATAAGAACCGGTCAAGAATTTAATTATTTTTTTTACTTTTACTTCATAAAATTACCAATCCCATTCTTTTGGTAAAAATAATAATGTTATTTTATTATACAGGTACTATACATATGTATCTTTTAATTAAGGCTTAATAATGTTTTAAGTATTATTTACCAGCCATACGTTCCGTTAGGGAATCCGAGAAATGTAGAATTTATAAAATTTTTGAATCGTATTATTAGTATATTAAGTCTATATCTTAATGATTGGCAAAGAATATTAAAAATTTACGCTAAAACTTTGAACGATAAAATATATTTTTATCAGCAATTTCAGTTATGCGTACCTGTGTCAGATATCAGTTAGTAATATAAACTGAAATAAGTTGTAATAATAGAATGCTTATTGAATGGCCCTTTAGCGCAGGTGCAATGACCCCTACTTTTAGCACTGAGTGTCGCGGATTCGATTACTGCCGAGGGCCAACATTTTTTAAATACAATTTATTGGTACTTTCATAATTACATTGGCCACGGAAGAACATGTATGTAATCGTCACAAATATTGATTATTAAATATTATTTATTATTAAAAAACTATTACAGTCATAAGAGTTTCTATCAAAGAAAGATAAAATGTAAATTGTCTTCTAAGTATGATTGTAAAAGTGATATTGGTATGGATTCAACATTCAATGATCATCGGTCAGTGTCCTGCGCTATGTCTACTTTGTGAGCCTTTTGTGACTTACTCTGATAGCTTGGTTGATTGGTACTCATTGCCGATGTATATGAGGAGATAGCTATTCAGAGGTAACTTCGCAGTTTTTTTATAAACCAATAGATGTGAATGAATGATAATTCTTTTATTGTACACCACATAAATAATACATAGCACTATATTTAAGTAAAAATGAGGTCGCACAATCTAGCGGTCTAGTAGCTACATAGCGATCTCTTCCAGACAACCAGCTAAGTAAAAGGACATACATATGGACACAAGGTAAGTGTGGCATATTTGATGTACAAACAATACATTACATAAATGTACACATATAAAATATATCATATACATACATAAATAAATATATAATTATAGATATTTATAATCGTCATGATAGCGTAGACAATAAATATATGACAAATTATGTGCTCGTTACTCTCGTGTTCTATTCGCACACAATAAAATACATTTAAAAAATATTAAACTACCTATATAAGATTCTAATCAAATCAAAATAATCTTTATTCTAATAAGCTTTTCCAGGGCACTTTTGAATCTTCAAGGATCAATATGATTAATGAAGCTGCAACTGGTTCGGAATTTTTCTCTTACCGAGAAAAACCAGAAAGAAAATCGGCGGTCAATCTTTTAAACATTTTCAATTTTACATTATTAAACCGCAGTATTGTATGAAGCTGAAAAGATTTTCAAAACCGGGCATTTTAATATGCTTTACGTATAAACTCTTAAACTTAATTTAAATTTTTCTGTAGACTGGTCTAGTATGGATTGTGGAATTTTATTACAAATAGAAGCGAATACCGAGACCATCGAATGAGTTGCTAACTTGGGCCGCTTGCCCCACAGCATTATTCCATATATATTCCATTACAGGTTTGAATATGGAAGCTGATATAGCTGGTGCGACATTTATGGCTGCAGCTAGTTCGAGCCCTGAGCTCTTCATTAACTGTGTCGGGACCTTTGTGACAGAGGGAGATTTGGGTGTTGGTGCTATTGTTGGTTCGGCGGTTTTTAACGTTCTTGCTGTACCAGCTTGTTGCGCGCTCGTTGCTGGAAAGGTCTGTGTAAATAATCTACACTAATATATAAAGCTGAAGAGTTCGTTTGTTTCATTGTTTGAACGCGTTAATCTCATGAACTACTGGACCGATTTGAAAAATTCTTTGGGTATATTCATTAGTAATTCTTTGAAATAGTCCATTTATAGAGGAAGGCTATAGACTATATAGCATCACGCTAAGATGAATAGGAGAGGAGAAGCAATGAAAAATGTTGCGATAAACGGTAAAATTTAAAGCTTTCCGTGCGTGCGCTAAGGAAACGGTGAAAGTTATGCAAAAATTACTTATAATTAACTCACGATGAATACTTTTATGTTCAAAATTCAATGTCTTATGTCAAACCGATTTCCATTCGGACGAAGCTGCTGGCACAGCTAGTAATTAACAGACCGTGTTGCGACGTGAAACAGCGATGGCTGCGGCACAAAGTACGAAGAACTGATATCGGTGGTGTCTTTCGGTATTGAAGGAAAACGCAACGTTCTATCAATCTATTTTCACTTTTTTTTGAACTCCATTAATTATTAGTGAGGACTAAGTCGCTACGAATTTTTTCTATAGTTAGATCTAATCTACACCTTTTTTTCGAGTTTTGGTAATTTTATAGAAATTTAGCTACTGGGGTTCAACCGGAACCGACTAAATTTTGAAAGTCGTCTATAAAAGATAAAGTCTCAGAACCTCTGATCTACGTGATATATTTTAATCTATCATCATTCTCCTTGCCCTTATCCCGCTCTAAGTGAGGTCGGCACAACATGTTATAAACATGTTGTCACATGACCGACCCCCTGCCTGACGTCAACTTACCTTAGTCGTATTTTACAACATAAGAAAGAGGGTGGTCTATTCTACTGAACCGGATACCACACAGTGGTTCAAATTACCTTAATAGCCTTTGACGACACCTCGGTAAGGACGAGGATGTTCTATTCTACTCAGCCGGATACCACACGACAGGTCGACTTACCTTAGTCGCCTCACAACGACACGACACCTCGGTAAGAAATGAGGGTGTTCTATTCTACTACTCAGCCGGATATCACACGGCTTCATATTTTAATTTATATGTTAATTAAACAACAACCTATATCTAGAGTCCAATAATATAACATTCAAAATTGGCCACACATTGAAACAATTTTCAAAATGGAATCGCAACCTATAATGTTCGTTGTACATTGCAGGTTATTGAGTTGGACTGGTGGTCAGTATCTCGGGACTGCATGATGTATGCAGTGGCGGTCGTTGCCCTTATAATGACGCTTCTAGACGACAAAGTGTACTGGCATGAAGCATTATTACTGGTTCTAATGTATACATTTTACATTTTAGGTAAGTAAAAAAGAAAGAGGCAAGATTAATAAGTTGTTCGAAACAATTTAGGCAAAAAAAAAAATATAAACATATATTTATAAATATAATAATGTATTATAATAGTGATGTAAATTAATGATTATACTTTGATTTTGTTTAGCGATGGTGTATAATGCTTTTCTAGGAAATTTTGCAAAAAGTGGTTGCTGTACATTCAATAAAAAGAAGTTTTATACAGAGATTACGCCTTTACTAGCTGAAGGTAATACTGCTATCCTACTAATATTATTAATGCGAAAGTTTGTCAGTATGTTTTTTGACTTTTGACTGGCCCGTTGGCGAAGTGGGTAGTGACCCTGCCGTCAGCTCCACGGGTCACGGGTTCGATTCCCGCCGAGGGCAAATATTTTCTATAGATGAATTTGTTGGTCTTTGAGCCTGGGTGAATATTTGTATTTAAGTATGTATTTAAGAGTTATATAAATATATATTCACCAGTTGTCTGTCTACCATAACACAAGTATTGTGTTACTTACTTTGGGGACAGACGACCGTGTGTGTAAGTGTCCCATATATTTATATTTATTTATTTTAAAAAAATGTATGTACGTTTTTTACTCTTTCACGGCTAATCCGCTGAACCAATGTCTATGAAATTTGACACAATTATTCCTTATACACCGCGATAACATACAGGCTATAGAAATATTGTAAATTCTACAGGAATAGGATGAGATTTACAATCGTCATCCATTATCGACCGATCACACGCCAACAGTCCACGCGGTCGAAGTCGCGCGTAAAATCTAGCTATCGATAATATCTCAATAGTCAAGTCTGTCATGGCCAAACTATGAGAACGCGGGGAAAATTATAAATTGTAAACTCTTAAATATAAATCGTGTAAATTAGAAAATAAACAATAACCAACATTAATTTTCAGATAAACTCAATACGTCAAATCTGCCGCATCAACTCATCAATGATTCAGAACAGGGAATTAAAAGAAACCAGAGACATGGATCATTTGATTCTGGTAAGTTAAAAAAAATTGCCAAAACGAAATACATTAATAATTAATATTAATTAATGTAACATAATTAATAAAAATAAATCCATTCTCAATTCGATGTGGCATGATTCAGCTTCAGATGATAGCACTCACAATGATGTTGCAGCTGCAGTGGGTAATTTTGGATATAGTACATTAATATTAGAAAGAATAACTTTTAAGTTTCACTTTCATGGTACCCTCTATATATGTGTAATATTATAAATGCGAAAGTCTGTCTGTTTGTCGTTTTCACGGCGAATCTACTGAATCAATATCGATAAAATTTGGCACAATTATTCGTCATACACTGGGATTACACATAGCCTATACGAATCCTGTAAATTCAACAGGAATAGGAATATTTTTTTTAAGTCAAAAAACCGTGTATTATCTATATATATCAAGAATTTTTTTTATACACGATGTGTCAAAATCAAGCTAGTAAGTTAAAGAGATATAGGCTTTATATAGGAGACTGATGACCTCTCACATTAAAAGATATAGTATTCTATAGTATAAGATGGGTTTTGTAATTTTATTATGGTTTTTTTTACAATTTTTTCAGAGCAAATGATATTGTATCATAGAACAATCATAGGAATCAGGGGTATGTAACTCGGATTTAAAGTAGGAGTTGTAACACCGCACTGAAAATTTTGATTTTTTTTACTTTATTTTGAACGTTGATAACCATGCGAAGGGTCGTTTTGTGTCTGAGCTACTCAAGATATGTAGTAATCCCTTGAAGTGGCATTATGCACGTCCATTAGTTGAAAAAGGAAAAAATTAATTACCTATTTGTATATTTTTTTTATTCTTCTTTGACAGACTCGAACATATCAATTTTATCGTGGCCGGGCGAGAAATCTCTTTCCCAGAAACTAATTTGGTTTGTGACTTGGCCCATGACTACAGTGCTTTGGATTACAATACCGGACTGCAAGAAATATCCACGTCTTTATCCTGTCACCTTTCTGATGTGTGTCTCCTGGATAGGTGGGGTGTCTTACTTGGTTGCATGGATTATCACTATTGTAGGTCTGTATTTAATTTTCAGATAATAACTAGCTTATTACTATTACTTGGTGGTCGCCAGAACATTGTTGATTCACCTCAAAATCCATTATGACAAATGAAAACGCAGTCTGAGACGAACTCCCTGCTTACGTCTCTAGATTTAATATGTGTAAAACTGCTAATAATATTTCAGTAATAACTGGCGTTACTTGTTATGGTCTTTCAGGGGACACACTCAATGTTCCAGATAGCATAACTGGTCTCACAATATTAGCAGCTGGCACAAGTCTACCGGAAGCCGTATCAAGCGTTCTTGTAACAAATCAAGGTATGTAAAATACTTCCTCTCCCTTTTATAGACGTACCTTCAGCCTTCCAATGGACATTGCCAGAATTAATCCCTTATCCAATCTTAATCCGTGGGCTAGATTGCTAATAAGGATCTACAAGACTAAGTTTCCGGACACTAGTAGACTTTTTGCGCCCTTTTCTCCCCATTTCGCACCTTCGAGCCGTACGCGAGGTAACTCAGATCCTTTTCAGAGGAACTAACGTTCTTTGACGTCTAGAGGCTTGTTTCCATTTGAGAAAATATGCCAAATCTATACTTGGGATAAATTGAAACCGTTGTTTTCTCGATTCGTTGCCATGAGTGTATTATTTTTTTATTAAAATTTATCTTAAAATTAAAGGCGGCGTGATAAACAGGGACAAGGGCGGCATCAAGCCTAAATACATATCTGGTTAACTCATCTATAGTCTAAATATCTCGCTCAAATTAATTCATACTCAGTGACACATAGCTACCGATGAGCACGCATAATTTGAATAGAAATTTATATTTACGTTATCATTTTATAGGTCACGGCACAATGGGCATAAGCAATTCAATAGGATCGAACACGTTTGACATCCTGCTCTGTTTAGGTCTGCCCTGGCTTATCAAATCCGTATTTTATCCCTCGTATCCCGATAATCACTGGGTAAGTTCTTTATTATAATATTATTTGATTTATACCGTGATATCACTAAAGGCAGTTTATTAATTCTACGATTGAATGTTATAACATGAAATGATAAATAAGTATCGGTGATGTTAAAAACAATCTCACATTATTTAATTTCGATATTTTTAGCAAAGGGTAAACGATTGTTAGTATATATTACACGTGTATTATCTGTGTACCTATATGAAAATTCAGAAAGATCGCGACCGTCAATAACCAACAATATGTGTGATAAAAAATGTGTGTTATAGATTCACGACGTTTTTTTGATCGTATACAGCGTTGTATATTAAGTTCTACTTATGAAGCCCTAAATTTTATTTTCACAGGGAAAATCTCAAGGGAAGTTTATTTTATACCCGTGTGTTAGTCTCAATCATCACTACTCTGTTTCTATATATAAAGCAACTTTTATATTTGCTTCAGGTAACAATCAACTCAAGCGGACTTTCCTACAGCGCTATTTCTCTTCTTTCGACTTTATTAGCTCTCTATGTGTCTCTTGCCTTCAATAAATTTCAGTTAGATTGGAAAGTTGGTATTATCTGCGCATTTGTGTATACAGGTTTTCTTATATTGGCCTCATTAATTGAGCTAAACATACTTTTTTATGTAAATTTGCCGATTTGTCCACATATATAGTGTAGAACTTTAAGGATGCGTGGCAGTACCTGTGATACTTGTATGTCACAGTATTGAAAGTTGTCAACAAAGATTTATTACAAGATTTTTTTAATTTTATATTGTTATTTTTATTAACTGCGTAAAATTTATTATACGCAGTTAATAAAATAATTATAATAATTATAATTATAAAATAATTATAATATGCGTATAATTTATTATACGCAGTAAATTAAACTAATGTTTGTTACTTGTGTACTTATGTTTGTATCAGTTAAATATATACTAATTATTTTATGTTCTGTTGTATTTTTATTTGTATCTTATAACACTAAGCTATTTATCGCTAAGTTTTATCTACGGTTCCATCTAAGTCCTTATCGCTATTATAAAAAGTGGTATATTTAATGACCTATGTACAGTTAAATACGCAGTTTTATTTGTTTATGATCACGGCAGTCTTTATCGTAACAGATATAAAAGGCACTAAATAAGTACTAGAATGCATCTGTAGATGAAGAAGAGGGTGGTAGCGAGTATTGGTTCGCACGAATTAATTGTTAAAAAATTAACAGTGCAATAGATAGCATTAGCTTTCCTGTGCGCTTCAGAATTATTCTATCACCATTATCTCCTTCCCCAAACTTCTAAAAACGACTCAACAATATGCGATTCACCTACACTTATACACTTATTCATCATCTTCCTGCCCTTATCCCACTCTAAGTGGGGTCGGCACAACATGTTATAAACATGCTGTCACATGATTTGGCTGCGTTTTCACGACCGGCCGCCTGCCTGACATCAACTTACCTCTGTCGTGTTTTACGACACCTCGGTAAGAAAGAGGGTGGTCTATTCTACTAAACCGGATACCACACGGTGGGTCAACTTACCTTAGTCGCCTTTTACGACACCTCGGTAAAAAATGAGGTTGGTCTATTCTACTCAGCCGGATACCACTCGGCGGGTCGACTTACCTTAGTCGCCTTTTACGACACCTCGGTAAGAAATGAGGGTGGTACTATTCTATTCAGCCGGATACCACACGGCGTACCTACATACACTTATTATAAGCTATTAATTAAATTAATAGCTAATAATAAGTATTAAGTAAACTTAACTTAAGCTAGGCTTTTTTTAATCGTTTTAAACCTGTTTTTGGGCACTAAAAAAATAAAAAAGTTTTAATTTAATTAAACTTAAACTGTCACGTCAGCGTAGCTTATTCGGGGAACGGGTGGTATTAAGAAATGAAAATACCTAGGATCAAGCCCCATCTACCCAATTATTTTTGTTTTTATGTTAATTATATTTTAATATATATTTTTGTATTAATTAAATTAATAGCTAAGTAGAGAAAAGTGGCCAATAATGACTTAATTTCTCTTCTTCTTTTTTATACGATGGACTCCACGGCTGGATATGGGTCTCTTTACGGGATTTCCACGCCACATGAACTTCTGCGTAAGGGTTCTACCGCCACTGCGTTTAAATGAAAGAATGTTTTTACGTTTATAAAAAAAAAATACAATTAATATTATGAAGACTTGCCATAATTATATGAAATATATTTCCTTCATTTTTTACCTACTGTATTTTAGAAGAATGACCTATAATTACTAAGCGAACCTATTAACGACGCCTATTTTTTCTTAAAACGCTATTCACATAATTGTTATAGTCACCTATTATGTCTAATTCTTACCAATTCAATGCTCTCACGTACATTAATCTGTGGATTGCCCGGAATTTACTATTTTTCTTGCCACCGATAATCCTAAGACAATGTCTGACTTGTTCATATAATGAAGCGGCGCTTTCTAAATATATAAGGTTACATCAGTGGCTACATTAAGGGGGATTATAAAAATAATAAATAATAAATATATGGGACACTTACACACACGGTCGTCCGTCCCCAAAGTAAGTAACTTAATACTTGTGTTATTGTACACAGATAACTGGTGAATATATACTTATATATTTTTAAAATACATACTTAAATACAAATACACACCCAGACTCGAAGACCAACAATTTTATTTATAGAAAATGTTGACCCTCGGCGGGAATCCAACCCACGACCCGCGGAGCAAAAGGCAGGGTCACTACCCACTGCGCCACGGGCCAGTCGTCCGGATTTAGTGGCATCTATTAATATGTTAATTAGAAATTTTAATTTAAACACGTTAATCCAAAGGTTACAGTGTAAATTTATAATAAAATCATAATGCGTCACGCGTAGAGATTGTGGTAGTGAGTGTGTGTAGTGCTTGTGTGGAGTGTTGGTTTTGGCGGCGTTATGTGATACGTGTGGTGACCTGCATAAGGTATGTGATTGTTACCTGCTTTATATATAACAACCTATAACAAACGCGGATTACATCAAAATATTTTTATTGTAACTTCTGTACTATGGAATTCCGCAAAGTAACGCTTCCTATAAATCATAATCATATATTTTCATTATAAAAATCTTTCAAGGAGTAAAGTGGTTATATGACTATAGACCATTCATCATACATTAGCTAGCGTAGCTCGTTAACATGAACATTAAATATTACCTGATTACTAACTGAACACTACGCCTTTCGTTAGTGTCGTGAAAGAATGCCACGCCATCATTAAAAAAGTAGAAATGATATAATAGTACATACTAATATGCTACCTGTGTGAAATAAATATTAAGATTACTTCAATCAACAGAGTATAAAACAACTAAAAAACTTTGAAAATAAAAAGTTAAAAATATATATATAAGTATTATTGTGAAAAAAGTGTGGGGTCCTCGCAGTATTGCAAGATGGCACAAAATTCAAAATTCATAAATCCTAGTAATATTATAAATGCGAAAGTTTGTAAGTGTGTGTTTGTTACAGTTTCACAGTAATCCGCTGAACCAATATACCGGGTAACAGGAAGAGCTGTGATAGCCCAGATAGATTAGATGTGTCTAATTGTCACGCACACACACATACACACGCACGCACGGACGCGCGCACACACACACACATACACACACACACACACAACACTAAAATTATATTAATGGTGGGGTGGGTTTTATTACTATTTTTTTTCTTGAGTATATAGAAAGGTTTATATATTTTTTTATTATTTTTTTTAAATTCATAATCTATTCCTTACTTTTTTTTATATTTGTTCAAATTAGTCGTCACCTGGCATTAAGCAAAAAAGAAATATTGTTGACTCTTGCTAGCCCTAGCACAGGCCTAGGTCTATTTGGGCTGCATATTGCTATACACAAACAACCAAATGAAGCTAGTCTGGTGCTTTGTTCTCTAGTTTAAGTGTAAAATGTACTCACATAATTGTTCAAATAAAAAATAAATAAATAAAATTGATAATTGCAATTTATCACACGCTTTTCGGTAAAGGTAAACATCGTGAGGAAACTTTCATATCTCTAGAGAATTCCGGAGATATGTGTAACCTACCATTCCGCATTGGAGCAACGTTATACGTCTTAGCTAGAATCCATCTCTCCAGAATGCACGGAGAGATGAGGCCTATTCCCAGCAGTGGCAGAGTAACAGGCCGATACTTACTTACTGAAGGAATAGGATGACATTGAAAAGCGCCATCTATTAACCTATCAAGCTATCACGCGAAAACAGTCCACGCTAAGTTGTGGGTAAAAGATAGTAAAAGGTAAAAGATAGAAGAGTATACTATATTCAAATTAACTTGTAAACAAGAGCTTTGAATCGTCAACTCTCCTGCTGATTCGGAAAGATGTTCCTATCTAGAAGAGCCAGCAAGAAACTCTGGTGATGCTCTTTTCAAAATATAATTTTTATTACTAGTTACATTTAGACATTACTGCACACAGCGCCCTACGCCTTTTTCACAGCAATACTAGCCATATGATATTTTTCATACCTCATTAAATACACACACATATACATATACATACATACATGTGAACTTAAAATAAAGCTTGTAAAAATAAGTAGAGAACAAACATCATTTTCCTACCCATATCCTACTTAAAGTCGGACAACATATTCTTCCTATAATTCGCCACCTCTTGCGACATGTTATAAACATGTTGTCCATGTGACATGTTGTTGTCGGTCGCAAAATACGTGACTAAATCATGATTTAGTCACGTATTTTGCGACCGACAACCTGCCTAACGTTAAATTACATTTTGCGACATCTCGGTAAGAAAGAGGGTGGCCTATTCTACTCAACCGGATACCACACGGCAGGTTCACTTACCTTAGTCGCCTTTGAAGACACCTCGGTACGAAATGAGGGTGGTCTTTTCTACTCAGCCGAATACCACAGGGCGGGTCGACTTACCTTAGTCGCCTTTGGAGACACCTCGGCAACAAATGAGAGTGGTCTATTCTACTCAGCCGGATACCACACGGCTTACGAAACTCTCGAATTGTATAGTATTCCTAATTTATCTTTATTGAATAGTTTAAATATATTGTAGCATACATGATCGTTAGATACGAAAAGGGCTAAGAGGTACCTCTGCGCCGTATTTCACCGAGGCAATAAAATAAATATCAGTAATAGAAAACAGTCCAGACCTTATAATATTTTACACTCCATCTTTAATGCTAATTGACAATGATAAGTTGTGAATGTTGAAGCACTTAATCAAATAATTTAATTAGGACATTTAAAACTTTTATTATCTTCATATACGTCTGAGTAAAATTTATTGTAGTGAACAGTTATGTAAACTATAAAAAATATAATAGGGAGTTACAATACGACTATTTAAAAAAGTGAACATGCAACTACGCGGTCGACGGCTCATTCTTCGCACGCACTTCTATCTTGTCTAAAACACGAGTACTTGGAATTGTAAAACATCAGTCACACTGTTAATCAATTCTAATTGAATTACACATTCTTATTTATGTGATCATGACTTATATCTAAGGCCGTGATGGCATAACAGTGAGAGCGTCTGACTAAATGACTGAGACTTCATAGGGGGAAATTTATGAATTTCCGTAAAACTTTTGTTTTATTTCATTTTTAGCTTTCTAACTCCGTGCCAGATTTTGTGATGAAACCTAGATAATTCCTGGGATATGTATAGTCTATTAATTCGCGTTTACACAGCGTAGATGTAGGCTTCAAATCTCTCCCCAAAAACAGAGGAGACAATTGAGTAATACAGTATTGGACTGATACTTTATTAAATAATACCCGTTAAGCACATCCAATTATAATAAAAAATCTATAATATATGTAAATCATAATAAAATAGTGTATCTTTTTTGGTAGTTACCGTTTTATAGACATTTATTTTAAATAAAAATGGGTTTGGAATGATGTCTAATTTTATTATTATGTAATAATAATATATTCATAGATACAGTTATACATACAATAATCAAATCAAATCAAATATTATTTATTGTACAACAAAAAAAAAATCAACACTCTTAGAGGAAAGTTAATAGTATAGTATAGTAACGGCATAGAATCAAAATTTGTCATAATCACTTGCTACTTTTACCAAAATTTGACAAACTTTTATCAAATATAACTTGTTTATCTTAGGTCCACTGTAAATGTAATATTTAAGTTACAATTTATTTATAGGGGCTAAAAGCTTTAATAAATATTATACGTAAAACTTTTTTTTTATTCAACAAGGTTGTATAAAATCCGCCGTGTGGTATCCGGCCGAATGGAACAATACCACCCTCATTTCTTACCGAGGTGTCGTAAAAGGCGACTAAGGTAAGTTGACCCGCCGTGTGGTCTCCGGTTGAGTAGAATAGACCAATCTTATTTCTTACCGAGGTCTCGTAAAGGCGACTAAGGTAAGTTGACCCACCGTATGGTATCCGGTTTAGTACAATAGACCACCCTCTTTCTTACGTGGTATGAGGTGTCGTAAAATACGCCTGAGGTAAGTTGACGTCAGGCCGGCGGCCAGACTTAAAAATGCAACCAAATCATGTGACAGCATGTTTATAACATGTTGTGCCGACCCCACTTAGAGTGGGATAAGGGCAGGAGGATGATAAACAAGGTTGTATAAAATATATTGTATGGCTAAGTTCTACGTAACTTCAGAGGATAATGTACTTAGTATAATAATAATTATTTTTACTGTTTTTCCAATAACACTTGCGGTTTTTACCATAAACAAAGAAAATATGACAAACTATTTATAATAATTTCAATGCAGTCTCTAGTCGACCCAATATTATACATTTTTAAACCGATATAAAACCACTAATGATTTATTTTTTTACACTTTATATAATTTGGTTATGTATACATATTTGTTACAAACTATTTTATAACTTTCGCATAAAGTCGCAGCATGCAAAATTTTCTTGTTTTCTATTTTCCAAATCAACCAAAATATGTTTATGAGTGTAACACACTACAACCACTAAAAGATAATATACTTATAGAAGATTATTTCTTAGGCTAACGCAGTAGCAAACAAAAATCTACCCTCGTAGTTTCTTATGGTTATGGAAATGTATATATCTCTTATATATGGTTCGTACATTTTTCAACTTATATATAAAAATTGTAAAGCCATAGAATAATTTTTATATGAGTAAATGAAGATAACCATTAAAAAAATTAACAAGAAAATTAAAAAGTAGATATTGAATTACCAAAAAAGTAAACATAATGACAGTGACTATATTAATCAGTGATCCGTTTTTTAATTGATTATTTTTTTAATTTTCTTTATAATAATTACACATGTGAGAAAACATGCATGTCCTGGGATATGTGTAACCTGTCAATGCGCATTCGAGCAGCGTGGTAAGGTTAAACTCCGTGGACTCTCTACTCTTATCCTTTATCCTACAGTTAAAGGGAACTATCGCAAAGCGAATTACATCAACATACATTTCCTTTTTCTTTAATATTTATTAAAGTCTTATTTTTAAAGTCACGTTTTACTTCTGTCTAGGTGTGAATATGTCCTTACACAATATTATACAATATACATGAGTGCGTGTGCTCTCGCTTTCCGTGCATTACAAAAAGCAATGAGAAAACTGTTTACAATGAAAAATCACTGTGTATTACGCATAACGGTGATCGGTAGATTACATAGCTCCTGATCGGGAACAATAACACTATTTAAATATATTACACCATTTATCTAGGTATTATTGCTTTAACAAGACGTTCCCAAAGACTCGGACGAGATGTACTTTGTATGCTAGATGGATACGTAAGCGGTGATGACATACAAATTCTTACTGGCGATGACGCTGCCATGACAAATGGATATGGGTGCTTTGCTATTGGAGATGAAGAACCAATCAGGCTTAGGGTCTTTTTTGGATTTTTTATCGGAGTTTTTGACGAATATTTACGACTCCCTCCGCCCAGAAGCAAAATAGGTATTCCAGTTTTGTTCGGTCTGGAACTCTTTTTGGTAGTCGGCCTAGTGGTGGTAGTGGAAGACGTTTCTATTTCGGGAAAAATGCTGTCTTCATAATCTCTGTCTTCGACTAGCGGAGCTACATACATGACTTGTCTAAGGCTATTAATATCTTGGACCAATTTAGCGTGTTCTTTGACTATATCATCACGGTTCCATTGTACATCGAATCTCCTGGTGATTGCGTTAAGCCTTCGAGTTAATGGAGGCCAATACTTTGGTGTTGTGATATCCAACATCGCAATTTTCCTTGGTAAACGCCAACCTGATGGGAATAAAAATACAAAATACAAAGAGGTGTAATAACATTCTCATATTATTTTATATAAGTAAGATAAGTAGCATAATGCATTTTGCATAATATATTATCATATTGCACACATCATTTTTTGTTCTGATTATGAACCTCCAGGTGCGTTATGTGTAGGTATATGTTTAAGTCCTAAGACATTAGGAAAAAAAAACCAATTATTTCGCTGGACACTGCACTCGAATTAGAACTTTCGAGTAATAATAATGAATATCAAACTAAGACACAATGAAATGGGTTGTTCAGATAGTTCAAAATAATACTATCAAACAATAATATGATTCATAATCTTTTTATTTAAATACAGCTTTTAGATTATAACGAATGGAGACGAATTTTTGTATTACCTGTATCGTAAGATCTCAAAGGCATCGCAGTGGGATAGTCATAGCACTCAAACTGAAATCAAAGATGTAAACTTATTAAATAATAAATAACTAAATTAAATTTCGTATATGTTTGCTGTTTAGTTAGTAGCATTGGTGTAGCTTACGGACCAGTTACTTTCTTTACGAACAGTTTACAGGACAAAAGATTCAAAAGATCGGAAGGAATACGGAGGCTGGATTTTTAGTATCGGTCTTAAAAATAAAAAAAATAATATGAATCAGCAAGAAACATTATACGAGTGAGGTAAAAACATCAGAAATTATAGGGTCGCCGGTATTGTTTAATGTCATTAAAAACAAATGCAATGTCAGTCGTGAAAACAATTAATTAACAAATGTGTTGCGTGCTAAGATAGTATCGCGGAAGAAATTACTAACATAATATTTGAAGCAATTAATATGAAAAGTAAATTAGCTCGCTTAGCGCCGACAATGTTGTTCACAAAGCTGGTATATACAGACAAATTAATAACTGTATGCTTTAATTAAATGTCGAAACAAAGTTACTACGAGGTATTTTTGTGTTTATCTATTCAAGTCGACTACCAATATGTTAAAATATTATACTGTTATTTGATTTGAAAAAATATATATTTTTAATATTTCTTAACCAAGTAAACTTTTAAACAAGTGCTTTTGAATCTTCTAGTAAGTGTTGGTTCGGATTTTTTTGCTACAGAGAAAAGCCACAAAGAAACTCAACGACTGCTCTTTTCCAAATATAGTTGTTATAATTAGTTACATTTCGTCATTTCTATCTTGTGAAAAGTCGAAGAATAGATAAATCCATGGATTTTATCATTTATCACTACTCCTGCCTTACTATTTACGACTCAAGCTTTCTGTGTTAGCCTCATTTTAATTATTATTTTAAACTCATATAATGGCAAAGGTAAAATTGAATATGGAATTTCGATATAGAATCATGTACAAAACACCCATAAACGATTTCCGTACTTTGTTAGGCGCAAAGCAGGATCATCAAGCTTAAGTCGGTTTTAACTTTGTCTATTAAAAAACATTATAGTTTATTTGTTCTTTTTATTATATTTAACCCAGTTTTAAAATGTTAAATTATGTTTTTAAATACTTCGTCGCTCTCTGCAGAGTTTATTTGTCAAACATACGCCGGCATCTTGACAGTTTATACTAACCGCTATAAGATAATATTAGAATAATTATTCCAAAACAAGTAATTTCTTAAAAAATAGGAATGCATAATTTATCTTGAAAGGAAAATTAATAATTACATTCTTACATGTAATAATGAAAATCGCAAGATAATGTACTTTTTATATACGAAATTAGATATATCAAAGATATGTACTTATACGTACGTATATTTTATATATTAATCGTACTGTAAGTAAAGTATTGCAGTAATAGTAATGTAAATAGTAGTTAAATTTTTTGTAACAATTAGGTATCAATAAGTCTTTAAAATTTTCCAGATATTTTGTTTCTAAATTAAATACGTAAAATTGCAAACAATGCCGTATACCGTAATGCCTATTTCATTGAATGAAATAAAAATATTATGCAGAAAGAATAATCAAACATGTAAATCAGCGACATCTTTCTTAAATTAATTTTTTACGTAAAGAAAAAAATTTCCGAGTATATATTGTTCTAGATAAACAAATAAAAATCAAATTACCGGGGATCCAGTGTATCTTGAGTTTAAAAGTCGAACGTCCACCATTCCGCTAACAACAAACAGCACAGCATGAAACACCGCCAGCCTTCGAAACATCGTTAAGTCGACTAACGAACGGTAAGAACTATCCTAGGCTACCTACCACCTCCTTTCTTTCACTCCACAATATAGGTGGGCCCTTTCACTCCCCGATATCTTTAAAATCTATTTCACTAACTCGTTATTTTTTAACGTAACTACAACCATTCGGAGTTATGCTACTAATATAATAAATGCGAAAGTTTTGTATGGATGTATGTTTGTATCTCTTTCACGGCGAATCCGCTGAACCAATATCGATGGAATTTGGCACAATTATTCCTTGTACACCGGAATAACATGTAGGCTATAGAAATCCTGTTAATCCTACAGGTATAGGATGATATTGAAAAGCGCCATCTATTATCAACCTATCACACGACAACAGTCCACGCGAATACAATCTTGTGGTTAATATAAGCAGACTGTTTGTCATGATGGGCTGCATTTCCAAATTCAAACTTCATTTTCAAGTTCATTTTGTAAACCAGGATAGTTAATTCCGATAACCAGATAGATAATTTCGCTGTCAATTGCAAAGTTATGATAGCTCAATTGGGTATCGGACGATCTCGAATTTAGAATACAAGGATGGATACCAGATAAAACCTTTTTTATATTTTTAATTGCAATTTTGTTCTATTTAAAATAATTATCGAGCACGGCTCGGTCACCTAGATGCTAATAATAATAAGTAAAAGAGTAATGAAAATTAAAGTAATGGTGACGATTAAAATGTTTTAAGGAATTATTTAATAAAACACTCATTATGGTAAGGTATGTTTATTACAAATACTTAAACGATACCAAATATTTACATTTAAGAATAAACTTAAATTCGGTGCAATCGCCGTATCTACCGATGGATAATAAAAAACAAACATCTTTAGACTTTTAATTAATTTGAAACAATCAAGTTTAAATAATAATAAATATTAACTATGCACCTCTGATGCTCTACAGAGAATTGTTTTGTAGAAATGCCGCAACATTGCTCACTTTTTATGTGGATAATTTAAATTGAGACGTAACGGGAATTACGTAATGTGGTCTGTTGTAGAATTTGGTTTTGCGTTTATTTTTTGTTAAAATTGATCATTCAACATAAATAAGTTTTATATATGATGAAACAACGTCGCAACGTAAAACGTAACGTCCCAATTTTATTCGCTTAAACAACCTTTGTACCTTTTGCACCTTAAGTAACAGCTTCATTGTATATTACTACCATTTATCTAATTTAAAGAATTGGACCTTATTTTATGAAGGTCCATAACACAAAAGTACTAATAGATACTTCGTTATAATGCGGGATTATTCGCGTTTTATAGCAAAATAATGCTATCATTAATTTTGTAGCATTAAGCCCTAAAAAGGACCCAGTCAATTGTATCAATCTTTATAAAACCAAATTTTAAGGGGCAAAATATTATTGGGGTATGGTGACTTTACATTTTACCGAAACTTTAAGAAAGCAATTTATTTTACATTTCTACTTTTATTTGAGTTTGATTATATCCGATTTTTGTACCCGATAATCGAATCTTAATATTAACATGAGCTTATTTTAGAAGTTATTTATAACATTATAATAGTGATATTAAAATAATGGGCGTTATAAGGCGAACTATAACCATTCGGGGTAAAAAAGCTACTACGACACTGATTGATATACTTCAACATTGTAAATAAAAATATTATTTTTTTTAAACGAAATTAATACCCTTGATATAGATGAGTATTTCATACACGAAATCGAAACCATACATCCAACTACGTCACGTGTCACTTCAGGCATTTTACATAATGATTAAGGCTAACAATCGGCAATCAATCTATATTATAGTTTATGTATATAAAAATTTTATAAGACTATACCGAGAATAAATTGTATAAATACTAAGGCATTGTAAAACGTCTCTATATAATTTTACTATGATTGATAGACTACTGATACATATTACTTATAGGCAAACAGTTTAACTAAGTCGTCGCTTGCGGTATACAAGGGCGTGGGGGTACTACGAGAACAAGGCCTAAGGCAGGTGAGAGCGATCACCTCTTGTATATCTCGCTACGGCCGCCGTTCGCACCTATCTCAGCTCATATTCTCGTCCTACCTCCGCACCCTCGTACCCCGCTAGCGAGGACTCAGTTAAACCGTTTCTCTATAATTACATACATGATGTCAAAAGGATATTACCTGATACATATATATATTTATTTATTTAATTAAATATATAACTAAACTTTTACATTTGTTGAGGTGTCGCTTTAGCATTGTGGTACAAGTTGAAAGTACATTTAGCATACATTCCAACATATTTTAACATATAGCGAATAGTTTCTTACGTCTAAGTACTTACATTATTAAAATACTTGAAATATAAAGTAAATGATGCGGTCATAATAAATTCAAATTGAAATTCTTAATATTTCTTATATTTTAAAGCACTTTAAATCCTCGAGTTATGTAAAAACTAAGATAACTTCGGTCTCTAAGTGTATATTTCAACGTCGAAAAGAGTTGACTTATTTACAAAAAGGCACCTAATAATAAGATATAACGGACAGTTAAATACTATTTATATTATCTGTTGTTACATATAAATAACATAAAACATTTGAGTCTAATAATAGGCATATATATAATAACATTAATGAAATATGTACCATTACAAATATGTAAAGAAACGCATTAAGTATATGTTTCCATTAGAAGTTTCATTAAATGTTTTGACGTTCTATATAAATCAAGTTTCTAGTGAATTTTTACAAAACATCAAACAATAGCTGGTACTCATAATATTGTATAGGCTATTTAAAATACAATCGCGATATCCTTGTTTTTTTTGTGTAAGGGAAATCTAAAATTTGTGTTTTAAATGCATTAACATACAGATTTGACGAAAGTCGTTTAAAGTTGATCTACCTGCTCTACTAGACATTTTATTTAAATTTTAGGTCACACTACGTGCAACCGACACTAGATAGTTAAATACAAGGTATCAGTGGCCTAAAGCCCGGGAAGAATGGCTTTGGCATTCGCCAGATAATGAGCGATAATATTAAAATATCGATCAAATAATAACATAAGCTGAACGATGAGGTTCCTGTGGGTGACTTAGCACTACCATTTACTAAAGGTTTTAGTCTTTCTAACGACCGTAACCATCCATGTTTAACTAAATAACGTTTTAAATAAAATAAATAATTTAGAGACTCGAGTTATACCATATCTACATGCACATCTACTCAATTTGTATTTAACAGTCACTCGCCACTTGAAATGTTTTTTTTTTTGACAATTCATCGAAGGTATATCGACATAAAAGATTGTCTCGCATATAATTAAATTTCAACGCGATCCACTCTCAAGCTCCCTACTGAATCTGATGTCGTGAAAACGTGTTTTCTCCAACAAAAAACACGTACTCGTACGGTCATGGAGGACATTTTATCATTAAAAATAGTGATATTAATATTAGTATGCATAACTGGTCCTAAACACGTCAACTAATACGCGAACATACGATCATTAAAATTTACATCTCTAGACTTAACATATTTGACGTACATTTGAATTTATTTGGGCAATTTACAGAAAAATCTACACTTATATATAACTGCATTACCAAGCATTTAACTAACATTTAGTTGAATTGTATAAAAATTTATTTGCTCAATCTATCACTGGCTTAAAGCCGAGGCAGTGACATAACATAGTGCATGATTATTCCGTATTAACTACGATAATTTTAACCAATCTTTCTAAGCTTACACTAAAGGGCTTTGATTTTACTAAGATAATCAATAAACATAATGATCAAATACAATTAGGACGTGAAAAACAATTAATTGCACTGTTTGTGATAGGATATTCAAAATATACATATTCCATACATGTATGGCTATAATAGTACTAATATTAAAAAATCACATCGTCATTGTATCCAAGTCTGTACGGTATATAGAGAAGGTAAGACTGTTTATTCGAAAACAACGTATCCAGCCTCTTTTCTATGGACATACCTAAAGGGTCTCGCAAACTGTGAAGAAAGGTGGTACTAAAATATTGTAATTTTACAATATAAGCTCACAAGTATAAGGATCATAGTCGTCTTTTTAAACTTTACAGGAGTATCAGATTGTTTATAAAATATTACAACACCTCGTCGATGATATAAATTATGTTTCCTTTGACCCTTATACATAATCATATCTTTCAAACGGCAAGCAAAAAGGTAGAAAAACATTACATAATAATAATAGATATTCTCGAGAAATGGTAACCACATCAACCATTTTTGTGGTTGTCATAATACAATGTTACGGTTTGAACCTCTTCACGCGGGCGGAGCCGCTGACGCTAGTCGTTTATATATCTAGGTCCAGATTTTTAACTTGTATTTAGTAACTTTTAGTTGATATTATTTTAAGCCGTGTGGTATCCGGCTGAATAGAATAATACCACCCTCATTTATTACCGAGGTGTCGTAAAAGGCGACTAAGGTAAGTCGACCCGCCATGTGGTATCCGGCTGAGTAGAATAAACCAGCCTCATTTCTTACCGAGGTGTCGTAAAAGGCGACTAAGGAAAGTTGATCCACCGTGTGGTATCCGGTTTAGTAGAATAGAGCACCCTCTTTCTTACCGAGGTGTCGTAAAATACGACAGAGGTAAGTTGACGTCAGGCAGGCGGCCGGTCGTTAAAACGCAGCCAAATCATGTGACAGTATGTTTATAACATGTTGTGCCGACCCCACATAGAGTGGGATAAGGGCAGGAAGATGATGATTCTCGAGAAATGGTACTTGTTAAAATTACTAATTTATATATTGGTAACAATGTATGATGCTCTGATATCTAAAATTAATGTGGATAAAATAAACAGTTAAATCTAATTAGTCTTGAAACGGGGACCTCGATAGCGATCAAACTCAGTCTCGTCAACCCGATTTTAGCACGTAAATACAAAGCCGCGTACAGACATCTCGAGGCGTGCGTCGCCAATAGTCCGTCACGCCTGCCTCAACCTGAGGCATACGACAGAACATTTATACATTCGTCCCGAATAACAAAGGCTCAAGCTGAGCACACAAACAACCACGGATTGTATTCGTCAGTAGAAAAATAGGTCCGACAAGGCGAGACGTGCGGCCTATATAGTAATTCATTAAATATTAAAAAAGAGAAAAGACGCTAGTGGATAAAACCATTTTTTATGGACCGGTTAAATTATGGGAATACATGGGCTCCATGAGTCATGGGGCGTGCAAAGCAAACAAAACGTCCGTCTACACGGAGCGAGCTCTGAGGCAGCGATCGTATGACGCAAATGCTCACTGTGAAAACACACGTCCACAGAGCTCGAGGCATGCCAGACGAACCATGCGCAACGCACGCCTCGTGATTTCTGTACGCACCTTAACAGACATAGTTGTCTGTTAATATTTTTATACCTACGTTAAGGTGCGTACAGAAATCACGCCTCGTGATTTCTGTACGCACCTTAACGTAGTTATAAAAATATCAATTACACTGAGCAGATTATAAATATGAACAAAGGATTGTGAATCCGCTTACCAATCAGCATGAAAAAACCTTGACTATATTCGACACCACTAAGCAGTGTAAAATTGAAACAAACAGTAACAGTACACATTTGTCGTAAATAAAATGTTCCAAAATATCGTTAAACCTATCTACAAAAGTGCTACAGCCAGTATCTAAAAATACGAATATTACTAATAATTTTTACTGTCTACCTTTTTGCTTATTATAGATAACAGACCTTCTGATCACTATTTCCCTTAATAGTTATTATGCATTATGGTGTATCAGATGCAAGCACACAGATAGTAAGAAGACTTGCTTCAAACACCTTTGAAGCCAATATTTTATAGATAAATAACTAACTTAACCGTGAGTCCTATTAGGCGAGTTATTACACACCACTTCCTGAGAAAATTATTTAAGTTATAATTATTTATATGTCCCATATATTTATTTATTTAAAATAAATATTCACATACAAAATTGCATTATAAGCTTAATAAAATTAAATAATATCCACATCACATATAATAAAAACCAAAATACATGCATCCATTTAACCCAGTGATGTTTACAATTTTTTTTAGTATTTGTTACTTATTGGATGTGTTTAGTCAAAAAATAATAACAATTAAATAAAATTAAATTAATCAATCTATAAAACTTAGTCTTAGTCAAGTCAATGCTTCCAATTACTGTAATATTATGTCAAAAAATGTCTATCTCTAGCCATGTGGTACATTTTGTCAATTATATTTATGTAAAAAGATAACACTAACATCATAAGGCAGTAAATTTTTCTTCAAATATAAAAATTAAATTAATTACGTCATTGCAGACATAGTTGTGATTGTGATAATCTTTATGAAACACACAAATTTATACATAAAAAGATAAATTGTGGCCTTATCCCATCTAGAATAAGACTTTCAAGCTTTAGCTCGAGTATGTTAGCATCTAATGGTAAGGTGATGCTAACATCACTCCACATTAGTTTTATAACCGAAACTGTATAAAAGAGAAGCATAACTACGGGTTCACTAAACAGCAATAACGTGGCTTTGAAAACCATTATAAAATAGTATCATAAAAAAAATTGGGCACTAACCAATTTTTAAACACTTTGTTACTTTTTTGGTATTATATTCTCTACAAACCTCAATTTATATACCATAATACAAACACAGCTTATGATGTGGTTAAATTAAACTTTTCTACGTTAATTGAGAGACCAACTGTTTATAAATTAATCTTATTCGATATAAAGTCATTAATTTCACAAAACACTGTGGTATTACAATTTTTGTGTACACTTACATATTGGAATGTACACTAAGTGTAAAGTAGGACAAAGGCATTGGCAAGCTCACGGCTTCGTACCAATCAGTAGCGCTGCATATATCTGTAACAAAATATTTGTGTTTCAATGATCCATAATTCTAAAAACATTCTTACAATAACAGAAAAAATCTCATATGTACAGTAAGTATGTTGTTTGATTCAGTTTAAAGAAAACGATTATTATTATACAGAAACATTCCTTCAGAGGTAATACTTTCGTAACCATACAAACTACAGAAAAAGCCTGCTATAGAGAGGTAATAGCCATTCTTCAACAGTAATATTGCGATCGTATTTTTGTTTTGTAGTTTTCTCAACGTTTAAGAAGTTAAAGGAACATTCGCGATACGAAGCGTTCAATTATAAATCTTAAGTTTATTTACAAAAAATCTAAAATAACCATAATCTAAAATATCGAGGGAAACTTGTTTGAAAAACGATTACTGAACATGTAAATTTTCGTGATCATGATCGAACAGCCAGACTTGAATATTAACAAATTAACTCTTGGGTTCCCTATATAAAATATTTTTTTTTACTTATGAATAACTGAATATACTCCATTTATTACATACTAGCAATCGCTGCGCCTGCACCCGCATGGAAACATAACATAACCGTAATATAGTATTTTGATAACCATAAGAAATGGTTAAAGTGGGTTAACCTTAAAAGCTAAACATATGCTGTCGCGGACTTTTATTTAGAACTCTTAGAGGGGAACAATTTTGTAATACATGATTTTTTAATAACTATCACCGTTTACTCAGCGCTCGCAAGCAAAGCTTTAAATTTTGCCGTTTTGCTAATATTTTTATTTCTGCTCCTCTCCTCTTAATCTTAGCGTGATTTTATATAGCCTATAGCCTTCGTCGATAAATGGCCTATCTTAAGAATTTTTCAAATCGGTCCAGTAGGTCTTGAGATGACCACGTTCAAACAAACTCTTCAGCTTTATATATTAATATAGATATACATTCTGCATAGTATAGCTATACTGGTGTCCCAGTAAGAACAAAAAAACTCAAATATGATCAATTCATTTAAGACAAAAAAGAGTTACACAATTAAGTCAAATAGGAACTAATTTATAGAATTTATTATGATAGAGCATTAAGCTTTACGATTTTGTCGTGGAGTCTATCTTCTGATGATGCTTGGGTTGCGGGGCGAAACTATTATTGAGTTGGTGATAGTGAACATGTGTATTGCTTGTGTAGTGTATTGTGGTGGCGGTGGTGGAGGTTTGTGCATGTGTTTTTACCAATCCGACATATATCAGGAAGGAAAACGGATTGTCCACTCTACATTTAGCATTATTTATCTTTCCTATTTTACTTAATCGCGGAGTGTAGCAAAATAATTTCATTATTACTTATATAAATATTATTGCAAATAGGAACTATTTTTTTATATAAATGCAAATAACCCTCGCAGTGCTCTAGCCTGGAAAAAAAACCTAAATTAAAATTCTTGAGACTTTTGTCTTTCCATCAGAGAGGCTACCTATCGGCCCCCAGAGGAACTATTATTTATATTACACATAAAGATACATGCAAAAACAAAATTACACTTACATGTTTTCTAATACAAATTAATTTTTCCAAAAGTTTATTAGAATATGAATAAATGACAATGTTTCTCTATTTCAAGAGTGTTCTTGTGAACTTTTACAAGTCTTAAACATTTATTTTATAGTATGAAAAAAAAAACATTTCTATTTCTCCAGATTTCTTATTGTTTATTCAATAAAACGATTACTCCTCATCATCAATATCATTGACATCAGCAAACTGAAAATTTCAGTTTCGTTGCATTCTTAAGTGCCATTAATATCCTCATATCACTTATACCATTTTATCCATTATATTATGTAGCCTACTATAAAGTTATCAAAATACAATAAAAAAAATGAGAATGATTAGGCTGGATCGGTGATAGAAAAGCCTACTTATACTGTTGAGATTGATGTAGATGTCAATAATGTGTGGATATAGCTACTGTCTGACCCTGTACAACATAGTATGACTTAATATAACTATTTATAAGTAGGTATTATGTTCAAAAGAGCAACCGCCGAGTTTCTTGCTGGCTCTTCTCAGCAGGAACAGCTTTCCGAACCAGCAGTAGAGTTAACGATTCAAAAGCATGTTTACAAATTTATCTGAATAAAGAAAATTTGAATGGCCTGGCCTATAATAGTAATTCTAATAGTGGTGGATTCTACTACAATATGAGGAAAATACTATCGCTAAGCAGTGGTATGTGGTATTTTGTAGTTTAAGGCAAAATAACAAAAATTATAATGGCCCTAAATTATCATTTTCTGTACAATTACTCCATATATAGCATTGCGTTTACAACATTGAATTTGCTCTTAAAATAGAAATACATTAATATTAGGCACTAATTAAAATACACTCGCTATGCAGCTAAGTTTCATTTAACTGTTACCTATTAGTCATCTTATTAATCTGTCAAAAAATGCCAAGGACACAATCATGTAAGTCCCGTTTTATGAGATTTGATACGTCACAGACGCCTACATGCAAAACACTTAAATTGTGATTTACTTTAAAAATAAACACTTTAATTTTGTTTGTATTTGTATAACTTTTAGTTGTGCTTATGCATTTCTGAAATGTCCTGCACTTTAGTATTGGGCACAATTTACTGTTATAGGAATTTACTAAAAAGTTTTTATGGCTACTAGAAATGAAAAAGAATAGAAAACAATATCAGTAACTTTTAAGAACTCATATCAATCGCAACGCAATATATATATATATATATATATATATATATATATATATATATATATATATATATATATATATATATATATATATATATATATATATATATATATATATATATAATATATATATAATATATATATATATATATATATATATATAATATATATATAATATATATATATATATATATATATATATATATATATATATATATTTAAATCGCAGAAGTCTTCTTGCGTCATTTTAAACTCGAACCCTGTTGCGTCTACCATTTCTGAACGGATTTTTAACTAAATTAAAGCGTATACTATACCTTTAAATCTGTATTATTTCAGTATACAACTTTAAATTCCATTAATAAGTTTTATACCGATATTCAATTTTAAAAATTTCTCAATCACTTAGCGGTTCCGTTCATCGTCGAAATAATGTGGCACATTGTATATTTTTGTATATACTTCGTACACTGTTTAGGCTTTCACGCTTCCTAATTAATTTATATCTAACTTGATTCTGTATATTATGCAATATATTTTATTGATATTACATTGACATTATTACATCCATTCTTTGTTTCAACTAAAATGCTTCCGAATATTGCTGCTGTATGAACCTATGCGTAACATTGACTTAACGGCTTCCATTGACCTCATCAGATTTCTAATACTTAAATATGGCACGTGAGTCATATTATTAAAAAAAAAATTTTATAGACATTTTCTTATTACTAAGTGAGCTTTTATGAACAGGTAAGTAACTTATTATCCTAAGCCAAAAATTACCAAGTGGATATATACGGCTATCATTCTACCCAGAATACTGTACGGCGCTTCGATTTGGTGGCACAGAGCCAACATCGGAGTCAACAGCAAGGACTTAATGAAGATACAGAGGATAGCAACACTAATGATCACAGGTGCAGTGAGAACAACCCCATCCGCTGCACTAGAAGTTCTGGTGGGACTCTATCCTCTAGACCTAGCAGCTAAGAGAAAAGCTATAGAGCAATGGTATAAGATGAAAGTGTTCCAACAATGGAAAGGAAACTTTACAGATAAAGGTCATACAGATATAGAAAAGATTTACGGAGAAAATCTGTCTATGGTCGTCAGGAGAAGTGACTTGATCAAGAAACAGAAAATCTTCGATAAAAAATATAGGATACACATAGGAGTAAAAGAAAACTGGGAAGTGGAAAACAGCGCGAAGAGTCAGACCATCTGCTACACGGACGGGTCTAGACGAGAATCCGCGAAGCTGGCGGGAGCTGGAATTGTCTACGGCACCTCGTCAGATTTACACCAGGTCCTAAATCTGGGTAAATATACAAGTGTCTTCTAGGCCGAAATGATAGCTATCATGGAGTGTGCTAGGAAACTCAAAGAATCACAAATAGCATTAGAACATAATATAGTCATATATAGCGATAGTCAAGAAGCTTTAAAAGCACTTGACCGCATAGAAACAACCTCAGCTATCGTGAAGGAATGTAAGCGTGAACTAAACGAATTAGCTGAGAAGAGGGAAGTAACGATTGTATGGGTTCCGGGACACTGTGGCCATGCAGGGAACGAAAAAGCTGACGAATTGGCAAGAAAGGGAGCTAGTCAAACATTCGTAGGACCAGAACCCTTCCTCCCAATTGCACATAATATAATAAAGTGTGTGATTGAAAAAAGAATAGAAACAAAATCTAACAAAAGATGGAGAAACACAATGCTCAGACAAGCAAAGTTGTTTCTCAAATCGTTTGATACAAGGAAGTCTAAACAGCTGATGTCTCAGAGCAGGGAAAATGTAGCAATTGTAACAGGCATTACAACTGGGCACTGCCTGTTAAACAGACATATGTCAATAATGAGAATAACAGAAGATGCTGCGTGCCCAGAGTGTGAAGAGGAAGAAACGAGTCTTCACCTTATGGCTGAGTGCCCTATGTACTCGCTGGTAAGATGGGAGATACTAGGTAAGGATGAAATTGAAGTTGAGGATCTGACAAATATCTCCTTCAGGGATATTATCAGGTTTGTAAAAGCTACGGGTAGATTAGAGCAGGTGACACTGTCGGGACAGCAGTGAGACCCTTGTCCCAACATGGGGAAATGGGTGGAATAGTTCGGAATAGGAGCTGATCACCCGTCCTGCACTGACAGGCGTCCCCGAAATTAGATTGATAGATAGAACTTATTATCCTCGTCATTCAGTTAACTAATAAAGAAAGCTTTTATAGGCAGGTAAGTGATGTTACTAACCCAGAAAAAACTTGAACTGCAGAAGTAGTTGAGATTATTAGGTGAATGTGCGTATTGTATGCATGTGTGCGTGCGACAAGAAGCGTATATTTAGGGATGTCTCGGTGCTTACCACTGACTATTAGCAACCATAGGTTGGTACGAGGCACTCTGAATATTTATCTAAAGCTGGAACGGATCCGTTTGATGAAATCAACAGTCCGTCTGAATGTTCTCTAAACCGTAATTGGATCTGTAACATTCTAGAAACAACTTAAAACCAATTCACTACTCTGGAAACCACGGATAACGTAGGACAAAAACTCGACCGAGTAGCAGAAATCCTTCGAAATGAGGGCACAAAAATTTGGGAAAGCCAACGTAAGGGCATGAAGTCAAAGCTTTCGGGAGATACTCTCCTCCGATTAGCTAATACGCTCAAAAATCAATTGAGCGAATCGGGCTCCAAAAGTGTTTATTAAGCCTCTTGGAAAAAGTCACCTGACGAAGTTAACCACATTAAAGGGAAAGTCGTTACTCGTCCAAACCGGAAATCCTCTCGGAAGTGGAAAGCCACTACGCCGAATTTTACGCATCGCATGCTACCGCTGCACACAGAGGACAAATTAAGCCGCCACTATACGGAAAAACTGCCTGATATCCATCTAAATGAAATTGTTTTAGCCCTTGGACAGCTTAAAAATAGAAAAGTCACGGGTGAGGATGGTATTACAACAGGGCTGTTAAAAGCTGGTGGAATTCTATTGGTAACAGAGCTTCAAGAGCTGTTTAATACCCTTCTCTTTGCCGGGAGAACTCCAAAGGCATGGCACAGAAGTATAGTGTTATACAAAAAAGGAGATATAACACTCTTAACTAACTATAGGCCAATATTTCTTCTGAGCCATGTCTATGAGCTGTTTTCAAGGGTTATCACAAACCGCCTCGCATGATGATTCGACGAGTTCCATCCCCCGAACAAGCCGGGTTTCTATGCGGGTACAGCACGATAGATCATATCCACACCGTGCGGCAAATTGTACAAAAAAGTAAAGAGTACAATCAACCACTATGCCAAGCTTTTGTGGATTATGAAAAAGCTTTTCACTCGGTCGAAACCTGGGCTGTTCTGGAGTCTTTACCTCTGTAAAGACTCCAGAACAGCCCAGGTTTCGACCTCAATATATCACTAATCGACTTGGCATCTCTATGCCAAGTCGATTAGTGATATATTGAGATGCTGAGATGTCTGTATGAAAACGCAAGAAAGGCAGTCCGAGTCCAAAACCAGTAGACAAGGCATATCCATCTTCAGCGAGGCGTAAGACAAGGGGACGTCATTTCCTCGAAATTGTTTTCAAACGCACTAGAGGATATGTTTAAGACGCTGAATTGGACTGGTCATGGCATAAACATCAATGGCGCTCATCTCAGATTCGCGATGATATGGTTTTAACGACTGAATCCATAGAGGATTTGCAATAGATGTTGCATGGACCGGCTGTTTCTTCTCATAGGATCGCTCTCCGGATGAACTTGAGTAAAACCAAAATCATGTGCAACGAGCACGTTGCTCCGGGACCGATTTCCTTAGATGGGGTCACTCTCGAAATTGTTGATAACTACATTTACCTAGGACAGACGCACGAACTAGAAAACAACAATTTCGAGTGTGAGATTATGAGAAGGATACAGCTAGGCTGGGCAGCATTCCGCAATCTACGTTGAGTCTTCTCGTCACCCATCCCGCAGAGTTTAAAGACTAAAGTATTTAACCAGTGTGTCCTAGCTGTCTTGACTTACAGTGCCGAAATGTGGACACTAACAGCTAAGGCGGTCCACAAGCTTAAAGACGCTCAGCAGACTATGGCAAGAGCTATGCTCGGGGTTTCTCTGAGGGATCGTATTCGCAACTAAGTAATCCGTCGGAGAACTAGGGTCACCGACATAGCTAAGCGCATAAGCAAGCTGAAGTGACAATGGGCCGGCCATACCTGTCGCAGAACCGATGACCGTTGGGGTAGACGTGTTCTGGAGTGGAGACCAGTGACGATATACGTAGGACAGCGGGCAGTGGATGGAAGTAGAAAGCCAAGGATTAGACTAAGTGGCGAATAATTGGAGAGGCCTATGTCCAGCAATTGACGAAAATGGGCTGATAGTGATGATGCCACGTAATCCGGCAATCTATATGCCTTTTTATGCACGTCACCGGTATGGCCCATAAACGTAGCTAAATGTTTCATATCATTCTCAGTTATGCTAAATATTTGTATAAAGGTTGCTAGAGTCGCGTAGACGAAATTGATTTTGGGTTTTTGGGTCCAGATAATCTTGGTTATCCCTCGAGAACTTTGTAATAATAATAAAACTTTACAATAAATGTTATCTAATAACTGAATATACGTTGCAACAGTAGTACCCTGATTTGATTTTGGCTGCAGCTTCATTGGCTAACGGGACTATAGTGACATTATTCCACTTCTTTTTGTTTAAATCTGTTGCAGCTTGACTGGAGATGACATGTCGCAAAATTGCATCTATAAGATGCATTAATGTCTTAAGATCTGCTTCTGTTTCTGCGCTATTGATTTCATTGTAAGGACCTTGTTTTTTCAATGCAAACATAATGGCTATATTGCAGCATTGTTTAAAAGTAGTTGAAACATTCATAGCAAAAGAAGGTTTCGAATCTATACTTTTTGGCATCACAGTTATCTACAACTTTAGTTGCCTCCGCCATAAGATCTTAAATGAATGGTTTTAAGGCACTCAATAAATTTATTATAGAATTATTAATTTTTTAAATTTCGATTAATAATTTTGCTAACTCTCTTACTTTTCTTGAAACCACATTAATAAAATGTTTTTCCGAATGACTTTTTTAATATTGGGATCCTTAAGCACAAATAAGAAGATCTGATTTAGCAAATAGCGATGTCTTATCCGCTCTCTTCATATTTACAGTTTTACAATAATAATAATATACGCAATTATGAGTACAATCACTTTGCAAATTAAAACGCGCCCTAACGGCTCAATGTTTGTTTATTAACAAAACGTAGGACTCGCGCGCGCACCCCTTGGGCCCCCGCATCACTTATAAAATCGATTAAATTGGGAAGAAATTTGGACGCAAGATAATGCTAAATAAAAATTGAAAAAAACTTTTTAAAATATACGTCGGAGGCAATAGAATGCTAGCATCAGAAATATAATATACGTGCCCAAATATACGCGAGCACGTAGCGACCTCCAAATTGTGCGCGGCAACTCGCTGAACTAATAAATACATCGGAATTCATTCCCGCGATAAAATAACGTCCCATCCAATTTTTTGCCCACGCATTATACATATAAAAACACGGCTCCTGACAAATTTTTAGGGTTGGTTTATTCTGCGTCCGTATACTGGATGCAACAAGTCGGTTGGACGCAACAAGATCGGTAAAAAGTGCCATGTAGGACGCAACATGATGTGCAAGATGTATATATATATATATATATATATATATATATATATATATATATATATATATATATATCTCTCTCTTTATCTCATCAATATAGTTTTTGAAGCAAAGTAATTAATTAATGCTACAATAATCCATTAATGGTATCTTTTTAATTATAGACTGAAATGAAGTTAATTTTGGTAGAATTACTGATACATCAAGTTTTCACAAAGAATAAAAAAATTTGCATCATCCTCAAATGTGAAAATATCCAAGGCTTGCAAATTTCGTTCAAGTCAGTTTCCATTTGAATAGATAGTGCCACCTTGACATACGTTTTTGAGTTGTTCAATTACTTGCTTGTATGTTGAATCGCTCATACCTCAAAGCAATTTGCCCAATGAAATTCATTGAAATTCTATTAATCCATTGCAGCTCAAAATACTCATATGTTAGGACACTTGTATATCAAGTTGCCACTGTATAATTATGAATTATTATTACATAGATATTTGATTGGCTTACCTATTTATCTTTTATAACAGTCACATCCGACTTTGCGGGTTGAGGTATGATCGTAATTTCATCATTTATTCTGAGCGGCTTGAGTAATGACTGGCCAGTTTTAGGTGGTGGAATAGTCTTGCCTTTATCCATCACGCGTTTGGCAACTACACTGTGCGCTGAATACACATGATTTTCAAATTGCTTGTACATGCCGAATGTCGCAGTGCATACTGTACACTTGTACGAGAGATGAGCCGGTTTTAATGTAAGCTTGTGGTCTCTTGTGACGTGGTTTAGAAGTTTCCATTGGTACACCTGAAATTTAAAATTGTGACATTATAGCATAAAAGCACAGAGTGTAATACAATTCAACAGCTGGGGAAATATATAAAGGTCTCGTATATTACAAGAATTTTCCTAACACACATATTTGTTGACAATGATTAAAAAACTAAGTAACTGCCTATTACTATCCGACTGTTGGGCAAAGGCTTCCTATCTCCATTTTTAGACAGAACGTGTGGAGATAAGATCGACCATGCAATGCAAAGTGGATTGATAGGATGTACATATCCCTAGAAGTCTCTAGAGATATGCAGCTTTGCGATTTCACGATGTTTGCCTGTTTTGCTACTGAAAAGCTTGTGATAAATTGCAATTATCAAGAAGACACATAAGTTTAATAGAAAACTCATTAGTGGGTGCCTGAGGTTTGAACTTGTGACCCCTTGAAAGAGTTGTACGTCCTCACTGCTAGACTAAGTAAAGCATACAAATACATAACAAAGATTTGCTTTACAAACGCAGATTATAGCAAAATACGTTTACCATAACTTTTGTACAATGAAATTCCGCAAAGTAACTTCTACTTCTATAAATTAGTAGTTAGCTTACCCTGCCGCATACTGGACATCTACCAGCATCTTTACCCTTGTTTGCCGCCTCTTGCATAGAACTTGTGACAAGACCATGTGAGCCCAACAGATGTCTCTCCAACCCTTGGTCTGTGAAGAACCTGAAAGAGTGAACATTACCAGTCATAGCAAACATTAGAATCCAATATTAATGGGAAATTATAAGCGATAATTTAATGTTAAAAAAATATCATACTCAATAAATACTGTGCAAGTATTTGACTATTACATGGTATGCCATATAGTAAAGGATAAGGATATTCTATCAAACTTCTTTGGTCAGTTAATTGAACCATTACCATCACTGTAAATATCAAAATAGTTTAATAGACAGATCTAAGCATAATCCTAAATATAAATCGATAATAAGCTATCATGATACTAAAATTCATAAAACAATGCTTATAGATTTGCTGAATGTATTAAAATATTTTTAGACATTATTCTATCTGTCTTTAGATAACTTTTTTTGAAATACTTTACCATGTATAGGCTTTTGCTTGTGCTAAATAACTTCAATTATTGTCCAGCAGATTAGGCATGAGAGCATTACAGAAAGACAGACTTTCATAGTTATAATATTAATATAGATATGATATAGATTATGATTTATATGTACATATATTTTACATAAAATTGTAAAAAATGTTTTTTATTCAATTTGGTTTGTAAATTTAATGGTCAATAGCACATTTATAACTTCAGTATAATCTATTGAATTATGTATAACACTGCATAAAATATATCAGTTTATTCTAAGACTGCTGGTTATTTACATCACCTTTTTAAAGAAACACTGGTTTAGGCTTACATATTTATACATTGTAATATATCTTGTTCACCAAGTCTAAAGAAGTTGGACAAATCCCCTTCAGTTGTATGAAAATAAATGTGAAACTATACCTAAATTGGCATTTTTGACAATTGAGTGGTGGCCTGTTGTATATCATCTTAGGATGAATTTTAACTTTGTGAATCCATTGCATATGATTTCTTAGTTGTTCGAGATCCTTTATGTAACCATCACAAATCTCACAAATAACACAAGTGCTCTTGTTATATCCATGTGGCTGAGGCTGTGGTGCTGGTTGTATCGGCTGAGGCTGTCTCGGCAATGGTGTTATGGAAATAGAAGGCTGATATACGGACTTAGGTCCTGCTGTGTTCCTCTCGTTCTGTTAATAGTTAGATATTTTATTAAAACATGTTTTTCTTAATTATTATGATCATTTATAAGCTATCTATAATTTTTACTCAAAAAATTACATAATATTATTAATTTTTGAATTGACAATTGAATAATAAATATAGCCTTTTTAAAATTAGTTTTATTTACTTTTTTTATACTATGAACTTATTTTCATAGAATGGAGTCTAAGAAAATGTAAAAAAGCATTGTACAGAGGAAAACACAAATCGTTTTTCAGGAAATTCAGTTTCATTGTGATTAAGTTATCTTAATAGTGAAATCATTTATATAAGATTATTAACATAACCACACAGATACGGCATATCACAGAGCATACTTGTTTGAACCTTCTCTTGACCTTTGATCCTAATGAATATGTTAGGGGAGTTATAACAATTTTAAGAATAAGACTTTATTCTTAATGTTACATACAAAGCAATTTTTCAATGATAATATTTTTTTATGCCTACGAAAAATAGATCCATATAATATTTAATGAATTGTTTATATTTAAAAAGTATTCTACATTAACTTTATATAATTTCATATATATAAATTATTGGATGGACCCGAAAGCATAAATAAAATTTTCACTCACGCCAAAGTTAGAAGACATCTGGACATGTGCGGGACTGTTATGCCTAGCCATCATCCCACTACGAATTATCGGAATACCATGTACGGGAGTTGGTCGCGATGGTACCCCCATAGGCGAACGTCCCCGCGGACGATAAATAGAACAAGGTCCTCCAAAGTTATTCATAAGCGGCCGTCCTAGATTATTAGCGACATGACTTCGGTGGAAAGCATTTTGATATGACCCTAGCATTTGATTGCGTGCCCGAGCCATCTGTAAAAATGTATTTATTAGCAAAACAAAAACTCACAGTAAGCATAAACTCTCTTTACAATGAAGGAGGAAACTATAATAACAAAACCCTTGTATGCCTACAGAATATTTTGTATACACTTCTCCGTTTTAACCTTTAGACGTTTGAAACAAAGGACTCCTCATGCCTCACAATTTTTAGCCACTCAAATCCAGCGGCCTACAGAGCTATTTTAAGACGAAAAGGCTGTATTTGTAAGTTGTTGGGGACTACACCAGCACCATAAGACCCCAACTTTCTGTCATTAGTTCTGTGTACAACATGATTCAAATATTGATTTTTCAAATAAATCTTCATTCTTCTACCCTTATCTCACTGTTACCACAATAAGTTTTTATCTTCCATCTATCGTAAACATAATCCAAACGCCTTTTTTTTGGTCTCTCTTGCCTGGATATATGGCAAACATATTTTAAGTCTTTTAGTTGTAATTTTTCTCTCCAACTCAATCTCACACTTCTCATCTTTTCTATTAAATGCACAACTTTCAGACTGCCTCTAAAAATAGACTAATTAAATAGACTCTCTCTCTCTATCCTATATGTTACCTAGGTGTATAAGCATTATTGTGCCAAATTTTAAGAATATATATCCACCAGATAAGATGTGAAATCATAAGATATATAAAATTAGTATGGATTAAACTTACCTTCGGTATTTTTGCTGGGGGTTCCCATTCTATTGGTGGTGATAAATTGAACTCTGGTTTGAATTTTTTAGCGCACGCTATAAGATGTCGGGCAAGTTTTCCTTTACCATTATCTTCAAAGGGACAGTTTGCACATTGATGGTAGGCTGGTGCCCTTTCCAATCTGCCACGAGAATTATGTTCTGCTTCCATATGATATAGTATGTCGTGGGGACTTTTGCTGTCGTAGTCACAAAAGTTACATTTGTAAACATTATTTTTCATGTGTGGAGTCTCCAAATGATGCGATAATACTAAAGTAGATTCCGATTTAAAAGTACAGAATTCACATTTACGCTGCTGAGCCTTATAAGGTGCATTATTTTCTTTACTAATTTCTAAATTTTTCATAAGAGAAGCAATTGAAGTCTCTGTATTTTTTGTACTATGTCCACCTTTCCTTTCTCTATACAATTTCCTGTTTTGCTGCTTCAACAGATCATTTTGTACATATTCCTGAACGAAATTGAGGCCTATATCCATAAAAAACTTTCCAAGGGACATATCAAAGTAGTTATCCGATTTTCCAGTAACTATCTTATCTATCGTCAAGTCTGTAACATCTTTTATTTCTTCAATTGAGTCAGCTTTATCTTTAATGACAACAGAGTCGTCTTCATCGCTCCCTATATCGTCATCAGAGTCTGATGAAGACTCACCGTCCCAAGACGCATCATCATCATCGCGTTTACGTCGGCGACGCTCTAAAAATATTTTAAAACAAATATCAATTATACAAAAAGAGGGAAGGACAGGCGGACAACGTCCACAAGAATGTTAAAGGTGGTGATATCCTTTTAAAGTGAGAGTATTGAGGCCTAGGATGGCTTAGGATGGTATTACAGTAACAATTATCATATGTGTTTTATACACAGAAAACTAAGGTATAATAAATTGTGGAACCCCTGTATAACAGATATAAGGTACCTACCTTTTCTTTGTTCCTTTTTCTTTTTCACATCTTCCTGTTCAATCTCTTCAGTTTTATTTATTTTAATATCATCTACATCTTCATTATCACCATCTTTTTTTACTGTGTTAGATGTTTCCTTACCTGCTTTATCTTTCTCTACTATTTCTTTTTGTTCTTCTTCATCTTTGGCTTTTTGTGCTGCTAGCTCATTACCTAACTCATCAACAAATTCTCTAAATGGTTTAATAGATGGCTTCTCATATACATAGGGTACAATAAAAGAAGGTGCCTCAACAACAAACATATCATCTGTAAGAGAAGGCAGTATAGGTGGCTGTGAGTTACAGGAATTTTGTGTATGCACTGTGTTCTTATTACTTACAGGAGTAACAGTGGTACCTCGCGCTAGAATACTCTGATACAAATTTTGTGCACTCAATGATGATGATGATGTATTATTAAATGACATTGAGTGTTTCCGCATAGGTTGCCTATTGAAAGTCTCACAATTTGAATCTATTATGACCACTGTATTGTCTTTCTTTGGTACACCTGTTCTCATTTGTTTTGCAGCCATTTGAACTAACGTTTTAGTATTATTAATAACAATTGCTTTTGATCTTCGTTTTGGATCATGCATAACTTCTTCAATATCTGATTCCTCATCTCCATTAACCATATCATCATCATACTTTTTTCTTTTAATAGCCCTACTACTTCTTCGTAATGGTGGTTTAGTTTCTTCTATTGGTTTGGGATTTTCTTCAATCACACAGTCCTCATTATCAGATACAATTTCTTGAATTTCTGGGCTTGAACAATCATTGGAATTTTGTTCTGAACCATCTGACCAATCTTTTAAAAATACTAGAGTTTTATTTATTTTTTGATTTTCTTGAGAACCATTCTCCATATCTGACTCTGAATTGATGCTGACTGCTTCCTCAATCTTCTGCTGACCTAATACCTCAGAATATTCCTCATCTTGTGAATTATCTTGAGAAGACTCAGATTCATCAGATACCTAATAAAATAGAAAATAACTAACAGCATTTGTATACATCATATAGACTCATATAATGTAAAATGTATTCTTTTTTTAATTTCATAAAAAAATTCTTGTCTGTTTGTATTTTTGATTTTTGTATTATCAAATGAACAAAGTTCATAGTCTCAGTCAAAAACTGGTATTTACAAAATTGAATTTAATAAAGAATAAAATTAAATTTAAATTTTTTATATCTCTTGTAGATATTTTTTATACAGGCTGAACAGTTATTATCTTCAAGATATTTATAACAATTAAAAATTTAAAAAATAGAAAAGAGGCTGAATTTAAATACTGCAGTTGATATTGTAAAAAAATAACTAACACACCTTGATTAAAATAGTCATAAAAAAATTACATAATAAACTTTATAGTATAGTATAAATAGTAAAGAAAATATTTTTTATTCAAAACTTTAGAGTATCAGCTATAAGAGTACAATATCTGGACTTTTGACATTATAATAACACTGTACATGATAACTTAAAAATAAAATGTGAATCAACTTTATTGCTAAATTTCAATAGATATTGTATTTAAACAAACTTACCCCATTATCAGAAGCAGCTCTTTCATTTTTAGACAAATCATTAACGCTGTTTTTTAATGGCTCTGATTCTTTTGTAAGATCTTGTGTAGTTTCAGACTTAGTTTCACTATCTGCAAAGTCTAAACATTGTTCCTTACTTATAGTAATACAGCTATTGCCTGTAGAATCATTATTAATAATTTCCTCCTCTGGCACAGTTAATGTATCAATTATATATTCTTCTTGTCCATGTTCGACAGTGCCATTACTAATAGTGACTTCGGCAATATTTTTGGATTCTTCTAAGGATTCATCTATATGATTATTTGAGTCAGGGCTACTGCAGCTGTGTTTATTAAGTAAAGGATCATCTTCTGCATTAACTTCATCTGTATGATGGCTCTTGGGAGAGTCAGTACGGGATATTTCAGTTGACTCCTCCATCATACCATTCACTCCCCCATTCATATTGATATCAAGCTACATTCCATGTGACTTCCACCTGTCAAAACACAATCAGTCATAAAGGTTATATTTTGAATTATGAGATGTTCATGAAATAATACTAAAAGATTGAGCGTCACATTTTTTTATAGTGAACACTGCCCCCTCCCGCGCCCCTCATCCCTCCCCTGGCGCCTTGCTAGCAATCAAAATGGCGGTTCTATGGTACAATTTTGTAGATCTACGTGTACGTTTTATAGAACGTAAGGTAACCGAATATCATAACCACAAAAAAAACCAAAAGAAAAATATTCTGCAGCTATAATTTACATTTAATTCATTAAATAAACCCGTTTAAACAAATTAAACAATTCAAGGTAGCGTAAAAACTTTCGCTCCAAATTCAGAGAAATTGGTTTAACCTATTTTCTTCTCTAAATAAGTATATTATACGACTTAACCTTTCAATATTTTTCTTATGTCATTCTAAACCACTACATTCGAAAAGCTGTTTTACAAATAGTTTTGTATCATAAAAAAGTAAACAATAGAGATGCCGGTTCCTAGATTGTGATTATTTTCGATTTTATGTTAATAAGAACAATTTTTGACATATAAATGATATAAAAACATTCATTTTCATGACCTGATCCAGTAAGCGGTGTTTCGTGGCTGACACTTTTCTGGTACTCGTTCGACGTTCACTATTAACTTGGTTATTTCAATGGTATAACCCAGGGAAAACTAACTTAGTTAATATACTAATTCATAATAAGATATCAAAGTTAAATAACACACACTACAAAAAAAAACAATTTGACAGTCACAGTGCACTAAATTTAACCACTACTTAAAATTAATCTTAAAATTATTTAAAAGCCCAGGAACAGTGCGACATGAACCCTCACTACGGTACAAACGCAATATGGCGTCGACGGCGGATGAGTCAAATCAGTCACGTGACTTCCAGCCTAAATGAGATTCAAAAATAAATAAAAACTTTTTTATATTTTGACTTGAAGCATTAATAAGAGCCCACACTAAATAAAATAGGTATATACGGCTACTCCTTCTTCTATTCAACATGAATTATTTTTATATATTTACTAATTAAATTAGTACAATATTTTTCGAGATATACTGACAATTATAAATACATTTATCTAATAATCGGTCTACTTAAAAGAATTCTCGTACTTAGACAACACAGAAATATAAGGTATATTTCTGTGTTATCTAAATAATTCATTTATAATAGAATATTTCTCTACCTTTATTTATTGATATTATTTTTTCCCAGCTTTACAGCTTTGAATTTGACTATAATTTACAAGTGGTACATAATATTATAGCGAATAGATGATCTTAAGTGAAGCAGTAATAAGGATATTATGTTTTAATTCAGCTTAATTTCTTATATGTTTCTAAATGGATCATGTGTATGTAAAATTACAGCACTAACTTTCTTATTAGCCAATTCTTTAAATAAGAATATTTAAAATTATTATAGTAACTTATGAACGTTACTCCAGGACATAGTAAAACCTTAAAATATATTGTAATATGTTTGTATCTTAAGTTATTCACGCTAACGACGTGCTATCGATACCAACGGTAAGCGAAATCGATGGACAGACTCAAATACAACAGATCAATTTCATCGCCACGCCATATATAAAAAACTAGCGGCCTGCCCCTGCTTTGCACGGGTATACGGGTATAAAATATATATACCATGTCAGTCAGTGTAAAAAAAATGATTAAAATCGATCCAGTAGTTTTCATTTATTCATTACTGCCCGTGGCCCGCAAGCGTTACATTTGGAGAAAAACAATTTCCTTTTCCTATACCAAGACGATATCCTGCTATCTTTGGAATATCTAAAGTCATATAATACATTTTTACTCATTTACTTTTACATTTTACCTATGTATTTAATTTTTACAATTAATTACAGAATGTCTTTAGACAAACTCTTAAAAGATTCGAAGTGTTATAGAGTGAAGGGCAGCGTCCTCAGTTTGCAATGTAAGCGGAAGTAAATGTAATTATTTACAGAAACCTCAAAAATTACAGTATTTCTCTACTCCGTATTGAATGTTATTATACGTACAAACCTTCCTCTGGAATCACTCTATCTATTAAAAAAACCGCATCAAAATCTGTTGCGTAGTTTTAAAGTTTTATGCGTACATAGTGATATAGGGACTTAGTTTTATAATATGTAGTGAAGTAAAATTGTGACACTGCAGTGAGGGTTTGATTTAACATGGATTTTCCAATGCTATTGTCACGCTACTCTTACAGCAAGATAGCCAGTCATGTCATCATGGTACATGTTAAATTTTTGTATTACATTGTGCACCAAAACACCGCATACCGAAATCCATAGTTTTTAACGTCTTTGTCAACCAAATTAACTTATTGATTTAACTTACTGAAGGTTGATAAAAATCAAGTCATTATTTACAATTAATGACTTGATTTTTATCAACCTTCAGTCATCCAACCACATTTTACCTAAGTCACCTTAGTTATGACAATGAACGAATATATCACTTATCACTACATATTATAAAACAAAGTCCATATTTCCGTATGTACGCATAAAACTTTAAAACTACCCAACCGATTTTGATGCGGTTTTTTTTAATAGATAGAGTGATTCCAGAGGAAGGTTTGTACGTATAATAACATTCAATACGAAGTAGAGAAATACTGTAATTTTTGAGGTTTCTGTAAATAATTAAATTTTTTTCCGCTTACATTGCAAACGCAGGCTAAACCCTACGAGATTTATCAAAATGATGTACTAAGTATTTGTACACCTTAAAAAGGTCTACAGAAAAGTCCGCGATGGTATATGTCTATCTCTTATGGATAACCCACAATAGCAGTTTTTTTCATTTACTTTTTACGAAAAATGATGCCTTATGTTCAAAGCAATTTTTATACAATACAGCATTAATCCTTATCCAATTGAGTACCTTAAATAAATTGTTGATTTAATATAGATCAATATGGCCGTTTACAGCATGCAATTTAAGTGAAAATTTTCGGAGATATTACAGATTTAAAATGCCGTGAGGACGCCGCGCTTCACCCTATAGCACTTCGAATCTTTTAGAGTTAGTTTAAAGACATTCTGTAATTAATTGTAAAAATAAAATACATAGGTAAAATGTAAAAGTAAATAAGTAAAAATGTACTATATGAGTTTTGATATTCCAAAGATAGCATGAAATCGTTATTTAACTCTTGCGGGCCACGGGCAGTAATGAATAAATCAAAACTACTGGATCGATTTTAATCATTTTTTTTACACTGACTGACATGGGATATATATTTTATACCCGTGCGAAGCAAGGGCAGGCCGCTAGTTAGGTATAAAAAAAAAATCAATGACAAATTTTCTGTTGGTGATAAACTCAAAAATCACTGAAACGTTTATAGCAATATCAATTTCATGACAAAGGTGTTAAGATTATGTATATATTCACTAAAATATCACGATGATTGTTGAATATATCAGAATAAATCACCTCTCGTAGCAAACGCTTATTATTCCGTTTAAACTAAGTATAACAAAACTATGTTCGGAGGGAATATCCTCTTTTATAAGCCTCTACAAAAATCTGCGATGGATGGATCTTCCAAGGATTAAAACACTTAAAAGGAACTTTTAAAAAAATGTTCACCAACGATGTTATATTTGAAAAGCTATTTAGACAAATAAAGTTTTAATCTTAATCAACCTAAATAGGTCACCTCAAACATTTCATTTCATTTAATGTCTATACCAATTCTAACTTTATATAAAAAATATGTATAAAATATAGTAATTGGAAAACGATTCAAACTGATTCAGTATTAATCCTTCTCTTAACGTTGTTGTATCACTTGTGAACAATAGTACAATATTTTACAAACAATTGTTACAAAGTAGAAAAAAAAACAGTAAGCTACTTTCATATTTTCGTGCTTTACATTATAATACCTTATACCACTTAAATGAAATTAATATCTTATGAGTTATTGAATTATAAAAAAACCAAAACGTGAAAATTAATTAGAACGCAAAGCTTGAGATGGTTTTAATGCGCTCTACTCTCCGCATTTTGCAACCTCGTCAATGTATCTGTGTTCACCCGCCCCGCCTGGTGCGCTCTTTAGAACTAAAAGCATATAGGTCAGTTCGAAAAAAAAATATTTTTACTCCCGTAAGTTTTAATACCATTGAGCTGTGATAGCCCAGCGGTAACACCGTGCGACTCCTTCGAGAAGGTCACGCGTTCGAACCCGGGCAGACTTCAATGAGAACTTATGTGTCTAATTGATAATTGCAATTTATCACACTTTTTTTCGGTGAAAGAAAACATTGTGAGGAAACCTGCATATGTCTAGAGAATTCTGGAGATATGTGTAACCTACCAATCCGCATTGGAGCAGCGAGGTAGGTCTTAGCTCCAATCCTTTTCTCCAAAAACGGAGAAAAGAGGCCTATTCACAGCAGTAGGAGAGTAACAGGCCGCTACTTACTACTTACGTTTTATTTTCTGATAACTCCTAAGATATAATAAATTTAAATTATATGGTGTTAAGAACTATCAACATGTTAAGCATGAAAAGCTTAATAACTATGATATTTAATTTGATAAGAATTAATACTGTATCACTATAAAAGCTTACCAATTACTGCAATGTATATGACCAAATTTTTTAAAATAGGTATACTTGTATATATTCGTATATCGTCGCGCACTCAACATACTTATTCCGAGTCACGATGTGCGTTTAAGCTAAGCTCCAAAACTACTTAATTGATTACAATGACATTTTCGAGGAAATAATACTTTGGTCCACCCATTAACAATATATTGAAGTCATGTGGTATCTGGTAAATTTTAAATTTTTTAATTAAGTGTTTGATTTTGCATGTCATTGTTCTTTTATGTTATACACCTCCTTCTTTTATAAAAAAAAATGTTTACGTCACCTGTTTGTTTTAAATGTTTAGTATGAGTCTCACTTATGTTTGTTCTTTTAGCGTTAATTGTACAGTTAGTTTAAGATTTTTTAGTTGTAAATTGTAAATACTGTGTACCAAGTTAAGTGAAGAGGCAGGGTGGCGGTGGACGTATCAAATGGGGCGTTTCTCAGCAGTGGGCCGAATAAAAATACAGTAGCGACCCACTTAAAATCGGAAAAATTGGTATCTGGTGTAGTACTATTGTACTGAAATGAAGGTGGTCTATTGACCATCTTAATTTCTTACCAAGGTGTCGTAAGAGGCGGCTAAGGTAAGTTGACCGGCCGAGTAGTATCCGGCAACAGACACACTCATAGACAGACACAGAGAACTGAAAACACTCTACACACACGAGATCAAAACAGCCTCCTCGGCGCACTTCAGGAGCTTCTGCACCCAGCAGAATAAGGAGAACGTGTGGTCCCTGACCAACCGACTCCTTAAGGACTCGAACCCGAAGAGGCCACCAATCACACTGCGAGTCAACAACACACACACGTCAGACGGGGAGGAGTCAGCCCGGGCTATGCTTGACCACGTCTTCCCGGATGACAGCGCTTAAAACGACACTACCTATACACATGACATGCACATCCACAACAAACCCGACACGGAGGACGATCTTCCATTCTCCCAGGAGGAAGTGCTGAAGGTTCTTGGGCTTATGAACCCCACGAAGTCTCCAGGACTAGACAACCTGACGTCGGACATCTGTTATCAGTTTGCGGTTATGTACCCCAAACTGCTAACGGATGCCCTGAACAGGTGTCTAGCACTTCACCACTTTCCTGGATCATTCCCAAACCCGGTAAGGAGGATTACTCTTCCTTGAAATCTCATCGCCCAATCGAACTTATACCGGTATTTGGGAAGCTACTCGAAAAACTGTTCATAAAACGCATTACATATACACTCGACAAAAATGGCAAAAACAACACTTCACAATTTGGGTTTTGAAGAACAGACTAGCACAGTCATGGCGATCTACGCGGCCCTACGACAGATTAGGCGTGCCAAGAATAACAAAGATATGGTCATAGCGGTGTCACTTGACATCAAATCTGCATTTAATAACGCTTGGCTCAACGACTGCTGCTCCGTCTTCCAGGCTGAGCTGCTCACCATCAGGGAGGCTTGCTCTAGGGCGAACTCCCTCTACACTAAGATCGGAGCACAAAAAGCCTTCTGGATCCTCAGCGACTCCAGATCAGCTCTGGAGGCTCTGGGGGACAGAAGCAATACACATCCCTTGGTTGCACATATCCAACATCTAGTACAAGTGGCGATTAGCAGCATTCAGTTTGCGAGGGTCAGGGCGCACGTCGGCATTGCGGGGAATGAAGCGGCAGATGCAGCCGCCAAAATAGGGACCGCCTTGCACCTACCGCCAGACTATGCCTTTTTCCCACGGAGCCTCGTAAGGATGCACGCGGGCCAAGACGCCCACTGTGTCTGGCAGACACGATACGGCAGAGCGGCTCAAGGCGGCCGAACACGCACACTACTCCACGCACTAAACCACATACAACAACTCTACACATACTCTCAACGTACATTCCAACTCACGCAATACCTCACCGGACACGCATATCACCGGGGGTATGTGCACGGGTTCAAGATTGCCGACTCGGACGTCTGTCCTTATAATCGCACAAGACAGACGCTCGAGCATCTGGTTAGCGAATGTCCGGAATTCGCGAACCAGAGATTCGAGCATGAGAGCCTGTGCAATCACACACATGATAGGGAACATAAAAAAAGCATAAAGATGCCTTTAATAGTATGTAAGTTTTATAATTAAGAATCTACAAATTACGTGTCTGATTTTGCACAAGAACTTTGTATTTAAAATTTATATCTATACCATTCTTTTTTTTTCTTCTTGTAACAGAGTGGTCGTGTAACAGACAGACAGACTTCCACATTTATAACATAGATATGGATAATTAAGTTAACTCAGAACCAGATGCAATTTTAATATCTATCTACTTCTTTCAGGTAGTTGCTCGTTGTAACATTTTTTGGCTTTGGGCGTAAGTTCGCGCCTCTTCCGATAACTATAGTATTAAATTACGAAATATTTTTTTTCTTTTAATTACATTTACTATTGGACATAGACATTTCATGTGATTATGTCAATATATTGAGGGGAAAGAATAAGGGCAGCTCACTATATTTTTAGCTGTAATAACCTAGCGTTTAGACAGGGCGACTCTTACGAGGGGTCACGGGTTCAATCCCCGGGCAACCACCAAAACCAAAAAAACTGCCGAGTACGTAACGACCACTCGCCATCTCGTCCGGACCTACCCGTGTATATACTTCCCGCTCTTTCCAACCGCAACCTTTTTGGTTGTCTGGCTGGGGTAGAAACCATCGAAAATGTCTGGCTAAAGGGGAAACATCATCTTGAGTACCTCGTATCTCCCAAAGCCACTATGATCCAAATTCCATAATCTACCATCGTTCTTACCTGTGTTGGGAGCATGCACTGACAAAGTTTCAGCTTTTATAAAATGACGAAGGTCTGGCGCTCACGGGATATCTCTCTATAATGCTGTGATAGCCAAGGGGTAACGGAAGGAACAAAAAAATTCGAAACCCAGTCGAATCCACAAACGCGCTTTCTTTTGTTTATTTTATAATTCCATTTTTTTAATCTCATATATACATAAATTCAACAGGTTTTATTTAAAAAAAAATCGTTTTGTCCCTGTTTTTGGGCATTACAAAACACAAAAATTCAAATTGAATATATATAACACTATTTTTGCCGAAAACTGTTAAGTCAGGGCAACTTATTCGGGGAAAGGATGGTCTCTAGAAATAAAAATATCTAGGATCGAGCCCAACCTGCACAATTATTTTTAAATTTTGTAAAAAATTACCGAGCAAGGGTCGGTCAACCAGATACTAATTGAATATTATAAACAAGTTAACTTTATTCAATTATGAACCTTGTCTAAATAAAGCCTAATCCTGATAATGTTATTTAAGAAAAGATCTTCGGTTACATTACAAGAAATATAATCCTACCCTGAATTAATCAAACAGCGTTTAAACTGATGTATTTTGATGGCGATCTTAGAATATTTGTTTGAAAATAATAACAATTTTATGTTTTCGTAAAAAACTTTATTTTAGAAACATTTTTCATCTTTCAGCGTATAAAAACGTTATCGTAGATAAGTCAGATACTTTGATTTTATTAACACCGTAGAAACAGTTATTTATCAGTTTTTATAAGAATATTTAAAAAATTAAAATACGCATAAATACCATCATACAAGTTTCTAAAGCTTATAAAATAGTATAGAAAAAAGTAATAGTAATTTATTTTACTGGTTGCAAATTATCACTAAATTGCCTTGCACAATCGACTGTTATCAACAGTGTGCAATATTTAAAAATTTATTTAACTAATTACATTTACGATAAAAAACATTTACTTAATATTACAATTTGTCACTTTATGAATTATGTTTCGAAAATCGATGATAATAATAATATAATAGATTGGTTTTAAAAATCGATTATTTTTTTCTCATCCTTACCAGACACGGTACCTAGGGATGTAAAAATAATCGATTTTTATTATAATCGCTTTATTTACATAAAAAATAGTTTTAAAAGAAATTGTTTATATTAATTATCCCCTTTTTCTATTTCACTCTTTCTTCTTGTTTATAAAGATATCATATGCTTTGTTGGATGAAACCAATATAGCCAAATTACGCGTTCAGAATCTCATTTAGAATTTATTATTTCATCTATAGATGTATAGACTATGTCTAACATAGAATTATCAAAGACAGACTACTTATTAAAATATTGCAAACAACTTGTTAGTCATGATGCATGTATTATTCCGTTTGTAGTTAAGATCTTAGGGTCATGGAGACAAATTAATGAAAAAAAATATTTTTTTGAATTGATATCTCTATTAACTTTCTTCTTCAGAGCGTTTTTCACAGACTACTTACTAATGGTGGAAATATTGACTGATGAAAGTGGACGAGTACGAATAAAAAATTACATATGCACTGATGACGAAATTCGATTAAAATTTGTAGTTTGGCTACATTAATTTCATCGCACAACATACATCAACATACTCTATTGACGACGTAAGAAATTAAGCAAATAGGCTAATTAATAGAATCGATTTGGAAAGAAGCGGTACATAAAGTTTATAAAATCGATTATAATAAAATAATCGAACAATATTAGGGATGTGACTTCGGGGAAAAATCGATTAATAAATAACCGATTTTTGCTCATTAAAATAAATTGATTTTTAAAAATAATAATTTGAAAATTGAAAATTGGTTTGTTCCAAGAATATATATCTACTTAATCTTAAAAAAAAAACTAAATAAAAATAAAAAAAGGAGGTGATGATTATTTAAATAATCGATTAATATAAAAATCGATTACTTTATTACGTCGCTAATTGAAAGAAAAATCGTCAGTTTTTACATCCCTACTTCACAGAATGGGACTAATTCCCATAAAAATAGTGTAGTTGGATTTTAATTAATAAAATATATTTTTTTATTCCTTCTATTTGAACCTTCCATCAAGTGAACTATGTTGTCCATTCTTTAAAATCTGGTGATATGTAACTCATATTTGCTATAATTTTTGGTTCATTTGATTTTAGTTATTTTGATGAACATAATATCAAAACCATTACGTGTTTTGTTGCTATATGAGAGTGCTAGTCAGTTGAAATATTGTGATAACTATGTCATATTACCATATCTTATTAGTGTTTATTTTTACCCTAAAATATGTCGCTGCAGAGGAAGAGTCTCCATTTCAAATGTCGAAAGCAGAAAGATTAAGCTTAAGGTACAATTATGTGTCATAAATTTTTTTTTGCACAGCTTTACAGTAATTTTAAAGTGCAGTTTTATAACGAATACATACGAACATTTATTATCCCTTAGTTTCATGGAATATTGGTGAATGCCAGTAACAAACAGTATTATTAGAATATTTTGTTTTTTAATTTTGTTATTTTAAGCAGTCTTATTTATTTAATACTAAAACACCTCAATAGTGATTTACTACAAAAAAATTGATGCTCTTCAAGAGGTCTAGTAGATAGTAAGAAGTTTTTACATTTTCTTTGTTAACATAGATGAATGATTGTTGAACATAATTTTTTGCCGAACTGCTAGATAAAGGGAATAAGATAGTATCAAATGAAAATCTATTGAAAATTCTTTAAAGGACAGCAGATGCAAGTCAAATCTGTGTATTGGAGTTAAATTAACAGTCACCATTTTTTGTTATTACAGTAATGAGTTTGATTAATTAATTTGATAATGATTGCAAGTCAATTGATTATTAATTATGGTACATTTTTAACAAAAGTTACCATAATGCTATAATAAAGTAATATAATGTGATCATTATTTTTGTACAATCACTACATAGTATAAAACAAAGTCACATTCTTTGTTTGTCCATATATCCCTATGTATGATTTAATCTTAAAACTGCGCAGCTGATTTTTATGCGGTTTTTTTAATAGATAGAGTGATTCAAGAGGAAGGTTTGTATGTATCATAACATTCAATACGGAGTAGAGAAATACTGTAATTTTTGAGGTTTCTGTAAATAATTACATTTTTTTCCACTTACATTACAAACGCAGGCTAAACCCTACGAGATTTATCAAAATGATGTACTAAGTATTTGTACACCTTGTAAAGATCTACAGAAAAGTCTGTGATGGTATATGTCTATCTTTTATGGATAACCCACGATAGAATTTTTTGTCACTTACTTTTTATGAAAAATAATGCCTTATGTTCAAAGCAATTTTTATACAATACACCATTAATCCTTATCCAATTAAGTACCTTAAATAAATTGTTGATTTAATATAGATGAATATGGTCGTTTATAGTATGTAATTTAAGTGAAAAATTTTCAGAGATATTACAGATTTAAAATTCTGTGAGGAGGCCGCACTTCGCCTTATAGTACTTCAAATTTAACAGCTATATGTCGCTCTGTCAAGAGTTTGTTTAATGACAAGGAAGCTGTGAATGTTGTATATAATGACATTCTGTAATTAATTGTGAAAATTAATAAGTAAATATATAATAAAGGTATGAATTTAGATATTCAAAAGATAGCAGGGAATCTTCTTAGTATAGGGAGAGGGGAATTGTTTTTCTCTAAATGTAACGCTTGCGGGCCACTGCCAGTAATGAATAAATCAAAACTATTGGATTGATTTTTATCATTTTTTTTCACTGAGTGACATGGGCTATATATTTTATACCCGTGCGAAGCAGGGGCCGGCCGCTAGTAGATTTATATTACAAAGTAATTTAAAGGTGAAATTTTTTTGTTCTTATCATAAAAAGTGTGTATTGTTTTGCTTTAGAGAGGAATCCCGAAAAATGTTTTATCATGCTTATGATGCATATATAGATAATGCCTATCCAGCTGATGAGTTGATGCCTCTGAGCTGTAAGGGCAGATGGAGAGGTGTCACACCTAGCCGTGGAGATATGGATGATGTTCTTGGAAAGTAAGCTATATACTAGTGTAGATATTTCATTCATGCGTTCATAGCAAGTGAAAATGTGAGACATAGTTTAAGTTTTATTCCTATTTAATATTGTTATTATGTTATAATTAATAATTTTATTGGATGTTAATGTTGTATTTCCACTTTCTTTTACCATTTATGCTAGATGTAATTTTTTCAATCTCGATAAATAATTTTTTTATGACTGTAAAATATCTGATTTCACAGGTATAAGCTTTGGTTTTGAATTGAAAGATGAAAACTTCCTTTTTATCACCATCCGTTCTAAGTACTTAGATGGAGTAAAATAACTTCTCATCTTTTTATATCTGTTGTACAGGTTCACACACCTGGGTGACAGAGCTTTGCTTTTATTAGAGGACATAAAAATGTGCAATTAAAAAAATGTAGACTGTTTCCGGTACTTTTGAATTGTCAAATGTTTTTAAAGTTACCACGACAGAAGCTATGATAAGAACCAGCGAGAAACTCTGGAGATACTCTTTTAATGTTAGAACAAAAAATTAACACTTTTAATCTTAAATACACTCAAAAATTGTTTCAGTTTTTCCCTAACACTGGTGGACAGCTTGGATACACTGGTAGTGATGGGGGACTTTTCGGAATTCAACCGTGCAATCAAAATGGTCATCAAAGACGTCTCGTTCGATCATGACATTGTTGTGTCTGTTTTTGAGACTAATATCCGCGTCCTCGGGTAAATACAATAATATAAAATAACATAAGGTTTATCAAGTATACATGTAATCTACGCAAAACCGAAAAATATAAACGAAATGGACGCGGAGTGTTATCTCCTGACGATGATTCGGTTACATGGCGGAACAATTGATGAGATTGTGGGGGTGAATGTGTGGGAGGTCTTGTGTATTGATGTGTTATCAGTGTCTGTTAGTGCATGAGTTCTTACAAATTCTGCATGCGTAAGGTATGAGAACGAAAACTACACTCGACATAAGGATAACATATATTTTCTTTTATCGCAGATTATAGCAAAATAATATTCTCATTAGTATTGTATTATGGACCTCCGCAAAGTAACGCCTAATTCTATAAATTATTATATAATAATTACAAACTTGAAATGGTAACCCACTTCATACCTTTGAATAATTTTATTTTTTATTGTTTTCAGAGGTCTTTTGTCAGCTCATGTTTTAACTACAACGTTGAAAAACGATATACCTATGTTGCAATGGTACGATGGAGAAATGCTTGTAATGGCTGAAGATCTCGGCCGGAGACTTTTGCCCGCGTTCAATACTTCTACTGGCATTCCACATGGCCGCGTGAGTACATAATATCTCATGTTATTAAACCAAACCGTTAGTCATCGTCTAGTCAGATTCATTGAGAACGATGAAAAATTTTCAAGCCTCGAAAACATTAAGCAAATTAAGACACCCACATTAATTTTCTGAATGTTTCTTAAAGTAAACATATCATCTGGGTCTAAAGCGTGTGATAAGAGAGTCCTGATTGAAAGAATTCTTGAAAATCGACCTTTCTTTGAATGACAATTTCTTTAGTATTCATTTTCTCTCTCTCTTTTCATCTCAATCTTAAATTTAAGTAGCGAACAATGACGTAAAATACATCGTCACGGGGCGCAACATAGGCTGATGAAAAATGAGGAAATTTTAATAAAATTAATAAAAATGCACTCATTTCACTATGTTAGACTTTTATACGGCAATATAACTGTTTTCACTATAATGATCAATAAAACTCTTTTGTACAAATTATTTCACGAGAGAATCCCAGACCTTATCACATCAATAACTTAAAGCCTTCAAAATTAAACGTAGAAAAAAATATAAAATTTATTATTTCAGTCTGAAAATAATAGTTAAAATATTCATGAATGTCTTTACAATTGATGCGGTTCTATTTGCAATGTGACTATATGCGAAATTTATTTGAACAGCTTATTATATATTCAGATATTGAATTATTTATTATTTCGTGCAAAATGTGAAACATAATTTTTTATATAACATGTTACATTCTGAATATAGTAAAATCCATGATTGGTTACCAAACTACAACGACCTATTGATCGGAATCAACAATCACAATTTCTTCAGTTCTGATGCACTTAGAATCCGATAAGAAGTGACCTGTCTGCTTAGTGCGAGTTTTCCTAACCTATTCGATCGCATTAGCGTAACGCCATTTTGTATGGCGCTTGAACAGCGATCACTGGATGTCGCTGTTGCAACGTCACACTAAGTGGGATTACGCTAACGCGATAGAGTAGTTTAAAAAAACTCGCACAACTGAACGATCGATCAATCCAATCCAAAACTTTGATTGGATTGATCGATCATTGATCGAACGATTTGAAAAACTTGGATACGATCCAAGTTTTCTTCAGTGTCTTCATTTACGTTGGATTTAATGTTAAAATCGATAATTATATATACTTTTTTTTTCATCTTCAAAAAACGTGAATTTAGACTCATCCCATATGAGTATGTCAACTTCAATTGTACATAATTTCATCATAATTGCTCCAGTGAATTCGCCGTGAGAGCGTGACAGACAGACGAACTTTCGTTTTTACAATATTAGTATATTTATATTCCAATTCATTCGCATTTACACAACATAAAACTGAGATAAAAATGGATTATTATTCTACTCTATAATAATGTATTACTACTAAAAAAGTTAAGAAGTGGTGGTGGTGGTGGTGGTGGTGATTAATTAAAATATTTTTTTATGTGCAGGTTAACCTGAGGCATGGAATAAAGGGCCTTTCAGAATCGAGGGAGACTTGTACTGCTTGCGCTGGGACTATGATATTGGAAATGGCAGCCTTGTCGCGGCTCACTGGACAGTCTATATACGAACAAAAGGCACATAAAGCTATGGACCGACTTTGGAAAATAAGGCATAGGTTATAATAGCAAAAAATTATTTAGAGCCTTTATAATCACAGACAGATAGTATTTTCGTATAATAATATCGATATGATACGCGTATAAACAACTTTTTTACTTTAAATAAATTATATTTTTAATATCTAAATTAGTCAAGTAATATATAGCTAGGTTTATTTAAAAAAATCGTTTTAACCTTGTTTTTAGTCATTAAAAAAATATAAAAATTTAAATTGAATATATAAAACACTATTTTTGCAGAAAACTGTTGAGTCAGCGTAGGTTATTCGGGAACGTGTGGTCTCTAAAAATGAAAATACCTTGGATCGAGCCCACCTACCCAATTATTTTTTTCTTTTTCTTGCTGGTTCTTCTTGTTGTAGCTTCATTAATCATATTGATCCTTGACGATTCAAAAGTAAAAAAAGCTTATTTAAATAAAGACTATTTTGAATTTATTTAATTCTAATACTTTTACATGACAATATTTTTGTTGTCCATGTTAGAAAGTTAGATATACTCTGACTTCTTGTCAAATAAGAGTTGTATTCAATTATTTCTGTATATTTTTTCTTATTCGTATATAAAACTATATTAGGAAACTTTGAATAAGTTACAAGAAAAACATATTCGTATTAGTATATAATAAAAAATGGTACCAAATAAGCCGTGGTTAAATGAACTTATTGAAAAATTAATAGATCGCAATAGCTATTTCGGGAGAATATTACTGTGTTTTACGGAAAATATAAATATTATCTTATAATAAAATTTGTGCGAAGATAATGACTATTGATATATCTATCAATATGATTAAAAGATCAACGTTATCTCGTTCGTAATCGTATTTGATAAATATATACAAAATTAGTTTATTAATTTTATTTAAGTACCAATTTGTAAATCTAATTGATCGGAATCACATAAGAAGAAAAACAATATATTTAAATATTATATTAATTAATACTCATGTGCTAGAAATATATTCATTTACCTTTATTACAAAAGTGTATGAAAGAATATTTCACAAAGACTAGAAAGAAGTATTTGGTTATTTGTATGGTTTTTTCGACGAAAATATGCTGAGTTAACTATAATTAGTAGTATCGGGAGGTTAGTTGGATTCCACCGTGGAAACGATTAACTAGAATTTTAATTAATTACCTTTTATTCTAATTTACATACTAACTTACATAATTGAAGAAATTTTATTATAAACAAGTCTAGCATGATTTTTATATGAATTAACATATACAGTATAATCTCACTAATCCAACACTTCAATAGATCCAAACGTCCAATAATCCGGCAAAGAAAACGACAAACCTGCCAAAGATATTATAATTCTTCGCAACATACAAGAAATGGTTTTAAGCAAGGACTCAATTAGGGATTATTTTAAAACTATCTAATTACATATTTACATGTTAATTTAATATATTGCTAACATTTTTTTCTCTCTAGGAAATGCTTTATTTTATTAATTACCTATGACTTTTCACTATAATCCAGTAATCCGAACATTCCAATAATCCGGCATCCTCCGGTTTTTAATAGTGCCGGATTAGTGAGATTATATATATTGTGGTCAGGTGTAGTATGATTTTTGATGTAGCTTAACATAATTATTGGAAGTAGGCAGGTGTTCGATGTAATAAGAATAAGTATTTAAACATTTTTATAGAAATTAAACATTACGAAACAAATAAACATTTTAATACCATCTGCTACAGAAGTATAACATTAAATGTGAGAACAATTTCTCAGGCTTCTGTTTAGATACAAATTTTCGCAGCTTTACTTATAGATTAAGTAAACGCATACCATACCATACTGGTATACATATATATCAGCATACCTATAAGCATATATAGGTTATCTTACGATGTTTTCTCTAGTAAAGAGACTCCATATCACTTTTAACTGAAGATCTATTGGAGAAGACTCCAAAAGGAGTGGAATAGATCTAGGCAGAATTTGTAGCTTATAAATGGAGTTATATGGACTTATATATTTTATACACTAATATATTTAAATTAAAAATGTATTTAGGTCTTCAGACTTAATGGGTACGGTGATAAACATACATAGCGGCGATTGGGTCAGAAAGGATTCGAGCGTCGGCGCCGGTATTGATTCGTATTATGAGTATTGTCTGAAAGCGTATATACTGCTCGGCGATGACAAGTACTTAGCCAGATTTAACAGACACTACAACGCCGTCATGAAGTATATAAATCGAGGACCAATGATGCTGGCTGTCCATATGCATAGGTATGTGTTATTATAATAGATAATAATATAAATATATGATAAATATAAAAAAAATATATAGGACACTTGCACACATTCGTCCGTCCCCAAAGTAAGTAACTTAATACTTGTATTATGGTAGACAGACAACTGGTGAATATATGTATTGTAATATGTAATAAGCTGTGATGGCCTAGCGGTGTGACCGTGTGAATCTCTAGAGACGATCATGGGTTCAAACCTGGGTAGACACCAATGAGTTTTTCTATTAAAACTTATGTGTCTAATTGATAATTGCAATTTATCACACGCTTTTCGGTGACCGAAAACATCGTGAGGAAACCTGCATATCTCTAGAAAATTCTAGGGATATGTGTAACCTACCAATCCGCATTGGAGCAGCGTGGTAGGCCTTAGCTCCAACCCTTCTCTCCAAAAATGGGGAGAGGAGGCCTATGCCCAGCAGTGGAATAGTAACAGGCTGTTACTTACTTACTAATATGTAATATGGATGTATATTTGTATTTAAGTATGTATTTAAAAATATATAAGTATATACTTATATATTTTTTAAGCACATACTTAAATACAAATATACACCCAGACTCGAAGAACAACAAATTCATTTATAGAAAATGTTGGCCCTCGGCGGGAATCGAACCCGGGACCCGCGGAGCTGAAGGCAGAGTCACTGCCCACCGTGCCAACGGGACAGTCAAACGATGTTTCCTTCACCGAAAAGCGTGTGATAAATTGCAATTATCAATTAGATACATAAGTTTTTACAAAAAACTCATTGGTGTCCCGAATTTTATCACGAATCACGAATATTTTATTGTAATAGAAAGATAAAGAATAAGTCGACCCGCCGTGTGGTATCCGGCTGAGTAGAATAGACCAACCTCATTTCTTACCGAGGTGTCGTAAAAGGCGACTAAGGTGAGTTGACCCACCGTGTGGTATCCGGTTTAGTAGAATAGACCACCCTCTTTCTTAGCGAGGTGTTGTAAAATACAACAGAGGTAAGTTGACGTCAGGCAGGCGGCCGGTCGTAAAAACGCAGCCAAATCATGTGACAGCATGTTCATAACATGTTGTGCCGACCCTACTTTGAGTGGGATAAGGGCCGGAAGATGATGAGAAAGATCGATGTCCTAAAATCGTTGAACAGGATAAAAGCAGTGATTCGATTGCAGGCCACATTTACAATCACGTAACTTCATGGACGCCCTTCTCGCGTTCTGGCCGGGCCTTCAAGTGCTGTTAGGGGACGTGCGGCCCGCGGTTGAAACCCACGAGATGCTGTACCAAGTGATGCAACGCCACACGTTTATACCCGAAGCGTTCACTTCTGATTTTCAGGTAAATAATCAGCAGTGAATAACCCAAATTCTTCTTACATCGTCATTCTCCTTATTCTACTCTAATTGGGGTCGGCACAACTTGTCGGTTGCTTTGACTAGTTATGATGTCGACTTACCTTAGTAGCCTTTTACGACATCTAAGTTAGAAATAAGAGTTGTCTATTTTACTCAGCCGGATACGACACGGTGGGTCAACTTACTTACTCGCCTTTTAAGAAACCTCGATAAGAAATGAGATTAGTCTATTCTACTCAGCCGGAACCAAACGGCGAGTCAAATTACTTCACTCGTCTTTACGAGACCTCGGCAAGAAATGAGGGTTGTCTATTCTACTCAGCTGGATACCAAACGGCGGGTCAAATTACTTTACTCGCCTTTTACGAAACCTCGGTAAGAAATGAGAGTGGTCTATTCTAATCAGCCGGATACCACACGGCGGGTACACTTACTTTACTCGCCTTTTACGAAACCTCGGTAAGAAATGAGAGTGGTCTACTCTACTCAGCCGGATACCACACGGCGGGTCAACTTACTTTACTCGCCTTTTACGAAACCTCGATAACAAATGAGGGTTATTATAAATAAATTACCTAAAATATAAAACTGAAGAGTTTGTTCGTTTGCTTGTTTGCTATGTTTGTTTGTTTGATTGTGTGAACGCGCTAATCTCAGGAACTACTGAACCGATTTGAAAATTTTTTGATTGATTGTCCATTTATCGAGAAAGGCTTAAGGCTATATAAAAGTAAGTAAGTAAGTAATGGCCTGTTACAATCCCACTGCTGGGCATAGGCCTCTTCTCTCCGTTTTTTTTGGAGAGAAGGATTGGAGCTAAGACCTACCACGCTGCTCCAATGCGGATTGGTAGGTTACACATATCCCAAGAATTCTCTAGAGATATGCAGGTTTCCTCACGATGTTCTTTCCTTCACCGAAAAGCGTGTGCTAAATTACAATTATCAATTAGACACATAAGTTTTACTAGAAAACTCATTGGTGCCTGGCCGGGGTTTGAACCCTAGACCTCCTCGAAAGAGGCGCATGGTGTTACCGCTGGGCTACCACAGCTCAAAGGTTATATAATATCATGCTAAGATAAATAGGAGTGGGGCAGCAATAAAAAATATTACCAAAACGGCAAAATTTAAACGTACCTAAACGGTGAAAGTTATTCAAAAATCATGTATTACAAAATTGTTTCCCTCTAAAAGTTCTATATAAAAGTCCGCCACAGCATATGTCTAGTTTTTAAGGTTAACCCACTTTAACCATTTTTGTGGTTATCATAATACTATGTTACGGTTTGAACCTCTCCACGCGGGCGGAGCCGCTGCCGCTAGTCGTTTATATTTCTAGGATCAGATTTTAACTTGTATTTAGTAACTTGTAGTTGATATTATTTTAAGCCGTGTGGTATATATAGAAAGTATAAGTAATAGTACCACCCTCATTTCTTACCGAGGTGTCGTAAAAGGCGACTAAGGTAAGTTGACCCACTGTGTGGTATCCGGTTCTACTAAACCGGATACCACACGGTAGATCACCCGATTTCTTACCAAGGTGTCGTAAAATACGACTGACGTAAGTTGAAGTCAGGCAGGCGGCCGTTCGTAAAAACGCAGCCAAATCATGTGACAGCATGTTTATAACATGTGCCGACCCCACTTAGAGTGGGATAAGGGCAGGAAGATGATGAAGTTGATGTTATTTTAGTTAGTTCTTTTTCAAAAGTAATAATAAAATTATTTTGCTATAATCCGCGATGAAGTAAAATAGAAAATATATATACTCTCGACTAATTTATCTCCTGATGACGCTTCGGTTGCGGGGCGAAACGATTGTTGAGTTTGTGATAGTGAACGTATATAGTGCTTGTGTATCATGGTGGCGATGGTGGAGGTTTGTGCATGTGTTTTTACGAATCCTGCATGTATCAGGTATGATAACCGATTGTGCACTCTACATTTAGCATTATATATATTTTCTATTTTACTTCATCGCGGATTGTAGCAACATAATTTTATTATTATTTTTATACAAAAGTTCAAAGCTTTGCGATTTTGGTCGTGGAGTCCATCTCCTGATGATGCTGCAGTTGCGGGGCGAAACAATTGTTGAGTTTGTGATAGTGAACGTATATAGTGCTTGTGTATCATGGTGGCGGTGGTGGAGGTTTGTGCATGTGTTTTTTACGACTCCTGCATGTATCAGGTATGATAACCGACTATCCACTCTACATTTAGCATTATATATATTTTCTATTTTACTTTATCGCGGATTATAGCAAAATAATTTTATTATTACTTTTGTATTATGGATCTCCGCAAAGTAACGCCTAATTCTATAAATTATTATTTTTATATTATGGATCTCCGCAAAGTAACGCCTAATTCTATAAATTATTATTTTTATATTATGGATCTCCGCAAAGTAACGCCCAATTCTATAAATAAGTTAGTTCTTTTTCGTTATCATTTGATAGCTTCAACCTACTATTAAACCAGTAATAATTCTAATTTATTAGGTTCATTGGGGCCAACATCCGCTGCGCCCGGAGTTTTTAGAATCTACATACTTCCTCCATCGTGCTACAGGCGACGATCACTATTTGCAAGTTGGAAAAACAGTATTAAAGGCCCTACAGCAACACACCCGGGTACCCTGCGGCTATGCTGCAGTCAACGATGTGAGAACACGAGCCCAAGAAGACAGAATGGACTCATTCGTACTCTCTGAAACATTCAAATACTTGTATATGCTGTTCGGCGACGATAAAGATTTGCCAGTGAAGTTAGAAGATTATGTTCTTACTACTGAAGCCCATTTCTTGCCATTAGCTTTAGCTACCGAAGGAAAAAATGGGTCGTATTTAAACATGAAAATTGACGGCGATGACGATGATAAATATAGAAAGTGAGCAAGTTTTACATATATATTTTTATTCATTAACGAGGCTGAGACTTCTGAATGTAATTACCCTACAAAACTGCGTTAAGCTATCGCTTTCTATTTTTTTATGGCGTCACTAACATCGGTTGTGATGTGCTTGTGTTATGTTAAACTTAAAACCTGGAATATAAAAAAAACTTGCGACTTCGTTCGCAATTTTATGGTTACAATATCCTCAGTATGCGTTGTTTTTTTTAATGTTCCTAAAGGCATTTTTTTCCTATATGTTGGCCCTTTAATGATCTTTAATAATACCATTTCAATCCATCAATATCTCTCCAGCGAATAAGTCTTGGAAGTGTAACAGAAAGACTAGACAGACTATATATAGTGTGGATGATGCTTTCATCCACACTAATATTATAGTCACAATAAATTTGAAATATTCTAAATTCGAAAATATTAAGCGCCGCCAGTATTGTGTAAGATCGTTTATTGCAGTAATCAATATCGACGAATAGAATAGTTTTTCTAGAGGGGTCTTTTGTTTTTAGAACATGTCCGAGCACTGCTTCTCTAGTTGCGGAAAAGGTACGTCAGCCGATGAGGCAAATGTTAGGAGCGACCGCGGCTAGGCCGGCTGCAAGATTGCGACCCCTTAACGATCCAAGGCAGATACACGCCCTTTCAGATATGGGAATTTCTGTCCTCAAATTGCCTGACGGCCGGGTACAATTATTGTATACCACAAACACAGTAAGTAATGCTTATAATGTACCTTATTATATATTAATTTTCAATCCAGATTTTGTCAGTTTATATCCAAAAAGAATTGTACTTAACGGGAAAATAATTCAAATTCATTAATTTATTTTTCTTATTTATTCATTAATCGTATAATTCAAATTCAAAATATTCTATATTCAAGTGGACTACAGTACTTTTGAATCGTCAAATGTTTAAAAAAAAACTACCACTGCATAGCTGACTAGCTGTAGCATATACTCGTGAAAGTAGGTAAAATTAAGTCTATGAAACAGTACGCGGATGATTACAAATGTAATTAAAAAGTTGTTGTCTATCACACATTATTTAGCTATGTTTTTTTTTTTGGAAAAATGTGTTTTATCCATTTCAGCCACTTTAATGTTTTAATACCATTAAGGTCAGACTTCGCAAAATTATCAAGCTATATTAACACTTGTGAATATTACAGGCTAGATCAGCCAGAGACGCCGCTGAAGGTCTTACTTTCATGCGTGAAATGTCCAAATGGAATACGCTAAGTGATACAGAAAATGGTGTTGTTGCTGCCGCTATAAAGATCAGTGATAAAATATTTCCTGCTGGTCCTGCGCATTTTGGCAAAGACATATCTGGGCACGACAGACACCATGGAACACCCGTATTCACCACACCGATAGATGCGTGCTCTACAATCGAAAACAAACAAGAGTTGGAAGGTATGTTCGCTATCGCAACTCGGGGCCAGTGCACGTTCATACAAAAAGTACGTTTTATTCAAGAAGCTGGAGCAAAACTTGCTATCATCTTAGACAATGTCAAAGACTCGACCATTGAAAACTCTGTGCTCTTCGCTATGTCGGGTGATGGAAAAGACGACGTCGTCATACCGGCTGTATTTCTTTATGCCCAAGAAGGATTGTACTTAACGGAAGTGCTTCGGGATAATCCTCAGGTGGCCGTAACTGTAGGAGAACTTAAATCTATGAAACAGCAATACGAGGATAATTGCGATAATGAACGCTGTGATCCTCTGACTAATATGGCACATGATGATAAAGAGTCATTTATTCACCTGAAAAAAGTTCTCAGTCAACTTGTGGTCCAATTCGAGTTGTCGGTTTCAAATGAAGACCATATTCCTAATAGCCCGGGCTTACACATATCTAAAGATAAATTTGGAAATGAAAGAGGCAACACCTGCGATCACAAAACTGCTACAATAGATAATGTTGAACACGATGTGAAAGATAGTAGAAAGTCTACTAGTAATTCGGAGAAAAGTAAATCAGATGGATTCTGACATAACACAATGACGTACAACTGTACATAATTTATCAGTGTCTTTAAACATTTGTATAAAATTGTACATATTGGTTATGTTAAGATAAGCGTTAATATGATTTTTATGATTTCAATTTCATTCTTATTTTTATAATATTTAGTATTTATTTGTTTTTTTCCCGTAATATTTTGTAATGAAGTTTATAGTTTGGCTAATAAAAGAACAACAATATAAAGTAGCTCTAAATGTTCTTCTGTTTATGATTTTTTTTAGTAGATCTAAATTGTTAATTAAAATCTGTGAAATGAATAATTATTCTTGTATACATGTAAATAAACCTATTTTTAAGCCTTTTACGGCATGCTGAGATAAGGCGATGTTTTTTCTATGTTTATCATGATTGTGCCACAATTTTGTATGTATCCCCATATCGAATGTGTTCAAGGTATAGGAGTCACCATGAATTCGAGTGATCGATGACCTAATTGTATATTGCAGTTCTCAAGCACGCTAAATCGATTATTGTGGTTCTGTGCGATCTTTATTCACTTGTGTCTTTACATTATGGAGGATCTACTAACGGTTCTCTGGATCAGCTGAGGCTATGTCCTACACTTTACATGTATTTATCGAATTGTATAATTAAGTCTGATAGAGGCTTTATCCCATTGTACAAGTATGCGAACATTGCGATCGAGCGTTATGTCAAACAGTACGTTACGTTTACACACCATACAATTTCATAAGTAAATGAAATCTGGAATTATGTTAAAAATTTTATACAATGCAAAACATATTTTTATACAATGAATTACTGTTTGTTTGATGTAACTACGTCAATGCTAATATTTAATAAATAGTTATATTTATATGTCCAATTATTGCGGTGATAAACATAAACTTATTTAGAATTTTATATATAAATTATATGTGTGAAGTTATCAGTGTTGGCGTTTGTCGGGGGACTTTTTCCCACGTCCGTCCGCAACCTTCAGTATTATATCTATTGCTTTGTTATTGCACGTTTATTTCATATAACTCAGAGATATTTTTCACTGCTCAAATTTAATTTCGCGTACACTTATTTGTACTGCTCGAAATATCAAAGAAACAATTTATAATTTGTAGACAAACAAACGAAAGTGTTCCCACTGGAATTAATATACTGACGTTTTTAAAACACGTTCAAATGATCGAAAATTCCGCTTCATATATTGTCCTTACTTAAACCTCACTTAATTAAGGTACACTTTTAATTTTACTTATTTTGGTACATATAAAATGGTTACAACAACATTATTACTCTTCGATTTTGATAATAATTTGAAAGTACATATATGTAATTGTCAATATTAATTTGATAAGCTAAATTACCATTATCCGTATTACTTCATACTTACCATCACATAATAACCAAACTTTACAGGATTATACACTAGGTCAATGTAAAGATTGTGCGATTTTCATTAAAATTGGTCCAATCGTTTACAAGTCTATAAGAAATATGTACATATTTTCTCTTTTATATAGATAGATAGATTAGTGTACATTGAACGTGGCCTCCAAGCCTTAATACACAGTAATGACTTCCAGACCAACTTAATTGCAAAGAATATATCTTAATATTAGCAGTTGAGGGGTACGACGTTGATGATAATATATATGTTAGTCTTATAATTAATTATAATTAGTATTGTCTGGGAAAATGTAGTACTTGATGTACTTGATGTTTAAATGATTTACAATGATCAATCGTTACGATATATAAGAAACAGAAAAGAATATGAGCATAAACAATTATTGACCAGACTTTATAAAGTTATAGTCTGATTTACTAAAGACTCTTTGAATGTAGTTTGTTGACTCAAGGGAAAAAATCATATCATATAAAATAATGTTTTATCATTGATTAATGATATCAATAAAATGTATTTATTAGAATATTATTAGCTAATTGAAAAAATGTACTTACAGAACGAATGTTTACGTACAAATTTGTTTGAATATTAAATTGAAAGACAAGTTAAAAGACTTTTGTTATCGTCGTCTGTCACAAGATCAACATAGAAACGGTTGGTAGAAATTTATTATTCGTCGCTTTTATGTTGTAAATCAATGTAACTTCAAAATTCAAATACTAAATTCAAAGAGATTTATAAATAATCAGGGTGTACTTAAAATGTATGAATAAGAGTTAATAAACATATTTATAACAATAGTATGTTTTTATATTAGTATATTTTTTTACGTCAATATTTTATTATGAAAATAGAAAAAAAATATACTAATATATAAAATTTATTCAATAAAGTTATCCATTTTGACTTTCTTGTTTTTTTCTACATGCTAGCCTTTAAAGCCTATACCGTGTGGTATCCGGCTGAGTATAATAGAACACCCTCATTTCTTACCACTTCGTAAAAAGCGACCAAGGAAAGTTGAAAGTGACGGCCTGTTACTATCCCATTACTGGGCAGAAGTCTCCTCTCTCCGTTTTTGGAGAAAAGGATTGGAGCTAAAACTCACCACGCTGCTCCAATGCAGATTGGTAGGTTACACATATCCTCAGAATTCTCTACATATGTGCAGATTTCCTTACAATGTTTACCTTCACCGAGAAACGTGTGCTAAATTGCAATTATCTATTAGATACATAAGTTTTAACAGAAAAATACTTTGGTGCTGTCCGGGGTTTGAGACGATGAACCCCTTGAAAGAGTCGCACGTTCTAACCGCTGGACTATCACAGCTATGTATGATACATAGCCTTGATAGTCTTTGCTGATGGTCATGTGTGATGCAGTCAAATTTGAAACGGTGCGATAGCGGTGCAATTAAAATTAGAGTTGACAATTCAAAAGCACTTGTTGATTAGCGCGTTCAAACAATCAACAAACGAACTCTTCAGCTTTATTTATCAGTATTTATAGTATAAATGAAAAATATCGTTTGTTATATTGAATTTGAAAGCTATTATATATATATATATATATATATATATATATATATATATATATATATATATATATATATATATATATATATATAAATATATATATCCTTTCGGAATCTCAGAAGCGGCTCCAACGATGTTCCTGAAATTCAACATGCAGGAGGTTTTTAAGGATTTAAAAATAATAATTAATCTTTCTTTTTTTGTTGATCCTAAACTACAAATGTGAAATTTGCAAATTAGTGTTAATTACTTATAAAGATACGTATAAACACATGTCTAGAACGAATTAAATATTTTAACAGTAATAGGAATCTAGTTGATGTTTCGGTACAGATAATAATAATAAAATAAATGTTTATAAATGTGGTAGTATGTATACTATTCCAAAAAATTATAACACGGACTTGGTCCCTTGTCAGTTCAATTCAATATGAACTGAAACAAGAGTAATTACTCTCAGTCCGTATTTCCCCTGTGTTTTTTCGATATATGAACATTTTTATTTATTCAGGGTATGTCAATATTATAAGCTAAGTAACATACAAATACGATAGATATAATTATATCTGATATTACTTAAGGAACAGCGGAAAAGTTCATCCCAGTTTATTTTTTTAAATATCACCTCACCAACCTAGGTGCATCATTCAGATAAAGTAACCAACCTGTAGCGACTGACTTATGGTATAAACATTTTTTCCATAACTGACCCAAACGCTTCGGACCAACAGCGAGCAACTGCGTTATCGGTCGCTTTTCTTATAACGAGTGATACGAACTTACATGTCCGCCGTGAGGTATCCGGCTGAAAAAAATATACCACCCTCATTTCTTACCGAGGTGTGTAAAAGGCGACTAAGGTCAGTTGACTTCAGGCAGGCGGCCGGTCGTAAAATATGTAGCCGTAAAAATATGTGTCAACATGTTGTGCCGACCTCACTTAGAGTGGGATAAGGGCAGGAGGATGATGATGATGATACATTTATGATACACTAACTGTGTCCGCGGTTTCACCCGCATGGAAATTAGTATCACAGTTTTACCCACGTATATCCCGACCCTGGAGTAATTCTAAGATAAAAAACGCCTATATGTTGTCCTCTATCTTCCAGTAAAAGTCGATCCTAAGTTTAAGCTGCTCGGGAGAATGTACTATTTACCTAAACCTTCCTCAAAAATTAAATACTTACATTTATAAGACACACACGGTCGTCCGTGTAGAGTAAGCTGCTTAATACTTTTGTTGACTATACGTGATATGGGTGACAGACAACTGGTAAATATATAGTTTGAAGAACCATCAATCTCTTTATAGACAATGTTGGGCCCTCGGCAGGAATCGAACCTGCGACCCATTGAACCGATGGCAGGGTCACTGTCCACTGCACAGACGGGGCAGTCATTTCCACATCTTTTAGTAAAAACCTACTTTGTTTTATATATATATATATATATATACACACAAGATTAACTCATTTAAATATTAAAGATACTCTATTCGTGTAAGTAAGCTTTATAAATTAGCGAAACTGTCCACGTTTAAGTGGTCGTAGTTTTAAAATTTGTCCGAGGTATCACATCACTTTGATTGAAATCGCCCGAGCAAACACCTTTTCAAATCTACACTGGTTTCAATTGGGAAGTTGCTGAGAGGAGGATTTGATCTGTAGTCTTGAAATTAAGAGTAGCTTCTGTCACTCTTCAACCCTGCAAATATCTCCATCACAAAAATCAGATCGATCTGGGAAGAATCAGAGTTATTTATCGTTTTATCCAGAGCATAATTTGCTAATTTTAGTAAATAGCTCGTGCCTACATGAAATAATATCAAAATAGCTCAGTAAAAGAAGTACAAAAACATCATATACATCAAAAAATTCAGAATTTTTTGCTGGTATTAAAAATTTCTGTAAATATTATAAACTTTTAATAGGAACGTGCTAGAAAACTTACTTAATAATAACATTTATACGTAACGTTGATACGTTGTCAACTTGGTTTTTTTTAACTATATGTACGGCGCTGGATTCAAACGTTTTTAGTATAAATACGAAAAATTAAATTTAAATGATATTATTGTTAACATAATATTTTAAAATAGGTATCGGAAAATTTATTAGCTTCACTCTATTAACTGTAATGACTTTTCAAATATTAAAAATGGTGTTTAGAAATAAAATATTTTTTCATGAGCCGTATGGGATTAAATTAAATAAAACTTCCCAATATATGTCAATTATTACTTCTTCATTATTTATTTCGTACTTGTTGGCATAGACAAATTAAAGACTTGCTCCGTTTAAGAATGTGTTTTCTCAAAACTCGAATATTTCAAATATTTAATTTTATTTCGAATATTTAAAAAAATAATAAAAATAACTTTTTATATGATACCCCGGTATATCTTAATATTTAAATGAGTTAATCTTGTATATATATATATATATATATATATATATATATATATATATATATTTTCCGAATCTCGGAAACGACTCCCAGGATTTTCCTGAAATTCAGCATGTAGTAGGTTTTGGGGGAGAAAAATTGATCTAACTAGGTTTTACGTAAAAAAAATATTGTTTTATCCCTATTTTTGGGCATTAAAAACACTAACATTTATATTGAATTGAATTTTCGCCATTAACTGTCAAGTCGACGTAGCTTATTCGGTTAGCGGGCAGTCTCGAGAAATGTGAGTGCCAAGGATCTATCCCAACTAAATAATTGTTTTTTTCTTTTTTTTAAGTTTTTTTTTGTAAAAAATTACCCAGATATTAAACATTAATTGTGCCAAATTTCATCTATATTGGTTCAGATAATTGGCCATGAAAACGTAATAAACAGACTTTCGCATTTATAATATTATTAGTTTATTTGTTTTAGTTTGTAATAGCTCAGTTAAATTTGTCCGAAACGAATTAAAATAAAATAAAATATAAATACTCTTTAAAGATAACTCTTTTGACGTAAGCCAAAAAACTTAAAATCTAAATTCTTCTGTAAATACCTACAGATCTGACTTGATTTTGACACATCGTGAATAAAAATAACTTCCATAGGTTTATTATAGATGGCGTTTTGAACGTCATCCTATTTAATTCCTCCTGAATTTAATTCCTGTTGAATTAACAGGATTTTATAGCCTATATGTTACCCGGCCATAAAAGGAATAATTGTGCCAAATTTCATCTATATTGGTTCAGTGGATTGGCTGTGAGAGCGTAACAGACAGACAGACTTTCGTATTTATAATATTAGTAAGGATTGCGGAGGGCTCTGGTCGTTGGGGCCCTGTTTGAACCGACGGAGGTAGATGGAAGCTAATAAGATCGGATGCTGTTCGATCACAGTCACTCGACACATTGCAGCCTCCAATGGGCGGTAGAGCAAAGATATTATGGCGAATTGTCCTGAAATCATTTAAAGTCCTTCAGTCGGGGTCCGCAGATTTCAGCTATATAAATCACAACAATTTTTACCGTCGACAAGAACAAGCTTTGCAATAACATTTTGTTAAACAAACTAAATCTTGTATTTATAAACCGATATTTAATAAAATAAACGACGTTCTATTCAATATATTTTTTAAAGAGAAATAGTATAGTTTAAGTTATACAAAGAAGATTTAGCGAACTGCAGACAATGCAACATATTGTATAACAATACGCGTGTTTGAAATATAATCCTTGTTTACTGTTGTTTGAGGACATTGTGTTAAGTTGCAATTTTTAAATGCTATAGAACTTACGTACCACAAATAGAATAAAATAGAATGAACAGATTCTGAAAAATGAATTTTTTTTTAGTCTATTCAGTTGATGATCTTAGTTCCCATGGTTTAATTTTTATCGGTAAAGTTTAGTTTCACTGACACATAATAAATATAAATAATTTTTATGTCATGAGAAAGTATAAAAAATAACTGATGAAATGATTGGGCATTAATCATATTTGTGAGTTTTCATTTTATCTTAGGTAGGATATGAAATTTTACTCCTTAGGTGACATTACGACATATACGGAACGTCATCTCAGAAGTAAAATTTCATTCTGACGTCAGCAAATTTGATTCATGGTGTTCGTAGTAATTTAATCTTTATGCCACTGATTTGTAGTTCGCGAATAGTTTGCAAGCTTCAGATCGGATGCACAATCCTTTACTGTGTTCGCGGAAAAAGATAATATGTTCCTAAAATAGTTTTTATTTCTATTCATTTAGGTTTTAGATATTAAATAGAATGGCACTTGAGCCTTTTAGTTATCCGAGAAGAGTTAATCATGTGGGCGGGTATCGATCGGTGCGCAAGTGCGCGACAGGACTTGGAAAGCAAAGCAGTAAACATGGTCACTCTGTGTTCGAGACCTCAAGGCATGCAAACGTTTCTAGCTCTCACCGCGACGGCGCTCGCGTGCGTCCTGGCCCAGCTACCAGGTAAGAGAACTTTTTATAACTGCGAATTATTTGCGAATATTCCGAATAATATGCTGCGCGACATTTTTTTTTCGTTTTACGGACAATACATTATTTTTTTGCTGACGGATAAACAAGCGATTGACACCTGTTACACTTTGTATTTTTGCGGCTTATAACTTTTTTCTTTTGCTAAAGTTTTTATCACACAACTTCTCGTTCGCAAAATAGTGTGTTCCCTTTGTTTTATCACTTATCGCTTATTTTATGTGAATTATTGTGACTAGTATTAAGAATTCACAGACTATCTATAGCGTTCGCAGTCGTGAATTATATTTTAATCACAACGATCGGTATCCAGAAATTTTATTTTCATATCATTTTCAAGTTTTCATAGCGAGTATAAGTTTTAATTACTCACAACTCTAAATGTTCATTAAATTTTTAAAAATCAGAGACTTTTTTAATCTATATTTTTTCAGTTAAAACATTATATTAAAATAAACCGTTAAACCATTTATTTTAAATTTCGGTTCAGCGAATACTAGAATCATCATTTTAGAATAAAAAAGCATTATACAAATTCTGGAAGTGAAATATAACTTTGTTTCTACTGCCAGTTTCTCATAATTAACTTTCGGAAACCTTACACATATGGCATTTTTAAAATACCACCAGTTTATCGTTTTTTCCTTTTTAAGTTTTACTAATAACGCTTTTAATTAAGTTACACCTCAATAATTTTTGTATCACAAGCTTCTATATTTCCAATGCATTGTCATCAGTAAGATTAATATTTATAGGACAAGTAAGATCCATTCATTCAGATTGAGATCCAACGGAATCGATATTTTCAAATTTACCGCTTTAAAAAGAAACGGTTTAAATTTATATTAAAGGTTAAAATTAAAAACAAAACCCATTAATATTGTACTTAAATACCTTTTTTTTCCGTCAGATTACATGTTATATTATATATATAAAAATGAATCTTTATGTCTCTTTGTAATCGCATCACGAGTGAACGTATGCAACAATTTCACTTATACTTTTTAGTTGTATTGCTAATTATTGTCTGGATAGGGTTCCTATGAAAATTAAATATTGTACGTTGAGTTGAACATGAGCGAATTACCAAAAATTGTCGTCTATAATCCACATATAGACGACAATATATGTGGATTATAGACGACAATATTTGTTAATTCGCATAATACATATAATATTTACCGCGGACCTCGTTTAGTAAATTATTAAATGTATTGTACAAAGAAAAATTATATATTCTTGAAACAAGATTCGAATCGATTCGAAACGACAAAGACGATTCGAAACATCGATAAAATATCGGTTTATGAATCGTGTTTTAAAAAAAAGAAAAATTGGTTTTTAATTGAAATTCAGGTATGACTCCCCCTACTCTAAGTATAATAGCTCTATGAGCGATACTTTATAGATGGGAAGTCAAATGACCTACCAGAAAACTATGGACCAATAGCCCTACTAAGCTGCACTTTAAAGCAGCGTGAACGCCTGATTCTCACCAGGATATTACCGCACGTTGAGATGTGCCTACCACCTGAGCAAGCTGGTTTTAAATGCCATCGTAGTTGCACCAATCAGGTTTTGGCACTGACGACCCACCTTGAAGCAGGTTTCCAAAAACACATGAAGTCCACTGTAGTCTTCATCGACCTAACAGCGGTCTACGATACTGTATGGTGACAGGGGCTCATTTGTAAACTGCTCAAAGTTATTTTGAAATTGGGATAGTCAACCTCATTTCTAGCTTGCTCAACGAAAGGAATTTGAAGTATTCCTAGGGACTGCAAAAGTAAAAGAAGGAAATTGAGAGATGGCTTACCGCAGGGCTCTGTATTGGCTCCGACCCTTTTCAATATCTACATCTATGATCTACCTGCTAACACAGCAAAGTTTATATATGCTGATGATATCACGCTAGTTGCCCTGATATCACGCTGTTGGACTTCTGTACACGAGAAAACACCCTCACACATGATCTCGGGACCATTACAAATTATTATCAATCTTGAAGGTTGATGCCCAGTGCGAGCAAGACTGAAGTTTGTTGTTTTCATCTTAACAACTAGCTAGCGAAGTATCAGCCAAAGATGTACTTTGCTGGTGAGATGCTGAAATACAATGCTACCCCCAAATATCTTGGGGTTACACTTGACAGGACTCTAACCTACAAAGAACACCTCCAGAAGCTGTCTCTTAAGGTCAGATCTAGAAATAATATCATACAGAAGCTCTATGGGACAACTTGGGAAGCATCCGCTGAGTGTTTGCGAACCTCCAGCATTTCTTTAGCTTTCTGAAACTGAGAAACTGCGCCCCTGTATGGCTAAATAGTGCTCACGTAAACCTGGTGGACTCAAAACTAAATGACGCTATGAGGTGCATTTCTGGTACTCTTAAATCCACACTACTGAACTGGCTCCCGGTCCTGTCACATATTGCTCCTCCACGGAGAAAATAAGCACTAAAAAGGGAAATTGACAAAATTGATGCAAACCCCCAACTCCATGTTAACAATATCTTCTACAACCTTCCACAAAAACGGCTTCAATCTCGCCGTTCTGGTTTTTATGATGCCCACGAGATAAGAAAGTTTAACCTGCAGCTTGGAAATCAGAATGGACCACATCTGAACCACCAGCATCGTACTTTTTGGACCCTACAATAAAGCCAAATTGTTTCCAACTACCTCGTAAATTGTGGTGCCGCTTAAACAGATTACGAACAGCGCATGGGCGCTGCAATTACTTGCTGCACAAATGGGGTTCGAAGCCGTCCGCCGTTTGTGACTGCGGTGAGGAAGATCAAACTATGGGACATATAATCCAACGTTGTCCCATACACTCATACCAAGGTCCAACTGGTGACCTGTTTGATCTTCCTTCTTCATTTGTCAACTGGTTACAAAACTTGGACATTGACTTGTAAAATAATAATTTAACAAGTCTTTTTTACGCATTATTTGTAATTTAAATTTGGACATAAAACTATTTGACATTTTTATTTTATTGTATTATATCTGACATACGTATTATTATATTATATTTAACATTTGTATTACTATATTATAATTGAATATTTAGTTTTAGTATTATTATTATTATTTTGTTTTTTTTCACAAATAAATTAAATTCTTTAAGAAAATACATTTAATCGTACGGTAACTATTTTACTACGAAACGGATGCACGTTTAAAATACATTTTCATCATCATCCTCCTGCCCTTATCCCACTTTAAGTGGGGTCGGCACAACATGTTACAAACATGTTGTCACATGATTTGGCTACGTATTTTATGACTGGCCGCCTGCCTGACCAACTTATCTCAGTCGTATTTTTCGACACACACAGGGTGGTCTATTCTACTCAGCCGAATACCACACGGCGGGTCGATTTACCTTAGTCGCCTTTTACGACACCTCGGTAAGAAATGAGGGTGGTACTATTTTATTCAGCCGGATACCATACGGTGTTGCTTAAAATACAGTTTTATAAACGATAAACCATAAAAGTACTGCGCAAGAGTTACTGAATAGGCTTTCCTATTCAGTAACTCAAAATGCAAGCGAAAAATATGTTGTGCCGATCACATTTTGAGTGGGATAAGGGCAGGAGAATAATGATTATCTACAACAAATGGATATTTCTGCATACATGCAAACACAGAACGTCTTTTTTAATACACCGAAGTTTGTTGTATGAAGAATGTTGAATTTCAAATACTCGACATCAAACAAAAAAAACCTAATATTACTACAATCAAGCAAAAAAATAGAATTGATCTTTTATACCAACACTCTGACTTATTCAAATTATTCAAAGTTAGCCAGAGCAGGATGTTTTTGTCGAACAAGAATCAGATATATTCATTCTCTTAAAGACTATCACATTTAAATTCTAGGGTCAGGATTGCGTGCTTGTGGGCTGCCGTAACTATTGTGTCTATTATCGCAATTTACATTCTGTTGTTAACGTTTAACTATTAGTTGTGTCTTAAATAGGGCCGGTAATTGGTTGAAGAGCAATCTCATCAGTAGTCGAAAATTTTATTTTCTAAGAATTGTTTTTTCACAGAGAGGTCTAAATGCGAACTGCGTAAATGACTGATATACGCAGTTTTAAATACCTCTAGGCAATGATACCATGAAATATTTTAAAATATTTTAGACATATTTACTTATTATTGACCTTTTATAAAAAAAAATTCTGCTTCCAATGGAAAACGAAATTTAGTCAATCTAATTTTTATTTTAGTGACCATATTAAGATATCATCGAACATAGCAGTTTAGTTTAACACATAATAATATATACAGCTATTAGCCGTAATTTATCTGATATCTGTGGGAAAAACGAGATTTCTTACATCCTTAATGTCAGTCTGCTGCATAAGCTTTGAAAGTGCTGAATTCTTGATATACTCGTACATAGTAGTACTTTAAATTTTTTTTTTAAATAAATTAAAATAAAAGCCCATTATTATTTCTTCGTTATTACTTACGTCAAAAGTTTGGAAATAATAGCAATTACGATGATGAAAGATTTCTAAACGTGTTAAAACGAGGAAACTCGAAGTACGGAGAGTAGTTAGGGCAATTTTGTGAGTCAGTAAGGCATAAAAATAATTATTTATTTGTTTGGGTATGTCACTATTGGATTCCCAGAGACGATCAATGCGCCAGGTGCATCGATTAGCGGAGAGAACAAATACCCCTTGTATTTGTTGCCCCCGCCACGCCCGTGACCCGAATCGGAAGCTCTCCCGGTAAAATCTGAGCTGCCGCTTTTAGCAATTCATATATGCCTAAAGCATTATCGTTTCACCACTTCTGGCAGCGCATAGAACTCTACCAGATTTCAGGTCTGTTATACCCAACACCGTTGTCGGTACGTATAACGGGTTTTCTATAAAAGGTTTACCCTTTGTACCCTTTGTAATTTTAATTACTTTAAGGCAATAAAAGGTAATCCAATCACCACCAAATTTAAATACGTAAGGAGGTGTGCCAGCAGGTTCACCCGCATGGAAATCATTATGACACTATTTTTTTCCCGAATTGAAATTTTTGTCATAATAGTAGTTATCGTGAGTTAATTATAAGGGTATTTTAATTATTGTTGACTGATTACTAAGCGCACGCCAAGATAGCTTTAAATTTTGCCGTTTTCGTAATATTCTTTATTGCTGCTCTTAACCTATTCATCTAAGCGTGATGTTATATTGTCTATATCAATCTTGATAAATGTACTACCTAACAATCAAAGAATTTTTCAAATCGGTTCAACAGTTCCTGAGATTATCGTTTAAGCTAACTAACTCTTTAGCTTTATATATTGGTATAGATATCGTGCTACTTGACTACCATCTCATTATCTTATCTTCTCGGCAAGCGAACCATTAAGTTACTTGCGAGGACGTAAATGTAGGTGCCCTAGTTATGCCTAACATCCAATATTGCTCCTTATTCTATTTATATCCCGTATATTACGTACACATAAGAATTAATATACGGGAGTATTTGCAACAATATTAAAATATCGCTAGGACATTGTCAAGCAGACTTTTTTTAGATATTACCCTTTTGTAATATAAGTGCTTTCGATTAATAACTTAGCGCAAAAAATACTGACATTATCTTAAAAGTGTCTAAGTCCAGAATCAATGAGTCCTGAATAATTATTTGTGAATAAATAACGCATATAATTCAATTTATCGGCCAATACCGTTCATCAAATTTGACTCAGAAATTAGATATTGGAAATTGATATAGAGAAAGAAACACTTCTTTTGTACGTTTAATACTTTCGTTTTATTGTAAAAATATGTACCTTAAAACACTAAATACACTGCTTCCCAATGTCCATGTCGTGCGCTGTCGAGAATAATGTACTCGTACCTCGTACTCGTCAACCGATTGAAAACGCGCAAGCAAGTGTCATTTCTGTACCCGGTAAATGGTATTTCAATGCACCTTTTTGAAAAAGAAGCTACTTTATCATAGATAATAATATATCCGAAATATAATTTAAAACAGAAATTAATGCTAATCGTTCAATCCAATTATTGTTTGAAACCAATACATATCGTTATTAATTGATATTTATAATATTAGTAGGAAGTATCGTCACTACTGTTGCTAAGATGACCCGAAAATAGCTAAGTAGACTATTTGTTATACCGAGTTATATGTTGCTTTAAAATATTTTAAGATATGCTAAGTATCAATTATGTCCCTTACAATGCTGTGTCAAAACTTAAAATTTTTGAATGTATTCCTTTTGAAGAGTTCGAGTGGTATTGGAAGAAATAGTCTACTTAATCTAGCAATCACTTGTAAGGACATTAATAGTATCATAATATATCATGTTTAGAAATACGACCAATGTGCAATTTCTAAATCATATATTTCTATCATCGTGGTATATTCTAATTACTGTAAAGTAGTTAAATTGCCTTTTCAAACATCCAAGAAGACTGTTATTTACACCTATATTTTCCGAAACCGCCTTGAAAAGATACTTTGATGAATTATTAATATGTACTGAAATTAAGTCGTTGAAGTAAATTACAAGCAATTATGTTCCGCTTTGACTTTTCAATGCAAACTTTAATTTGATATTATTGTCCCCTTGGATTTGATACGTATGTTTTGTTATGATAAAAAGGATTTTATGCCGGTTACTTTAAATAAATTATAGAATTGTGTTACTGTGCGGGGATACATAATACAAAAGTAATAATAAAATTGTTTGGCTACAATCCGCGATAAAGTAAATAGAATATATATAGATAATGCTAAATGTAGAGTGAACTATCCGTTTTCATACACGTTCATAAAAAGACATGCACAAACTACCAACACCGCCACCACAATACACAAGCACGACACACGTTCATTATCACAAAATCAACAATCCTTTCGCCACGCAGCCGAAGCATCATCAGTAGATTAGACTCCACGACGAATTACAAAATCTAAAATCCAAATAGTTTTTTTATCATTATTTTTTTTAATAAACTAATTTTATACGATTGAAAATTTTAATAACTATAATATTTTACATCCAAAATTGTTTAATAGTTTTATAGAGGTACTGTAGTTGTAACTAGTTCCTGAGTGCAATTAGATAACTGGGTTGAGCTACTATTTAATTAAGTCAGCAGTTGGCGGTTGGACTAAAATCTGATAGCTAAGTTGAACTTTGACTAAAGTTTAAATTAGATGAGTTTGAGTAGTTGATTGGATACTCGTAACTACAGTCTAATGGTTTCGCTTAGCAACTTTGACATTAAACAATACCGATGACCAAAATCTCATAGGTTTGGGTGAATACAATATTGTGTTTAGGTAATTTTGTTTACCACTGTGGGGTGGCCAATCCAATTGTCCCTCTGATTAGCAGAGGGCAATCTGGACAAGCCGGGGACTCCGGGGGGTTGAGGTGAAGTCCCTAATGAGCGACGGGTTCAGTTGGGCTTACTCTAAGTCTGGCTGGAGATGGTTACGGCCACCGTCAGTCAAGCCCGGAAGCCCAGCAATGGAAACGGGGACCTACGGGTTGCAAGGAAGAAAACCTCTATAAAAAATTAACCGGGTGGGGGCAGAAACGCCCACCACGGCTTGGGGGTCCCTATTTGGGGCGCGGTCTCTCCCTGTCGACCGTGATGTAGCAAACACGGTGGGCAGGAGCGATCGCGGGCAGCGGTGGCCTCCTTCTGTTCTGCGGAGGGGGGGGGGGGTGGAGGGAGGCGGTGGAGTGGTTCCGGGAACTTTTGTTCTGGATCCAATCTACTGCTGGCGAGTCCAGGTGGTAGTGACTTGCCTAAGACCATCGTCTGCCGCCTTGTCAGGGGACCTTCGGACGTTCCGAATGGGGTATATCAGACGTCTGGCTTACAGGTACCCGAGGCGGTCGGTGCATCTGGTGTTCCCGATGCACCGGTTAGCGGAGGGGGGCTTCTCCTTCGAGGGGCCCCTACCCGGAGAAGGTTTTTGTCTTCTCTGGGATCAGAGCTGTCGGCGGGGATGGGGGCAATATGTACAATGATACCTTGCCATCGGCAGCGTGGTGAAGCACACATGTTGTTTTAGTCGGTGCGAGTCCGACATAACCGCCGCTTGTCCCCGTCGGGCGGCGGTACCCATAAAAAGTTTTTTCCTGTATTTAAAAAAAAAGCAAGTGAACCAGGTGAACGATGCCAAATGTAGCGTTCGTGTGAAACATCGATCTAGCTAGGTTTTATTTATAAAAATTATACCTAATTAAATTTATATTGAATTGAATTTTTGCCATTAACTGTCAAGTCAGCGTAGCTTATTCGGGGAACTTCGGAATTTCGGGGTGGTCGCAAGAAATGAAAGTAGCTAGGATCGAGCGACATCTATCCTAATAGTTTTATCTTTATTTTTTTAATTTTTTTTTTTGGTAAAACTTACCCATTCACCCAGATATTTTGATTATTATATAAACATACGGGTCACATCGCGTTAAAATCGAGTTACCTAGTTTGTCAACTATAATCATTATCATATACAGATGACAGTGAAAGTTTAAAATCTAGTTATATGATATAAACAAATTTTAAGTTTGGCGGCACTTCGTTGATATCTTTGGAGTATGCGATATTCCCTGCAATTTTTTTTAAAGTAAATAGATGTTCTTAAATTTGGATCAGCTTAGAAAAAAACTCAATATTACTATCATCACAGCTTAGAAAAAAACTATTCAATTTCGCCTAATTTGCGCTAACACAAGAAAGACATATATGTATAACGGCGCTTTCTAAAAAAGTTATCACGATTTGATGATAATAAATAAAAGAGACCAATTTCATTAAAAAATAAATTATGCAAATAAGTAAGTTCTTTTCTAACCATTTGTTTGTTTTTAATGTGTTAATCTTTGGATCGCACTAATCGCATCTATATAAAAACTAATGCCATAAATTAAAAAATGTGATGTTTTCTTAGTTTATGTCCGAACAAAGTAACGGATCGATTGATGCAATTTTTAATAACCAGATAACTACAGTTATTGAGCGAAGGGAACTACTTTGATTTCTTTACTGAATTGATACAGATGATTTCGCGGGCAAAAGCTAAAAAAAAAGGTTTTATCTATAAAGATTTCTTTCTGAAAGTAACTGGCTTTTGTTATTGAATACAGTCTCTCTCAAATACTTCTGCGTAAATACGGGATGAACTAAGGTACTTTTAATGGAACATTTTCTACTTAATATCTTGTTAAGATGGCACATAACAAAGCCTTCAGTGTTACAATAGAAAACCTTTTATTAGATACCCCTTTGTGCTGATAGAGTATCATGTTACTCGAGAACCCTGACGCCTGTTGGTATAATAACGTCTGATAACTTCAATGTTTGTCGGTGATATTAATAAACAGAACAGGCGACATGGAAATTTTTTACATTTATAATATAGATTAGTTCATAATATACCTTTAATGTGCTTTTTGGTGGCCAGCACGAAGAATATGTGAGAGATATGTATGAGATTAAAACTCTGCAACTACTATTTAAGGTTTTATTAGTACATACATCGTGTATATATGTAATTATTCCAAAGCTAAAATTATTATTACTATTATCATTAAAATAAATTCAGAAACCACTTTACTAGAATACTGAAAGAAAAAGATCAATCTTTAATGCACAAATAAAACATTTGATTAGATTTAGGTATATTCACATCTTCATTAGAAATTTTATTGTACTAAAAAAACCCTTCCATTGATTGTACTAATAGTCTTTCATAAGTTTTGTTCCATTTTGGCATCCACGTGGCTATTAGTCATGTAGTTTAAAATCATTAAACAAGGTACTAATAATGTATTATATGTTCTGTTCTATTTTGGCAATCACGTGGCTATTATTCATGTATGACTCAAATTGGACAATTCAGCAATTATGCCTATTCAAGCGAGGTATATTTTACAGAATGTTTTAGTCAAAAAAAAAAATTTCTTATTATTTAATAGTTATAAAAGTTATAAATAGTTAATAGACATATAATAACGATATCATGAAAAAACTAAACATTTCCTTAAACGTACGTCCAAAGTGTAATAATATTCCTGCCCTGTTATTTTTCTGGACTCTTATAAGTTGCAATTTTTAAGAAAAGCTTGAACAGGCACTACAATGGCAAACGCGGTCGGCTTTAGGCCGTATAGTAGTACCTTAGGATATGGTAACAAAACGACTAAGAACGATTAAATTTCTACATGCGATTAAACATAGGCCAAAAAACCTGTCATCAGATTTGAATTTGAATCAGTTGTGGATAGTTTGATTGTTAAAAAAATGCGTGTACTATTTCTGTATAAGAAACGGAGTATGAGAATGCGCCACTGTGACTTTTTGTATGTCGACTTGACTTTTGCTTGAACAGCCGTAATTGAGTAGCAGCAAAACGCATCGTGAGTCTCAGTCCCATTCTAAACATGAACTCGTCAATGTGTTGATGTCTTAATTGAATAAATCGAAAAAAAATTACCACAAGTTCGAAATCGTTCAGGTTCCTTTTCAATTTAAAACGAAGGGCATTCGTGGTCTCTTGACAATTGCATAAGGTTCGACAGCGTTAGAACTGCAAAATGAAATTTGCTGAAACCGATCAAAAAACTCAATTCAATTCTCTGAAACTGATCGTACTTTTGGTGAGTACATAGTCACCGTGTTTCACAAAACAAATATTATATACTCACATGGCCTAGGGGCCGTCTGTCAAAACCAGATATAACCAATATTTTAGATCATTTTAGACATAATCTGTTTACATACACTGCATTTAAAAAAAATTAGTTGATACGATTTACACGTTTACTGTAAAATTGAAGTACTAATGAATTTTATTCGTGTACATATTGAGCTAATGTTATTACATACATAGAAAATGTAAGTTTTTTCTTCAAATTGTATGTTTCTAAACCCTGCATGTAAATAGGTGTAATGGTTAGCGCTCCAAATCCCAGTTAGTGATAAATCCTTACCGATACGCAAAGCAAAATAAATTTTACGTAAACGAAACCTTTCGTTTACTTGTTTCACAACTTTTAAAACTTCCGCCTTCTTTCGTAAGTTTGAAATTTTAAGACATTTTGTAAATTACTTTTACTTAACCGTATTTTTGGTTATGTACTGTTGTTATAATTTAGCATTATTGAGAATATTGCTTTATTGAGATACATGCAGGTTGAACGCTTATTTCGACGTGAAAGAAGTCGCGGGTACCACTGACATGTAATAAGACGACATTATCCGGTATTGAGAGCAATCACATAATCTCGTTCTCTCGCTGGTGAGATTTTGTATGAAATATCGCTCAAAAAGAAATATCTTTATGGGAATAAAATTGGTACCAAAGAAATAATGATTTGCGTTTAATAAGTACTTATTCGTAACTATCTTAGACTTTACATGTGATTTCACATTAACACATTGTTATATTGGTCAAAACCACCAGATCTGCTTACAGCGCCCTAAGCTAAGGGCTGTAATTTCAAGATGCGTCATCAGGCAGCTCTTGACACTAGTAGAGCTGTGGAACTCTGTTCAGAGAGTTGCACCCGCAGCTGCAAATAAGGGCCAATTGAATATTGACAATTAATATAAAAAGATTCTGTTGTTTTCTTTATGTCTACACAATTTTTTTTTTATTGAATTAAAATTTAGTGAATCCAGGAATCGTAAAGCGTTTTTGTACTATATCTCTATTAAAACATTATTGAAGCTATTGAAATGATTCCAAATAAGGAAAAAAATAAACAGAGAAAGCTAAAAAGATCGCACGAGCGAGAAAAAGTGAGAAAGACACACAGAGAGAAAAAGAGCGTGAGAGAGAGAGAGTAAATACAGATTGTTGCGACACTTTTAAAGTTTTCCATATAATGAAATGTGCAACAAGAAGGTAAGACCAGAAGAATGATTATGTTTTTGGAAAAAGCTCTTTACTAAATTTGAATTCACTAAGACACTATGTTTATATGAAACTGGTATAAAATGAGTTTTAGCAGTTCATACCGAATAAATGATTAATTAATACAAGATAAGGAAAAATAGATGTTATAAAAAGAAATTACATTTTAATTATTCAAACGGCTAGTTTGAGACGGCCAGTTATACAAATTAATCTAATATTGGATAGCAAAAAATGAAAGAGGGCTCGACTACTTTGAAAGTAGCTTCTGACATCGATTTAATTAATACACTCAGGCGGATAATAGAAAATTGGCGCTATTTCTATATTCCAGTCTTCAGCAGACATTTTTCACGTTACTTAATGTTATCGACATGACGTATATTCCGAAATGTAAATTCAAATATAAATATTTTCTGTTCAAATAGACTTTACTACACTTTGGACTTGTTAAATGTTGTACAATCCATAAAAGCTTGCTTACTGATGCAATGCTATTGAATAACTAACATAATCTTTAGTAGTATTGCTTATGTAGAAATTTAATTGAAATCTCTACATTAGAAGCTACATTTTGAATTCTCAGTGTAACTCTGGCCCGAAGTGACCATGTTTTGAAATATAAAAAAATTGGATATACAACTCATCAGACCTTTAGTAATCGATTTTAGTTTAATCCTCAATATTAACTTAAAGTTCAAGACGTATCAAGATATTAACAAGATACTCGTAAATTCAGAGATACATTGGTAATTGCACTACATTCAGTACTATGTAATGTTTTTTTGTTCATTGCACACCTGTGACCTAAATTCGGTTTTTCTTTTTCTCGTCAATTCCAATAAAGGAAAGGTCAGTCTTGAAAATGGAAACTTACAATTGAAACGAATTGCAATCCTAATTTAATTAATCCAGCAGATAGATTGGTTTATTAATCTTTTATGTGGCAGTGAATTTTTGTATTAATTTGACAATTTACATTAATGTGTCGTTTGCAGCGGCGCCAAATGATCCACCGGCCGTGCCACCGGAACTTCAAAAGCTGGCACCCTCCTCGCTCTCCTCCAGGGACTTTCTAATGCAGTTTGCAATTCCACGGTTCATTCTATCCCGCTCTCTCGGCTACAAAGAGGCAATTAAAGTCACGCAGCCTCTGCACAATGATTTATTGGATGAGGTAAGTGTTTACAATTAAGCAGTTTTCTTATTATCATAGTATTATAATATGATGACAGTTGACTACGCTATTAAATCAGCTGACACTAACTTAATACTTTCTATTGAGTTGTGTTAGTTATGTACTCGTAGGTATATCTCAGTTCCCGAATTTGTAATGACGGCAGTTGTGTTCTGGACATTAAGAGGCGTAATGTGTAGCAAAAAGTTCCATGACTCTACTGACAAGATAATGGAAGAAAAGAGGGATTTTGCTTAAAACAAAGAGGTAGCTTGTGCGTGCCCGTGGACTACCAAGCGTACAAATGCATCTCTTCTTTTGCAGCTAAACATAACAAAGCGCCTCTCTTCCATATGTTTTAAACGCCTACATAAGTATTTCAGACACATCATCCGGATGATACTTTGGAGAGATTAATAGTTACAGGCAATACAGAAGATAACGACCTACCACGTGGTCCAGGTGGACCTACCAGGTGGTCCTTGCAAATGTGCAAGTTCTGCACTTCCTGCAAATTTTTTGAGGTAGCAACAATGGCCGCTAATAAAAGCCAGTTGACACAAGTCATACACTTGAGGACAAAATCTAACCAGAACCACGAATCAATAATAAAGCAATGACTTGTAAAGAGAGTTATGTTATGAGATGTGCTTAGTCCTTTTCTAAAACAAATGTATAGGTATTTTGTCCGTTTTAGAATGAAACAAAAGAATACATTTATATACTGTGAATAAACTTTATTGAATATTATAATTTCCCATCATTATTTATGATTTCTTGCTAGCGCAATGGTGATTAGTATATCTTATTTTTTAGAATGTCTTAATACTCCAGAGATAAAAAATTGATCCAGGTACTTGCCTGATTGCCACTTATTTTTTAATCGTTTTCATTGCGAGAAATTTGTAAAGACAAAGACAAGTGATGACAAGATCTGGCGAGTATGGTGGATGTGACATGGACCCGGAAAGCTCTCTCACCTGTAAACGAAGCTGAGCCTGAACAAAAAATGTACTGAGTATGGTGGCACAATCAAGGACAAATAAATTTTAAGCCGTTGAGACCAATAGAGTATTCATACACAGGCATGCACTACAAATCACCAATATCGATATTTTGTCGGTCAGTCTCTTTGACGATGTTTCGATACCGGGGCAAAACGATTGTTGAGATTTCGATAGCGATTATGTGCTGGGTTAAGATTATAGCGGATTATAGGAAAACAATATTGTCATTATTTTTCTTTAATAATCTCTTCGACTGATGAAGCAAATGTAAAAAACTAGTTTGTTATTAACGGGTATATGGATACGGCTTATAAGGGATTATGAAGTGTTCATGGACTTATCCAAAATAACGATTTACAGTGAGTCAGTTGAGCAATAGCCTCTTCTGATCTTTAAAATAGGCATTGGAGTTAATATTTAACACGCCACTTCAATAGGAGTTTATATGGTTATAGTTAAGTAGCGGCCTGTTACTCTCCCACTGCCGGGAATAGGCCTCTTCTCCCCGTTTTTGGAGAGAAGGATTGGAGCTAAGACATACCACGCTGCTCCAATGCGGATTGGTAGGTTACACATATCTCCAGAATTCTCTAGAGATATGCAGGTTTCCTCACGATGTTTTCCTTCACCGAAAAGCGTGTGATAAATTGCAATTATCAATTAGACACATCTAATCTATCTGGGCTATCACAGCTCTTCCTGTTACCCGGTATATTGGTTCAGCGGTTCAGAGGTTATAATTATATTCAAGGAATTAATTCTCTTAAGTATTAATTATTGATAATGTTGAGGACGGCAATAGCTAAATATCATCTCTTTAATTTTTTATACCGGATATACTGACAACGCGATAATCACGTGATCGATAGAAATGGAGGGGCTCGCTTATGACTGCTATAAATGCCAGTCTTGTTGTAAAACTCCACCTATATGGTTATTAGACACTTATGCTAGATTTACTTACCTATCTTTACCTTTTGTCTTAGAAAAATTGGTTAAATCTAGTTGAGTTATTACTAATCCAACTATTTTTAGTTACTGTGATGTCTTAAGGTTGTTTTGGGTAACTCAACGTCTACCTATATTAAGTATTTCGTGTTATTAGATTCTAACCTCAAATAGTTAATATTCGTGATAAGTGCAACCATTGAGTTTCTTGCTAGTTCTTGGAGTGAGTGGCAGCGTTCCGAACTGGTGGTAGAATCGTTCTGGCATAATAATTCTATTATCAACTTATTTTTCGAATACTTTTTATCACATAATAATTTTGAAATCAAAATTATTATATTTTAACACATGATATTTATTAAAATATATAAATAGGCAAAACATTTTGCTGTACATACATTCTACGACGAAACAACAAAATGTCCGCTTAAGAATTATTTAATTTCATAATAAACATGAAAAATATTATCGTAACACCGTTGAGTACATTAAAGAGGAGGCACAATTAATTAGTATTCAATATTTACGAATTTACTGGGGCCATAATTTGGATGATGGTAAATCTCTACGATTACACTCGAAGTAAGTGATTTTACGATTTGAGCGATGGAATTTTATTAAGATAAGCTACATTAAATGTTATTTAAACTCTAAGATTTAGGCAATTAATAATTTTACCATACCAACTTGGCACGTATACTTCATCGATGGAAGAAATCGGCTAGCGAGCAATGATGAAATGATGAAGCTCCGTAAAGCGAGGAGTTAGATAACTACATTGTATTCACATATATACTAGGGGTAACCGCGACTTTGTTCGCTTCAAATGAAGTGTTGAAACACTCTCTATTATGTCAAAGTTAAAAAAATTCCTATTCCCGAAGAAAAATGGGAATTATTGCTTCCTGTATGTTGGCCCGGTATTTAAGTTTCAATTGTACAAAATTACGTCAATATTGTCCGAGCGGATTAGAAAACGTGATAAAAAGACAAGCATTTAAAATTATTTGAATAGGTATTTATAATATAGACTTTCATATTTATAATATTAGTACGGGTTCTAAATGTGTTGTTCAATTCATATATCAGATATTGGTTATCGAAAGGAGTGGCTTTTGTTTAGAAACGCCATGAATAGAACTCATATTATTATGCGCGCAAGAATATGCATTGATGCTTATATATTTATCGCTCTTAAAAAAATAATTAATCTTTCACGATATCAGATGAATCAATAAGTATCAACTAGGACAATATCGTTTAATAACCGATAGGAAATATAGATACCAACTATAGAAATAGAACTTAAATGCTAGTCCGTTTTAAAAGTGAAGAAACACTGTTAATTTTCCGCTGCTGAGTAATAGTTTCCCACTTTCATAAGAGGGTGTACTACAGAAAAATACCGGCCACATTGATTGCATATTGGAAATTGGCATGACATATAAAGGTTTCATCTCGACGTTTGTCCTCGCCACAAAAAAATTTGACATTTTACTCAATCGTAAAAATTTTAACTTTGTTGTTATTATATTTTGTCATAATAACAGGAAGACATTATTATGATAGCGCATGGTGGCGTCCACTATTTATTATCTCAGACTATAGACATCTCAGCTGTGATGACCAAAAACTCGGTTTGTGCCTGCCATGGGTTGAATCCCCTATGAGACACAAGTGTTTTTCTTTTGAAATATTATGTATCCAATTGATGTTTGCAAATTACGAAACGCCTGTCGGTAAAGTAAAATGTCTTGAGGAAACCTACTTATCTCTAGAAAATTCCGGGAAACCTACCAATCTGAACTTAAGCAGCGTGGTAGGTTTTAGCGCCGGCCCTTCTGTTCAAAAACGGTGAGAGGATGCATAACTCCCAGCTATGGGATAATAAGACACCGTAACCTTACTTTTTTATAGACATAGAAAAGATGATCGATGGTCTCGGTATTCGCGTCGACAATAAAATTCCGCAATCCATACTAGACCACTCTACAAAAAGTTTAAACCAAGTATAAGAGATATACTCATACGTAAAGCATGTTACAAAATTGAAGATTATTTGGATGATAAAAAAGCCTGGATTTGAAAATCCTTTCAGCTTCATACAGGACTGCGGTTTAATAATGTTAACTGTTTAAAAGATTGACCGCCGAGTCTCTGGTTCTTCTCGGTAAGAGTAACATTCCGAATCAGTTGTAGCTTCATTAATCATATTAATCCTTGACGATTCAAAAGTGCTTGAAAGAGCTTATTTAACAAAAAAATATTTTAAATGATTTTGATTTGAAAGTTTAGTAGCAAAAAAAATTCAAAGGTATTAAGGAAGAAATATGAATTCAAGCTCTGTTATTGTATCTTTAGCTTTTACTAATCGTCAGATATTAATAATAACTACCGGGAAAGATAGCTTGCGTTTTATGCAAAGTAGTTTTAGAAAGCAAATGCCCCAATGGTTATGAATCTGAAACTCAAAATATAGGTGACCCATCCAGTTACCGACTTGATTTCCCATAGCAAATAACAATGCACTTATCTTGTTTTGTTATCGAAATTGGGAAAAACCACGCTCTTTAAAAAGCACTATTATCACTTCATATTGCATATTAAGTATATTAAGGCAGTGTTAAAGACAAAAATGTTTCTGACCGACAAGTTTTAATATTGGCAATACTTATTAGCATTAAACGGGCCCTTCTTTTCTACGCCACGCACCGAGCGTACGAATTTCTTTACTCTCAGAATTCCTTCTCTTTTTTCCCTTTTTTTCTGTTCTTCAGGTATTTTTATTGTTGTAGCCTCAGATGCTAAGCAATATTCAGTTAGTACGTTATTTTACAAACGATGTAGACATATGCGTAGCGCTACGAGGTTACGTAGCACTACGTTAAGCTATAAATTTTTATTAATCTTATCCGCACAGATTGTATCGTTCGCACAACAACATTAACAGCCTATTTAATTCTTCTATTCGTAAACTAATAAAATTTATCATATAAAAGTATAAAATTTTCATATTGTCTAAATTTCAATCCATACTAATATTATAAATGCTAAAGTCTTTCTGTCTGCTACGCTTTCACGGCTAAACGACTGTAATAATATTGATGAAGTCTTACAAAATTGAAGCTTATACACCCTAGGGTAAAAAAAAAGTTTTTCTTTTGGAAACAGGAAAAAATACATAGCATTATTGAGAGTACTTAAACGTTCATAAGGGCGCGATAATATAAGCGAAGTCGCGTTTACCTACTAATATTATAAATGCGAAATATTGTGAGTATGGTTGTATGTTTGATAATCTTTCACGGCGAATTCGCTGAACCAATATCGATGAAATTTGACACAATTATTTTTTATACATCGGATTAGCATATATGCTATAAAAATCCTGTAAATTCTACAGGAATATTGAAAAGTTTGATGGTATTGAAAAGTTCCATCTATTATCGAACTATTACACGACAACAGTTCATGCGAATGAATTTGCGAGTAAAAGCTAGTGTACCATAATTAACTTAAAATACCGATGACGTCAGTATATTATGTCATCTAAGATGTTAGAATCTATGTCGGCCAAATTATATTACGAACATTTAATTATGTCAGAAGGTTGTGAGCCGTAAAGTGATCGCTCGCGGGCAGGAGATGACCTGCCGGCCATAGTTTGCTTACCCCTAAGGGTAAGCAAATTACGGCTATCTAAATATTATGTTATGGAAATATTTGTCTTACCGGAATATCTCTGAGAATAAACATTACGGGCTAGGACGCAAGGTCACGCTAATGGGTATCACGATGACGTGGGACCTTTGCCTACGTCGGCAAAGTTGAAAAGTGGGTAACGAAATTCAATCGAAGACTATCAGTCCAGGTTAATATAATAATCTCAAGGCTTTTTTGTCAATTAAGCCTGAAAGACGTGTTTTCTTAAGTTATAAAATAAGGTATTGTTAATACTATATATAACCGCGGTACACCGGCAATCGTTTTAGATGACGGAAATTTTTTACAGTACTGAACTCTGGAATGTTTTAGATGAGGATGCTAAACATGAACATTAATTCCAAACATCAACATTCCTTCCTGTATACGGGCGGCTATGTACTACCTAAGCATAATTATTTTCATTTTCATTTTCATTTTCATAATATCAATATACTTACAACATTAAGCGACTGGTAGTAATAAAATACAGAGTGCAATAATTATAACATTTTAAAGGAGAACTCTCTACAAAACACAAGTAGTAGAAGTTAAATGCAGAAGTAGTGAGCGCAGAAGTGTCGTAGAATTTCACATCTATACTAATATATAAAGCCGAAGAGTTAGTTTATTTGATTGTTTGACGGCGCTGATCTCAGAGACTACTCGACTGATTTGAAAAATTCTTTGAGTGTAAGATAGTTCATTTATCGAGGAAGGCTATAGGCTATATAACATCACGCTTAGATTAATGAAAAAAAAAGGAGAGGAGCAGGTATAAAAATATTAGGAAAACGGCAAAATTTAAAGCTTTCCTTGCGTGCGCTGAGTAAACGGTGACAGTTATTCAAAAATCATCTATTACAAAATTGTTCCCCTCTAAAAGTTCTAAATAAAAGTCCGCGACAGCATATGTCTAGCTTTTAAGGTTAACCCACTTTAACCATTTTTATGGTTATCCAAATACTATAATATTATGGTTCTAATCTTTCCACGCGGGCGGAGGCGCTAGCGATTGCTAGTAGTAAATAACACGATTTCTAGCCCAGTTTTTTGAGCATAGTATAATATTTTCAAGAATTGACACGAATAGTTAAAAAGGTTAAGTGAATAAAAACACCAGAAACAGCTAGACCAGTCAAATGGCAATATCTATTTCTCTTTCTTGTAATAAATCTATTATGGCTTAGTGATTAGACTGCGTGTTTTTTTTTACCAATGGATGGTGAAATCAAAAATCTGAACAGCTAAATCTTAGTCTTCTTTAAACCTTTACGATATTTATATTAATATTACCTGTTTTCTATTTTTGCTAATGCACTTCACAATGAGGGAGTGCTTCGCTAGAAAACCTGTATATTATCTTAAGATACTTTGTATTTGGAGTATGTGCCAGCGGTACCAGAGTACTTCGAGTTTATATCGACCACGAAGGTACCTCGGTATCCACGCGATATTGATATCTCAGATGAGTGAGGAATTCCTCAGTATAATTTTTTTTTGGGAATATTAATTAACATGTTTTTTACACTGCCGATATCATTTTAAAGCCTATGATCTGTACATGAACTTTAATGTAAAAATACCCTCCATTAAGATCTATTTGTAAGTCTGCAAGTTTTGATGTTGTATAAGGTATAGCTTTAATCATACCAAAATTCATAATATTACTCCAGCTGATTAAATGGAAATCGCAGCAGACACAAAGGCAATCGGATAGACGGACAAACAGAGTTGTGGATAATCATGAAATTAAAGGCTATTCAAGCATGTTATTACAGGCTTGCACTTTAGGAAACACAAAACATGTTTCATTCTATGCCATAATGTAACTTTAATGAGTTACTTGTTTGCTGTTAAGCAAACAGATACAGTACGAGTTTCAGCACACGAAGATTTTGAGACTCAGCTTGCAAGCTACCCAATTTTTTCAATTGTTTTAGAAAATCCACCTATATGAAATTTTCGTACTTTCTGGTACTCATCAGGTTAGCGAAGAAGCTGACCACGTCGTATTATATATCACTTTATTAATACAATATATTAATATTTTAAATGAGAAAATCTGTCTGTTACGCTTCAAAGGCTAATCTTCTAGATAAAAACTTAATTTGATACTATTTAAGTTAATGTACCGGATTATAGGATAGAAAAAATCCGTTTTTCTTTTTTCAATATATATAATATGACATTGTATACATTTATAAAATATTCATATTGTAAATTGTTAGAGTCCCTCTCCAGTATAAATATCACACGTCTTAGGAGAACAGAAAGTTTTCCAATATTTGCATCAAAGATGTTTATTGAATAACAAAGTAAGCTTCTTTTCAGCGAGTGAATAATATTTTCAATTGAACAAACTTTATGCTGTATTTCAAATGAAATAGCAAAGATTTCTACATTGTGTTCACAAAGCTGTTTTATAAAGTATTAAGTTTTGAAGCAGGACGCAAATTATACAAAAGCTTCGCGAACATTTTGCATAGAAAGTAGTGCTATTTTAGAATATTCAGTACGTATTTTACTTAACAATATTCGATTCAGTGAGTTGTTTTATTCGATTACATACTTGACTGAATTTAGATTTTACCACCTACGCTACTTTATCAACAACCTGTAGACAGGTGACATAAATTGTTTAGGTATAACAAGACTATAGTAATGTTAATACACTCTGACATATTATTAACATATTCCATTTAAATTTACATTCTTGTTATACAAACAATGTACATAATTATCTTCAGCCAAAGACGTATATTAATATTACACTCCATTGGTATTGTATTTTGGTTACGAGAAAAAAATATTATTTACTTCATCGCACTTCTTTTAATAATATTAGCCTAAAAAGAAAACATTTCAACAAAACAAGACTTAAATATAGCAGTAACTTTAAAATATAATAATAATATAATAGCAGTTTAGAAATTAAAGATTATTCAGTACTTGCTACAAAATATATCTATATATAAAAGAAAGTGGTGCTAGTTACACTAAAGAAAGCCTACTATACTATTGAAGATTATTTAGAAGATAAGAATGTGTGGATATAGCTCTCTTTGAACCTGTACAAGACAGTAATGACTGAATGTAAATAGTATTAAGAATTATATGTTTAAAAGAGTAACCGCCGAGTTTCTTGCTGGCTCTTCTCGGAAGGAACAGCTTTCCGAACCAGCGGTAGAGTTGTCGATTCAAAAGCACTTGTTTACAAGTTTATTTGAATAAAGAATATTTTGAATTTGAATTTGAATTTATAACTCAAGAACTCAATGCTTAAATCTCTAAAACTACGCAACCAATTTTGATGCGGTTTTTTTGAAGAGATATAGAGTGATTGAAGAGGAAGGTTTATTTTAATAATAACATTTAATATGGAGTAGAGAAATTCTGTAATTTTTGAGGTTTCTTAACTTAACTTAAATTAACCCTACGATATTTATCAAAATAATGTACTAAGTATTTGTACACCTTGAAAAGGTTTACGGAAAACTCCGCAATGGTATTTGTCTATCTCTTATGGATAACCCGCAATAGAATTTTTTTGAAATTTTCTTTTTACCAAAAATATTGCCTTATTTTCGAAGAAATTTTAAACAATACAGCAATAATCCTTATCCAATTAAGTACCTCAAATACATTGTTCATTAAATATAGATCGATATGGCCGTTAATAGCATGTAATTTAAATTAATATTTTCGAAGATATTATAAGATACATGATTACATTCGCCCTTCGGATTTCGCAGCGATCGGATGCGTTTGTTTTTTACCTGGCCAACTATATATCGCTCTTTTTAAAGAAAACATGGTGTATTGTGTAATGACAAGAAAGCTGTGAATGTTGTATATAAAGACATTGTAATTAATTGTAAAAATAAAATACATAGAGAAAAATTTAAAAGTAAATAAGTATATGAATTTATATATTCCAAAGATAGCAGAAAATCTTCATGGTATAGGGAAGGGGAATTGTTTTACTCCAAATTTAACGCGTGCGGGGCACGGGTAGTAATGAATGGAACAAAACTACTGGACAGATTTTAATCATTTTTTTTCACTGAGTGGCATAGACTATATATTTTATACCCTTGCGAAGCCGGAGCGGGCCGCTAGTAAAATATAAAAGAGACTTAAAATAAATATTTTATTCTATAAACGCATATCAAATATTAACACACATATATTCACAAAGATACAAGAACACCGACACACGTATATTAACTACATTTAATGATATGCTTGTTTATAGTATTAACTGCAATATTTATCGATTAAAACATTACAAAATTAATAATAAAAATACTTTGCTATAATCTGCGAAGAAGTTAAATAGAAAATATACATAATGCTAAATGTAGAGTGGACAATCAGTTATCATACCTGATACATGCAGGATTCGTAAAAACACGTGCACAAACATTATAACATAAAACAATTGTTAATCATTTTAGTAAGTGAAATTTGTTAATGAATTGAAATAATATTGTCATTATTTATTTGAGATTATATTGTGCTATTGATACAGCAAAATTGAAAATGTTCAATTTGCGAAATAATCATAAAGAGAAATAATAAGTAACATATGATGAATACCTCAATTAAATACGACCCGATATTGACGTAGACGATATTTCTGAACACAGATTTTATGTCTGATAAATAAGAGTGGCGCGCAGATTCAACAATAAGAATTGATTTGCTTGTATTTATGAATCCACGTGCCGAATACGGACAATGATATATTGTAGTTCATTATTTTTCATATGTAAAACTCACCTATGAATTTATCTGAATACAATATTTACACGTGTCATTCCAGATACATTTATTCCACGTTTTCAAAGATAGGATAGGCCTTGACATTTCGAGTCCCCTGTATGAATAACATTATTTTTGCTTCAAACCCAATGGAGGCGCTCATTGCACGAGTAATGATGGTAATCCCCTGCGTATGGCATGTATGCAGAGCGATTGTTTGATAGTATATTAGGGACCATCGTATCACGCAATAATTTAAAATGTTTTTTTGTTGAGGCTAAGCTTCTTTAAGTAGAGTAACTTTGACCTTTTCGATTACCAATAATACTTAGTAAAATATATTGTACCATAGACCGATTAAGCATTATTGGAAGGTATTAACTTGAATACAACTTTTTATATTTAATCTGCCTATTATATATAACTTTATTATCTTTTAATTTATGTTACTGATTCCAAGGCTCTTTATAATTTTTTTTACCCGCCATGAATATATGAAGTCGCACTGTAATAGCATGTAAACCTTAGAAGCGGTTTGGAAGTTAAATATAAACATAATAATAACGACGTGTCTCAAATTAGGAGCCTCTTCCTTTTTCAAATTATACTAGTCCAAATTCTTTCGCCATTAATGTTAAGAAGTTATAATTATTATTGGAAAACGAGCTATTTTGATCGCATCGTTAATAGCCGTTAAGTTATCAAAAATTTATTGCGTACTAAGTAATAGATCAGTTATTCAACTTGCTTCGTCAAGTTGGTGGCTGTGTAGTTTATCCCGGACGTCAATCTACACAAAATAATATGGCTTTATATAAACAAAAACAGGCATCTGGTGATTTCAGAGGTAGAAAAACCAGCAGCTAAAGATATTTTCACGCAAATTCTAGAACCTTCAATCTATTTTATAGCCGAGTTAGAAACGAATAGATGAGAGTAGGAGCCGCACTACTCGAGTGACAAAAGGCCGTCTGTTTGCCCCTTGAAGACCAGCTTATAAAGTACACTAAAAATCAAGTCGTAATTTAAATCTTAAAGGATAGTTCATTATAAGGCCATAAAGTTTATAAAGGTTACAACGGCTACACTTCAAATCTAAACACTGTCAATATGTATATAATAATGTAAGTACCTGGGTGACAGAGCCTTGCTCGGGGTAAATTTTTACAAAATAAAAAAAAGGAAATAAATAATGATGTAGTTGGGATCGATCCTAGGAATTTACATTTCTCGAGACTGGCCGTTCTCCGAATAAGCTACGCTGACTTGACAGTTTATGGCAAAAATTCAATTCAATATAAATTTTAGTTAAACGCTTTTTAACTAATAGAAAAACATATAATCCTTATATATAATCATCAGTATATTTCTCAAGTATACTAGCATCTCAAAAATCTTTTTTAGATATCAAATCGTTATTAAATATCTTCTTCTTCGTCTTTTGCCGCTTCGAACCCTTCGACTTTTTGAGGTTGTTTGTCCACCTCATAGAGGTGGACCAACGCTGCGTTATCCGGTACTGGGTCGCCATTCTAACACCTTGAGACTGCAACGCCCATCGGTTCTCCGCACTATGTACCCCACCTGTCGCAACTTCAGCTTTGCGACACGCTGAACTATGTCGGTGACTTTAGTTCTTTTTTTTTATTTTATCACATAGAGATACTCCGCGTATAGCTCGCTCCATCACCCGCTGAGTAACTCTGAGCTTTCTTATGAGACCCATAGTCAGCGACCATGATTCAGATCTGTATGTCCATCACTGACAACACGCAATATTTGTAGACTTTGATCTTCAAGCACAGAGGTATCTTGGACGAAAAGATTTCGTCTAGCTTTCCAAACGAGTTGGATTCAGCAATTAACCTCTTTCTCTTAAATAGCAATAGAAGTTAATTCAATGAAAATAATCTAGAACTTAAGACAGTGTGTTCAAATTTTACGAGTCTCATTTACTTCAAACGAGTCACTAAACAATGCAATCAAATCACTAAAAAATTTGAGGAACATTAATTAATAAAATATTGTTTAGAATATACACATGTAAAAAGCAAAATATTTCTTTTTATTTATTTACAGCAAAAAGTACAAGTTATATCTATCTTAAATTACTAACACACTAGGGATATACAAATCATGAGCACGTGGAGCGCGCTGAATCGCTAAGCTGATTCTTTGTGCGAAAAAGGAGCCAGCCCTCTTGTCAGCTGAAGAGGCAATTAACCAAGGTGTTAAAACGGATAAAAAAAATTGCACTTTGACTCCATGGCCCTGGCTAGGGTCTCAACTGCAAACTGCCCAAATATATAACTCACAAAGAGAGGTACTTTATACTTCCGCTTTTGCCGGATTCGGCCAATTGCGCCGCAGCTCCAGGTCTTTACGCTATTTGCCTGATATGGGACGAGTCTAACGTAGCATGTTGTGTACCGTATTAGGGCCCGTCCCCGATCCAAAGGAACCAGCGTCAAGCCGTTGGGTCTCTTGCCATCATCCCGACATATCCTCGATGGCTCGAGAAGAGCAGTAATGTCGATGGTGGCAAGAGCTCCTTTGATTTTATTTATTTATTTGAATATTTTGGAAACATACAGTATATATGTGTAAGCTTTTATAAGTAAAATACAATAATAAGTAACTTAAACCATTACAGGCCTACGATTAAAATACATATAAATGAGAGTATAGTAAGTAACCAGTGTGATTAAAAACAAAAATAAATATACGGAAAAAATGTTAATTGTACAAAAAATTAACTGAATGATTGTTTGTTTATTCAATTTCTAATATTTAATTTAAATTCTAAGAGGGAAAGCTGAAAAATGACAATATCAGAACTCAAGTTATTAAATTCTTTGCAACTTCTATCAATAAACCTATTTCCTGCGTATTTCCTTTAGAGGAAGGTATGCTAAATGTCGATTTATATCTAGAATTGAGTCTAGGACAATTAAAATTAAGTTTTGAGAAAATAATCAGACTCTACTTTGTTGTACAGTATTTTATATAGCAACACTATAACAGGTATGAAAATTATAACATTTAATAGCAACCTTGCTGCTTTAATATTATTTAGTAGAGCTGCTATTTAATAGCAGCTCTACAGCTGAAGTCTTTGAAACCTCTCCTAGCATTTATGCTTTAGAAATTGTTGCTTCCGACTTCACTGCAATATATTTCCAGTTATCGACTGGCCCGTTGGCGCAGTGGGTGACCCTGCCTTCAGCTCCGTGGGTAGCGGGTTTGATTCCCGCTGAGAAACAATATTTTCTATAAATGAATTTGTTGGCCTACGAGTCTGGGTGTATATTTGTATTTAAGTATGTATTAGAAATTATATAAGTATATATTCACCAGTTGTCTGTCTATCATAACACAAGTATTAAGTTACTTACTTTGAGGACGGACTGCCGTGTGTGTCCCAGTGTCCCATATATTTATTTATTTATAATATTTATTATTGTTGTTTTAAATAAAAGACAGTTTAGAATATTTTAGACGATTAGTTTATTGAAATTAAGCTTGAGATCTTTCAACATTCAGTTACGAGTATATCATTGACATTGTTTTCGCCTCAATCTATGTTCTCGTATGTATGTATGCTAAAGCTACGATTAATCAACAAACTTTTTTATCTTTTTCAATATTAGTATAAGTATAGCAAATTTGAAATTACATAAAAATTTTAATTTCCGTTTAATACCGTGAAGTTGATATTAAATAGACTTTTTATTTGACTTCAAAAGGCATGTTCTCTATAATGTGGCTTCGCGAAAGGAAGAATGGAATTCATACTTCCTTTAAAAAGTCTGTAATATGAAAATAAAGAACAAAAACAAAGAAACAAAGGAAAATTCTTTTGATCTAATAAGAAACATTAATTGAAAACATTTTCAGTAACGATCTAAACAGCATTGAAATATAATAACAGTAGGTGACGAAAAGATTATTACCAATAGAAATCTACAAAACATTTTTGTAGGTTTCTTTCTTTTGTTGCTTTTTGATTTTGTGTGCTGTGAAGTAACGAAATGTTCCTAGTGCATTAATAATGGATTTATAATAAATTTTTTTTTCAGTCCTAGTAAAATTTAGTTATGATGAGTTTTAACAGTCAATAAATCTGTACTCGTTCCGCTGTAATTAATAAGTTTTTCAATTTATTATGTTCAATTTTTGGTTAGAAATAAAGTACAAGTGGGACTATAGTCAAAAAATATTATTTGTGTGCCTAATCCAGAACGAATAAAGTAAACTAATTATACCTTAACTTTTTTTCTATAGGAAATAGATTACATCAACCAAATGGATTCAAAAGAACTAGAACCAAATTCATACGAAGACTATTATCCCAGTTGGAACATCAATGACTCACCTACAAATTATGCTGGAGCTCAATACCCCCCTGCAACTCAATCGACAATTATTTCCGACAACAAACCTGATAATAGCATGCCTGGACCGCTCAACCTTGTTGATAATAAACTAGAAAACAAAGAAATTGTAAATAAAGATCTGAATAAGAACTCACACAATAATACAAATAATACAACAACCCCTCGTTACGATTTTCTTGATTTGGCAAAAACATTTGCAATGACGCCCTTAGAAGACGGCTATTATGAATTTTACGGAGAAACTGACGACGAATCAGGTAATTATTAATAATTTTTATAAATTTGTAAAATGTCTTACTTTTGAGGAATACTCATCGAGCAAATGATATAAATGACACTAAAAATACCATACAAATCAACAAATTCATGTTTGATATCCATACGATTATTTTTTCACAACATATAATATTTTACATTAATTTCCTACAATTTAATTACCTAAATATTGCTCACCTATTGGAAACCATATTTTAAATTATTTTTAATATTAGGATATAATATTCTATGGATGAAATTAAATACATTTACTACTGTGACTATTTGTTCAGCAGATACAAAATACACACATACGATACAAAAATTTTCGACATAAAATGAGAACAATAAATTAAAAATGCCGTTTTTGTTTAAAATTTAACACTCAAAAAATTTACACATCAGAATGTAGTTATGAGTGTATTTCTATAATGAGCATTGGCAAAGCTTACTATTTTTTATTTATTAAATATTTTATATTCTTTTCGTAGCAACTCCGTCCGAAGACCACGAAGATAGCGTCGACACCATGTTAGAACCACGCGATACCAGACAAAATCCAAATCTGGGCAAAGCGAAACACTTAGTTGCAGAACAACTGGATACGCTCCGCGCAGGATTGTAAGTAGTAGTACTTATCCTGCTTGGTTTTTATTTCTTGCCCTTATAAATTAATTTATTCGACATTTTTATATATACATTTTTATAATTGTTTTCTCAAAACAGTGTATCTTGAAACATACGTCTCTTTTAAATTTTTATTAATCATTATTAACAACATACTTATATTTAAGGTGAAAAAGTAATATTGTTTGATTTAATAAACATTAGACTAAGTATTATGAGACCTAAGAATATTATTAGTACCGGAAAAACTTCGTTATAAATATTACACGTACTTATATAATTTTTATTCCAGCTCAATATTGGTAAAAGTATTATGCTTTAGTATTGAAAATAAGAATATTGTTTAAAATTCACATTATTTCTGTAACTTGCTTTTAAGTTTTGCGAACACAAAATATACAAAACTGATTTTTGAAATATAAAATAATATACTATACATATCTCATTATTATAAAAACTTTTATGGTATTTTAAATTGCTTCAACATATAATACCTCTTCATAAATGTAAAGATGTGGTTACTTTTATAAAACACTCTTGATGTCCTGTTTAAATTCATAATTTATAAAGTAAGTTGTCTATAATTATGGTTTTTTCTATTTAATGAATGAGATTTTCTTCGACAAATATACTTACACATTTTTTACAACTCGACTAACGGAAAACTTTTAATGAAGGCTTTGAGAAACATATTTATAAAAGGAAGCAACATCAAAACCTAGATGGAAAATCAGATACAGAATTTATTTCATTAGGGTTTTTTACCGTTCACATTAAATGGAACATTTAGTTATGTTTATTTACTTTTATTCACCAAAATTTTATCAATCGTTAAAGGCATATTCACATAACTCGCATTAAGCGAGTTAATGTTGTAGGAAATTTATTCAATGTATAGATAATTTACAAAAAAACATTCATTTTACATTAGAACAATATTCTCTTATTCGTATTGTGCACTTGCTTTGCCCTAAATCTAATCCGATAGAATGTTTTCTTATGCGTACAAATAGCACGTGTCTAACTATTGTGCACAAAAAAAAATAAGTAAGGATATTTTTGATAAATTATTTTTAAAAAAACTGACGCATTTATGCGATCTCTAAGCCGAGCGTATTAAAAAAATAAAGCTGTGAAAGCACTCAAACGATAGATATAATCAAAAGTTACATTTAAACCTACTATAAATATCGTATAAAATTATTCATTTATAGAACTAAAAAAATAAGTTTCTATCTATAAAAATATTTTGATTTGATTTTATTTCATATATAGTCAAAAATAGCAACAAAAATAAATTAGTGGGTATTAATTTTTTCTAAAGACCTACTAAAATTATTAGTAGTAATATATTGAAACTTTAGAATAGCGATTACAGCGTAATAGAGCCACAGAGTCCCCAAAAGTCTCAAAATTCAATATCTCTTATAATTTGAACAATATAAAGTGAAATAAAGTATTTTTCATATAAAAAACAAAGAAATAAATGAAATATAATTATAGTTTAATATTTACAGCTAAGCAAGCTGTAAACATATAGTGCAAAATATTTTAGGTACATGTGTGCTAAATGGCAGCATTAATATAATAAGTTTCATAAAATATCTAGAAATAACGTATAAGGTTATATCTTTACACAGTTACTGCACTGCAGATGCTCAGGAGATAGAAATGAAATTCCAATAAAGTACAGGAAAAAGACTTGTTAGATTCCGGATTTGCAATTCCGTGATTTTAACGGAATTTCCGCTGCACCTTACTTAAGGGCTAGAAATAGCATTGCCATCTCCGTTGAACAGTTTTATTTAGTATCTCTCTTCACCCTACTTTTGTCCACTATTAGACATTGGTCTTTCCAAAGGTATCCGATACTAAGCAATCTGCTGTCACCAGAATCCAGCGACAACCCGCTATATTTTCCACAAGGTGGAGTAGTGATTTTGAGGTCATCTGTCCATCTAGTTCCTACTCTCTACTGCACTGGAAAATGCACGGGCATTTTCCAGTGCGCGGGCGCCACTCTTGCACTTGTGACCTCAATGTCCATTGGTTCTTCGAAATATTATGTGCTTTGTCATAGGATTGCATTCGCCTACAACAGTAACAATGTAGAAACATTATAATAATCTTTAGAGTCATGATACTTTCTCTTCTTTAGAATTCTTCCATATAATAAACTCCAAATTTAATTGTTACGTGAAACTTTCATTTTCGTAAGTATTTATAATATAATCCAAACTCGAATAACGAAGTAGAAACTTACTCCTAACATGTATTATAACACCGGAAAGTTTCTTTCTCAATTTGTTCATATATTTATTTCGGTATTATCGGTAACCTAAGAAATTTTGTATTTGAGATAAATTATGTTGATTCTAATTAAAACTATTTAACATATATAATGTTATGTGATCAATAAATGCAAAAATCTAGAGTATACGTTAATACATTATAGATACAGGTCAATCAATTCCTAAGATAATAAAAGAACTACAGAAAATATAAATACAGACACAAAGAATAATAACAAAAACGTGATCTTTTATGTTCTAGATGCGTTACAAGTAGGCATGTCAATTTTAAATTCAGATTTTCTGAGATCATACTTTGTTTTTCAAAATGCAATAGCCTTGGACCTATTTCTTTTAGCATTATACGATAAAAAACGTATTTTGCATTCACATTCAAATAAGCTTGTTTCACAATAGAATATCTCAGAAGCAAATCGAGTTATGATCGCGATTGTTAGGTGTTTCTTATCGTACTTAGAACATGATGGAACTCTATTTTGAGTTTACTTTATCTGTAGTTTATACAATGAAGTACAATGAAGTAAGTAATTTGTACTTTATACAATGAAGCCATAAGCGATGATAATTGGTAGCTCGAGGAAAATTAAACAAGGTAAAATGGGACAAAAATTAGAACTGTAATTGGTATATGCATATATATAGTACTAGCTTTAACTAGCAACTTCGTTCGTGTAGACCGTGCTCGGTGTTAGGTTGATAAATAATAGATAGCCCTTTTCAATGTAATCGTATCCTTATAGAATAAACAGGATTTATATAAGTGTACATGTTACCCCGCTGTGTAAGGAATAATTGTGCCAAATTTTTATAACTATTAGTTCAGCGGATTCGCCATCAAGTCTTTAATATTATGATTCGAACGGATTCAATAATGTATCTGTGATTGAGGCGTAGAAAACTTTAAAATTAACTTCAATTAATTAAATCTCACTTCCTTTTACAAGATAAAGAAAGTTTATTGGTATAAAAGATATGATTATTGAGATATCAAATGGGGCTTCAGTAACTCCATTTTCTTATTTTATGTAATACCACTGTTAATTGTTAAAATATAAAAAAATAATAACGGATAGGACCATAAATATTTTTTTATAGCACATACAGTATATCTATAGTTACATATTTGTTTATTGTATGTATCCCGGAGCCTTAATATTTTTTAAGCTTTTGATATTGTTTATTAATTTATACTTTAAATATGATTTTGTGATATATTAATTATAATAACTTTGCGTGTGTGTGTAAATCTACTATTAACGCAATTTATGTCTTTATTGCATTAACGCTAAGCAAATAAGTCAGGGTTCACCGCATGGCATATAATCGCTTCATTTTAAAGTTAATCGACACAAATAAAACTTCTTTCAGTCTCTGATCAATTATTGAAATGAAATTAGTTTCCTTACCTAATAAACTTATTTTAATTTTTAGACAACTGTCCAGTACTATTAAAAATAGCACGATGAGATTAAATTACATCTAATTTACATTTAAATTTGAATAAATAAATGAATATCCTAACTGATTCCCATTTATACTCTTCTTAATAAAGACTTTGAGAATAAAAATTTCAAAACATTTTTTTCTTTTTTAATACTAATAAAATTAATTTGATCACAATTGTTATTCATCACATGAGATGTGACGCCTAAATATAATATTTTTCCTATCATATATAAAAGAATATTGTTTTATATTTATACTCCTGCAAATATTAAAGCAGTACTTTAATAGTATGTAGTTGTTTCCCGGTAAAAACCTGAAAATTAAACAATCACATTCGAACTAAATATTTGGATAACGGCGTGTTTGTTTAATTTGTATTGAACTTTGCATTTTTTTTATGGTTGTGGCAGTAAATCGGCAAATCTTTTATAAGACCTAAGATTATACTGATTATACATATTAAAGCTGATTTTTGCCTTGCGATTAGCTCTGATAAACTCGGATTTTAACATTTCTAAGAACGCTCTAAGAAGCATACAAGAGGGTGAAGTTCATGTTGAATCTTTATTGGCCGTTGACAGTCAGTAGAAAGCGGAATAATTGCAGGTCTAATAAGGACTACCGTATACCTGTGTCGTTACTGCCAACTAATCTACGCTGGTTGAAAATAAATCGTCCTAACGACTTTAAGGAGAGGTGATATAAAATTTTAACACTTAGTGACTGCCTAGCCATCCACCCCAAATTAATTGTTAGCAGCATGGAAGCAATGAATTTTGTTTTATAGGTGCAATGACACTAAAATTATTTATTTCACATGTCAAATTGAAATATTCGTAGATATTTGTATTCGTACATATTTGTTTAAACCTTTGAGAAGTAAATATTAATTTATAACAATCGATACACATACAATAATTCAAAATGCGATTCGAATGTGAATTTTTCCTCAGTAGATACCAAAATGTAAATCAATTTGGCATGAAGCACTTATTACTTAGCAAGTACGATTAAATGAGAAACAATTTGAGACCTCAATTAAGCTGAGATAAATAGTTGCCTGCGTCAATCTTCTACCCTTCTATCTGTTAACAGAAAACACATCGCTCCGTTGATCCAGAAATTAAAGGAGAAAAGGAGGAACAAATGTACTTTCGCATGATTAACATTAATACGGATAGTTTTATATTGTTAACATAGAATTTCAACATTACACATGATTGCACACTAATGTACAATAATATGTCCAAACCAATCTCATATAATCGCACTAGCTGTAGATAATCTTGATACCTTGTAATGAGACCCAATAGAATGATTTCTTTTTACCACATACACTCTTAATTTGTCACAAAGTAGTAATGTGTATTTATATAATAAGTGACTGCGGAAAGAAATTTTTAATCGAACTAAATTAGATTTAATTATTTCGGCAGTTGCACGTGTGATGTTGCAAACAAATATAGACAAGTTATATACGTAATCACCAGTCTAAATAAACATTTCCAGACGATATAATCACTTGTAACGTTACTTTGCTTCAATTTGATTGTAAACAACGATTTCTGTCTCATATACAAAAACCGTGGCAAGTCAATATTAGTTTTTTTACATTGACATGTATGAAATTTTTAATTCTGAAAAGTGGTACATTCTATTTAAATACGTGTCGTTATAAAGTCAAAATCAATCAAATACAATTTACACGGCTTTATATAGGAGAGAGAAATATGTTATGTGTGAAATTTACTTAGATGAATTTGTTCATGTCCTGTTATTTAGATCATATAGATATTACAGATAAACCTGCTAAACATTGAATGTTTTAGAATGTGGTGTTATTATAACGTTATATTATTTTGTTTTGTTCTCATCATCCTCCTGCACTTATCTCATTCGGGGTCGACATGTTATAAACATGTTGTCGCATGATTTGGGTATGTAGTTTACGACCACCCGCTTGCCTGACCTCAACTTACCTTAGTCGTATTTTACGATACCTGGATAACAAAGAGGGTCTATTCTACTCAACCGGATATCACACTGTGGGTCAACTTACCTTGGTCGCTTTTTACCACACCTCGGTTAGAAATAAGGTTGTTGATATGATGTTTTGTTCTATTAAGAATAAATTTACTATAACCGAATGAATACTAATAAAGACCTTGGTCGCCTTTTACGACACCTCGGCAAGAAATAAGGTTGTTGATGTTTTGTTCTATTAAGAATAAATTTACTATAACCGAATGAAGACTAATAAATGATTTGATCGGATTATGTGAAAAATAATATCACATTTTCAAATGTATTTGAATATACATATAGTTGCTTATGTGGTAAATAATCATAAATATGCACAGTACCCGCGAGGATTCTGAAGGTACGTCCAAGCCACATCACATTCGTGTTCTGGACACACCTACAGCAGTCGAAGACAACAGGTCTATAATCGGCGTGGCTCTTCTGGCTGCTATCGGCGCCTCACTCACAGTGGCTATTGTAGGATTTGCATTCGGATGGTACAGGTATGTAACATTATTTTATTAATTTACTTCACAAAGTTATCCCGAGACAAATCCATTCATTATTCTATAAATATAGAATTACTAGTAGTATTTTGTACATATATAAATATAAATACTAGAAGTGACCGCGAATTTGTTCGCATCAACATAAAAATCTAAGTAGCCTCAATATGTGTATTATTATAAGATTTTTGAGACGTCGCCGCAAGGAGGAGAAGGTCCAGCGGATTAGACGTAAAAAATAATGAAAAAGGGATAGAATAATTGCAGGGCAGGTGGGACTCAATCGGGGAATTTTCATTTCTTTAATTGCCAGTTCTCCACTAAGTTCACTAGTTAATGTTAGGTTAATAGTATTTTTTTACGTACATTTTTACGTAAATTGTGCTGAAGAGCTTGCGTGGTTCTAAAGAAACTCGCCTACTGGGAGAATAAGTCCCGAGCCCCGCGTTATCCAGCACAGATGATACACTAAAGTAACTAAGTAGCAGCCTGTTACTATCCCACTGCTCAGAATAGGCCTCTTCTCTCCGCTTGTGGAGAGAAGGTTTGGAGCTAAGACCTACCACGCTGCTCCAGTGCGGATTGGTAGGTTACACATATCTCCAGAATTATCTAGAGATATGCAGGTTTCCTCACGATGTTTTCCTTCACCGAAAAGCGTGTGATAAACTGCAATTATCAATTAGACACATAAGTTTTAACAGAAAAACTCATTGGTGTCTGCCCGGGTTTGAACCCGAGATCTCCTCTAAAGAGTCGCACGGTGTTACCGCTGGGCTACCACAGCTTCACTAAAGTAAAGTACTAGAGAATTGTAGATTTACAAAAAATAAAATAAAAAAGTCTGATTGAACAAAGATGAAAGAAATAAAATCATAAAAAGCAGAGACTTTCGACATCTATATGAATTGAACTTTCAGTAGCACTAGCTATTGTTATAAGTGTCGCTGTAGCGGTGTAGAAAGTGGAATAAATGACACCAATCAACATTAATTTCAGGTACCTATTAAAACTGTAAACTATCGTTATCTACGCGTACAAGCCTTTGAATAAATTAGGAACATTCCATACAGAACATTAGTGCCACTTTTAAACCGAAGCGCTCGGCCTTGATCTTTGATCGCTGTTGGCCTAAATTACAGTTTGTATCGACTCCCTGTTGCCGGTTATCTAGGACAGTATTTCCCAACGTGAGATCTACTCCTCACACGAGGCAATTTGATTGTTAAGGGGGGCAATTAGAATATAGTCTCGTCACGAGTTCAACCCTTTCGCTCCGGGCCATATTGATGCAATGTTAGATTTCTGTGCTAAATAAAACGCAAGAAGCAAATTCCTACTCCTAAAATCCATAATTTAAGTTTCTTAAATTAACAATTGAATTTTTTTATATTAAAATTTATGTAAAATTACTAACATAAAAAAGGTTAAAAGAGTTTTTAAGGTGAGGCATGGCAAAAAAAGGTTGGGAAACATTGATTGGTCTAGGACGAGGTTATGATTTTGAATATCGGTTGAGCTAAATATTTGAATAAAATATTATAATAATTGCTTTTTTTATAAATACGGTACTTTTAAGTGTGTTTATATGTGTTTCATTAAAAAAAAACAACATTATTTGTTACAAATGATTAGTTTATTTATTAGTAGCTTTTACCGCAGCCAAAATGGGCCTAACTGTTGCAACAACCTCATATACAACAAAAATTTTAAACTTTTTCTGATTAAATATCACTAAAATATTATAAACTTAAAACTAAAAACAGGACAGATTTAATTATTATGTTTATAAATAACAATTTTATTTTGTTACTGAAAAGGAATTTTCACATGTCAATTTAATCCGAAAGTTATGTGGTATCCGGCTGAATAGAACAGAACTACCCTCATTTCTTACAGAGGTATCGTAAAAGGCGATTAAGGTAAGTCGACCCGCCGTGTGGTATACGGCTGAGTTGAATAAACCAACCTCATTTCTTACCGAGGTGTCGTAAAAGGCGACTAAGGTAAGTTGACCCACCGTGTGGTATCTGGTTTAGTAGAATAGACCACCCTCTTTCTTACCGTGGTGTCGTAAAATACGACAGAGGTAAGTTGACGTCAGGCAGGCGGCCGGCAGTAAAAACGCAGCCAAATCATGTGACAGCATGTTTATAACATGTTGTGCCGACCCCACTTAGAGTGGGATAAGGGCAGGAAGATGATGATGAATTTAATCCGAAAGTTGTAAATAACTAACTAAAAATTGTCTCGAACTAAATAGATAAAACATGGGAAGCATATCAATTACCTTACGATTCAAGCATAACTCCGTATGATGTTGAATTTTACAAATTATAAATTAACTCATGGTTCTCAACAGTTTGTCGGCAAGGGGTAAAGCGGCTGCCGATGTTGACTACCCTGCGTACGGAGTGACGGGACCGGGCGTAGATGCTTCTGGTGACAGGAAGCTTGCTCAATCTGCTCATATGTACCACTACCAACATCAGAAGCAACAAATAATTGCTATGGAAAGGTAACAATCATTCATACGTGTGTAAATCCGTACAAGTTCTTTCTGAAATTCGGAGCAAAAAAAAATTTTAAATACATAGTCGCAAATTTAATTTTTTATGATTATGGTTTCTATGATTCTCAAACTGATATAGTTTTTAAATCACAACTGCAAAGAGGAAGATTACTATTTTCAAAATAGGATTTTGTAAATTAATAATAACTCTATATTTTAAATGACTAGGACTTAATGTTACACAAGACAATATACACTTATACAATACATACGACGTAAATGCGTCTTACAACAAATGTATTTTAATAGATAAGGGTTTTATTAATGTAGGGTTAATACCTGGATGTTCAAGGCTGAAGGAAGCATCCAACGGCTATTATAAGACCGACTATCTTTTATAATATCGGCCTGTGTACCATATCGCGGCTAGGCAAAGGCATCCCGGTCTCCTAGGAACAACACTCCGGCTAGACTATACTGATTTAAATCGGAATGCACTGGTTGCACATAACTCAGTCATTGTCTAGGGATTGATAAGTTTACTGAAAGGTTTTCGTCGGCTTAATCAATAAATTGAATCTTTTTTAAATTTCGGTTTTTAAAAATAACTAAGATGTAAATAATTGTACAAATAACTAAGATGTAAATAATTGTACAAATAACTAAGATGTAAATAAAGTGTTATTACGTTCATTTTCAGGAATGGCATGGAGCGTAGTGGCTCAGTATCTGATCCGGAATCCGAGGAAGAGAACGAAGAAGGGGACTACACTGTCTACGAATGCCCTGGCTTTGCTACTGTAAGTTATCAATTCATGTACAGCTATTAATTTAAGTTACTTATTTTGGGGACGGATGACCGCGTGTGTAAGTTCCATATTCTTATATACTTATACCTGTTAAGCCGTGCCTCAGCTCCTAAAAGGAATTTCCATACCATATGAACTTGTGGTATTTGTATACAGCGGCTAATAAACTTAACACTTAAGTTTATTAGTCACTGTATGTAAAAAATACATCAAAAAGTTGAATGTTTATGTTTTTTGGTACATATTTCTTATATAGATTCAAAATTAATCTTTTGGGTTTGAATTTGTCCATAAATTTATGATAAGAAAATATTTTTATATAAATCATCATCCAGTACTAAAATCTTAAATGAATCGCCGTATATTGCAAGTTATACGAATCTCTCTCGTTTCACCGTGCTAGTATTCCATACGCACTTGACTCCATGGTGTATATTTGATTACCTTTTGAAGTAACGACGAAACTAGGTCTTTTTTCGCACAATATGCTTAAGAAACTTTTAACTACGTAATTTTACGTGTACGTTATTATTTTAAACTTTATGTACATATCTAATAAGTCTGTAAATAAAATAAATTCAGAAAGAAAGAAGAAAATGTTTTGAGGTCGATATACGAGTAGAACCAGTTGTAGCAAGAAGCAGTTTATATCATGTTATTCATTTCAAATGGTGTTTTTAGACTGGCGAAATGGAAGTAAAAAATCCGCTGTTCGATGAAGAGCCGACACCAGCAACCCCCGGTAAATTCGATGGGGCGAATGCTCTGCATAAGGAATAATCATCACCCCTTCGCCATACCGGCGAGCCCCAACGTTCGGCAGTAAACCTCTATTCACCATTCTTTTTAATTAGAAATTTCGGCACTCCCAACTTCTACATACACCTTCTAGCACGGAATAACCGCTTTTAAAGATTCATTTGATTAGTGCAACTTCATATACCATGAACATTGCGTATAGGATTTTGGTAAGCCGACGAACTTAAATACACGGGGCAAAAACAATTTTTACGATAATGCTACAGTTCTATCGCGTCAGTGTTGCGTATGCATACCACGTTGCTTCTCTACTTTATTAGTGTACGTAGCATTTAAAATAGGACTTGTGTCAGTTCAGGATTCATATAAGATAAAAATATTTGAAGAAAGATAATTTTAATGTTTGAAGACTACGTTAACGTTGTTTGGCTGCTATGAAACAAAAGACATTAAGATCGTCAGCGCTCTTTTGGATTCAGACTTTATTTACTTATTTTCTAATTATAAAACATTGAATGATAACCTATTTTGTTACTATTGTTTATTACGAATTAATTTAACACGTATTTTTATTTAATATTTCTTTTGTTTTTAAAACAACAACGCATTAATTATATAGTATATGATGTTAATCTTTTGTTTCTAAAATGCGATGATAAATATCAGTTTTATTAAAATTTAATTTTGATATCGATAATTTATAATTTTATTTTATAATTTATAATTTTCGTGAAATTTCATTCCCTAATGTTTTCGTTATAAATAAAGGTAACATTAAAAAAAATAGGACTTATGTAATTGTTTGTACGAATTTACACATACCGATCAGTGACATGTAAAGTTACATTACATGTAACTTTATTCTTAGCTTGGGGTAAAGATCTTTTTAACGCTTACAATTTTCTTATTAATAATATTCTTTTGTACAGTTTTTATAATTTACTTCTTACTACTTAATTTTCAAAAATTTCAAAATATTTTGGAAATTATCGCAAGTAATATCAGAAGTAAGTTATGAAATATAATCTTAAATATGGCAAATGAAAAAACTGATCATATCAAACAATTATCTATTATTAAAACTAACTATATATTATTAAATTAATAATAGACTTAAAATAAACAGTATCTATATTTAAATACCGACATAGAATGTAAAAAACATTTCCGATATTATATCATATAAATTATCACAATTATAATTGTTATATTTATAGGAAAGTTGAATAATTTGAGAGAATATTGCTCTTATTTTATTATAACAATGTCATGTTGCATAGCAGTGTAGTATAGTAATTTGTAAATCTGACGTAACGTTGAAAACTACATTAACCTAACACTCTTTTTTTGTGTGGTAAAAATAAGTAAAATAATATAAGAAGAAGAGAATACTTTACTTTATCACTAAGTCCATTGTTAAGTCTTTGAACACTGACGTGCGTGCCATAATTTTTGGCATTTTCTTTCATCTTCATAGAAGCGCTCACAAAATGTGAGTGATGGTAGTTAACGATATAAATTTATCTAACGTTTTAAGCGGCCTATCAATTAATATTGGTCACCAAACTTTTACGAATTTTCACTTTTGGTGACAAAGTACTTAGTAAAATTCTATGTGCCATGTTTAAATGGAAATTACAGGAATAAATTATTTATATTACTGTTTATAGTAGTGTTATATTCAATCATAAAATTATGAACGTCAATTGCTTCGGGTATTTTTTTAAATATATTGTATTTATAAAGGATATTTATATAAAAATCCATCTACTTACTGAGATGTTATTTTGGTGTGCATTTAACAATAGTATTCATATTTTAAGAAAGATTATTGATATTTTAACTAAAAAGAACAGAACCAAGGGACTGCCGGTATGACTATCGCGATAACAAAACGATGTTCGGCTTAGCCTAGGCGATAAATATATATAACTGTTTATAAATTATTTACACAAGTATCTACATAGAATGTTTTATTTACACAATAAAAATGATACAAACATATCTTCTACAATTTTTCGCACAATTTTATTGTACAGCGTGAGAGACAGGTGTGGTTTAGTAAAAATAAATATACCTATGTCTATATCATTGCACTTTATATAGTTAACATTCAAATATTAAACAAATCTGATTCCGATTGTTACACTTAAATATTTCTGATAAATGTTAGGATCAGATGATTTAAATATTTATATTTCTAGTAGATAGGATATTAATTATAGAGTTATAAAGTGTGTTGACAGAGGAAAAAAAAAAAAAAAAACAAACAAAAAACTAAAAAAAAAAAAAATATTTTATGAATATTCCTATTATCAATGTCAGTATGTTAGAATAAAAATTTAATATATTTAATTTTATTGAAATGTATAATCGTTATCGATGTATTTCATTATTATGCGTAGTAATATTATTATATTTGTAAACTAATATAATTACTGCAATTTATCCCAACAGGCTCAACACTGCTGTAGTCTAAATGTGTATTCATTTCATGGTAAATATACATAATTCAACTTTGAATAATATATGACTTGTTATAATAATCATTTAAATTGCCAAGAATGTTATTTTGTCTTTAATCAATCTATATATTGTATTTTATATTGTTTGTATCAATTAAGAATTTTAATATTTTTTATTATTTTAAAATTTTGTTATATTTTTATTTCATTGTAATTTATTGAATATACAATATTATATTTTATTAAATTTTAAAATTATTAAGAAAATATTTTATTTCCATATTTTTTACATATATGGAATTAAAACATATTCAGTTGTCTAACTTACAATTACTTTTCAAAAAGCTTACAAGTAACCGAATTTCACGTAAGTTATTCAATAAATTCAATAAACTGACAATGCTGTTATATTATAATATATTATACCAAACGTTACATATAAATATTTTTTGTGAGTACGTTAGCACATCCAGATTTATTCAACAGATATCCAGCTTTTTTTTTATTATAATTGATAATAATTTACTGTAGTAAATTATTATCAATTAAAATAAAAAAATGCAATATATAATTGTTTTGCTATATAAAAACAATAGATCAATCGTTAAATATTATATTTAATTATGATGTATGATGCGTCCCGGGTCAAACTAAAACGTAAAATATTACTTTTACTTACCTTACATTAGTTTTAATGATTACCCTGTACTGTTCTGCCAGCTTAACATACTCATAGAGCTAAAATTTTGTGTAAGCGTCTGTTGCCTACGTTCTTTAGCGTCTATTATGGCGTTATATTATTATACCAGATGAGAGTAACTTTCGGTTAACCTATCTAACAACTATAATTCCATGATATGCGATGATGCGGGACGCGTCACAACCACGATCATCTTAAGTATTTCTCAAAAACCTAAAACACATAATACTAAATAACACTCATTAAAAATAGTTATATCTTTGTTATTATATTAATTGTTAAAGTACCAATATTTCCTTTTAATTGTATTTAAGAAAATAATTGTTATTCATTTACCTTAGTTTCATAGCTGGATCTTATTTGAATAAGCATTTTTTTAGATGGAACCCAGTTATATATAATTACTTAAATTGTATTCCCGACCTTATTTAAACAAAGTATTGTTGTCTGATTGTTCATTATTAACTTTTTAGTTTTTACCGATCTTATCATGTACCTATCTGCTAAATCATAGATATAGAAATTATGGTCACCGGAAACTGGTTAAATAAATAATTCTAGCCCCCCACCCCTGCACCAAATGTTGTTTTATTTAGATATCTTGAAGTTTGCCGTAGTAGTAAAAAGTATTAAAAAAAGTTATGTATTAAATCATTATTAAAAGTGTCAACACCGGCTGATATCCGGCTGAGTAAAATAGACCACCCTCATTTCTTACCGAGGTGTCGTTAAAAGCGACTAAGGTAAGTTGACCCACCGTGTGGTATCTAGTTGAGTAAAATAGACCACCCTCTTCCTTACCGAGGAGTGGTAAAATACGACTAAGGTAACTTAACGTCAGGCAGGCGGTCGGTTGTAAAATACGTAGCCAAATCATGTGACAACATGTTTGTAACATGTTATGCCGACCCCACTTAGAGCGGGATAATGGCGCAGGAGGAAGAAACGACGATTAAAAGTGTCAATATATAGCTAGAAAGGCTTTATGAAGAATGAATCTTTAATAAAATTTTCAAGGGGTTAAAAAATATATACGAGAGATACAAGCAGCATCTCAGATCATAAAAAAGAATATAAAGTGTACGGTAAAAAAAAGCATTATCTGTAAAATATTAAGCCAGTATTGCTACCGGCGAGCTGGATGGCAGTACTCCAACTTCAAAGGGTCCGTCGCACTTTCGAGTCACGAACTATAAGTTGAACTAGTGAAAATTTCCCCCACATTCGGATTACAAGTAAACCAGATTCCAGGGACACAAATCTATGGCTTATTTGGAAAAATACAGGCAAATTTCCAAAAGTCTCGAACACCTTTGTTTGAATCTTGCGGGGACCTACCATGTATTCTAGGCTTGTTTTAGATTCACGTTGTCGAACAATGCTTTTTAACATCATGCGCTTAACGCTAGGCGGTCCTATGAGAAACGCCCGCTTCAAAAGTGTAACTATTAAACGCTACTAATGAATTTACTAGTGCACAAGCTTGAATCCGGTTTTTTTTGTTTCAAGAACAATATTTTTTTCATAACAAGCAAAAAATATCATTTTAAATATTGGCTCTCTTCTCTTGGTCAATTTGTAGGCAAACCATTTATCTAGCCATTTATAGACATCTGCGTAAGAATCGACAGCGTGGGCCCATAGACGTAAACATGTGATAGTCGATAAGGGCCAGGTCTGGTTCATAAGCAGGCTGGGGCAGAAACTCCGAGTTAAGCATCTCAAAATAATTTTAAGCCTTTTTGAACATTCTCATTGAGGAAAATCAGCACTTATGTCTTAACGTTATACCTTACGTTACATTATGTCTTAACTTAAGTTTTTTTGTAACGGTGGGCATCTACAGTTTCACCATATATTGGCAGTTCATAATAGCAATACACTGCTGATCCCCCCACATGCACGAGGTCGTCTTCCAGCCGATACTATTTGGCGATGCAGCGGATCCACAAAAGGTTTTTCCTAATAAACAATGTACAGCCTTTTTTACTGCAGACTGATAAAATTTTTGTACATCAGTTATACTAATTTAAAATTATTATCGCTATCTATTAGAATATGAAAAAAAAATCTCAAATGCCCACTAGTAGCTTTTAGTGAACATTAAGTGATCAACTGAACATCAGAACTTTAATTATAGCTCTAGAAGTTTTACTAGTTCAGTCGCCCGCCCAGAGATGACGCTCAATACTTACTTAATTTTTTTTACATATGACTCTGATTTCTACCCGTGACATTCTCTGTATGAACTAAATTACCGTCATTTAAAGTCAATATAAAAGATATATCAGCTCTCCCGTCCTTTGACTGTTTGCATACCAAGAATGACATCGTTCAGCTAATTCGTTCGGACATGAAATAGGACAAACAAATACACTTGCGCCTTTGCAATATTTGTGAAGAGTATAGGTTTATATGTCCTGCATGCTGCATGTTTCTGAACTATTCAATCAATTACGTGATAAGTTTCATTTACTTTCCATTTCTTTACATTAGTTTTCGACAGTGCGCAACAAATAACAGTTGTTATTATTATGGACAGATAGTTGATTTTTTAGCATCATAGTTTTTGTCACTAGACAAGAACAGTTTATTACTCGTCACAGGAAGAAACTGGATTGAAGGGCTGCAGAACGAATTGAAATGGTGATGAGAAAGGAATCGGATCAAATCTTTTGAAGTGAATTTATTTTATCGATAATTTATGTATTTGACATAGGGTCATCTTTTCTTTAATACTATAAAAATGAATTGATAAGCGCAAATTTCGAGAATAGCTCAACCGATTTCGCTAATTCTTTTTTTATAATATTCCGTGAAGCTTTTTTTATATGTTTCTTTTGGCTGGTTCTTACGGAGAAACAGTTTATAAAATTACCTGAAAAAATTTTAAAACAACACTTTTCTATATTCCCGTATAAAAAATTCGTAATAATACTTAAAAGTCAATTTGAACTTTAATACCATAACGTTTCAGTGTTAGTGAATGGGTTCCGGGAAGGCCAACACAATTGAGTGATGTTAGTATGGTATAAATATTAATGTCAATATTTTTTGAAAAAAGAAAGTTGATAAGTCAACAATTACATTAGTAATTGTTGACTTATCAACTTTCTTTTTTCTTTTTTTTTCTTACGAGCTGACCCGTGGTCCCGAAAATAGATAAAATATAAAATAAACAATCAACTAGCTACAACAGCTAGTTTATTAATAAAAGGGAGCAACAAAAGAACGAAAATAAAACCAAGTTTACTACTTAAGGATTTTATTGACAAACATGAATGTGAATTAAATATGAATATTTTGTTCTAAGCACAACATTATTTGGAAACCATACCAGCAGGCTTACCATGAACTCTTATTACCATTCAATTGAAGTCGTCAGGAGCCCGTGGTATAATGTGTTCTACGATGACCTTGGTCGGGAGGGATGCGCTCCCGAGCTATTGGATTCAACCAAATATCGGTCTGGTTGACCTTCTAGACCATTATAAAAATAGACCATTTTTAAACAGCCCGATGAAGATCAACTTGGTCGGGAGTGCATATGACCTCATCACAGATCTACGGGCTGCGTCTGTAGTCAGACCCCACGGCGTGGAATGTTGGTAGCCGACTTAAAAGCTTTATTGTGAGCTTGTCAATCGAAGCGGTTACACGTAGTCGAATATTGAAAAGGATTTGCAAAATGAATGCACAAACTATACTCGAATCGTACTCTAATTCACGCTAATATATTTGGCTCAGTTAATATTATTTTATTACCAAACTTGTATTTATTCAGAATAAACTTCGGAAGTAACATAATTGATATAAATACTTTACTTCTTTTTGAATAGTTTTTGGGTTTTAAGCTGAGTCAACGATAAAGGTATTCAAAATTACCAAGTAGCAAGTAAAATCTAATGTTGTGTTTTTAGAATATTATTTTTTAATTTTTATTTTTTAACTCATAACGTTAAAACAGTTATTTTTTTATAAACAGTGTTTTTATTACTGTGTGCAGTGGAATATATTTCTCAAATCTCAAAATTTAATCTGCAGTGACTTAAGCTGTTACTGCTGATGCAATTGTTAATACGTTCGATATTTCAATGTGATATAGCATTCTTACGCTTTTCCATGTTAAAGTATGACCTAGAAATATTGACTGTATTGTGTATGATATAAAGATTAGATTACTTTGTGTTAACAATAATTCTGCCCAGTAAGGCAGAATTATTCTATATTACGGCAGAATTATTGAATAACACAACAAAATACATTACAATTGAATCTTTTTCTAAAAGTTTATGGTAGGCCTACAGTACCTATCAACTCTGGCATGATAATAAACAGGCAGTCTTTACTACAGTTCAGTAGAACTGGCGTTTTCCATATTTGAATTACAAAATACATTTCTATCATTTCTATTCCCTAAGAATGCCTACTGAAAATACCGAAATAATTTTATTTTAATTTATATAATTTAAACAGCTTATCTTTAAAAATGCATGCATTATGAGCAATGCGTCTGAAATCTTGTCTTGCGTCTTTGTAACCATTTAAAATAGAAAGTCACAATTGAGAAATTTTACGCTTCCTGCTATGTCAAATATTTTAAACCTATCACTGCGTTAAGCGGCAGTCGACATAGGTAGTGGACATCCACCCTGAATATCTACCATTATCCATCTACAATATATATTTTTTTGTATTTTGTATCCTGCAATACCCAACGAGATTGTTACAACGAGTTTGTAACAAAAATCCACAGGGAAACAAACCCACATACGTGGATTCACTGACAGAAGCGGTAATCGACGGCAGACAGGACGATGGCGAGAATTCTTTTTTAGCTTAATACAGTATTTTCATAGGCTTAACGCCTACTTCCGCTTAACGTAGCGTTGGATTTGCTAAATACAAACAACGAGTAACACCGAATTCCAATTACTAGAACGAACTACATTGTCTTATTACATAATTATTTTAATTAGAATTACACAAAAGAAAAGTGGAAAAAATATATTTTCTTATATAATTATTATTAATTTAGAATATTATGAACAAATTTTATTATTTTTTTTCAAAAAGATTTATCAAATACGTTTACAATAAAGAGTTGTGCTGTAATATCAAAGAATGGATTATCTCGTATCTAGTCTAAAAGTTTTAGACCCATTGTGGTCCTTTTGTGGTAAAAGATGTTTAGTACATATCACGTCACACACACAACTTTTCTTGGTAACATATACAGTATCATTCGTACTTGACAACACCTCTTTCACTAGGGACAGTGTTTCTAATAGTTCACTTAAAACCCTAAAATTTTCTTCTACGTTTTGTGTTATACAAAAAATAAACTATATTCAGATATATAAACAGCGTTTAATATAAACGTATTACTCCTCAATAATGTAACCTACTATAACGATGACTACAATTGTTTTAAGGTACTTTTGGCTTATTGCGAAATTATTTCATGAACCTGAGCGAACTCGGAGGCTGAAACATACATGACGCAACATGAGATCTCTGACAAAAGAGATCGAAAAAACTTGATCAGGAAACATCTATACATCTTGAAAATATTTTATACGCACATTCGTTTTACATAAGATACATGAAACACTCGAGTATTACCAGAAGAAGCATTTCAAAGTCCAACTATAAGTTATTTTTAGAATAAGAATGTTTAATTTTATTTATCCATAAAAGACATTTTACAAAATAGTTTGTAATATTCCTTACGTACGTCATGTACAGCACGCAATATAAGTAAGCACAATCATTTACTTAATGCCCATGAAATGACATTAAGTAGAATCGCAACATACAAACTAAGTAGCAATCAATATTTAGTAATTTAAAAAAAAATACCCTAAAAGCAATGACGATGTTAACTACGACAATATTAAATATTAATTTTGGTGTTCTTCGTTCCTAAAAATTGAATCTTACATCTATAAAAATTCACAAAAAAAAATATACATTCTTTTTAACAGCATTGTACAATTCAAAAATTCAGTTGAAACGACTTGTTCGTTTATGGATTTGGCGAATTATTTAATATCACAAAATAATTAGTGTAATAAAGCGTGTATTATTATTTATAATGAACAGTTACCTAAACTATTTATTGCCTACTCTAACCTTATCTATAATGTAACAGTTTCTCGTTAATTTTAAAAAAGGCGATCATCCTTAACAACGAACCAATGGCTAAAATTGTTGTTATTTATATTGCTTCGTTACATTCTATATGATTATGAAATTAAAATTGACTATATCTACGACGTTCATTGTATTTCTACTACAGCTAATATATATCATTATTTACTAAGTAACCAGTGGTATATTTTGGTATATTTGTACGCATCGCGGCAGACGGCGATATAGTTAAGAATTTGGCAGTATTTAGCAATTCCTCTTCACATAAATAACGATAATCTTTATAGAAACTTCCAACCTACATCCTTTAACTTACTGAAAATAAATAACCCTAAAAAGTTATACCAAGTTTAGTTAACATAGTTGTTTAAATGAACCTCATCAACAGGTTCGTTCAATTTTGTATAGCAATAGTAACTAGTCTCATTTATACATAAGGATCATACATATTCGAGTCATAACGATATAGTTTCACCGATCTCCTTAACATATAAATTCCACTAAGTGTCACTATACCAATAGTTGACTATTAGAATGTTAAAATTGTCTACGTATGATTCAAAACTGCATTTTGTAAATGTAGCTTTGTGTATTACATAACTTATTTTATATATTATAATCAAACCTTATTTCGGTACACAGTTGAATTGTACATAAATATTATAAATGCATGATTACAGAGGTTTTCTTACTACACAACTAATGTTTAGAACATCATTATAATATTATTTTAAATATTAGTATAACACCAACACTTTTATTGCTTAAGCATATATAATTTTAGCTACTTTACATAAATGATATGAATACCGTCGCATGTTCGAATTAAAACGTTTGAACTTTGACCATATAATCATTAAGCATTATTAACAAGGGAAAGGCCCTAATTCAAATTTAAAAGTTTGCCTTTATTACATTAGAGCAGTGGATCCCAACGCTGGGCCCATGCCCCACAGGGGGGGCAATTCAATGGTGAACTCGACACGAGTTTAACCCTTTCTGAACTATTTAGTTTATTCTAGTTTAGGGGCCAGGGTTCCAATATATTGTGTTCACTTTGTTTTTATGCACCAATAAAGATTATTATTATTATTATTATTATTATTATTTAAATGCAATGCTAGATTTCGTTGCTAAATTTAAATAAAAAAGCAAATACTTCTTGAAAATATTATTTTTTTAATATTAAAATTTATATGTATGTTACATACGTATAATACAAAATAATTTTAAGGTAGGGCATGACACAACAAAGGTTGGGAAACACCGGATTTGATTGGACTTAAAAATGTTTGTCAATATTGTTTTTAATAAAATAATCTTTATTTTCGGCTTTGGTTGGCAGAAGGAACTAATGATAATATTTTTCGTTGACCATTTTAGATTTTAAAAATTCTGTCGGGCCGTCAATATATATCATATTTAATATCATTTTGAAAGCTCTATCTGACTCTTAGAATAACCAAACCAAACTGTGAATATATAGTCTCACTTTTTACGGTTTATTTGCAATAGCATTTGTGACATTGTTGTGGATAAATTTTGGATTTGTTGTCCATACATATATAAAAGTATATTGCGGCAAGTTGAATACATCAAGTTCACAAAACTCGTTTAACTTTAATAGAACTTTAAGAATAATTATAAGTCTGCATGAGTACGCTAACTAGTTAATATTAATAAATTGAAAGACTAAAACAAATAAAATTTAAATGAGAAAATACGAGTAATTCACTGATCTACCCATTTGTGGTATAATTATTTATTACTCATTTACGGAAAACGTTAAACGAAATATAATAATACAATACTTACCTAACACAGCTTTGATCAAGATGTAGCTACATTGTAATCATATTCCGCTTGTGATCTGTTACACTATTTATTTGATCCTTGACTAGAGAAAGTTGTGTATATATTGATATTGGAAAAGATATACCCACATATAATACACGTCGAAAGTTTAGTATGTGGGTGTTCACTTACAGAATCTTGTATTGCAGATTGATTTTAATGATTATATGATCACTTACAGGTTTGTTCGTTCGTTTGTTTATTAAAAGTTTACAAGACGGCCTAAAGGTGTTTTGCATCACAACGAAATTTAAATTTACTACTAGTTATCTAAATAGACTAACTACAAAAAGACATATCACTCAGATCACATTAAATATAAAAATTTAAATAGTTATTGAGGTTAAAAGCGGTATTATAATAATTAAATATATGAATATTTTTGCAAACACTATTTTATGAAGTAATTTTATTCAGTAAGAAAATTATTTTGCAATAATAAAAGAAAAAATCTTTTATGGCGGATTGTAGCGAAATTTTTATTAATTTTGTTTTTAAGTTACTTAAGTTAATAAGTTACAGATCCAAAGATACAGAGATACATTTTTTTTTTAATAAGGCATTTAATCAGGCATATGATATGCTACGATATTTAACTCGTAGATACTGCCCAATAAGTTTCATTGGTTCGGGATGAATGACTAAAATTAAGATCAAAAGATAAAATTGGGAATCCCAATCAACTGGGTTCTTTGACTTTTAGGGTTTCAGGTATGTTGTATGCAATAAAATAATCATTTGAAATTTTCTATCGCTATTAGTAAGCGTATCAAAGGTCTATTAATATCAGATGATATAATCACAAAATCATATTTATCAGATGATATAATCACAAAATCATATTTATCAGATGATATAATCACAAAATCATATTTATCAGATGATATAATCACAAAATCATATTACAAACTTAAGTTATGTGATTTATTTGTGTTACTTGTATTATATAATCAGCTGTAAACTATATCAGTCAATAAATTCATAGATTACATCTCATCGTTATATAAAAAAACTAAATTAATTAAAAACATTAAGAAATGAAGTGTAGAATAAAATTAATCACTTGCCTAACAAATAAGTGTTATGCTCTTTTTTACTACTATTCTTTCTATACACGAGATTATGTATCCTAGAGTATCTAGAGCAACCTTCGATAAAATTTATCATGAAAATAAACCGACATAATATAATCAATTTATAAACCCTAGGATGTTTTGTAGGCTGAAAAATATAGACAATGCAATTATCATTAAAACATTGGCACTGATCTAATATTTAGTTTTGTAATTTCAGAAAAGCTGTACCACAGAGTATGGTGATACTCTTTTACCTGTAGAAATATGTGTAAACGAGAAATAAATAAAAGAAAAATAGTTAAAATAGTGGATTTTAACTTACATAATAATAAAATAGTGGATTAAAGTTACATTGCTGTTTATAAATAAAAAAAATGATATGGAAAACATTATTGCAAGTAATAAATATACATCATAAAACAATTATTATATTATTGTCAAAACACTGAACATTCATTTCAAGATTAATTTTGAACAATACACTACGCTTGTGTTGTAAAAATTAAAAAACTTTATATAGGTAAATTTAAATTTACATATACAAAGTAAATAAAACGTGATCGCCTTATGCAAAAAACAATAAACAAGTGTAAATAGACTCTATTTATTTATTATCTAAGTCTTAATTAAAGGAATGACTTTTGTAGTGATTGTTGTTGTTTCTTTTATTTATAGACTAATATATCTGAAATGTCGAGCAACATCTCAATATATATATACTATATATCGATATCTTCGCCTCACTTTAAGACTTCCACGTTTAGATTATATTCATTCGTAACAGATTTTAAAGAAAAAAGAACTACATTAGGCGCAGAGCTCTAATCCATCAATTTCAATTCTGATAACACAATAACTTTATCTTCTCTATCCCAAAAATTGTGAAAATGAATTAGTCGTCGTTGTCCATGCCAATCAATTCAGCTTGCAATCGTCCTTTCGTGCGACAACAGGCAGTCAAACAGAGTATTCTCAGCGCAAGTCGAAACTGAGGGCTTAGAGATAACAAGATGATAATCTTCCAAAAGGAATTCAAAATACCTAACCAAACAATCCCGAAGTGCAACATAGGAATTTTCAACTCTTGACCAGTGAAGTATTCGTAAAAGCGAACTCCGGCGTAGGGCGCCCAGCTCAACCAAAATACGGTAACAAGAACGAAGCTCATCCAATGGCTCGGATTTGAGAGATTCTCAGCAAGAGCCGTTGCATATTCCTTGTCGTGGATCGGCGCGCCACTATGCAGTTTCCTTTTCATAGAAAATATGTAAAAATAATTGTATACAATGGATATAACGCTCGGTCCGAGTACTAGAATCGCTAAAGTCGCCGTATAAGCGTATGTGGTACCCCAATCCAACATACAAATTAATGTTTCCTTATCGAAGTTGGCTTCCTTTTTGTACCCAAGTAAAGGCGGGCAGCATAGCATAGCTGCTGAAATCCAGGTGAACACCATCCAGCATTGGCTCCGCGTTCGAGTTTGCACCTAAATTAATGTAATATAGTGGTTAATGTAGCTATGATAAACATAGTCAAAGTAAACGCCTTACAGTTGAACGTTTGGCAGAGTAATTAACTTTTCAATTATTGATATCCTACACAAATTTTTTTCTATGAATACATGTACAAAACAATTTTCAAATAAATCATTAATATGATACTCACGTTCAACGTCTCATCATTAGTAAAAATGTAATTTGTATCACCTTAGAAATTTTAGTTGATTTGCACAATTTATGAATAAATAATTATTACAATCTATATTGATAAGTATCGAGTATGGCTGGTATTTTTCTTTGACAATTATTACCGATAGTGATTACAGGAATATAAGTCCCAGTTTCTGACATCATGAAATCAACCACAATTCTACGTAATTACAACAATTCAAAATGTTTTTAAAAAATATTTTTTTTATCCCAATCTATCAGTATCAGAAATTCATAGTTTAAAACAAAAGAAACCAGTTTTTAATATCAACTATGGCGAGTGGTATTTATAGTTAGTGTATAGAAGTTCGCATCTTATTTTCTAAACTCACATTCTATATTATTCTTATATTCTCGGTTGGACCCGACTAGTTTCCAAGTATAAGCTTTATACGGCGTCATTACGGCGTGAACTGACACCGTTGCAATAGCGCCATATAAAGAGCTCATGAATCAGGGCCCTGGCTAGAAACTACTTGAGTCGGGCTCACCCGATAATATAAGACGTGATTATACCGATTTCCACTTCTCACTTCCTCACTATAAAACAACCAATGCTGAAAAAATTCCGGAATAGCATCCAAATTTATTCAGTGAAATTTCAAACCAATTTCTAAATTAGTAAATTCAATATTCATAATTAAATAATTGGCACTGTTCGATAAGGAGAACAATAATTATTAGAATTTTTACAGATTCTGATACAATTTTTATCCTGTACATTAACAATACAGCTCAGTTCTAGCAGAATATGCACGTTATTTTAACGTAAATTCGGCGATAGATCATTTATTAGTGAAAAATTATGAGTTATCTATACTCCAGAATACACAAGTATAATTAAGTTATAACATAGTGATAGGAATAAAAAATAATTTTGTGCTATTTGTGCTAATTTATGACATTCTGGCTCTAAATGACCATATCTGAAAAATCATTCTAATTCTAATAAAGTGAAAGGATTCAATATTCACTTAAACATGCCAAACTAGTTATAATATGTACAATTGTAAAGTCATTATAGGCTATTTAAAATTGTTAAACTCCATGCAAATGACAGGATAGTAAATGCAGTGTTCATGACAAATACATCCGACTTCTCCATCAATGGGGGCAAAAATGTATATGAGTACTATATAAATGTAATAAGATAAAATTAAACTGTCATAAGGAAATGTTGACTTTACGATGCACGATACAATGTAATATGCAATTGTTCGGTGGATATTTCTGAAGGAAACGTACATAAAAGGATATAAAGCTTGAGCAACTAAACTATGAAGAGATAAAAATAATTAAACAGTATCATTTACGACGTTTTATAGAAGAATTATTTAAATATAATGAGTAAAATAATACGTGTTAGATTAGAAAGACTTTGATATTTAATAAATTGATGGAGACCTGATGTTATGCGCCCTGAACAAGCTCCTGAAGTCAGTAGAACCAGAGCATCCAGATTGTGAAGAAGGAAGAATAATATAGAAATTGATAACTACCGTCGCACTAACCGTCTCATATCGGAGAGGTTTCCTGACGGCTAGGTACCGATCAACTGATATCCACATAAAGGTGTAGACTGAGATGGACCACAGGGTTACTTCAATGTATCCAGACAAACGGCACATCAGGTCCCCGAACATCCAGCGGCCAGTAATAGCAGGGTATACAGAAAGGGGAACAACGAACAGTCCGCACATTAAGTCTGCCACCGCCAGCGATAACAAATAATAGTTGATAACCTCATTGGATAAGCCTGTAAATAAAGCGTTTATTATGATAAAAATAACTTACCTACATCGTTTTTAGCACTATATTAACATATTAAAAGTACTTATATCAAAGCCGACATTACATTGTGACATTAGTAGTTTCGCAATTAATATGGCGAGTTTTTCCTAAATATGGTATGGAGTATAAGAACGGGTATAGTCATTAGATGTGACAAATATATCTTGAAATTAAGTGTATTGTTGATATTTGGTCTAGTAAGTACATGCAATCGTGTGGTTGACACTAGTGATGTATAGTTTAGGACCACAGAACTTACCTACCTACTGTTTAATATAGAGTGATGTAGTGAGAGAATTCATCCTACGTTCTGGCTAGAGAGTTGTGTGTGCGTGTGTGTGTGTGTGTGTGTGTGCTGTGTTGTGAGAGATGTCGTAAGTAAACCACTACCCTTTACCACGCTTAAAGTTCATCTGACATATATAGAGATTACATCTGTATCTTAGAGCCAATGTGATTGCTTATGGTAATTATAATGTGTCAAAAAAGCCATTTTTGTTTCATACGCACGCTCTGTATTGTTTAAAAAAATTACACATTCGTTCCACCGCTAACACTTTTGACAAGAAATATATTTACTCAGATATATCTAAATATATTAGCGCAATGATGTAGACTACTATTTTAAGAAAATATACTTCGAGAATGTTTTACGAATAAACAAATACAAATACGAATACATGTGTTGACATTTTCGAATACTTTTTAACGGTTCAAATTTTGCGGACTCTGCTTAAATGTTGTTTTTAGAAAAAAAGAGTGGAATTTTAAGACCTAAATCAAATCATGTTTATTGTGACAACAGTAATTTATTTATGTAATTGGTCTATTGTATTCTACTGTAATTATATGGTGTATAAATTTATTACATCATGTTTCAAATACAGTCTCCTTCATATAGTTGGTCAATTTTATAAAAAATATTGTCGCCGTTAATATCATTGAGCTGTTGGAAAAGATTAAATGGATTGACATTTAAGGAAATTGCTTTTTATTTATTGAAAAAGTGTAAGGGAAAAATATTGTTGTCAAAAATTATCATTAACCAATATACCTTTACCAACCAACCAATAACATTTTATAATTAGAACTGTACTTCTCATTCTTGAGACCAGTGACGTTTTGCTACGTATGTTATAATCATATATTTTTCTAATAACGTTAATGCATAATTATAGTTTGGAATCAAAATTATAAAAACAAATCAATATTTTTTTGTATGTCGCATTAACAAAGTAAAGGTAAATTAAAAAATAAAATTTCTACAGAAAATTGCCCTGGCAAAAGATTCTCCTCTACAACTTGGACAATGGTATATAAGAAAACTACGCTGAATTAAAAGTGTTCTTTAATAGCCTTGGTTCCGTCTTATCGTGGGGCTTAATAGTGGTTATAAATTAAAGTTAAATTGATTACCTTTAAAGTTAAGAAAAGCAGCAATGATGAGAAGATTAGAAATGACGATGGCAATACCGATAACGGCAATGATCGCGGCTTGCGTGAGCGACTCGAAGGTGGCAAGAGGGCTATCCACCATGCTCACTTCATTGCCCCCAGTGCCCCGTGCGCTTAGCAATCGCGATGGCATTGCTGTGCTGCAAACCAAACGTAATTGAGACTCAATTGCAATAAAACATTATATACTCTTTTACACACTAACGAAGTTTCAAATTCAAATGTTAGGGTTACTGCATATCTATTCAAATCTTGCGATGTTATCCAAATATTATCAATTAAATAATTTTTCATTAAAAACTTATAGGTTACTGCCCAAGATTTGAACCATCGTTAAGTGTCCCGCTTCTCATTGTTCGACCATCACTAGTTATATTAAGCTCTCGCTAAGTGTATCGCGCTATGTAACCAAATAAGAGCTAAAAAAAGTAGCTTATGAAAATAACGAGCCGGAAACGGCTAAATACTTCGAACAGCAAAAACATTTTTACCCGCTAATGGTTTGTTTACCATTTTAAGTTGAGAGGATTCTAAACTTAAATGACCCTTAGAACTTGTAGAACGAATAGTTATAGATAATGTTTCAAAGTATACTGCTGTTTCAGTTAACAAGAGATTGTATTATGTACAAAGTATCATTTAGCGATTCAACGGAAATGTAGATAACATTGTCAATGCCAACGTGTGAATATGAGACGGAACACATACAAATGTTTGAATATATGTATACATTGAATACCCAAATAATTATGAATGATATGATAACTACGAAATTCACTATAAAATTGATAATGTAGAGAGTTATAATGTGAGAAACCTTTATGAACATTGCTTCTTTGTACCCCGATGTACCCCGCCCACAAATGCTTCATCGTTTCGACATGCTGACCTATATCGATAATTTTTATTCTTCTGTGGATCTCATTTGATGACATAGTAATATTCCAAACATAGCGGGCTCTGTAGCCCGATGAGCGACTCTGATCTTACCTACGTGGCCCATAATCAGCGAACATGTTTTGGACCCATAAGTCATCACTGGCAATATGCACTGTTGGAAGATTTGGTTTTCATGTAAGTAACGCTAGGCATGTAGATTTAGAGCTTGTGTGACTTTATCCCTCAGTAAACTGATTTTATGTACTTGCTTGTTTTACTTACCCTTTAATATCCCCTTAATACCCTTTAATGTTTTATTAATAATTACGCCATTTAAGCTTTTTCTTTTTCACTAATTGCTGCCACCCCGACAAAAAGACTTTTTTATTAAAATAAAAGACATTTTTATAGAACGTATAGAAATTCTAATTTAGGATTCCTTCACATTCAATGATTTTGCTTGACGAACTCTGCTTTTTAGGTCAATTGGAAGTAACGATGTGGAATTTTAGTCTCGGTAACTATTAATTGAATTTCCCGGAAAGCCTCTAACTGTGTTGTGTATAACATTAAACATATATTGGAAAGTTAGAGATTGCCATACTTGGATAAACGATGTTTCTATTTATATACCAAAAACACTTTATTTTAAAAATCATTTTATGTTAAAAATCAATTATGTGCTTCATTGTTTTATGATATATACATGCATTTTATATTATAAAAGCTTAATGTGTACAAAATTTCATCTATAATGTCTAAACAGGTTAATCGTTAAAGCGTAACGGGAGACAAACAGACAGCAGATAGACAGACTTTCGCATTTGTGATTGTATTTTGGATATAATCTTTATATTGGCATGTAACTAAAAAGTAAGTTTTGTTCTTAATCGTGATTAATTTTAGACTCATCTAAGATCTGGGAAAAAGTCGCTTTTTACAACACGTCGGTAAGAAATGTGGGCGGTCTACTCTACTTAGACGGATACCACACGGCATACAGAAAATGATCCAAATTAAATTTGGGGACTTGTAATTAGTAATTCTATGTTTTGTCAATACCCCACTTTAAAAAATACCCTATCATTTTACTCTACGCTTAGCATCGAGCTGGTGTAGAATGTTTTCACTTACCTTTATATTTCAGGTAGTGAAATTAGATCTTACCCATTTCATTACAATGTCTTCTTCATAGTGTTCCTGCAATAAATAAATAGAAGAATTTAGAATTCTTATTTAAGAAAGAGTTAACACTATATGTGTTTTTTTTACATAACCTTTATGTAAACACTATATGTGTTTATTTTACCGAATAAAGAGTTAACGCGTGTTTACTTTTTCTACGGTAAAACATTTTTCAACAAAGTTGTATTAATAAATGATATAAATATATAAATTCTCATTCAATTCTTCTAAAATTAGAAATACTAAAAACTACAATTTATGTAGGAATTTTATTCTTTCAATAGAATGTACTAAATAATTCTAAAATTCTGAAATAAGTATTTTATACCTTTGGTATCCAAAAAAAAAAATATTATATCCGTTTAAGAAGACGAGCCAGTCGCTAAACAGAATTTTACGTAAATTAATAAAGGTTAATTGTTTCTAATCTATAATTTGATTTGTAATTGGATTTTTCCCTACCTAAGATTATGATATCTCCTTTATTAATAAAGATCTTCATTTTTGTGATATTAAAAAGCCTCGTTGTCTGGTAGAGATTCATTAACTATATTTTATCTACGTAACCTTGTTGAGACTGTTGGGCATGACGGGTTGCTGACTTAGATCTTAACATACTACTTACTCTGTATCTACGTAACAGTTCTGTCAATCAACAATTTTAAATTTAGTCATTCATATTCATTCAATCATTCAAAACTAAATTCCTTTCGAAAGTTTTAGTGTACTTAACATTTTTGTAACAGTTTGTTTTTACTACTTACGAGAGAAAACACAGGTAGCACAGTAAATACTTAGTCCAAAGTAGGTCATGTTGATGTACCTCCCTTTCCATTTGGCCTACTTTCCCACGCGGTGTATGTAATCAAAATTTTAGAGTAACTGTGATATGTGTTCGAGTAATATTTTAGTTTATATTTCGCTTTAGAACGTTAGTTTTCATTCATTTTACTTAAATATTAGTATACTAAATGAATACAAAATCATTCACCTATACACCTTACTACTGATTGTTTGACTGGCCCGTTGGCGCAGTTCGCAGTGAACCTGCCTTGAGATTCCCGGGTCGCTGGTTCGATTCCCGTTGAGGGAATCTTCTATAAACTATTAGTTAATTCTTTGAGCTGAGTGTATTTATATTTGTCCACCCCTGCCATTTATTTCAATACTTCTAACACAAGTTTATCGGCTGCATATATTTTATTAGTTATAGCGCATTACTATAACAATGTACTACAAAAATATTATTTAAAGTAACGATTAATTTAGCAATATATATGACGATAATATATTATCAAGTAACTGTTCTATAAAATGTGAAATATACCTGCCATTTAGAAAAGGTAATTGCAAATTTATCAAAGTAAGTGAGGAATAACGAAGCTATTCATAGCTTCGTTATTCCTCAATTTAATAAAAATGAACACAATCAATAAAAAAATATTTTTAAATTATTATTGTTACATAATTGATTAATTTACTAATTTTAATGTGATTTTATTTTTTACATTAAAGGATTGATATCTTAGGGATAAGGGATTGGGATCTTACAATCTTATAATATTCGTTATAACAATTATAGTTAAGTCCCATGACTTTTTATTTAACAACTATTTAATTATTAATTTATAAATTATCGCTATTCTGATTAAATATTCGAAAGTTTTGTCTCGCAGCCTAAATATTAACCACATGTCCTTATATCATAATTATATTCCTCGAAAATCACCAACAAGTAATTTATAGAATTAGGCGTTACTTTGCGGAGATCCATAATACAAAAGTAATAGTAAAATTATTTTGCTATAATCCGCGATGCAGTAAAATAGAAAATGTATATAATGCTAAATGTAGAGTGGAAAATCGGTTATCATACCTGATACATGCAGGTTCGTAAAAACATATATACCAATCGGTTCAACCCCACCATTTATTTTATTTTGCCTGCGAACAAGTGTTACAAGCTTGAACTAGAAACATGTGATCGTTAACGATCAAATGTTTCTAGTTCAAGTTGTGTATTGTGGTGGCGGTGGTGGAAGTTTGTGCATGTGTTTTTACGACTCCTGCATGTATCAGGTATGATAACCGATTGTGCACTCTACATTTAGCATTATATATATTTTCTATTTTACTTCATCGCGGATTATAGCAAAATAATTTTAGTATTACTATTGTCACCAACAAGTCTCGAAAATCAATTTCAATGAAATTTTGCCAGTTTGGTCCCAGCTTCAAATAAAGGATATTTTCAAATCAAATAGATGACGCCATTATTAAGTTCGTTAAGTTTCTCTCAATTGTAATTTTTTTTTACCAAAATTTAAGAAGAATGAACAGTTTTTATCACTACCGTAACCCGACCCTAACTAATATTTACAATAAAACTTAATTAATAATAAACCTTTATGGCTTGCCTTACAACCCTTAAAACCCTTAAAGAGACTTATATTATATTTCATGTGTTTTTTTAAGTTACTCTATGATTTAATTTTAAACCTGAATATACTTGCCCCCGATAATTTGGCACACTAGCGAGCGGAAAACTATGTCACGACCTATATTACATGAGACAATGTTACTAAAATTGCTGTTCTGTACTCTAAATGAGATTTAGTGGGAACATATTAAATTTCTGAACGTTATATTGCCGCATATTAAATAGAGCATTTACCAGATAAAAGTTAGCTGTATATATCAATATAACCAATATGTAATAAATATTATGTAAAAGTAATTAAAATATTATTTTGCTATAATCCGCGATAATATACATATGTCATGCTAAATGTGTACTATTCGTTCTCATACCTGATATATGCAGAGTTCGTTAAAACTCATGCACTACCCGCCACCAATAACACAAAAATACACAAGCACTGCACACATGCAATACCACAATCTTAACAATTGTTTTGCCCCGTAATCGAAGCATCGTCAAGAGATATTAAAAGCATTTACTTAAATATAGCACTTAAAAATAATATTATCTGGTTCACTGAAGCTTGATATAGTTCAAATAAGGATAGAGTTATGACCTACATTTCCATTCATGAAATGGTACGTACTACGTTTAATACAACGTAGTAGGTTACACGAAGTGTACTATAAACACAACAAACATTTACGTAAATGCCTATAATACTAACAAAGAAATCTAAAAACAAAATTGCAGAACTGTTATAATACACCATAATATAATACATTATAACTTTATTAAGTCGTTACTATCGTCAAATCTCCGCTCATTATAGAAAAGATAAGACATACAAGATTAAGATAGTAATGACATGTAATGAGGGGGGATGAAAATCATGTGACCAATCGAGTATTAAATATACATGGGGATAGATATGTGCCTAGAGGGAGGCCTAAATTAGATGTTTGGATTGTGTGCTATTCATGTAATAGAAGTATCGCCATAGTTGACGAATGATAGGACAAAATGGAAGAGAAAAACATATTGTGCCAACACCACTTAGAGTGAGATAAGGACAGGATAATAAATAATGATGACTATCGTCAAATCTACAACCAGCCCACAGAGCAAAAATTCTTAACTATCTATTTATTAACTATTTATTTTGTTTACTCCTTTTAAGTCTTAATGCTAAAAGAATGATGTGATCTTTTGTCGTCATGTTACCAATGCATTGAATGGGCATAGCTTGTCAAAAGAGAAAGGCAATTGCATTACAAGCTTATAATTTGAATACTTGAATGGAAAATAAAGTATCTCAGAAATTTTAAAAACAGTTGTTTCAAAATGTTAAGTACGTTTTAATATATATTCTACGTGTAAATTTTAACGAAATACTCTACAATAAAACAACAGTTTTATTTTATAGTAAACAGTTGGTTATGTACAATGTTAACATATTTTATGAAAGGAGAGCGGAAGCCTCAAAGCGTAGAGCTATTGAAGTTTCACTGTGCTTCGAAATATAAAGTCTTCTGAAATATTTTCATTATTCACGTTACTGCGGTCACTCCACACTTTGTTGTTCATATCCGCATTTTATCTATAGAACGGAGAAATTACAGTAAAAATATTTAGTGTATAATAACATATCAACTGTTTAAGATATTTTTTTAAGATATTTTTTAAGATATTAAGATATTATACACGTTATTAACGACTTACATTGATATAGTTATGCAAACGCAAAGGCTCTCTTTCTTCTTCATAGGAAGGCTTGGACAAATGAGGACCCATAACGTTGATCCATTAAGACGTGAAAGAGTGACAAACGAACATACGTATTAACATTTATATTACTAGGATACATATCTACAAACACTGGTTGTAAGGGGAACTGGGGGTGGTTGTAGAAATCAATACAGATTAAAGGAAGTTGCAACCCAGGTTCCATCTATTCACTTAGATCGTCTACTCTACAAGTTTTGATTGATATTACTTTATTTGTAGAAAGTAAATACAAATCGTTTTAAAAAAAAAATCGGTCGATTTTAAGAATAACGAAAAATATGATTCTTTAGTTAAAAATATGTAAAACATTGCACAATATTTTTGCAGCATAACATTGTTTGAATGTTAATATTTCACAATATATTAAATTACAAAAAAAGACAAGATTGAAAATTATCAGAAAAACAGTATTAGCGATACCGATTCCGTAAACGGATGGCGGTCGGTCCACAATCACATAAATTTATGCCCGCATAGCACCCGTGCATGATAATATCTGTTTGATAATAAAGAACAAGGTTTCAACTTCACAACTTTCTATAAGCATTTATTTCATGGTCATAAATCAATTTTTTTTAAGTAAAATCTACTAGCGCCATCTACCGTTGAGTAGTTGACCTATAGGTACACAACGTAGAACTTTTAGAAATATTTACTGAAAAAGCTTACATATGTACTGAAATTGTACACCCAATTGTTGCAGTTTTTGTGTGATACGCAAGAGAAAAATTCACACTGTTATTTGTAGAATGACATGATAAATAAGTATAAAATTTAGAAAATAACACGTATTCTTAAATTATTTATATGCTAAGCTAAGTATACTACTAGCTACTTATTATAAGCTTATGGTAATTGTAAGAACAAGATTTTCCCAAAAATATATTTAATGGCTCAATTACTAAGTAAGTTAGTAAGGGAAAAATAAGTAACAGCAAAGTGCGAGGCTCGAGGTGATCTTTTCCAGCCATCCAGTGTGAAAGCCGCATATTTAATTCATTCGTAGATTGTAATTCCGTAGACGTAGCATCGCAGCGCTACGACTTAGCTTGTCTAGTGTCTCTTACGTGTGCATGCGACATAATAAAGTTTGAAAATTTTTAGATACATTTTTCGCAATATATGTTTTTTACTTCAAGTGTTTGCGTGAACTATATACTTATTTAATTCTTATTTGAAATTGCAGAACTAGACTTATTTCATTTACTCAGTAAATTACTATTTAATTCTTATACTAACTGTAGTTTAATTGTATGTTGGCATTTGACTTCCTATTACTTGATAAAAAAAATTGTCAAATGTTAAATAGCATCCATTATTTACATGAGACTTTATAGGCCTGGTGTTCACCGAGACGTCATTTAACGAATTCGTGCAGGGCTATTGTCGATAGGCGATGTCAATCTTAGATATTTTTCTCTATCTCTCTCTATCTCCATAAGTCTTAAGTTTATCATCGTGAAAGCACATTTGTCAGTGCAAAAATGTAATCAAGCGATAACGAAGACATAGTTGTAGCACACAATTTTATTATAAAATCATAATACCGACGTAGACTGTATTGGCTTCATCAATATATTAAAATAATTATTGTTATTGAAGCTATAGATCTATTGAAGCTGATTTCCACCTTTAGGTGATGCAGCATCATGGTCATAGTTTTGACTATTTATAAGTAAAATGCAGGAACCCTATACAAGCGTAAAATAATGACGCCATTCGTATCATGTGGTTACGCAGGCATAAGACATTAACTCTCCCATTTTAAGATGATATAACAAAAGACTGCGTCTTTATAAGACTTTCCCTATAGATTCAACTTACGTAAAACTTCGAAACCAGGCCGCACAATTTTCATCGAAATTTTTATTTTGTGACTATTTCGAGAATTGTCCATATAGAATTGTGCATATCCAATTTAGTCGTCCGAAAATACTACGAGAATGCTTACCTAACTGCAGTTCTCGATCTGCAGGTAAATTCTTAAGTTGAATAGCTTAGATTACTAAGCTATTAAGTGTAAAATTACATTTTACACAAACAATTCGTATAATAATAATTACGCGATAATATTGAGATAGAAAAAGCAGGTATATTTGATAATATGTTTTAACAGAAATATGAATTTTTATACACAAGCACTATCTCAGTAATTATAAAACACGACAACAATGTAGTAGTGAATTATAAAACACTATAATATTATCATAAACCATAACATATTGAAAGAAAACATCATATAGGTAGTATAGTATGCTCTTGAATAAATGTATGTATTAATGGTATTAGAACTAAATGATATAAGTGCTTTGCGGTATAGTAATTAGAGGTAATCATAATCATACAAAAAATTATTTGAGAGTTACCAAACTTTATATATATTATTTCTAGGTCTCGTTTTTTCCACTATTAAATATGTAGTTAGTCCTAACGACTTTCAGAGTATTAACGGGCAGAACGGGCGAAGGCAAACGCTGAGGTCGTTGAATCATTAAGGCGGCGAAAAATGGGGTCTAGAACACAGCCAACTGCAGACTAGGTCCGATCCAGATTCTTAACATGCTTTAGTAATTAATTTTTCAGACATAAAGTTTTATACAAATGGGACAAATTGAAGTATGTCTCTTTAAACAAAAAGGGATTTCCTAATCGGTTTACAATTGAAGGAGCAATCGCGTAGAGCAAACATATATACAACCGATTTGAACAGCGATAATTCCTCCTTGCTTGAAGTAGCTTAAAATTTTGTGGTGAAAACTTATTCAGCTCGGCTATTATTCATGAAATCTTTTTAATCTCTGCGTTATATCATTATAAATATTCCTCCTTTTATACAGGCGTAGAAGAGACGAAACATTTTTATGCGACGCCGCCATTTTGATTCGTTTATTATTTTGTACAAAACTGAATACCAACGCCTATGGTTTTTTTATCCCAAAATATAAAATAATACTTCGCATATCTGTTAAAATGAAAAAATAAATATGACTAGCTATAATTACTTGATTGCTACTGCGGCCATCAGTAATGAAGTAATGAATCGCTAATTCGTCAGCAAAAAATCCGCATAAAATAATAAAACCACCACTAGACATATATATATATTTATAATTAAAATAAATATGCTTATGCAACCTAATACATAGTTTTTCGAAAAATCTTAATATTCGAATACAGAATTTTTTGTAATAAAATCATATTTTGTTGCACTACAATGTTTATTTATTTCTGCATTTTATAAAATTCTTTAAACAAATTTAATTAAAGCTTGCTGACATCTTTATAGTCTTGGTCTATGCGAATTCGATTTTTATGAATTTGTATTTATTATTTGCAAATAATCCTTAAAACTGTTGATTCAAACATGCTGATTATAAAACATTAATTACTAAACAAAAGTTATACTCCAAAAGCAACGCAGATCGTCAACCCGTGGTGATGCCAAATTTGCAAATTATTCATGACCGCATTTCTTTAACTATTTGCTGCGTCCTATTAGTAAAAACCATACACTGTATAAATAAACAAAGCGCAAATATATTTTCAAGAAAGCCACATTCGCTGGAGTAAAAATAAAAATCATTTTAATGAGACCAGACCTCATTTTACGCGGTATTGTGTTGCTATCCCTCTCATGTTCCCCATAGTACAATCGATCGGTACAATTAATGTATTCGCGGCTCGTGCATGCATAAATAATAACATAACCACAAATTTTATTATAGGTTTTAAAATTACGCACATATTTGACATAAATATTATAAATATTATATATTTCAAATTACTTTAATACTTACGTTTTGTGCGATATATTAAAATGTTTTATCCACAGCCTCTTATAACCACGAAAGTACGAAAATATCACATAGCGAAATTACTTTGACTTTACGCTAATAATTAATATAACAAAAACATTGAAAACCTTGTACATAAACTCTTTTTATAGAATATTTTATATTATATAATTATATAAAATATCTACGTACTTCTTTTAAACCTAATAAGTACCGCAAAATACATATAAAAATACATTATACCGAACGGTTGTCAAACAGTGAAAGCTTCGAAACGCTTACGAAAAATGACGTAGCCCGACTTGTGAAAGCGAATCGGGTGTGTTAAGGGTGCGGGGAAAAGTGCCGAGGTGGCCTCTAGTAAGGGTAAGTTGTTATTCTGCGGGGGGAAGCGCGCGCCGTACTGTCAGGAGTCAAGGTCGTAACAAGCGACTTCTCTGTCGGCCGGGCAATTCAAGGTCAACCCCGCACTCATTGCGCTTAGAATCAATATTTCTTTATACAAAAATATAGCATCATATCATCCTTGGACTGCACCCTTGTCTATAGTTATATAGTAGGCAAAAATTATACGATGATATATGATGTCATATCATATAATATGATAAATTTTAAACAGAAACATTTTATTTAAGGCACGTTAATGCTTATTTTATCGTGTTTGTAAAGTTTAAAAAATCAGAAAAGGGAGGACAAAATTGTTTGCATATTTGACGTAATAAATTAATGAAATTAAATAAAATTATAACACATTGGATTTTAAAGTTAATAATATTATATAATAGAATAGATATATATAATGTGATCCATACTTTAAACCAGTAATAAAAAATATACTACTCGACAAATTATTACATTAATTTTCAAATTTATTTATTTATTATTATTTATTTATTGTTATTATATTAACATTAGAAGTTTATATTTAAAAAAAGGATGTGAGAAACTGAGATGTGATTATGCAGATTTAGATAAAAAGTGATTTGGGAGAGATTTAGCAGTTTTAGATTCTAATCTAATCCGCTTCAACGAGGCATCGAGGCATCGGCTACGCTTAATATCACGACGTTTGTATGGCTTTTCCGGTATCGTCATAAAGGCGAAAGCAGCCATGACCGCAGCCTTCCAGCAAAATGAACCTTGAGGGAATTTTATATTTTAAAAGAATATACATGATAAACGCTAAAGTCTATGATAAACACTGCGTTTATACAGGCAATTTTAGAAACTGTAAATTCAGCATTATTATTCGCTTTTTCATCGTAAAGTTTAAGTACTAAAGAGAAGTTATGTTAGTTCAAGTGTTAATAAATTTGATAGTGATTTTTTTTAAAATTTATATACTCGATTCTAAGCAGTATCTTTAAAAGTTTAAAAGCTTACAATTACAATAAAATCAAACGTAGAAATACAAATTTTTCTCCCTTAGAAAGACAAATGTTTTCCCCAGTGGGGAATTTTTATTGTTACCTAATAGTTGTCCTGGAACCATCATTCTTAATATCATATTAATATCTAATATTACTATGTAAAAAAAGCTGTGATAGCCTAGCAGTGCGACCGTGTGAATCTCTAGAGACGATCATGGGTTCAAACCCGGGCAGACACCAATGGGTTTTTCTATAACTTATGTGTCTAATTGATAATTACAATTTATCACACGCTTTTCGGTGAAGGAAAACATCGTGAGGAAACCAGCATATCTCTAGAGAATCCTAGGGATATGTGTAACCTACCAATCCGCATTGGAGCAGCGTGGTAGGTCTTAGCTCCAACCCTTCTCTCCAAAAATGGAGAGAGGAGGCCTATGCCCAGCAGTGGGATAGTAACAGTAGTACTTTTATTACTATGTAATCAGTTGCTAAGTTCATAGACAAATCACAATAGATTTTAATCACTTAAATTTGTCAATTATTAAAAGAACTACTGTTATTAGCATCTCAAGTGCTTAAAAGTGCGAAACTATACCAATGTTATAAATGAAAAAGTCTGTCTGCCGTTCAAGCCTAATCCGATAAAGCAATATCAAATTTGGTAAAATTAGAGCATATATACCAGGCTAAGATATAAAAATAATAACCCTTTTATCTTTAAGCACCAGAAAAAATAGCACACAATTGGAAGAAAACACAGTACATAACTGAGTAATTTCTGGAACAGCTTGTAAAAAATAAAAAGAAATAAATGCGATAAATATAAACGTAAACCGTACTTTCATTAGACTTGACTAGCAAAAAAAAACTTATTATTTAAACAAACATTCGCATGCAAATGTTAAGTTGAAATATATTTTGACGATATAAAACCAGTTGTGAAAATGAATCAAGCGTTACATCGCCTTTTTTTAATGTGATGGGATGGGATTACTTATACATAGTGCATATGCCTAGTTAAAATAAAGCAATGCATACCATATATGCGTGCATATATGCAGCGATTCTTGCCATAGTTAGTTAATAAAAGAAACAAACAGATGTAGTAGAAGTAACTTTAAGAACTAACAAAGTAACTTTGTCCCTTCGAATGTTCGTATTTGGATGAAAATGGCGACGATATGTATAAAACACGAGTCATTTTTAATTAAAACTGCAAAAATTTAATATATACGTAAAAATAAAAATATATACGTTAAAGTAATCAAAGAAACAAACCACAATTTAAAAAGAATTTTCAACGATACAGCTTGCAGCATTGCAGATCATTATAAAAATCTTTAGCATATTGAGCAAACGAAGTTTTGAATTTTCTTTGATTATCAGCAGAGATTTTACACAAAGCATTTCGTTAAGTAGATATATAGTTATACAAGATATAAGTTTATTATATGAGCATATAAAAGTCCAGTTTACGTAGAAATAACTTATTTTTATTGTTTACTTGTCCTTATTTTTTATTTGTCGTTTATAGTATTAAATTATTAAATAAACTAAAAAAAAATATTTCTTTTTATTTATTTATTTATCATTTTTTTAATTATATTTAAATAATAATAAATATTAAAAAAATATTATCAGACTTTAAATTAAAAATGTGAACGACGCTATTTTATACCAAGGATCATACATGCATATTTATATGCGTATAACATTATTTGCATTCCCACTTTAAAAATAATATGATAAATAGTTTTCCAATATTTTTTGCGATACTATTTTTCACAATGTGGATAGGTGACGCATTTACTGCGATCTCACACGTGTAAAGGCAAATTTGGGCATGACCTGTGGTAACTGGGTGACCTAATTAACATATACAAGGGTGATCTAATTAATATAACACCGGGTGACCTAATCAATATATCACACGCAGTGATCTAAGGGTATGTGCATTTGTTCTAAATAATTATTAATCAATATTCTAATTAAAAGTAGTAAAACACTCAGATTGTAAAAATCTACATGGATTTAGAATTATGCGTGTTAGAGAGTAGATTTCTTTAAAGGCTTTATTAGCTTATCATCATATGAGAGAGTTGAATGAATGAAAAATGAAATTATAAGATGAAATTAGAAGACATTTTAAAGAAAACGTAAGCAGTTTAGAATATGTATCCTATATCGAAAAATACTCGTATATTGCAATTAAAAGATCCTACAAGATCTTTTACGTCTACTACTAGAAATCAAAATATTTTTCGGCGCTTTTTTCACGCTTTCAGTTGGACTACAATGATCAGTATTGAATACTGATAAATACAAATTTAAAATATTCTTTATTTAAGTATACTTTTGTTGCTATTGAAACCTTAAACCTACTATTCTCTTTCAACTCAACTCAAATCCCTGAATTCAACTTGGCGCCCATTTTCAATCAAGAGTATTTAGCTTAGGCAACATGTATAATTGTAAGCACCATTAATCAGTTGCCACAACTACGTCAGTTCTGTGAGCTTAGGAACGGAGACAATCTCGATCGTATTTCCCTATATAGTGTAATAGTGTGTATTTGGTAACGCTGTATAGATTATAATTAATCCGGTTGTATTTCGACCTCGATACAATTCATTCAACCTAAAGCCAAAAATTCATGTATTCGTAGCAACGTAATGCTCACTACGTGTTCCACATGACTCAAGTTGCTCTCTGGAACAAAGTTTTAAGTGTGTCAAGTAAAAATCAATGACGATATACAAAAAGCAACTTTTAACACTTTACAAGAGTTTGTACCTTCCCAACCTAAGTAAGTACGAGTGCGAAAGTAAGGAAAATAATGTTATAGGATTAAAATCAGTTAAAAGTAGATAAGAGTTTATCGAATTAAGTGATGCTATGTGATGATTCATTATTATTATTTACGTTTTACCCTATCCTATCCTTCTAATATTATCCTATTAATATTATTGCGAAAGTTTGTGAGTATGGATGTATGTTTATTACTCTTTCACGAATAACTAATGGACGGATTTGGATGAAACTTTACAGTAATATAGGTTATACATCGGAATAATATTGTAATTTTGTAATTTGTAAATTTGATTAAAATATATTAAAACATTTCTATTATTCGGAAAAAATCTGGCCTCTGAGAGCTATCTTGACGTACGTTGCCTAAACCTCTGGAGTTACACAAATATAATGTACCGTTGGATTCTCTGTATTGAATAGTTCTAAATAAAAGACAGCGATAGTATATACCTTTTATGTGGAAGCCACTATGACCAAAATTGTAAATCATAATTTTAATTAATTGAGATACTATTTTACAAGGCACATTTTAGTATATTTATCAAACTCTTATCAAAATCAATACATATGTCGCTTTAAGTATTTCATGTAGATAAACTTTGTCGTTCAAACTAAGTAATTTTGCCGAATAGTTTAAATTATCACGGTATGGACTTGAATGGGGCGCCATAGAGCGCCTAATAGGCGCTAATAGGTCAGTTTTGAAGTACATCTTACATTTTGGATGTACTAGTAACTAAATAAACTGGCTATTAAGTAAAAACTATTTTGTAAAAAAATATATATTATTTTAAAACTAAAATATATATTATTTTTAAACTATCTGTCATGAAACTTAATGTGGCAGAATAAATTAATAGTGGCGAGCGACGCAGTGGGGGAAATGCTAGTATTAAATAAAGATTATTTGGCAATATTCTGTAGTGTTATTTTCATCATGGGTTACAGATAATAAAGAGATATAAATAATTGAACATATTCTCTAAAGTTTATACAGTCGCAAAGTCACTGTATAATTTTTAGGAAAAGAGTTTATAAAACTTATTCCATGCGTTCATCACTGAGCGCTTCTCGCACCTAATATAATTTCAAAGCAAGACGTTCACGACTCCAGAAATTTTGTTCTATTTACCTGAAATTAACAAGTTTCAACATTGAAATAATTTCATCTTTCCAACAACTTCAAAGACATACTATATTTAAAAATAATTACTAGATATTAAAAATACATTCTAGAATTATTTATTGAGCAATTCTGGTATTATTTTTTTTTCGAAACAGCAATAAAGATTTCGATGAAAATTAGTAACAATTGTTTTTTTTTAATAATTCTGTTATCGTGGTTCTAAAAAAACAAAGTACCCTCATTGTTTGGGTATTCCAGGGTCGTACCTCGATTTGTTACCTTTAGTTATGTTATTTGTTTTCGTCGTTCAGGATTGCAGCCTTTGGTTCCTTTTCTTATATTTTTTAAATAAATTTATCGATTAAAAACACAATCGCTATTGAACAACAATAATTTTTCTATATGCTACTTTGAGAAACGTGATCGAACATAAGTCTATCTTTAATCTTTAATATTTAAATGAGTTAATCTTGTATGTATATATTTTTTGAATTCCAATGATTTCATGAAATTCAGCAGGTTTCATTTAGAAAAAAAGTCGTATGTCCCTGTTTTGGGCACTGAAAAATGAATACATATATTATGAATACGAGTACATAAATGCATTTAACTTACATTGAATAGAAAAGACTTTGTTTGCTATCTACTACGCAACAGATTTTGATGCGGTTTTTTTAATAGATAGAGTGATTCAAGAGGAAGGTTTGTATGTACAATAACATTCAATACCGAGTAGAGAAATACTGTAATTTTTGAGAATTTTAAAATTTTAATCACATCAGAAAGATGTGATGTCGTAAATAATTATATTTTTTTCCGCTTACATTGCAAACGCAGACTAAAACTCTTCGAGATTTATCTAAATGATGTACTAAGTATTTGTACACCTTGAAAAGGTCTACAGAAAAGTCCGCGATGGTATATGTCTATTTCTTATGGATAACCCACAATAGCATTTTTTGTCATTTACTTTTTACGAAAAATAATGCCTTATGTTCAAAGCAATTTTTATACAATACAGCATTAATCCTTATCCAATTAAGTACCTTAAATAAATAGTTGATTTAATATAGATCAATATGGCCGTTTACAGCATGTAATTTAAGTGAACATTTTCGGAGATATTACAGATTTAAAATGTCTTCGAATTTAGCAGCTATATTTAGCAGCACTTCAAATTTAGCAGCTATATGTCGCTCTTTCAAGAGTTTGTTTAGTGACAAGAAAGCTGTGAATGTTGTATATAAAGACATTCTGTAATTAATTGTAAAAATATATAAGTAAATATGTAGTATATGAATTAAGATATTCCAAAGATAGCAAGAAATCTTATTGGTATAGGGAGAGGGGAATTGTTTTTCTCCAAATTTGACGATTGCGGGCCACGGGCAGTATTAATAAATCAAAACTACTGGATCGATTTTAATAAAAAAAATTTTCACTGAGTGACAGGGGCAGGCCGCTAGTATCATTATAAGACAAGGTACTAAATATTATTATAAGAACATGTATACATGATAAGAATTACATCTTTAAATGTGTATAAATTATAACTTACTCAAGAATGATTCAATGCTGTAAATGCTGTGTAGTATTCAGCTGAGTAGAATAGACCACGCTTATTTCTTACCAAGATGTCGTAAAAGTCATCATTTATATTCTGCTAGGATTGAGACGAATAGAAAAAAACATAAATGATACTTAATACTTTTGCTATTATTTGTTAAAGAAGTAATATTTCTTAACTTGACTGATGTAATTTATTTAGTATATTATCTTCTGTTTTACACTTCTTAATTTTCTTCGCACTCATTATAGCGTTATCGGAGTATAAATACTTGCGAAATATGAACCAATGCTGGTTAACCTTTATGTTATTAAAATGTCCCGTTATTCACACAAATCTGACCGAGATCTATTGACCTATTTTATCGAATAAAAAGAATAATATTTTCTTGGATGAAATAAGCTTTTGCCTGTCAATATGTCGAAATAGTTTGACATTATTCCAGACGGGAATTTTACCTGAAATTATTTCTCTGAAATGGATTGAAAATAATGTAGCACATATATATAAACTACATATACATAGTATGTACAAAAGTTTTACTCCCTAAATCCATCTAGACTCTACGATGACTAAAATAACCAGGTAGGAACTTAAAATTGGGATAACGGATAGCTTGTGTCACCATTAGGAACTAATTTTCATTTTCCATGCCAGCAAAAATAAGAAAAGTGGCACCTCCACACCGGAACACGCGCTATTGGTAGTTACTTTAGCGAAACAAATAATAATAAATAATAATAATAATAAATATATGGGACACTTACACACACGGTCATCCGTCCCCAAAGTAAGTAACTTAATACTTGTGTTATGGTAGACAGACAACTGGTGAATATATATACTTATATATTTTTAAATACATACTTAAATACAAATATACACCCAGGCTCAAAGACCAACAAATTCATTGATTGAAAATGTTGGCCCTCGGCGGGAATCGAACCCGCGACCCGTGGTGCCGAAGGCAGGGTCACTACCCACTGCGCCAACGAGCCAGCCAGAAACAGTATTATATGTACATTTTAATTCGGAAAGTTATTTTTTAATGAGTAATGAGGAGCTGGTTTTGGATAGTAATTAAATTTTCCTCTGTTACATGTTTATTGTGTAAAGTTGTACTAAATTACCTCTTAAAGATGTGTGAATTTTTATTTTGTAAAAATATAAAAGCATCATCGCTTTGTTGAAAGTTAGCAGTTGCAGCTTCTCTGAGGAGGTAGTTTGCTTCTGCTTACTAAGTAAATAGGAAGTTACTTAGTAAGCAGGACAGAGGTCGTTACGTGACTTGTTTAGCAACTTGAGGAAAGACGGTATTAGAGTTTACTTAGCTGCATTTTCGGAATTTGACGTGGGTTTAAGTTTAATTATTAAGTTGATTGTCAATTTTTCTTCTTCTGAAAATAAATAATATAATCGCTGCTAATCGAGAAACGTTGTTTCAATCAAAATTATGGAATATAATACAAATTAAAACCAAAGTACCATCGTATATAAAAGAGGTCATTAGTATGGTCACACATATTCTCAACAGCCATAGTGAAATTATAAGCATTGTACCACCAAATGAGGTCAGAAACTATTTTTTTCTAAACGATCATTAATTAAATAGCACAAAAATCTCATTATTAAAATTTAGTTAATGTAATTTAATTCATTAATTTTAATATTAAACTCAATTTTACTGATAATTAGCTCAAATCTTATAAAATATTAACTACTAAACTAAAACGTGATATTAAAAAAAGTTTTATTAAATTTAACGAATTTCATAAATGAAAACACAATCACACTAAAAATGTATTTTTTAACAAATTATTTTCCATAAAAAATTTATTGTATTTTGTAAAATATTTCTTCGCAATTAATTTTCAGCACTTCCAAGGTAAATATAGTAATAGAAAACCTAGCAAGCTTAAAAAACTTTCTTTTCTTACGATGTTTATTCAACACAACCCTTGTCTAAAATAAATATAGAGTTAATGTGAAGTTTTAAACTTTATCACAACAAGTTTAGTTCTACTTTAATAAGTTAAAAAGTATGTATAAACTTTGTTTAAAGTTTCTGAGAACTTTAATTAACAAAAAGAACTTGAGATAATCTTTGTAAAAAGTTTAAAACTTTATAAAAAACAACTTTACAAATTTCAGAACTTACCCTGTGTGGCCCTCTTACGTAGCGTAGCGAAGTTGGATTTCACTATACCGTGTGTAACTGTGGGCTAGCACACAATCGTTCTGGCTATAGCTACTGGTTCACTGCAGAGAGGGACGCCACCACCAGCGCGCGCAACCCCCTCTACGGTCGCCGCAACCATCTTACGGCTCTCACCATCGATTCACCGTTTAGCTACTTTTTAACACTTAAACTACGGTTTATTTCACAAATCGGGTCAATTACCAGACATGCACATTACAGTGCACCCAGCTCGATAGTAATCGATGACAATATTTTTTATAAAAATTTGCAATTTAATAATAGTACAAGTATCACTAGTGTTACGAAAGACACGTTACATTTGAATTATCAGTGATAGTTGTAAAATATAATATTAAAAAAAAAATCTTTTGATGTTGAAAAGTGTACGTCGAAAATTAAACTTTACTTCAAGTAAATTTCTATTAAGCCACAAGAGTGTTGCCTTACTTTCCAAACTTGTAAAATTAATTATTTCTTAGGTATTAAACAACTTTTGAACGAAGAAATTAGATATAGTGCAGCGTGTTTAGATATTTATTTCATAGATACATTCAGATAATAAACGAGGTTCTTCAAGTTTTTGTAAGTTATATAGATTACTTATATAGAGTACTTTCAAAAACTTTGAAAGTAAAAATTACTTTCAAAAACTTGAAGAACTTAAAAAATCCTTCAAAAAAATGAAATGTCTTTTTAAAATATTTTGAATGTGATTATATAAATGAATGAGGATCATCACTTTTCATTCGGTTAATATATCTACATTTTGTAGTAAAAATAATAATTAAAATATTTTCCTTTATTACTTTTTGCCTGACCCTACACGTCTAGACTTCGAGATACGGTCAAAGCAACACAACTATACCTGTCTCATTTAAAGCCGCGCTATATAACCATGAAATGCTGCAAAGCTTCTCAGAAAAAAACACGGACAAATTTGTTCGACACGTTCCACGGTTAAAAAATCCCGGACAGACACAATACTTAGTCATTTTCATTTGAATTATAATTCAAATTTAAATTAAAACACACATACTCTCGGTCGCTTTCAATATAGGATGTGCTCCGCAAGCTACTTGCTTATTAATATATCCGACTATTGGATGTTAAGCTCACTAGACCAGTGGTTTCCAAAGTCTTGGACTACGATCTATCAGATGCAAGTTTCTAAACGCGGGATTCATCTCTAAGAAATTTAACCGTTACCAATATGAATAAAGGGCCTTTAACTAAGAGCCAAAGTTGAAATATAATGATTTATTACTTAATTAAGTAACTAAACAAAAAAATTACTCCAATGAAAGAATTAAATTGTTTGTTCCTATGTTCGCCGTTATCGGCGAAACATAGGAAACAATTTAATTTTAATTAAACTTTATAGTTTAGACGTCAAATTTATACTCGAGTTACCTTTAGTCGTGTGTTTTTGTAATATGTAATATGTGTGTAATATAATGTAATGTTCAATTTAATTCTTTAGTTAGTTTTAATGTTCACTATATTAGAAAATCCGTACTCACATCGGTATGAAGGAGTAAAAGGAAAGTGGACTTTCATAGCTTCCTCAAACATGCTGAAACTGAACTGCTTAGGATAGAAACTTTTTTAGTGACGAACTTTCCATAAATCGATAAGTTCGTCACTTGCTTCTATTGACATACTGTTAGTAGGTAGTCTTGAAATAGGTTACAAATCGAATTTAATAATTTATCATCTGAATTTTTACTAATATTTTCGCAACCAACTGGCGGCGAGGTAGTCTTCACTTGCCGCTTCAACCACTTTTCCATTATTATCTTCAAACGTAAATATTTCTGTCACCGCCGCTCGGCCGTTGACTCGGTTGGGTCGTGTGTCTTTCTACAGACAGGGCCCACACAATATTCGCTTTCGAACCACCGGTGGGAGCGCCACATAGTTTGGGAAACCTTGCTCTAGACTGACAGGCACTGCCTGAAGAGTTTCAAGAGCGCTTGAATATTTCACAAGGAGGATTGCGGGTGAACGTAAACGAACGTTCCCAAAGTAATTTAATTTCTCATTCAACTGTTTCATTTTATTTTTACTATCATTAATAAATGGAATTTAGCATTGTTTGCCACTGAACTTTATTTTATTTTTCCGTATTCATAGCAACACATATAACACAAAAAATATTTTGATATAAAATAATAGAAGCCTTGTTGATTCCACAAGAAAATTTTAGAAACTAATCTGCCACACGACAGTCGCAAATTCGTTGCGATAAACGAAATAATTACTCAACAGAGTATTTCTTTTACTGAGAATTACTACTTTTAGCTATTTATTCAAAATATTACACTAACACAAATAGCAGGAAAAAAAATAGTAGATAATATGCGTGTACGCCACATATCACCTCGAATACAAACCTCATATGGCCTCAGCACCTAAGCACGTCTAGCTCGTCTATGATAAAATAGTCCAACAAATTACCTGTGTCGAAAAGGAAAACAGCGTTTGCTGTACTATAGGATGAGCTTGGTGATTATCCGATTATCGGTGAGTAAAATTTCTAGAAGAAGCAGTTAGTATTGCTAACAATCATGTTCAAAATACGAGATCAATTACTTATTTTTAGAGAAAATTAATTTATTTACAAACTCTACATTTCTGGGCGAAGAGTGCTGCTGAATGGCAAGATGAAATCTAAAATTGTATACCAACCACTTTGCCTTCAATTCACTTAGTCTTTTCAGAGTTTTGTTTTTGCAGCGCACCGAGCTCGACGTCCAGCGTCGTTTAAATAACGCAGTTATCTTACTGGGTAACTGGAACAGAAACGACACTTTCGTTTCAGTTCCTATTATATTAAGTTTACATGGTTATTATTTTTTAATAATGGGCTTTTATACTTTTAATATACAAAATTAGTAAAAAAAATAATATACCTACAACTTTTTTCATGCATCCAAACCCTTTCCTAGAGATAGTTTCCACAATAAAATGTTTATAAATGCTTAAATATGTAATTCAATAAATTAACTATTGTTTCCTTGCGACAGCCCTCTTTTCAATGGATGGTAAAATCCAATCATGGAAATCCCTTAATTGGTAAAGACTTGTATTCTACAGACTAACTATCGTTGCATAGACTTATTGAACGCCTTAGAAAAAAATATACAACTAAACCTTTTTCGCCCAATTAAAATCTATTATTGGAATCTTAAAACTTTATCAAATAGTTTAGATTTTACACATAATGCATTTGTATACAATATGTGGATCACCTCATGAAGCACATCCTGCAAGGTTTACATATGATACAGGTATACATGGATGTCCACTGCTTGATATATTTCTCTTTATGGGATCTTTGCAACACATGATTTTGTGCGGCTTGAATCCAGCGGCTCGATCGTTTTGAGGTCGTCAGTCCATCTCGTAGTGGGACTACCGACACTGCGCTTTCCGGTGCGGGGTCGCCATTCCAACACTTTGAAACCCTAATGCTGGTTGGTTCTCCGCACTATGTGCCCCGCCCTTCGCCACTTCAGCTTCACGACACGCTGAGCAATATCGGTGACTCTGGTTCTTTTACGGATCTCCTCATTTTTGATTAGATCATGTAGAGATACTCCGAGCATAGCTCGTGCCATCGCACGTTGAGCGATTTTGAATCTTCTTATGAGGCACATAGTCAGCGACCACGTTTCGAATCCGTTTGTCATCACTCAATACCGTCATGTTCGAAGACTTTTTCTTCACGGACTTAGGTATCTTGGATGAAAAGAGCTCGCGTAGCTTTCGCAAACGCTGCCTATCTGAGTTGATTCGGTGACTAAATTCTTTCTCGAAGTTATTGCTTCGAAAAAGCTGATAAACGATCGAACCCGTTTATTTAATTGGTTTCCACAAATGATCAAAGTAATATAGTTCTATTTAATTCATTTTTTTAGGACATGAGAGTTATTGAATATGATAATTCTGCACAAACGGCCTTGAGTTTACCAACTAGTAGTAATTCATATAAATGTTATTTTAAGAGTTATTCCAAATATTCAGACTAACATTGCACAGTACGCAAAGTAAGATTAGGGTCATGCATTCACATCGTACGTGGCACATTTTAGATTTTAGATGGATTCCCATTCATGTTTCGAAATCGTACTTCGCCACAAAAGTAGGACACTCCGGTGACCTAGTTCTGTAATATATTGAAATCCGAAATAAAACATATTTTTATGTGGTTTCCAATTTTATTTGATAATCTTTATAGCATTTTATATTTATATAGAAAATAATAATGTTAGTTTTTTTCATTTTAATACTTACTATTATCTTCATGTTCGTTGGTTGGTTAATTTTAGAATCTGTTCAACCGATATCAGTGCAATGTAACTGTAAATTACCTCATATCTATGATATTTAAATTGCCTAAATTGCCTTAATATACCTCACCTAACCAATGACTCTTCGTTTTAAATTTGGTATTGGACGATGTTAAAAATAATTAATCTACTACATACTATCAATAAATATACTTAAATACTAAATACTATCAATATCTTCCAACACTGTAAGTAATATTTGTAGTAGTTACCCGTCATTCATTTTTGTTATATTATGACTCGGATCATCAACGGGTGAATTGCTAATGATATCTACTGTCATTTATATTACCTGTCACTACTCGTATTCTTAATTCCTATTAATAATAAAAAATTGCTAATGTTATTTAATAGTGACGGAAAAAGCTGTAACTCTACTTCTTTTTTAAATTCCAGAGCATTTATTTACTGCACATTTTCTAACACTTACTTACATCATCAGGACTCCAATCACTACATAGTTCCGCCTTTGCGCTCCTTGAAGTAACAAAGGAAATCAGAGTTGTTATGAATATATACTTACTGTTCTCATTCGACCTCGTAACCACCGTATCTAGAAACACCATCACCACCTATCACATTACACAAGTACTACACGCATTCACTACGACAATCTTTACAATTTCGCCCCGTAACCGTATCATCATCGCGAGATAGGCCCCACGACTAAATCACAACGCAAAACTACTAGACTAATAATCATAATATTAATATAATTTATTTCCATTTTTTGTACAGAGTAGATCTTACTTAACAACATCACTACATAGTATAAAACAAAGTCACATTCTTTGTTTGTCCATATATCCCTATGTATGCTTAAATCTTTAAAACTACGCAACAAATTTTGATGCGGTTTTTAATAGATAGAGTGATTCAAGAGGAAGGTTTGTATGTATAATGACGTTCAATACGGAGTAGAGAAATACTGTAATTTTTGAGGTTTCTGTAAATAATTACATTTTTTTCCGCTTACATTGCAAACGCAGGCTAAACCCTACGAGATTTATCAAAATAATGTACTAAGTATTTGTACACATTGAAAAGGTCTTCAGAAAAGTCCACAATGTTATATGTCTATCTCTTATGGATAACCCACAATAGCATTTTTTGTTATTTACTTTTTACGAAAAATAATGCCTTATGTTCAAAGCAATTTTTATACAATACAGCATTTATCTTTATCCAACTAAATACCTTAAATAAATTGTTGATTTAATATAGATCAATATGGTCGTTTACAGCATGTAATTTACATTTTCGGAGATATTACAGATTTAAAATGCCGTGAGGAGGCCGCGCTTCGCCTAATAGTACTTCGAATTTAACAGCTATATGTCGCTCTTTCAAGAGTTTGTTTAATGACAAGAAAGCTGTGAATGTTGTATATAAAGACATTCTGAAATTAATTGTAAAAATAAATAAGTAAATATATAGTATAGGTATGAATTTAGATATTCCAAAGATAACAGGAAATCTTCTTGGTATAGGGAGAGGGGAATTGTTTTTCTCTAAACGTAACGCTTGCGGGCCACGGGCAGTAATGAATAAATCAAAACTACTAGATCGATTTTAATCATTTTTTTTCACTGAGTGACAAGGGCTATATATTTCATACCCGTGCGAAGCAGGGGCCAGCCGCTAGTTATTTTATAAATAAGTAACTAAAAACTTAAAAAACCTATTTTACTAGCGGACTCCGCACTAGGAAAACCTGTATTGTGGAGCCAACCAATGAAATATTTCTTTTTGCTTAGTGAGCTAGGTGGAAATAACATTTTCTCTGGAAGATCTAAAGATTATGAAAATAAATTAACACTATATTTATATAATAAAAAAGTGCCATATAAGTATAATGTAAAATAAAAATAATTATTATAATATATAACTAAATAAAAATAAAAAAAATTAAAAAAATAAAAAATTGATAGCTAATGTAATTTAAGCAATATTAGCAGTAAATATATGTTCAGTCACCTCGTATGTTAGGTTTCTGAGCCAGGTTGAGATACAATGTTTAGCCTGTTTCATTGTGAGATATTTTAAGTTACAGAATTTAGCAACGTAATTGTAGACTTCGAATGGTACAAAACGTTTTGCAAAGGATGTTTTTACTGTTGGTATTGTAGACTTAAGCACTCTTTTTGCGAAAATGAAGTCTATATTCGGAAATCGTAATAGAGACCTGTGTTTATGTAATGCAGCTTTTAGAATAAATACTTGTCGCACTGTTAGCATTTTGCAGTCTTGATAAAGCTGATCTCTTGAGTATTTAAAAGGTTTTTCAACATAACTTTAAGGACGGATCGCTGAGCTCTTTCTTCTTCAATAAGTACTGTTTTGGAAGCACCACGCCACGATAAGATACTAAAGCTGAGTAAAGACTGGCATAATGGCAAATATACGGATATGAGAGTTGATAGGTCTGCAACAACATTAACATTACGTATTTTTTTCATAATGCCGATCATACGTCCTGAGAGAAAAGATACATGGTATCTAAAAGAAAGATTGTGGTCGATGTTTACTCCCAAATACTTAACAGTATCCACTAGACCAATATCCTCGCAGTTGCACGGGGTCTTTGGAGTATACTTACACTTAGCATTATATAGATTTTCTTTAAAAAGTTAGCAAAGTAATTCTATCATTACATTTGGCATGGTTAAATATTACATTTTAAAGCCGTCGTATCTAGGTTATAGCAAAAGCTTCAACGCTGAATTAAATATCTTATTGGAGCTTACGTGCAATATTTCTATATACCTATATTTGTACCATAACGCCGTGTGGTGTCCAGCTAAATAGAATAGTACCACCCTCTTTTCTTACCGAGGTGTCTTAAAAGGCGACTAAGGTAAGTCGACCCGCCGTGTGGTATCCGGCTGAATAGAATAGACCACCCTCATTTCTTACTGAGGTGTCGTAAAACTCACCGTGTGATATCCGGTTAAGCAGAATAGACCACCCTCTTTCTTATCGAGGCGTCGTAAAATACGACTAAGATAAGTTGACGTCAGGCAGGCGGCCGGTCGTAAAATACGCAGCCAATTTATACCATGTTGTGCCAAACCCACTTACAGTGGAATATGGGCAGGAAGATGATGACCTATATTTGTACCATACTTCAATAAATAATACGATAATCAAGGATTTATAAATAATTCATAATGAATTTAAAAAAATCAGAATGCAAGTATTCTGCAGTTCACTCTTTGATAATTACAACTTCCAATTAAATTAATTCGAAGTTTGTAGGCTGAGTCCTACCAATACCTTCGTACCACGGATATTCACGTTTCTTCACACTTCTTCCTAGACCTAGAAACCGGAAAAAACGCAATACAGCATCATCAAAATGTACCTAGATAGCAAGAAATACAGCGCTAAAAGAGTTACAATGCGAAAAGACAGTAAACCAGAGTCTGCAATAGAACAATAAAACTTTTCCGACTGTAGAGACTGCAGATTAATCGTTAAAGTTTTTAATTGATAGTGACCGCAGAATGAAGTCTTAAAGTTGAAATGCAAATTAGAAGTAATTTAATAGTTTCATTTCAAGCATTTATAGAATAAATGGAATAATTTAAATTAAAGAAAAATATCTAAGTTATATCTAACGAATATTTGAGAAGCAAGAAAAATAGAAGAATTTATAAAAAAATAAGGGTTCGTTTAGAGGACAAAATATGGGTAAATATGAAGTAAATGCACTTCCCAACGCGAAGTGATTTCAAATCCAAAAATAGTGATTTCTAGGAGTTTACAGGAAACTTTAAAATTTCAAGTCATTTTCATCATCTTGTATTCTATGCACAACATTTAAATTTGATTTTCTGATAGAAATGATAACTATTAAGTTTCAATATTGATATGTATATCTTAAATGCGAATTTCATCTTCCGTGTTTGATTGAAAGTAAGTCACTTTTTTTGCTAGATTATTTTTATTTATCTATTTTATTAAGATTTATGAATACTTAATTAATCTGAACAACCTTAACTTCTAAAATATTTATACTTAAAAAGAAATCTCAAAATCGTGTGAATTTTAAAACATTGTAACATGAAATTTAAAAAAATCGTATAAACGAATGACATTGCTTAATTTCTAAATGTAATTTTCAAATATACACATACAAATAATTAACACACTGCAAATTAAACATATATTATATAAAAGATGTTTAAAAAATTAAGAATTTTATGTTGAAAAATTATATTATAAAGAGAGATTATTGATTGGAGACAGGCGAGGTTATATACAATGTATATAACCTCCTGCCCTTATCTTACTCTAAGTGTGGTCGGCACAACATGTTATAACCATGCTGTCACATGATTTGGCCGCGTTTTTACGACCGGCCGCCAGCCTGATATCAACTTACCCTAGTCGTATTTTACGACACCTCGGTAAGAAAGAGGGTGGTCTATTCTACTTAATCGGATACCACACGGTGAGTCAACTTACCTTAGTCGCCATTTACGACACCTCGTTAAGAAATGAGGTTGGTCTATTCTACTCAACCGGATACCACACGGCGTACTACAATCTATGAAAATATTCTAAAATAAAAATGGGAAAACGGATCTTTTGTAGTATCAGTCGCGAGCAAAACAACTTTATTGAAAAAGCTGACATACAATCTAAATCAATTCTTGCATGTGAAGTTAAAATACAATCGTATAACCGTTCTATCTGACCTTTATTCAAATAACGTGAATGGCGTGCAATTCGAATTTGTGTTTGAAATTTTCCATTTTTCATTCTGTTTAATAGCTTTCAATATTTTTCACAGATTGAAAGACGGCTAGCAATTTCACGCTTAGAGTTAGGCTTTAACGAGAATATGTAGATACCTTTCGACAAACAATACCTACTTTCTTAACATATTTCTACGTTTTATATTTTTAATGAAAATAGAAATTACTGTAGATTATTACAAGAAACATATCGTTGTAGTTAAGCCAGCATTTAAAAGTGTCAATTTGAAAATTAATCATCATCTCATTATCTTCCTGCCCTTATCCCACTCTAAGTGGGGTCGGCACTACTCGTTATAAACATGTTGTCTCATGATTTGGCTACGTATTTTACGATCGGCCGCCTGCCTGACATCCATTTACATTAGTCGTATTATACGACACCGCGGTAAGAAAGAGGGTGCTCTATTCTATAAAGATCTAGATCATAGAGAAATCTAAGCTTGATTCTCCCTCGAGGTCTCTTTGATTTTAAATAAAGGCATGAACCTTAAATAGTCAATTTTCTATTCACAGAAATCGGTTTTGTAATCTTTGAAAAATGTGCAAAAGCGATATTCTCACAGGAAAAAATATGTCTGGAGCTAATTTTCCGGTATCACTTTAAATTAAGTAAATATATAGAGCAATTACACACACGGCCATCCGTCTACAAAGAAAATAACTGTCACCCATAACAGTGACACATCACATGTCACAAGACAGGTGATAGACAACTGGTGATATATATACATATATAATTTTAAATACATACATACACCCAGACACAAACCGGCAAAAATGTTGTTGGAATGGAACCCGCAACCCGCGGATCTGAAGCCAGGGTCACCGCATATTGCGCTAACAGTCAACTTTATTCTGAAATACGATCTCTTGTTACATGAAATTAGATAAACTGAAACGTCTGTCAGTATTTATTATTGTGCAAAATTTCCAGGTTTTTGTTATAATTTCAACGTGGTATTCACGCAGATGAGTAACGACCTCATTAAAATACTTTTTCAACCGTTATTAAACATCAATTTTCCACCTTTATGATATCATTTTACTTTAAAAACATTTTGAAACTAGAGTTTATAGCCGCAATTAAACGATTTATTTCAAAGATTACCAATTTCTTTTACCTATTGAATTATTAGTTCATTTCCGTTTTAAGAAGATTATTTAATTGTAATAGACATAGAATTTAAGGTATTATGTTGGGTAAAGCAGGAACTTTGAGTAAAAAGTTTTTCAACAATAATGTTGACAGAAAGAAAAATACTTAACCTTTTTTCGGAATCATATCACGCAACAACTACGGAATTGTCTAGTGTAAACATTTTATAGTTAAAAAATAGAATGCTCTATCAGGAAATATTTGCGACAACAACAAAGTTCTAGGTTGTACTCTAACTTTACTACTCAACAATAGATGGCGGCTCTACAATAGAAAATTTAAAAGGTTTTTTGTGTAACGTATTCCTAAAGGATCTAATCAATGTATGTACAGTCAAATTGGGTAACTTTGAATTTACGGGTAACATTGAATAAAACGACTAAAATAATTATTATTTTTTTTTCAATATTGCAGATATTGAAAAAACCTGAATTAAAACTGATAACTGAGTGAAATGAAAATACTAAATGTTCTAGTTGTCAAATCTAATTTAAAATTTATAGTCTTTAAACAAATTTTGACACTTTTTCAAAATTTTCTGTTCGCTGTCTTTTAGCAGTGAAAAGTATGTGAGTTATATTTCCGATTTAATTACAGAAAAGGTGTGTAAAACACATGATTTTCGGTTTCTAATGATCAATTGTACGTTGAAATTATACTTTTTCACATAATTTCATGATTTTGCATCGTTTTATATCCATTGACAGGGAAATGTGTGGACCACCCCTATTTTTAGTTAAATATGGGTAACTTTGAACGGTTCAAAGATATTCAATTGCATTATCTTAGTTTATGGGTAACATTGAGAAAGAGTTATTGATTTTTAAAAATATTTTCAAGTACATATTTTAGTACATACAGTAATTACAATAGAATTATTTTGCTATAATCCACGTTTATTAAAAGAATCTATGTATTGCTAAACGTATAAAGCAGGCAACATTCACATACCTTATACCTACATGCAGGACGAGTCACCACACGTATCGTAATAAAATCCAATCCGGTGTTTTAACAAGGATGAAAGCTTAACTGTATAGCTGTGATAGCCCAGCTGTAACAATTGCGGACTCTTTCGAAGAGGTCGCTGGTTCAAACCCAGAGCAGGCATCAATGAGTTTCTATTAAAACTTATGTGTCTAATTGTGAATTACAATTTATCACACGTTTTTCGGTGAAGGAAAACATTGCGAGGAAACCTACGTATCTCTAGAGAATTATGGGGATATGTATAACCTACTAATCCGCATTGGAGCAGCAAGGTAGGTCTTAGCTCCAATCCTTCTCTCCAAAGACGGAGAGAGGAGGCCTATGGTCAGAAGTGGGATAGTAACAGGTCGTTACTCGCGGTCATGGTTTCCAAAAAAGGAATTTACTATTATTAAAAAAGAAAACATCGTTTTCATCTTAATGAGCATCAAATAACAAAAAAATAAAGATAAAATGTACATTGAAGATGACATCTCATTCATGGAATGGGGTGAATATATTTTTCAAATTCTCTTGCCAACCATTAATGTTTTGATCTCATTTGAATGGTAATTGATTATAGAATTTGTTATTTAGGTTTGATTTTTAATAAATATTTACAATTACAAATAAATATGTATTCGTTACAAAAAAAAAAATCTACCCATATGTTGCTAATATTTAGTAAATGGCAATTTTAAGTAAACGGTTGGCTATTAATTATGACAAGTTGACTTTATTTGATAGATCTATCTTTCATTCATTCAGAACATAAGTAAAAAATTTTACCCATCATACGAAAATTCTGTGAATTCAAGGATTTTTAGTTTTCGAAATAATTCGGTTCAAAGTTACCCAAAACTCAAGGTAACTTTGAACACGCACAAAAGCATATTTTTTTTCCATTTCCTTTCTAGTTACTTAGTAATACAGTTAGTTATTCTAAAACTCGGTATAAAAGAACACTCATTATTCATCAAAACCTTAAATAAGGTCATCCTATATTTTTATATTTTGAAAAATCTGAAAAAGTCATTCAAAGTTACCCAATTTGACTGTATTAATAGCAGATATAATATACATAATATGTGTATTGTGTACATATATTTGAAAAATTGCCAAACAATTTTTGATTTCGCTACTTTACGTTATGACCCTTAAGTTGAAGGTCACTTTTGCGCTTGAGAAATAAAAAACGTTGATAAGGTTTTTCACGTTGTTTTCCTTAACCGAAAAGCGTGTGATAAATTGTAAATATAAATTACACACATAAGTTTTGTACTGAATAACCTATTCCGCGGTACTAACGCCGTGATTTGCCCTGAAAATATAAATATATATTAATAATTAAGTCAATAATAAAAGATATCAGGCTTCGGTTATTTCAATCCAGCGGAATTACAGGATGAGCTCAAAGGACAGAGTGACTGATATCCTTCCAAATTTGTCGTCCCCTTTAGATTCACGACACTTCGTCGAACAATAAAAGTAAATTCGGTTCGGCATTCTTCTACAATTTTCATTAATTTGATTACCTGGATGTATAGAAATCTAATTTATATCTAACTTCATATGTTTTGTACACTATTTTATTTAGAGGGATAAATTTAATTATAAAGATACAAATATAGTAAACTTGTAAACTTAATAAGTTTCAATAGCATTGAAAAGATAACATTAAAAAACTTATATTATTAGACATAGATTTAGAGAAATAATGCTTATTCCACACCTTCATATATCCTGCGTGGTTTTCGAAAGGTGTGTTTATATATGTTTATTTTGTTTCATTGCATTGGATTATAAAATAATAAAAATATCTACCTAAATTTTGAAATTACAAAATTGAATAATTTGGTGCTGTAACTAAAATAAAAAACTTACAATATTATGTAATACAATATTATCAAAAGGATTAAATACGCGATTAGTGATTAACATTCGATCTCTATGGCTTCCGAAACATACTCCGAGATTTATTCTTAAATAGATTAGGCTTAAATGGATAACTGTGATGGAGGGGAAAAGGTGGTCTCTATCTAGTACAAATCGCATGCTTAGTATTAAGTAACCGAATTCAAAGTTAGGCTTAATTGGGTTAAATAAACTTTAATTCTGAGTGTTCTTGCTCATTTAACCACTGTGTTTTCTTGCTCTTCTAAGTTATGGGTCTTTTTACAATCACAAGTTTTGTAGGCGCTTATAAATTGTTATTTACTACAAACATTTTTTTCGAATTAGGTATCACTTTAATTGTATTGCTGTGAGAAATATTTTAATTATTAAATCTCGTTCCAAATAAAACGTTATACATCCCGTTTCTTTATAATAATATATATAACCAATTTTTTGTACTTTGATGTATCAAAGAAAAGCATTCTCAACGAAATGTTAATTATTTTAAAAACAGCTCGATTCAGCTCGAAGTCCTAAAAACCTCTAAAATCTGACAATATCGAAAAAGTTAACTCATTTTCAGATATATTAAAAAAAGACTGATTTTTGTTCAAAAGATATTTTATTGAGTATAGTTTGTATTATATAATAGTAAAAGTAACAAGTTGAACCTTAAGTTAAAAATAACCTATACATATGTGTATACTGTATACAACAAAGTCATCTTTGCTATAATGATATAGCTATAAACTGCTAATAAGTCGGTGGATTCGAGCATTAAAACTTAAAAATATAAAAAGCATTAAAATTATTTTGTCCATGATACGTAAATGTACTTCTTAATGTAATAGGTAAAATATCGGCAGCTTATCGTATTAAGGTATATATTCGTGCTAACAACGTACATATTTGTGAAGATTTTTCGAAAAAGGGCTATCAAGTAGTCATGTTTACTGAGTAGCTGCGTGGTATACGTCTGCGCAGAATAGACTACCTTCGTTTCTTACCATGGTGTCGTAAAAGGCGACTAAGGTAAGACGACCCGCCGTGTGGTATCCGGCTGAGTAGAATAGACCATCCTCTTTCTCACCGAGGTGTCGTTAAATACGACTAAGGTAAGTTGACGTTAGGTAGGCGGCCGGTCGTAAAATACGTAACCAAGTCATGTGACAACATGTTGTACCGACCCTACTTAGAGTGGGATAGGGGAAGGAGGATAATGCTTACTACTAAGTGAGATATTGGGAATAATATTCGATCTGTCACAATTATGTTACAAAATGTTAACTTCTTGCGTGGTTTAAGACGTTGTGATGTCATGATCGACTATACTCAAGAGCGCGCAATAAAGCTTAGTAAGCCAAAATTATCTGAACAAAATGGCTTGCCTATATTATAACATAGTATGCCTAAAACTACCTACACTTTAAACGTCAAAGCATCCTATTCATGTAGAATTAACTGGATTTCAATAGCCTATGTGTTATCCCAGTGTATAAGGAATAATTGTGTTAAATTTCATCAATATCGGTTCAGCGGATTCGCCGTGAAAGAGTAACAAACATACATCCATATCCACAAACTTTCGCATTTATAATATTAGTGCGACATTGGCGTGGCGTACATCAAACTATACGAAAAGCCGCCGATATATGCTGCTTATTAAAAAGGAATCGACATATTCGATATTAATCTGGCTTAGCCTAATTTGTTAACTTCGAGATCATTTAAAAGTAGAATTTTACGGACTATTATTACAATGAAATTGAGTATTATAATATTCGATACTTGGCAAGTAAACTAGACATTTATAACTATCGAAATATTTTAATTTGAATGTGGAGATGGAAATTTATATATAATTTTATATCACGCATTACTAATAGTTTCCCTGGCGCACTGGGGAAAGTTATGATCTATGTAGCCGTGGCAAGCAATTAATACGGTTGATAAATTCTAATCAATACCACGGAAGACGCTTGCTTAACTTAATCCTCTCTTTGCTATCTATTTTTCATATTCACCTAGTAAGGGGTGTACCTACATCGCTTCTACAATAAAATTCCGCAATCCATACTAAACGAGTCTACAGAAAGGTTTTAATTAAATATAAGAGATATGCTTATGCGTAAAGCATATTACAAAATGGAAGATTTTTTGAATTATAAAAAGCCTGGATTTAAAAATCCTTTCAGCTTCATACAAGACTGCGGTTTAATAATGTAAAATTGTTTAAAAGATTGACCGCCGAGTATGTTTCTGGTTCTCGGTAAGCAACATTTGTACCAGTTGTAGCTTCATTAATCATATCGATCCTTGACGATTCAAAAGAGCTTATAAAGATTATTTTGATTTGATTGCATCTTCCGGTACGGGGAGTCATATACGAGGGAACCTATTTGCCCTAATATTAAGCCCTATGTCAGCAAATACAATTCAATACACCTCCACATTCCTGATTTACTCCACATTACTGACTTGAGCATGCTTTTTCCATCATTCGCTGCCGTTTATTATTAAAGAAAGACCTCATTTTGCCATAAGCTTTTTAATAAGACCCATTATTATCAACACACTATACGAGGACTTTCAAATAAATATTGTACTTACATTTTACTCTTGTACACATTCAGAACACAAAGCGAAGTTGTAAAGTCTTTACTAAATGTAAATTGACTTGATCTCTAGTGTTCTATAATTTTATTTGCACATTATTATAAATATAAAATTATTAGCACTTGAAGCCTCTTCAGCGATAACTAAGCATATATGTGATACATTATACTGTAATTTTATTTCGTTACTTATATTAAACGCATACGTTAATCAGATCGCTTTTCACGTTTCTTCAAAGATTCTTCAAACTATTCGAAAGACATGAGATTAGCGGGGAGTGGCTTTACCAGTTGGTTGGTGACGTCATTGATTTTGGTAGCCCACTGCTTAGCTGTGGATTCGCTCCCCGTCCTGAAAAGCGATCATTTATTTTAAACTCGATAACAAATGCAATACACGTACCATAAAGTTGTTGCGCCGTTCAAAAGTACGTAAGTCGTTTTTGGGTTTGGGTATAAGATTCTATAATAAAATTCCGCAATAAATTTTAGCCTCGCTATTACAGCAGTTTTAAAACAATATTAATAAAAGGCTAATATACTAATGAGGATTATTTACATGACAAAAATGCGTGGACAGGACAGTAATAACTAAATGTAACTAAGGTAAGGGCACTAGTAATTGACCATGTAGTAGTAGTTGAACGTTTTGTATGAAATTTTAAATAATAAGCGTCTTATATGTTGTAGCTAATCACAAAAAACTTCCCCAATTGAAATTTTTAACATAAAAGTAGTTATTGTGAGTTAACCATAAGAGATAAAGACTTGCTGTTGCGGACTCTTTTATAGTAGGTGTGTCAATCTACAAATCTCTAGTATATTACTTTAGTGTATCTCTGTTGGTTTACGCGGCGCACGCGACTAAAGCTCTCAGCAGGCGAGTTTTTTTACAACTGCGCAATCTCTCCAACACAATTGACATAACACGGTAATGTATTAATAACCTAAACCTTCCGGATGTGCATTTGCATCTTTTAGTAAAAACCGTACAAAATTCCATTCAGTACATTTTCAGAAAATCGATCACATACAGAAAGTCCGAATATGGGGCCTTGTTTTATAATTATATATATACATTTATAATAGATCTGTCAAAAATCTACCACCATTGCAGAAGTATGGCACCCACTTAGAAAAACTGGTAAAAACCAACCATTTTATGTAGGATGTAGTAGGATGGATATACATAGAGTTTTTATATTATAATCCTGCTAATATCATAAATGCGAATGTTTGTGAGTATGGATGTATGTTTGAAACTCTTTCACGGCGAATCCGCTGAAGCAATTTCGATGAAATTTGGCACAATTATTTCTTATACACCGGAATAACATATAGATATCCTGTTAATTCTACAGGAATAGGATGACATTGAAAATCGATCTATTATCGACCTATCACACGACAACAGTCCACAAATTTAGTAATGAATATATGGGACACTTGTTCTGTTAATTCTATTTCTACTTGTTATAATAAGATATTATTCTCACTTGAACTTGTAAACCGTCCCGCAGCGGTGATCTATAAGCTGGAAGGCATCAGAAGAGTCCGACTCTAGCCACACGGCGCGCCACCCGTCGTGTAGCGGTAGCACCTTGCAACGCTCCTTACTGAAGTCGCCTCTATTTGTCCTAATCAAAAAAATATATCTTTTTCAACATATGTTATGACTAAATTCTACCAGAGATTAGTTAAACTAAATAAATTTAATTGATATTCAATTTAATAGCAAGTTAATAAAAGGAAAAATGTTTGTACTATTCATAATAAAAGGCAATGACAGTATCTTGTATCTTACAAGGGCGAAAACAAATAGGTACGTACAAAACAGGATATACATGCCCCAGAATCGCCTAATCAAAATTAACCATCGAAACCCCAATTGGATCTATCACAAGGTCATGAGACATCTACATATCCATGGAGACAATATTAAATGTAAATATTGTGTTTGTAAGTATTTTTATAGTCTGGAATAATTATTTGCTAAATCTACATATATACTATTATATAAAGCTCAAGAATTTATTTACTTGATTGTTTGAACGCGCTAACCTCAGGAACTACTGGACCGATTTATGAAATTCTTTGAGTGTAAGATAGATGAATAGGAGGAGCAGCAGTATCAAATATAGGGAAAACGGCAAAATTTTAATCTTTCCATGCGTGCGCTAAATAAACGGTAAAAGTTATTTAAAAATCTGTTACAATTAGCTCACGATAACTACTTTTATGTTCAAAATTTCATTTCGGGAAAAAAATTGTGACATACTGATTTCCATGGGGGCGAAGCTAGTAAAATATATAGATTATGAACCATATTCACCATCAATTGCCTATTGTATTATCAACTTACCCTTTAAAAGTTTTCGATCCATAGAAGACGAGAATGTGACCAGATATCTGCAACCAATAACGCTGCCAAGAAGAAAGCGATATCTTTCTGCCATCCTTTATAATAGTTTTCCTTCTCACATAGCTTTGGAAATCGCAATCCACCGGATCCAGAACAGACAGGACATCACTGAAATGTGGACAAGCACTAGAAGCATGCATATTCGATTTCTTTTTAATTACGATAAGTTTAAGGTTTAATTTTTGTTATTATATTACAATAATTCAATAAGGAATTATGTTAGTATGTTATGAGGAATAACTATAGTGTGCGTAACAATAAGTCAGGCAACGGCCTGCTACTAACCCATTGCTGAGAATAGGCCTTCTCTGTCCAATTTGGACAAAGGATTGGAGCAAAACTACTATGCGGATTGATAGGTCACACATCCCTAGAATTCTCTACAGATATGCAGGTTTACTCAGGATACTTTCCTTCACCGAAAAGCGGGTGATAAATTGCAATTATCGATTAGACACCCTGTGGAGAGAGTTGCACAGTCTCACCGCTAGGCTATCGCAGCTCTGGGTAGTAATAAGGTCATAAAAATATTATAAGTGATATACATAGGTACGTATATAAATGTTTGTTTACTTCATTGGTCAAGGGTAACTTGTACTGTACTGGAGGAAAGGTAGCATGCGTGATAACTAAAGGCGTATTTATCCAGTACGCGCATGGCTCTCTCTTGCTCCTACAGTGTGATACAAACAATAGACCTGTATTGTCGCATATACTTGTATACGAAACGTAATTGGCTAAGAAAGAAAGAAAATGTGAGCGCAACTATCTCCCTTGCCCCTAGAGTAATATACGAAACATAACTTCCTCTCTCTTTCTAACTTCACTAACTGATATCTGCTCCCTAATTATCGTTGGGCACGCCCGATCACACTTTTCGTCACGCATTCCCATTTACTCCCAAAGTCAAGCGTGCGTAAAGTTTTAAATACCTATATGGCAAGGACTGCGACATCTTAGCACCAGCCATTGAACCCGGAGACTCCAGCAGCGTATCGTCCAATAAATTCACCGAACCGGCCGGTGTCTTGTCATCTTTGTCTTCACTATGACTTTTTCCAAAAATACTGTAGACAGCGAAATACAGCTTATATGTTACTAACAAGATTACAAATTTTTTTGTTTTTCTTTCTACTCTAAAACTTGCATTGGCTACTTGTTTTTTGTCATAAATATGTTGTATACTGAACATATGTACATCATAAAATTAAGCTGTAATTTTAAAATCACAACACAAATAATATATTTTAGTCTCATATTGGAAACTTCCTTCATTTTATTACAAGTAACAGGGCTGTAAAGATATATACATATAATTCATCGAAAGTTGTACAAAAGTTGCTCAACAGAAATTATAGAGAAAATAACAGTCATGATTATGGTTCCCTGAATTTGATGTCTTGTATCTTTGATGTATTTGATACATTTTATTTGTACTAGCAATTTAAATGTACGTAACGTATCTTACCTCGTCACGTAGAAAAATTCGAACAAAAACTAGGATTACGGAATACTGATTCTAACGCAAAATCCATGATTTGGGTGTCTACATTGATTTCTTATAAGGAAAAAACAAATTTAATTTTAATTCATTTTTTCCATAATTCATATTTAAGTAGGGTAATTTTTAAATATCTATAAGGATCATATGAAAATGTGAATGACTTAAATAAGAAATTTTATTGTAACAAATATACTACATTTTCAATAACAAAATATTTTTTTTGTAATTGAAAATATTTCATATTAATAATGCCATAAGAAAATAAAAAATTTAAATGCAGTGTCGAACGGTATTAGATAGTGAACACACTACTCAAGCCATGCGTGCGAAAGTGCGATCAGTACCAAAATTTACACAATACACTCGTGACATGAAAACACTGGAATTTTCCATGTAAAAATGCTTCGGTGACATACCACTTAATCAAAATTCTTTCGAATTTCATGAGGAAATTATTTACAAAAAAATAGTGATGGCGTGCTACAATAAAAGTTTTAGAAAGCTGTATATGGACAGTGCAATATTACTCAAACACATCGACTATTGCGCTCGAAATGCTGTTTTATATATTATAACATTAATTAATTTCAAAATTACCAAACAAACAAATTCATAAATTCCCTTTAGAAAGACATATAACTTGGAACGTAGTAAAGCATAATTAATATTCATCGAATAAGTTTGGCGATGGAAAACATAAAAGTTTCGAGTGTTTCTGTACGATATATTTATTTTACTACCCAGAGCATGCATATGGTCTTTTTCACAAGACATAATCACATTTTACTTCTTTTTCACGTTTTTTTTCATTTATCTTTATTATTAAAAAAAAATGCTTTAATCGCAAGAAATTTTTTTATTTCCATTTATATAATCTTGGGAATCTTCTTCCTATAAAGATCTTTTCTATTCAGAACTTCAGCCAAACAATTCTTTAAAAAAGAAGTTAAATACTAGTACTTTTTTCTTTAAGTTTGGATATCTAGATTTCTTTTTTTACTAATAACGGTCCATTTAAGAACATCCAAAGAATTAATAAGACACAAATATTAAATGAATTTTAATTTACCTGTTATCATTAATAGCATACAATATAAATGCGACATGTGTAGTGATATGAATAAGTAGTAATCATGTAGTCTTGTCATGTGTATGAAGTAGTAATCATAAGTAGTAATTAATCCTACAAACGAGTCTAATAACTGAAAAAATGTGACACATTTTTATTCATACGCAATAATTTTCAAAATATTTACAATCTTATTAATCAGTATATCGGTAATAGTGCTGTTGATTTATTATTGATATCAATTCAATTATGGAAATTATATTAATAAATATTATCAACTTTACGAGTTGCTAAGCGAATACTAGAAGACTTTAAGCTTGTACTACTAGAAGACTTGTATATATGTATATATCAAACGAAGAGCTAACACATTAATTGTTTGCCGGCTGCAATTGCAAAACTTATTACATTAATAAATATTAAATTTATTTTAAAACACATAAGAACGTTAAAACGAAACGTTATTTTTTAACAAGGTATATTTTTAATAAATTATTCTCGTTTTACGAAAGAACCGGGTTTATAAAAAGATTATCGAAAGATAACATTAATGTGTTAACATTTTGACATTACACCAAGAATGCTCCGTCGAAAGATCAAATGCGGAAAATATTAATTTTCATTTATTCATTATCAAATATTTTTTGTGATATAATTTCTCAATCACATACTCAAATATATAAAAAATTAATGCCAAAGTTAATGTAAACATACTTGTTATCTACAAGTTGAACTATCGAACCAACGAATTCAAGATAAAAGAAACGAAGTGCGTAATTTTTATATACAATACTCATATGATTATTTCCCTAAGTTCCATATTAACATTATGAATTTTATAATAAGGAATTATTCCTTGGTTTTATAGTATGAGATCACTTTTTAATACTATATATAACTAACGATAATATTATATACCTAGCTAGATTCACAAAGCCCACATCAATAAGATGTTGCAGGCCAGTTATTAATTCGACCCACAAAACTAAAAAACTATAAATTTTATCAAGTTGAAAATATCTCTACACTGGATTTATATTTTCAATTTACAAGATTTTTTACGATACCTATATGTCTCTGTAGGTTTCCTGGGATATTTGTAATCTTCCTAACTACATTAAAGCAAGCAAGGTGGTACGTTTAATCCAAAATCTTTTCCCCAATAGGAGGCGGTCTTTACCCAACTGTGAGATAATGGCAGTCTGACTTATCCCTTCACTTCAAATAATTACAGACTTTATAATTATAATTACGGATTTTAATGTTGATTTGGTACAAGTTAAATTCATCTCATGTTAGACATATAATGTAATAACCTATTACCTGTAAATTTCTAATATACGAGTAGATATCAAATATAAAAAGGTGATGCCTAAAAAAATTTTCCCGTATAGCTCAACCATCACTAGAATATTATACATACAATGTTAAAGAGAGCTATATGATAAAATGTTAAAAATATATTTATTTACTTTTTACATAACCGGCTCTTTCGTTACATGACATTTTATTCTTTCTCTGTTGGTGTTACCATGCAAGGATTGCTAATCGTTTGTAAATAAATACCTTCGTCTTGCGGTACGCAAAATAAGCATGCATTTATTTATTTTTATCTACTATACACAAAATGCAAGCTCTCATCCAATTAAATTTTAGGAATTTGATCACTCACCCCACACCAAAATTGACCTTGTGAAAATTTCTTGGTAAGCTCGCGCTTCGAAACCTATGATTCGATTGCCAGTGTGAAAATAACTCACTCTATAGATGTGTGTGAGAAGTATTATAAAAAGAATGACTTTCTATTGAATTTAACGACAGGCGTATATAATACAAAATAATAAAGATTAAAATAAAGTGCCTCAATATTGTTACTCAAAAACCATAACAGTATATCATCATTAAAAGTTCAGATTTGCAATTAGATATAGATTTATATAGTGTGTCGAATTATAAATATTTTATTCATAAAATGTTAGATAAAGAAAATAAAAATAAATAAATTATAATGATGGCAATTTTGAATTCAAACAATTTTTTTACTATTTTCGTTTTATAATTTTTATATATTACTCATTTTAAATAAATTCTAAACTAGCTTTAAGAATTTGCAATATCGTTGAATTAATCCTGCATCCTAAATGAATTAAAGAATATATAAAAATCAATAGAATGACATTTCAATACTTAGTCTCACACACGAAAGCGCAAGATGTGACTAATTAAAAGGTACACTATGTGACGTTAGTTTTAACTTAAGTGTCATGACCCGTATTGCTGTTACACAAAAAATATTAGTTCATGATTATGTCTCGGTTTTAATAATCACTGCAATGTAAGTACGAATACATGCGTCAACTTAAAATGAAAGGGGGTTAAGCAAAACCCAAAGACAACACCATAAATGCCTAAAAAAGACAAAATTTGAAATGATATACAAGGTTATAAGAAACTGACATTTTATACAGTGGATAACTATACTAATTCATATTTTGATGGAGCGTAATAAAGTCAAGTTCTCTATTTTATGGATAAATAAATATCTGACCTTAAAAAATTAAATGACTCCTCTTTTTATTGAAATTAACATATTTTATTTGAACATTCAACACGAATCTATTCTTATTATATCAAAAGGATGATTAAATTTATTTTATTATGGAACCATTAATGGAAACGTGGATAAAAAATACGCTTAAAGTATAAACATAAGTAACCCACTGTATAAAGTTATCGAGAAGTATAAACATAAACGACCACTGACGCTAAACAAGTATTAGCGCAGACAAAAGTCAAAAGCAAATAAGTTATAAATATATTTATATTTAAAGCAACGTTACGACAACATCGAGAACGTGCTTACATCGAAAGTATTGGTTTTCAAACTTCACAATTAACATAAAATTCTACGGTATGACCATCTACTGCCTACGAGCTTCTCGGTAACAAAAAATAATCATATAGTTAATAAATTAAGTATTACATTTTTTCTTCTGGTCCTGCTCGTTATTTTTTACGCCTGATTAATAACAAAAGCTATAAGTCATTTGACAAATTAATTTAAATGCTTTTACTTTTGTCACTGATCATACACATAGATATCGGTACAAATTAGAACAAGGTCTTGTGCAAATCATTGAATTACTATTATTTTATATCCAAGTATGTTTTCTGCAAATGCGCTTAAATATAACTAATTAAAGGTTTCATACGCACGAATAAAATGAATAATTAACATGAATAATTATTATATATAAAAATAAGAAGCAAAGTAACGGCCTCCTCTATGCTTCGAGTGCAAGAATGTATCTTAGAACTACCACGTTACTTCAATGCAGATTGGTAGGCTGCATATATCCCAAAAATTGTAGGGATATGCATATTTCATCAAGATGTTGATTACCAAATTAACCACATAAGTTTTTATATAAAAACCTGCCGTCTGAACAGGATTTGAACACTTGAATTCCTTGTAAGGTTCACTTGGTTTGACCTTTTAGCCATTACGAGTAATGCGCATCATAATTAGTTGCGCAACAAACAGGGATATTGTGTTATTATTGGTAATTATACATTATAATTTCTTTTTACTGAAATAAATTGTATTGTTGTTGAATATAAAAATAAAATGAAGAAAATATATGATTTAAATTCACATAATATCTATCTCTTGTCATATTGTACCAGTATCTATTAAGTGATCTAATTATAATTTTAATTATGAATTTCTTACACAACTTTAAAAGACAATGAACTCTTTTAATCGATTTAATCATAATATCACTCGCAAAAAATCTTTTTATACCTTTAAACAACAATTCAATTAATAAAGTATTCTATTTTATCCTCAACGCATCGTAGAATTTGAAGTTTTGCCAAATGTGAAAATAGATAAAATATACTTCAATGAATGATTTTGCAAAAAGTACATAAGGTAATAGTAAAAAATATGAAATAGTGACAACCAGAAGACTACGTATATATTGGTATTGAATATGGCAAGTGTAAGTATTCTTTTTATTTATACATAGCAATAATTAAAATATGTTTCAAAAACTCATAAATAATTATCTTTTTATAGATATCAAAACTTTATAGACAATAGCTGATTGAATAGAATAATAAACCATCGTAATAGTAAGATCGATTTTAAATAAACTCAGCAGGTAGTGAGTCATATTGGAAAATAATATAATACCATAAAAAAATATGTCCCTATAATGTGAAAATTTAAAATAGGTTATGAATTTAGAATAAATGACATCTACAGGTTTAACACAAATTATTTTAAAAATTATACTTTATTCTCTATACTAAACTAATCTAACGTACTTCTCCGTACTGACAGACACAAAAGTGGCCTATGTCACTCTTTCACTATAGATATTCTCATACAATTATAGCAGTCCGTTGTTATCTCAGCGTTGAAAAAAGAACAAACAAACACGCAATCATTATATCAATCTGGAAATATAGATTGTGTTAAAACCCCTGACCTTCACACTTCATCTAAGATTTTACCATTATGATATTAAAATCAAAAGTAATAATAAAATTATTTTGCTATAATCCGCGAAGAAGTGGGCGGTGGTGGAGGTTTGTGCATGTGTTTTTTTTACGAATCCTGCATGTATCAGGTATGATAACCGATTGTCCACTCTACATTTAGCATTATATATATATTTTCTATTTTACTTCATCGCGGATTATAGCAAAATAATTTTATTATTACTTTTCTATTACGGATCTTCGCAAAGTAACGCCTAATTCTATAAAATTATATTAAAATCATTAAGAATATCACACAGTATTATATAATTCTATCCTTAGGTAAGTATAACAATAAGAATGCAAGAAAATTATAAAAAAATTAAAAAAGGAGATAATAAGACTAAATGGATATTGATATAAAGTTCCCGAACCGATTTCCATTATCTTTGTTTACTTTTATTAGCTTCGACGCATAATCACTTGCCATATTAAATATCAATAAAATTTAGGCATATTTAAAATTCGTATATATAAAAAAGCACTTACTTGGAACCAAGCGAGCGACATTTCCTGTGTGTGGGTATGAATTTTGTCTGAGTGTAGGTGCCTTGGAGCCGAAGTGAACCAGAGCCCAAACGGTGTGACGGAGAAAGTGAATATGATGCGCAAGTCCCTTGGACGGAGACTTCTTTAACCGATTCCTTAGAGCCTACGCAGCTCCCTACAGGTGAAGGCGGCTCCAGTTTTAGTGACAACCTGAACATTAATTAAATAAATCAAACATTTAGTTAGAGTTAAAACAAAAAACATATATATGTTCTCGTCAATGATTTCCGGATTGTATTTCATAGCAACAAAATCATGAAACATGAAACTCGCGTCCTTTTTTACTAGAATGGTGGCAACACTGTACCATTTTTAGTTTCCGGTGGTCTTCCTTTTGATAAAACGTATTCAGTGGCATTCATTGTGTTCTTTATTCAAGAGAAGTACGGAGGTGGATTGTACTGTTAAATTATATAGTATTATTGAAGAAAGTGTGCGCTAACATATAATATATTATTTTAAAACTATTTTTAGATAATATAAAACAAAATCCAACGCCGTGTTAGCCTTTACATCGTAAACTCATAACTACTAAGCGATCAAAGTGGTTCATGCAGATTTACGTGTATACTTTGTTACAGTTTTGTGTAGTTCGGTTCAAATATGATAATAACAAATGGAAACTACGGAAAATTAAGCTGCTTGGTCTTTGTTCTTTAATCGAAAACGCTTCCTAATAACTTGAGAAGAACGCAATGGATAGTGGTATTATTCCTCTTTAATAGAATTATCATCGTGTCAAATGTAAGAACTGTCTCTCACTTAAAACGTGTAATGCATGCAAAGCTGAGACGGATTACTAGTAGCTAAATAAACTAAATTTAATTACCAGATTAGGCAACTAGTTTCCGTTTGTTTTTATATGCATTGTGTAAGTGTTCAAAATTAACTTTATCCACTCACTTGTATTGATCGTCCTCTAAGAACTTCTGAAGTTCTTCTATGTACCTTACACTGTTCAGGTAATTAGCCACATGTGGCACTGCCGCGATCTCGTATTCCGATGTCTGGTAGCGTTCCAAAGCCTTCAAAACAACCGCCATTTTAGCGACGCGGTGTGGCGAGCCAGCGGGATGGGCCATATCTATGTATACTAGGTCTGTAAGGAATATACCTGAAACGAATATACAAATTCCCAATAATTCACTTGTTTTGGAGATTTATACATGAAAATCTCCTTTTCTTCACAAGTAATGTTATAATACAATTTTACTTAGCTTTTTCACATTAAAGTAAAATTATAGTACGTCATTTAACGAATCATTAATATTAATTCCTTTCAACTCCTTAATTCCTTAAACAGTTTTTATCAAGCTCCTTGAGTATGAAATAGTAAATCATGTATAAATAAATGAATACATGTAATGTGTAGATAACATAAAAGTACGATAATAGTCCCTATTTAGTTAATATTTACGTAATTGTAACTTGAATTTTAACAGTAACTATAGCATTAACACTAGAATACATGGCAATATGTTAGGAATTAAATACCTACGTTTACATAGTTCTGGCGAACGAATGATTAAAGTAAAACGGGCAGATGCTAAGATCTATTGATTACCAACTACTATGAGCATATTTTGATATTAAATTCATATTTTGACATCGCGACTTAAAAATCTTATACTTCTCAGATCTTTATGTCATGATAATAGTCGTTTTGTAAAGAAATTACTATATTAATAGTCGTTTACTAAATGTTCGTTATAATTATTGTTACTCGCTGATGACTAATTATGTGTAACAACAGTTGACTGTTGGGCTCACCGCTTAGACTGATTTTAATTACGTTGTTTGTCGCACACAGCTGCCGTTTATTAAAAATTAAAATCATTAACCAATCATTAATATTATGTATGGGCACTTTTAATTACATTTTACTTCACTAGGACGTCAAAGATACAGGGAGTCTAACAGATGATCGAGTCTGCGTTCATAACGAGATTGCTTTCTTAATCACTCGAAAATTCCACTTCTCCTATTATAGTTAACAACTTTGGAAACATTTTACTATAGCCGATTCCAACATCCATCAAGCTAACGGTAAAAATTAGAGAAGAGGAGAAAACTTAAACTAATTTATCGAATTAGGCGTGAATTTGTAGAATTTCAATAACAAAAGTATTGAGTACATTGTTATGAATAATTCTATTCTAGTAAACAAAACATAAATTTTTAAACGTATAAGTATCTTAGTGACCGAGCTTAGCTCGGTAATTTTTTTTTTTTTATATATAATAAAATGCAAAAAATAAAAAAAGATAATGTTAAATTGAATCTATCCTGGTATTCTGAATTTGAGACCGCCCGTTACCCAAATAAGCTATCATGGTTTTGAAATTGACAGCGCAATTACCTTTGCTTTCTCATAAAATTGTAGCCGTTTCTTTAGTGTCCAAAAATAGGGATAAGCCAACATATTTTTTTTTAATAAAACCTAGCTAGATCGATTTTTACCCCCAAAAAAACCCACTACATGCTGTGAATTTCATGAAAATCGTTGGAGCCGTTTCCAAAATTGGGAAAAATATATACACAAGATTAACTCATTAAAGTTAAAACCATCCGCGCTAAATAATTAAGAAATCTATTTTCCGTTGAATTATTAAAGGTCCTGAAATAAATTAATATTTATATAATTAAAACGCTTAGGAACCATCGACATCAACAATCATAAAATAAATTTCCTGCATAAGTGTAACTACTTGTGCAGGAAGTTTATACAGTCTATTGTTTATTCGTATTGAACATCGCACACTACTGCAGATTAAATAAAAATAAGTTACACCGTATCGATATAGACTGTGCTGACGAAGATACGACCATACAAAAGATAACATTGGCCGTGGGCGTCGAATCCAAACATCAGTTCTTAAAACAGATACAGTACTCGCTATAAAGATATCAGCGTGATTATTTCTAAACTTCTTGAAGACGCAAAGAACACTTACTGCACTATACTATGAATATTTACATCGATTTCTGAAAGATATTTCTGTATAGTAAATCTATTTTTATTTCTAATTTAAACCCTAATGTTATAATTAATAACGTTCTTTATAACTACACTGGAGATCTCCCAACCCCAGAAGGATATCATAGATAACAAATTCTACAGTTTTTTATGGTTACATTAAGACCATAGGGGTAGGTTAAACATAAAATACGAGAAAAAGATAGACGGCAACTTTCTAGTGATCCAAATACTGCTAGAGGTATACTTGGGACGAGGTTACAAGAAGCGGAAATGTTAATACATATTTCATCCATTTGTTCAGGGCATTCAATGAAAAGAAGCAGACGAGCACGCTTATTTCACGCTCCAATGCCCAATAGAATAGATAGATCACTCTCATTTCTTACCGATTTGTCGTAAAAGGCGACTATTCTAAGTTGACCTGCTGCATGGTATCTGGCTAAGTAGAACAGACCACCCTCATTTCTTACCGAGGTGTCAAAAAGGCGTCTAAGGTTAGTTGAGCAGGCGGCCGGACGCAAAATACCGAGCCAAATCATGTCACATGTTTACAACATGTTGTGACAGCATGTTTATAACATGTTGTGCCGACCCCGCTTAGAGTGGGATAAGGGCAGGAAGATGATGTTTCAAGTTATATACACGATCAGAATACATAGATACTCACCAAGATAAGGTATACATGGCAACGATATAGATCGCATATACTCTCGAAGGGCGGTCCAGTTGTCCTTCTCACCAAACAGTTGGGCAAGCTTGTCGAATTGCTGCTTGTCTTTCTTGGATAGACAGGCCCAAGTTTTGGACAACCTGGCATTTACGATTTAAAAAAGTTAAATGACGTTCATACCAATAGAACTATATAAGGTTAAAATTTATATAATTGGTTGTTATCATTATTTTTATGACTAAACCATAAATATTTTATCACAATGGTGTATCATGTATGAGCAGAATACAACAAAACTTATTAAAAAATAATATAAAACATTATAACTAAAAGTACAATGATATTTTTTTTAAATAACCTGGTTAAAAGTTAATTTAATCGATTTTTGATGACTTGACTTACATCGCCTGAATTCTAATATTGCTTATTTTAACTTCTTTTCTTTTCTTTTAAGAAAATTATTTGTATGAGGAAATAATATATTGCGTGGCGAATTTCAATTTCAAATAATATGTATATATTATGTATGAAATATGAATAGTTTAAAAAAATTCAAGAAGTCTTATTATCATCAGTAAATGATAAAAGTATTGATATTTTTCTATTAGAATTAGGTTACATAACTTTAGTTTTAATATATGATTATAAGATGTCCCCATCCGAAGAATTAAGTTACATGTTCTATGTTATATAAATAAAATATATAATTTTATTCTTCGGATAGGGCAAGATACAATTATATTTCAATGATCTTGTTTTTATTCTCACCTGTATATACTTGCGCTGTGTAAGGCTGAGATGACGGCAAAAAGTGAGTGAAGATTATTAAGATCGTATAATTTCTTTGCCACTTTAATAAAATGAGCTAAAGTTTCAGCCCTAGCTTTCGGCGACTGGCCATTGAGTATTTCTTGTACAGTCCAGAAACTCACCTGTAAACATATTATTATTTATAAGTAACGTTTTTCATAGCAGGGGAATCTGATCTGTAAAAAAATTTATAAAAAATATAAAAAAAAAGTTAATTTACCTACCGTCATAATTTATTATTTTAATTTATTAATATAATATAAATTATTCACAAAACTCAGCGACGTTTAGGTAACTTTATTTCAGTTCTATGTTCAAATTAACTCTTGGAAATATTTGACAATTTACATTCCCGTGTGAACCTTGGCATAAAAATGTACCAGCTTAATACAACAATTGTTTTAAATTTCTTAGTCAATCGGAATCATTACATTTATATACTGTCGCAATCATAAAGGAAGTGAATAAAAATCATATATGCTACGTTAATTTACCCTGTTAAATCTTTTAGTGAAAGCCACTACGTTTGGTGCAACAGTTAATTTATTAACTTTCGTCCAGCCGCAAGTGGTGAGCTCTTCTGGCTGAATTGATTTGAAACATGGCAAGTCCAATAGCGATAACTGATTTGCGATGTCCTCAGGAGCTATACGCAAGGCCGAACAAACAATATCATCCCAAGTCTGGTTGATTGATGAAGCAGCGGGCAAACTGCTAGTCTTATACTGGTATATGGGGTCATTTTGCCGGTTTGAGGAGCCATCGCCAAGTCTAAAACAAATCGTGTATAAAGTTATAAAAAATACTTCATATGCTATTGTGAAAAGTTTACTTACTTGAATCGGAGCAAAAAAATCGTCTAATAGCTACATTCTTAATTTGAAATGAAATAAAAATCGAGGCCTATTATATCTATACAATTGATATGTAAGTAAATTTGTAATGCATAATATTGTCTGTCTGGCTTTTAAATCTTAATAAGAAAACCCCGAAAAACAGTGTTGTTATCTACATATCGGGATGCTAAAATCCAATGTTTGTCTAATGCATTTACATCTGGAGCATATCCAAACAGCAAATTGGCAGACTGTTCGTAATACTATATGAAATACTTCTATATATATATTTGTGCCTATAAATATAATTAATTAAATAATATAAATATTTTATTTTAGTGCGCCGTGGGATATCTAACTGAGTAGAGTAGACCACCCATCTTTCTTATCGGGGTGTCGCAAAAGGAGACTAAAGTAAGTCGACCTGCCGCGTGGTATCCGGCTGAGTAGAATAGACCACCTACATTTCTTAGTAAGGTGTCGCAAAAGGCGACTAAGGTAAGTTGACGTCTGGCAGGCGGCGGGTCGTAAAATACTAGCCAAATCATGTGACGTGTCTATAACATGTTTTGACTACCCCACTAGGATAAGGGCAGGTGAATGATGATGAAATATTTTATTCCAGTATTATGTGGATTATCTTGAACATTCTAAAATAATGTCTTTATTATTTTCTAAGTGTCCATACACACAAGTCAATTCAAATTCACCAGCAGTCCTGTATTTATTAGCTCAATTGAAAACGATCGTGTCAATTACCAAAGCAGAAACCACGTCTGTTCCAAGATTTTCAAGTTCATATTTAATATAAATGTTGTCGATGCAGTCTTAAATATTAATATTGAGAATAAAATGTATATTGTACTAGCCGTGCCAGCAGCTTCGCCTGCATGGAAATCAGTGTCACTAATTTTTTTCCCGAATTGAAATTTTGAATATAAAAATTGTTATGGTGAGTTACTCGTAGTTATAAGAGATTTTTGAATAACTTTCACCATTTACTTAGCGCACGTTAGACAAGCTTTAAATATTGCCGTTTTTGCAATATATTTTATTGCTGCTGCTCTCCTATTCATCTTATCGTGATGTTATATCTATATATGTATCTATAGCCTTCCTCGATAAATGGACTATCTTACACTCAAAGAATTTTGCAAATCGGTCCAGTAGTTCCTGAGATTAGCGCGTTCAAACGATCAAACAAACAAACTCTTCAGATTCATATATTAGTAAATATAGATAAGATATTGCATGTAACTTGGTCTGTACAGATATCAAGACAAACAAAAAAAAAGGTCTATAAAACTCTCTAGCTCTTCCAATATCGCCATACTAAAAATGACATCCATAGGAACTAGTTTTTTTACAAACAATTTAAAAAACACCTAAGAAACCTTAAGAAATAAACAAAGCAAAAACAATCTTTATTTACTTACTAGTTAGTATCCTACAAACAACTTCAATAGTATCAGTAATCTGAAAGGAAGGAAATTCGAAAGATCCCATCTAAAGGAGAACATGGACCTTTCTTATCTTCAGATGAGTTACATCCTTGAGTGGACATATTGAGATCTATGATACATACATTACATTGACAGACTTTCTTTTTACCATAAGAAACTCCTAATTTTTAAAATTACTTAGTACTATTTATATTCCAAAACCAAAAATAAAATTTTTGCTATGTTTATTAATATAAAGTTTCTGTTATAAAAAATAACGTCACAAAATCGAAGATTTTTAAGTCGATCGCTAATATTTTTTTAATAGATAACGTAGATATACATATATAATATAAAAGATATATAATAATTAAATAGTAGGTAATATGCGTGACTATGTTTGCAGCAGCAACTAAAGCGTATAATTCAAATTTAACTCGAGCTACTTTTTTTTCTCCAAAGAAAAACAGTACTTTTTTATCTTTTATGTTACAGTATAAAAAAATATCGTAAATTTATAAAGATGAATTATTAATGTTAATAAAATAAATTTAATAAATTATGTATAAAGTTTTATTGTGTTTAATTTGCAATGTGGTAATAGACAGACAGACAAACAGACTTTCGAATTTATAATAATATGGATATTCTCGCATACATAAATAATAAATAAAGTTAAAAATTTGAATTGAAAAAATACCGTTGGAAATGTAATAAATTTATAAACAAGGACCTAATTAAGTAAAGAAAAACACTCAAAATTACAAAAACTTATAATTTTATACTTACAGTATAAAATCATACTTACAGTAAATATCTCCAAAATTCCGACATATTGCTTTTTATTAAATTTCTTTTATTAGTTGAAAATTCAAGATATATATTTGAATTTAAATAAAGCAAAACCACAATCGAAATCAATTACAAAATACTAATTTTATTTCATAAAATCAACCAATATGATAATATATTTTTTTTTTTAATGAATAAAATAAAATACACGGTCTATACTTTCTACTTGAAGTCTTATACTGTCCGCCTCAACAACCTAAATGTTAGAATCCTGATGCGGCATATTGTTAACATCCTGCTACTAAGCATCTAAGATAAATACAATGTATCATTTCTTTGAAACTTCGGCTTCCAAACAATAGTCAACAAAATTAACCTTTAAGGAAGTAAGTAATTATTAACAAAAGAATCATCGTGATTTGTACCTAAAGTTATTGTTACAACTGAATGTTTTTTACTGTTAACATAAAACAAAAAAGCAAAAAGTAAAATATTCTGGTAAATCACTTTGCAAACTTACTGTTCAGTACTAAATCACAAAGCATTAATAAAAGTAAAATGTTCCAGAACGGCCTATTACTATTCCACTGTTGGGCATAGGCCTCGGTTTTTAGACAGAAGGGGGATGCTAAAACCCACCACGCTGGTCGAATGATAAGGAATGATATACATATCCCCCAAATTCTCTAGAGATGTGCAGGGTTCCTCACGATGTTTTCGTTTACCAAAAAGCATGTGATAATTATATTTATCAATTAGACTCACAAGTTTTTAACAGAAAACGCATTTAAACCAGCCCCGAGCTTTCGCCTGTGACCCTCACGAAAGAGCCGCATGGGTCTCACCGCTGGGTTATCAAAGCTCAACCGTTAATTCAAAGTATGTAATATGTTTGTTTAATTTCGTTATTGTACAAAATGTAAAAATAAACATACATGACATAGAAATATAAACATAAAATAAAAATTGTACAAAGGCAAACTTATCCCAATAAGGGATGGCTTCCAGCCAATCTTTGAGCTCTGAAAGGGCAAAATAACATAATGTAATAGGCAGGAAATGCCACGAAAGGACAACAACATAAATATTACTTAAAACATATACTCGATAAATCAGAATTTTCTGTGAAAATTATCTTGCTCATTAAATACTTATATTTAACTAATCTAGCCTCAAAAGAGTTAAGACAGTATTATTTCCTAACAGAAATGGGCAGAGCATTCCATTCCAAAACGTCTGCTTTCTCTGAATGAATTCTGAAGAATTTTGAGAAAGTATGCGAAGAACTTGCTGGTACAGCTAGCATGAGGTTGTAAGTAGATCTCAATCGCTGTGTGTTGTCCACATATCTAGGGTATTTGCAAGCATGCTTACTCACTGGTAAACTGAGTTTTCTTGAGGATCTCAATGTATCTGTGCAAATTACTAACAGTACTGAGGTCCCAAATGCCAAAAAAATCTGCCATTTGTGGAGTATGCATTGGACTACTATGAACAATGTGTGGTGTACTAAAAGACTGATTGATAACAAATTTAAAATTGAAGCTGAATTCATAGTTTCAACACTGGTACAGGATTCCTTATGTTTCAATATATTTTACTATATATATATATACACACACACACACACACACACACACACACACACACACACATATATATATATATATAAGCACAGATAGTCCATGTTCTATACTTTCAATTTGGTTAGATCAGATTAAACTTTTGTGTCAACTCATTAAAATAATAAGTATGTTTGCATGAATTATATAATATAATACATTTTATACAGTAATCATATTGTGTCATTGAATAAATATTTCAAATATACTCTATATAAGAAATAAATCACCTATTATGAAAATATGGTAAGGTGGTCCTAGTATGGAAATCAGTGAATTTAAATATTAAAAATTTGATTTTTTTAGACAAAAATGATTGAGATAGTTATTATTATTATTTTCCAACTAAATTTATTTAGACCAACTAATAACATTTTACAATAAATAATTTTACAAAAACATTATTGATTACAATATACTCTAAATCTGTGTATAACACCTTTTAAAGTTGGTACAACATTTGTACAAATATTGTTACAATACAAACTAATTAGATAGTATTGTAACAAGATGAAAAAATAAAATATAAATGTAAATATAATAGATAAAAAAGTAAACTATAACATATTAAACAGATGAGTTAATATAAGTGAGAGAATATAAATGAGATACTTATATATATAAAAATAAAAAATGATAATAATAACATTATGTATACACATCAGTGCTTATTTATAATAAATCTAATTTGTTTATTATGTAGAACTAAAATCACAAAACTTTTGTTACTTTTATTCATGACTTGAATCATAAATATCTAACAAAGATAATTCATTTAAACAACACAACTAGTCTCGTAAACTCTGTCATTTAGTAACTCTGTTCGCTGAGTAAATAGCCATGAATGATAAGAAGTAACCAATACAAATGATAGGTGTTATGGAAAATAGAGAGTCAGCACAACTCCCAATCTACCTTGTTGGAGTGGTGATTATTTCAACAGATCTCCTTAGAATGTATATGTTATACAGATCAGATTTATATTCAGCTTTTTTTGAAAAATGAGGAACAACAAAAGTTATATTATATAATTATCTAATGTGGTATAATGAATAATTAGGTCACTAATAATTATATAACAATACACTCCTACTTATTTGCTTTTGTCTTTATCAACTACATTTACATAATATGAATCAGAGGACAAGAAAGCTCTGGAACATAATCAAGTATAATATTATCAATTCCTACTTACAAATAGTCATAATAATAATGCTTGCAGCAAATACAATCTATAGTATTATTTTTAAATACTTACGCAAAGTTATAATAGCATGGACAGTCATCTTTGGGATGTTTTTGGCCATTTTCTGTTGATATTACATTTGTAATTGTTTTATTCTTTTTGCAGGCTGTTTTATCTTCTAATGGCCAATTTTCTTCATCTTCATGCTGTAAATATTATTTAACACTGGACACAAATGCAACTGTTGCAACTTTTATTAATTACAGTTTTAATCTATTAATTCCTATCTTTTAACTTTAGTTTGTTTAAAAGAAAAGCCATTAACTATTTAACAGATCCCTTTGCTATGGAATATGAGAAAAGGATATGACTTATGATGATAAGATCCAATAAGGTAATCAGGTGATGGAAAATTGTTTAAGTATATGCAGGCTTCATCACAATGTTTTCCTATTATATTATACTATAAAGCACATAATTGTTAATCCGGCACATAAATTTTTTAAAAACTCAAGGTTTCTTTCAAAGTTTTGACCACCAAACTCTAGGTTTACGCCATGTATTTACAAAGCCATGTACTTCCCTCAGGGTTTTGCAAAGGCTATATTGGTGAAGAATAAATAAAGTTAGACAGTTAAATGGATCTTATGTAATTTGCTTTACTAAAAAATTTTATATATATTTCAGTTTAAAAATGCAAATTATAATTACATATTATAATAATTTTAATAAATTAAAATGTTTTTGAACGATTGAATGTATGTAATAAGTTGATATTCACAGTTACTAAAGTTAATATTAAAAAATATGTTAATCAGTTAATGAAACATTAATTAATTTACATTAAGCCACCAATCATAGAAGTATATGATTTTAATAAAACAAAGCATAAAATAACAATAAGTATGGAATTATAATAATTGTACTAAAAAAGGAATTCTATAAATAAATGCATAATTTATATACCTCAACAATCCGAAGCACAGCCAAGCTATCGCTCAAAATATCCCGTGGCATTTCTGACTAAGGTATTTATGGCACATACTTTTAACACAAATTAATACAATTGTTTTAATTTAAATCTATAACATAACTGCACATAACGTCAACTAATAATTAGGAACAGTTATTCATCGAGGGAAAATATGCTATAAAAAGCGATTGATAAGAAAAACAGGAATGTTGATAAAAATAAATAAATATAGGTGTACCTATAATTCCACTTTCGTTAACACCGAATAATAAGTATTAATAACTATTAGTTTACTAATTAGTATGACAAAGGGATATCGAGGTTATTCAAAACAACTATTTATGGAAACAAACAATTCTTTTAAATAGTGCCTCAGGAAAAAAATATATAATAATTAAATTAGTAATGAAGCTACACTGTATCGCCTACACAATACACATAAAAAAACAATGTATCACAATGTAATCACAATGGTAATCAACTTTAATAATTTTATTAGGAATAACTTTTTTTAAACGGAGCAAATGTAATTTACTGAATGCATAGAACAATTTACATATAAAAATAATTTTAATATTGTTTTATACCCGCAGCTAAGCATAGCCACAGATGAAAAACCACAGACAACTACTATGACAATTTGAAAATCCACGGTGAACCCCATAGGTAAATTCCTAAATACTGAAAGAATAAAGAAAAATAATTACTGAACGACACAATACCAGGCATGTTACCAAATATTTATAATAATGCTTTACACAATTTTTAATAGTAACGTGTATACACAGCTTACTAAACTAAAGAAATCCAATAAATGGGCGCGGCTAGCCTGGGTTCAGTAATGCTAATCGATATCTTTTGTTTATGATTAGTCTATGTCGTTGACGCACAATATAACATACACAAAAATTAATTTTTATTCAGGTTTTAATAAAATATATGTATATTCGAGTGGTTTGAGGAGTTTGAGCATACTATGTGAGCAGTAACGGGAAAGAAACTTAATATATATGGAATTTCATTATTAAAAATGTAAAAATTATTATATACAAATAAATATATTTTTAAAACATAAATATTAAATAGATAGTTGGTGTTTGTCGTATGTAGTAATATGAATGTTTCTATATCAGTATTAGAAAAAAAAAGGTTTCTTTGTTGTGTGAAATATATTCAATATTTCATTGCTAGATTGTCAAAGCCATTGATTATATGTGAAACCCTCCTATAAAAGAAAAAACGGCATTTATCAACTCTACTGTGAGAGTTGATTATTGTGCAACTTTTTAAAATGTTGATAATGTAATGCTTTGTATTTGGGTCTTATTGTTAGATAGACTGATAAACAAAACATTTATTTTCATCTAGTTTTGAATCTCCCCTTATTTTAACTCTTTGTCAACAATAAAAGTTAAAAGACCAGCACATTATAATAGAATTATCTAATATGTTATGTAGTGAAAAAATCATATTTATAATTCTGTTTGAAAAACGCTATTCACAGTTAACCATTACAAGTCATTTTATCTAAGCAATGAAATATAAATGATATACCTTCCTAACATTAAATCAAAATGATTTAGTGTTGGGTAAGGCCTTTTTAAATGTTAACATTTTATTAATTAAATGTCATACAAACCTGTAAATGCGAACATTTAAGATTCTTCATTAATTTACTTTAGCATTTAGAGATTTTTTCAATGTGGCCTTTCTGCATTCTGCAGTTTCAAAAAACTTCACTCGTATTGGAATAATTACTATGTTATATGTGTTAATATTGTTAAATTATATATAAGATCAAATAGTATAAAAAATGTGGTTCATAAAAGTCCATTTAAGAACTATTTTGAATGTAAAGGCAAAAGTTAAATCTTCATAGAATTTTCACACTTGCTTGAGGTATTGTACAGGTAGATTTATCTTATTTGGGCTTTGGTTTGGCTATTATATTATGCTTAATGTTAATTTATTATATATATTTATGTTAATTTATATAAATATCATACAACTATGAACTATTGTAAAAGTGTGATAAGTATATGATATCTTTGACTTTGTCAACAAAAGAATCAAGTAAAACCACATTATTACATGATGCTATGAAAATTGAAAACTAAACTGGCCTTGCTGTTTCAACTTCAACAGCATAACTGGAAAAATTTCAGATATGTTTAATCCTCATTGAAGTTCTGCATCTAAGTTACAAAAAAACAATTGAATGATTATAATATTTTATTACTTTACATATGACATAAGACAATATGAATTGAAAAGGTTAATTAAAAAAAAAAAGAATATATTTGCATTAGTTTGAACTCTCAATAATTTGTTAAATTAAGAAACAGGCATTTTATTCTTATTTATAACAGGTACAGCGCGAAATCTGTATGCCGCGTCGGACTATATGTTCAGAATCCAATTCGAATCATAAACATTAATGATTTAATTTTAAATTTAAAAAAATCCTTCATTTATTGAATTCTTGACTCTTCAACAATTGTAAGAGCCAAACTTGAAATGATCACTTGAAATGAAATTTGTTTATTATTTTTTCCATCTTATAGTATAAGAAACTTACAGCTAAAGGAAATTATTTTCCACATATCCTAATATTGTACCTAACTAAATAATAGTATCAGATTTACAACCTTAGAAGTTCTAACCTTTAATAATCATCAATCATATTGTATGATAAGATTTATTACTATGTTAAAGGTTTTAGACGTAACAAGACGTCAAGTCTAAAGAATTAATCAGAATACATTTATTTTTAGATCTTAAAGCAATAATTTAAAAAAAACATTTTTTTTTGCTTATCTACTACTACTAATCAGAGATGTGGAAATTAATCGATTATTTTATTAAAATAATCGTTTTTAATAATTAATTAATTTCATTATCCTTTCTTTCTTCTTATTATTATTACTCTTTTTTCTTATTTTTTAATATTGGTTTCAACCAACTATGCGTTGGATGAAATCAATGTAGCCAAACTACACATTTTAATAGAATTTCACTAATTGTGTATCTGTTATTAATTATCAAAAGGTGTCCACTTTAAATAGCTTTTATTCCATTATTAACTCTAAAAAAAAGCAAACTTTTAAATCGAAAGAAATCGATTATTTTGATATGCATTATTAGATATTTCAATAATCGATTTATTTTAAAGAGGAAAAATCTTACTTATTAATCGATTTTTTTACTCCAAGTCCATCCCTATTGCTAATTGGCAACACCTAAACAGCAATCGATCGCATATAGTTGTATTGCAAACTATAAATACCATATGTAAACATATATATGTATGTATGTAAACTATCTATATATGTAATATAGTTGCATTACATGCATAGAATTTTGTCTTCTATTAATGGATCTCTAAAATTTAAGTTAGTCTACAGTATATCTAATTAATGTGATGTTTTCATTTAGTAGTGATAGATAAATATTACTTTTAAATTATGCCAAGTAATGATGTTAGAAGTCCTGAATCTTTTCAACATTAATTTAATCTATAATATAGGTAATTGGCCTTGCCATATATTTATAGCAAACTTAATTTGCAACGTAATAGTAACATTTAAATTACTATTTGAGTATTTTCTATATATATATTCAAATTACTAGTTATCAGATCGAACTATTTTTTTTTTTATTAATATCAGTCAAGTAATAATTATAGAATTAAAAACAAATTGGTTATCCAAGAAAATAGTATTCTTTATTATTGAAAAATAACGTATACAAAGCTACAGATTTTTAAGACATTCAACAGATTAAAAAAAATTGCGAGTTGGCGCATTGGGTCATGTAATATTTGATTTAGCTATAAAGTATGGCCAAGTTAACGTGTGCTTTTATTTTTAGAGCTATTATCGGCCGTTTTCTACTACATATACGAAATCTAGAAATGTTTTAATCAATTACTTTTATTAGCTTTATTATGAAAGAAATGTCTATGGCTAAAACCAATAAAATCAAGGGAATAGACTATATAGCTAAATATATGTACATATTATACATACAACAAAATTAAATGGAGGATGCAAACTGCGAAGGCAGCTATACTAGAAAAAGACAAAACGAAAACTAGAGCCGATAAACTTCCGTTGAAAGTGAAAACGTTTATGAACCTTTATTTCAAAAATTTCATTAAATAGCACAAAATGCTGATGTGATTTATTAAAATAGCTTATTAATAAATAATTTAATAAATTTCGTGTAAAATTTTAAAATACATTAAATAACGAGACGATTTTTGAAAAATAAGTTATCAACTTGTACGATTTGTAAACTGTTATGGCGTTTGTGTTCTGATACACAACGCATATAGTCTTTTCCTTGGAAATAATTAGGAATATCGGCAAACTTATTTCAATTTTTTTTTAGAAAAGCCATATAATGGGTATATAGTTTTTATTAAAATAAAACCATATCTGTGGAAGTGAGAAAATTTAAGGTTATGTTTCAGTTTTATATAGTTATTTTAGGTGTGTTTCAGTGAATCAGAAGATTAAGTAGGCGTTTTCTCCAGGATAGAATCCCACAAAGTGATGTCTGAATGAATTTCTCACGGTTTCTAGACATTCAGTCATGGTGGGAAGTGCCCAGCATAGCATACTTTTGTTCCTTGTTCAGGACTGCTTTCAATCTTCTAGATTTTGACATCGAAGTGAGTATACGTGCTTTTTATGATATGAAACAGATTTTCCATTGAAGATATTGACTTATGACTATCATAATTATAGGAACTAGAAGAAGCCCTTCTGACAGATGGCACTGAGGAGTTAGCAAGTTCTCTCTTGACAGAACTAATTGTTCGACTCCTAAACGGTTGCTTAGGCAACAATGATATCTCCGCTTTTAATTATCAGGTTATGTATACATAATATTTGTTTTTTTTTTTGTTGTTGTTGATATTTGAGTTTTGTGTTTTAATGTGACTTTTTCATGCAGATGTATCTGAGGCGCTTGTTTAGACAGAAATGTCAAGACACAGGAAGATTCAACCCCTTCAATACTGACATTGACTTTCAGTTTCTGCCCCTCCGCACCAAAGTGGAAATACTTTATGCACTATGTGATTTCCGTTTAGATGCTGAAGATGTGTTTGATTTGTTTAAAAATTTAGAGGCTGAAAGTTTAAGAGTGGAGCCATTAGGGTATGTATAAAATACAATTTATGTAATTAATTTTATAATTTCATCAAAAAATATATATAACACATACTATGTTTAAATTAATTTTAAAGGTTGTTAGTCCAAATGGTTATGGAAATCTGGATTCACACACTCTCATGAAAATTCAGATGAAAGCCCAACAAGAAATCAATAATCATATTTTTCTGTGTTTAAATATCAATGTGGAGTGTTTTCTTCCGAATTTAAATATAAAATGTATGAATATTGTGAATATGCTGTGTGGTATCCGGTTTAGTAGAATAGACCATCCTGTTTCTTACCGAGGTGTTGTAAAATATGACTAAGTTAAGTTGACCTCAGGCAGGTGGCTGGTTGTAAAAACTCAGCCAAATCATGTAACAACATGTTTGTAACATGCTGTGCTGACCCCAATTAGATTGGGATAAGGGCAGGAGGATGATGATGATGAATATTGTGAATATTTTTTAGATAACAAAAATATTTCATATGTATGATTTTATGAATAGCTAAGCTCTATATATATTTATTGCTTTTTATATAATAATCATATATATAATAGGCTTAGGCATATAATTTAAAAAATGTGCTACCTAATCTAAATCTAAAATTTGTGTGAATATTGGAACAGATTAACAACAGATGTTGGGATTTAATAAAACATACTTTCTTGATATGTTAAAGTCTTCATATATTTGCCATAATTTTTTTCCCTTTACAAAATCATTTTATATTACTTTTAGGTTTTAAAATTTAGTATTTGTGATTAGTTGATGGGTGGAGGGTCATATAAGAGAGTGCATGTTTATATCTGAAAAACATATATAACAATTTTTTTGAGGAACAATATTAATTTTTTCATTTTAAGAAAAACTTAAAAATAAATGCATATTATGTTTCTCTAAATAATACAAGTACAATTAATATATATATTATACCATAAAAATTTACTTATGTTTTATTAAGATAGAAATATAAATACTTTATTGCACAAACACATTAAAACAATTAAAAATACATAAGGACTTTTTCATATGGTGGAACACTAAAAATCTGAATACTATGTTTATTGTTAAGTAATACATAATTCCAATACAATGGACTCAAACAAAATTACTCTGCTACATAAAAAGGAAGACAAGAGCCAGACTAACAACCACAGACCAATTAGCTTGGTGGTAAACTTATATAAAATATTTTCAAAGTTAATACTGGGGTTGCGAGTAAATATATTAGATGAAGAGTACAGGCTGGATTTTGCAAAAATTGCATATTCAAGTACTCGTTAAATCAAGTACTGGAAAAATATAAGGAATATGGGCTTAAGTACTAAGTAGTCTTTGTGGATTATAAGAAGGTATACCATAAAAAATATATTACCCTCATAAGAAATATTTATCTAAATGCCACTGCAAAGTTAAAGTAAGAAATGACAGGGGAAGAATCTAGTGTAAAAAAGGAGTCTGTCATGGAGGGCTATTATCATATTTATTGCAACTCTGGAATATATGTTTAAAAAAAATAATTGGGAAAATTATGGTCTAAATATCAATGGTACACATTTAAATCATTTAAATTTTGCTGATGAGCTCACCTTACTGGCAGAGGACTCCCAAGCAATGAGATAATGCTGAATTGAATTGAAGATAATTGAACATGGATACCTCAATGACAAAAAGAAAAAAAAATCTAAAATAATGTAATTAAACATTTTGAGGAATATGAAACACTGTTAAATAATGAACAAACAGAGAAATTAAAAAAGGATAAATAAAGCATAGCAGAGATATTGGTCACTTAAGTCTGTAATGAAAGAAAAAAAAATAGCTTTACAAGTTAATTAATACTTGCATCATTACCATCTTAACTTATGGTTCTCAAACTTGGTATATACTCAAAAACAAGTTTAAAAAATTCGACGCATGTCAAAATACCATGAAGAGAAATATTTAAAAATAAAACTAAGTGATAAAATAAAAGTAACTAATTTAAAAAAGAAAATAAACACTTGAAATGTAATTAGTGTGATAATGCAACAGAAATGGAGATCAGCTGTTCACATGATGATGATACATTATCAAAATGGAGTAGAGACATATTAGAGTTTAACCCACATGGAAATTTAAGACAAAGAGGTAGGCCTTACTTAAGATGTGGAGACGATGCAAAAATGGTTGCAGGTCACAAGTGGACACTGAAAGCTGGTAGCAGAAAAATTTCGAAGTCTGGAAGAAGAGACCTATGTCACAAGGACAAACTGAAGATTAAAAATGTTATTAAAAGTTTAAAAAAAAAATGTATATATATTGTAAGCGTTCCAGATGATAAAGGCTAATCTAATATCTATAACAGGAGTATTAAACTTGACAATTTTCAGATGGAAATAGATTATGCAGTTTCAGATATTATGCTGTTTCTGTATATATCTATATTGAGATGTCGCTTTAAATTTTCAATTGTTATTATAGTTAGAGGAGTATTATTGAAAATTTATTAGTTTAATCCAATAATAATGAACAAATTCTGCAATGACTACTTATTAAATACTAGTGATTCTCCCTGACTTTGTTCAGGTGCATTTTACTGATATAAAAGTTTGTTTTTTAATTTGTCTGTGCTTTAGGATTTATGTTGTTAAGTTCAAATGCTTGTGAAGGATTCATGCAGCCAATTCCTTTAATTCTTTTTTTTTATTGAAACAAAAAAATATCAATATATAAGTAATAATATCAATCAATCAGTAAATATAACATGAATGACTGATAATTTCTGTCTGTTTATGTAAAGAGAAAGAATGATTTATTGAATCTCAAGTACACCATACAAGTAATGATTTTTGTTTACTTCCAAAAAGAAAACTGGTTAAATCAATAAATTTGAATGCTGAAATACTAACTACCACTTATTATTTAGGGACATCCATTTGAACCAATATGCCAGCAAGAAGTTACATACACATTTCGATAAAAGAACTTCAATTTAAATTCAAAATATTCTTTATTCAATTAAACTTATAAACAAGTGCTTTTAAATCGTCAACTCTACTGCTGGAAAGCTGTTCCTACCAATAAGAGCCAGAAAGATCCTCAGTGGTTGCTCTTTTAAAAATATAATTCTTATTACTAGTTATATTTAGCTATTACTGTCTTGTACAGGGTTGAAAAGTAGCTACATCCAGGAATTTTTATTATCTAAGTATTCCTAATAGTATAGTAGGCTTTGTTCTAATAATAATAATATTTTTATTGAAAGGCATTAAAAACCCAATCCACAAGCAAATTAAATAACTCACACAAAGAAATAAAATATCTTGTATTACTATCTGCTGAGAAACCATTCCCAGGCGTCTTAACAATTATACTTTCCTATTGTTACTACGATGAACAGATAGCCAATATTTTAAGATAGCACTAGGCATCCTATGGTTAACTCTTTGTAGGATAGAGTTTGATGACGTTCTAAGTTTGTGTAATAGCCCGGTTAATAATAGTGTTTTTAAACTGCTGTAATGGCAAAACTAAAATTATCACTTACACATATATCATTTATTAATCTACATTAAGATTTTATAGAACTTAGTTTGTTAAATCATATTTTATTTTATTGCAGATGGGATGACAATGACTCTGCTTATTGGTACTTCTATGGGACAAGATTATATCGGGAAGACATAATAAGAAAACCGAAAAGTAAAAGTAAAAGAAGAAAGAAAGAGAACAGAAAACGTGGGTGGTTTTATGGCGATGACTGGCTCGATGATGACAATACAGAAAGAGTGTGGCAGGTTGTTTGCTTCACGGAAGAAGACTGGAACCATCTGACCGAGAAATTTAGCAGAGCTAGCAGCAAGGTTGAAAAGGAGTTACATCGATCACTATCACAGAACTTTCTACCGGAAATACCAAGACTATTTCAAGAGAAGGAGCGCTTACAGCGTAAAAGGTATTGTTACTCAGCATCAAATCTTAAATCTAAGTAATTTAGAAATATCGATACTAAAATATCTTGTACTTAGTAAAGGCTTATGTTGAAAGTAAAATATTTTTTCAGAAGAATTCTAATGGAAGTTATATTAAGGATTAATATTAACATCATAGTTTTTTTTTATTAATTAGCAGTCGCATAATGCAAAGCGAAATAAAATGCGATGCGAAAAAAACTTGCGTTGCCAATGTAGACTCTCTGTCTCTCTCTCTCTCTCTTTTTATATATAGTACCTGGGTGACAGCCTTGATCAGTAATTTTTTACAAAATAAAAAAAACAAACTTCAAAAAGAATTAAAAATAATAGTTGGGGCTGGATCCTAGGTATTTTCATTTATCTAGACCGCCTTTCCCGAATAAGCTACGCCGATTTGACAATTTACGGCAAAAATAGTGTTTTATATTAAATGTAAACTTTAGTATTTATTAATGCCCAAAACAGGAATAAAACGATTTTTTAATAATAAAACCAAGCTAGTTCCGTTTTTTTCCCCCAAAACTCCCTACATGCTGAATTTCATGAAAATAGTTAGTCGTTTATATATATATATATATATATATATATATATATATATATATACAAGATTAACTCATTTAAATATTAAAGATATCTATTATTAACTTATGGAACTTAAGTAAAATCTGTCTTTACAGAAGCTGATTATATTTGAAATTGTTCAGCTTAAGTCAAAAGGCGTAAGCCGAATTATTATGTATAATTAATATAAGTAGTACGGGTTATTTACTAAAATAAATAAACTATTAATATTATAAATGGAAAAGTGTGTCTGTTACATTTTCATGACCAATTTGCTCAACTGGGGATTTTTATTTGATCCCATATAGATTAAAATTGTAAGCCATACAGCCTGTGAAAATAATATTTTATTTCTAAACACCATTTTTAATATCGGGAAAGTTATTACAGATAATAAAGTGAAGCTAATATATTTTAGGATACTTATTTTAAAATATTATGTTCACAAAAACATATTTAAGAAATCATATATTGTTATCGTATTTATACTAGAAGTGTTGGAATTAACAATTGATACGTTCCGCTAAGGCGTCAACTATTTAATACCATTATAAATGTTATTATCAAACAATTATTCTAGCACATTGCCATTGAAAGTTCATAATATTTATAGTTATATACAAGAAACAAATTAAGCTGAAATTGAGCTATTTAAGTATATAGTTCATGTAAGTCATACGGGTTATTTACTAAAATTATTAAACTATGCTCTTGATAAAGCCATAAATCTCTCTGAGTCTTCCCAGATCAATCTCATTTTTGTGATGGAGATATTTGCAGGGTTAGAGAGTGACAGAAGCTACCGTTAATTCTAAGACTACAAGTCCACGCCAACGCAGATGCGGATAAAAGCTAGTACTATATAATATTATTTTTTATTGCATTTATTTCAATTATTTTATGATAACTATTTTTCAATATTTACGTGAAGCGAGGCGAAGAAATATACTTATGTGATAAAAACTATTTTCACTGAATAAAATTATATAGTAGTTCTAAAAATAAGAACAGATACAGTCATTCATTTGTTGAAAAGTTTATTATCATTCATGGATGCATATTTACATAATTTTACATTTAGATCTAAATTAGGGCGCGATAATTGAAACATTTTTTATAATATCTTTTATTTGCACAAAATTCTTAAACAGAGTGTGAAGTATTTATTATGCTTAAGTATAAATCCTTTTATGTATATGTCATGGCAGATTATTAGAACTAGCACCACGCCGAACTTCGAGCCGGGTGTTGCAGAAAATCAAACAAAAAGAGGACGAGATAAAGCACAGTTCGTATGACTCCAAAGACGAAGATAGTAAGGAAACTCCAAGCGTGGCACGCGAGAACAGAGCTAGGAGAAGGAATCAGCTAAGGTATCTTCTACTTTAATAACATACAGTAAAAATTAATTACACTTAACTTACATTATTACACTATAATTACGATTTTAAGAAACCAGTGGTCCGAAGTTAACAGTATAAAATAGACCCTTTCGAAGAATAAAGTTACAACGTATATGCATAGAACATTTTTCAGATGGGGCAAAATAACCTTATCTCTTATACTTATTTTTTTATATGATTGTGTTGTTTTATATAGAGATTTTTAATTTTTAAATTTAGACTATCGTGAGTAGTATTCATAGTTAATGTATAGAACCGGCTATACTCACGTCTCTATACACGACGTTATCGCGGCGGGAACTGCGTACAGCAGCTCATTGTGCGCGACTCGTGAGTGGTAGTTGGGACACGGCAGCGGCGGTGGTCGCGCCTCTTCAAATTAGTCGAGTCTGGTCGGTAGTTTGAAATAGTAGATGTTGATATTTTTCTTTTTGCTATAATCCACAACACAAAATCCGTGTAAAGTTCAAAATATATTTAATAAGCTGACCTGTTTCATTTTAGATCAAAATCTTCGTCGTCTGATTCCTCAGACAGTTCTGCAAGCGAACGAGAAGCAATGCGACAAAAGATCGCTAGACGGTCTAGAGCAAGAGAAAGAAAATCTAAACACTCGTCATCTGCCCAAAAGGGTGAACCACCACCAGAACCTGTTGTGAAAACCGGTAGAAAGACGAATAATTCTCTGTCCGCTGCTACAGGACAAATAGTGATACCAGATAATGATGAACCAGTTAACAGCACTAGGAAAAAACTTAAAACATCACAAATGTAGGTTTTTTTTAATATAAATTTTATCAACTAATCTTTAAGAGAGACATGCCTTAGAGTTATAGCTTAGCCGCGAGACCATCGTGAGACTAGCTCTAAGAGTCATAGATTCTAACTCTGGATAGACACCGGTGAGTTTTCTGTTAAATCTTATGTGTCAAATTCCACTGTGCTGTTCACAAAAGCCAACAAAATTAGTTCGTGAAAATTGAACTATAAGTTTTACAGATTCACCATTATATTAAAGTAATCTTACATGTTTTTGCAGATTCAGTCAAACTGAAGAAGATGTACAAACTGACATGTACAAAGTGCTGGAACAACTTACAGGGCATGAAGACGCTTGGCCCTTTATGGATCCTGTGGAGGAAGAATATGCACCCAATTATTATGCTGTCATTCGGCGGCCTATGGATTTACGTAAAATGGAAGAGCGACTTGATAGTGGATACTATTCAGACTTCTCCATGTTTAAAGCAGATTTCAAATTAATTGTCAACAATTGCCGATTGTATAATGGTCAAGATAATGGTAAATATATATTTTATATTTACATTATAAATAATAAAACTTGTCTGTCACATAATATGATAATGCAGGTAGGTCCAATTTAGGAAAAAGGCCATAGTTCGAATCGAATTTAATAAGATACACTTTTGTAAAATACACAAGATCATTTATTTTTGTATTGCTGTATGAAACACACTGCTGCCTTTTATTATATAATTTTATTAGGATTTTTAATACACTCTATTATATATCAATTAACAATTATTGACTAAAAATACACAAAAATCATCAAAAAAATCAAAAATCATTTATCATCAATTTTAATTATTGACTGTTATATATTGAAAAAAAAAGAATCAATCATTTAAATATATGTTTTACAGAGTACACAACAATGGTTGATAACTTGCAAGCTGCTTTTGAACGGCTTACAGAAAAATATATACACCGATTATCCTCCTCTGATGAGGAAATAGCTGTAGAATACCAGCTGCCTACACCATCAAGGAAACATAAGCTGAAATCTAGCGCATCGCCTGTAAGACATAAGCGGAAGAAGAGGAAATCTCATTCAGAAACAAGTGAGTAAATTTATCTACAATTTACGCATTTATTTCATGGCCTAAATAATTTTCAATAGATTTGTATCAAAACCCAGGTGACAATATATATAGGATAGAAGTGAAATTTTAAATATGCTATTTTTGTTGGATTTAGCATTTTCAGCTGAAATAAAAAATATAATATTTAATACTTCAGAATTTTTTGTCCACATAACATGTTAGTTCTTTTTCAATAACCGTGAAAAATTTTAAAAATTATTTCTGACACTGTTTCATTTTTCATTCATCCATTGGATCTCATTATTTGATATATTATAATGAATAGTTTTAATAATTTGCTTTCAATTCAATTTTAATTCAAAAAGCCCTTAATCGGATACGACGGACATACGGAAAATACTCGAAAAATACGTATAGGTGTTTTCTGTGACTTGACAAAGGCATTCGATTGTGTTCAGCATGAGATTCTCTTGCGAAAACTAAGCCACTATGCGGTAAAAAGTACTGCACTAAAGCTTATTGCCTCATATTTTAATACAAAGAGTGTGTGAGTGTAAATAATGTAAAGTCATCCGGTTTCAATCACGAAAATGGTCGTGCCTCAAGGCACATTTTGGGTTCCTTCCTGTTTTTAATATATGTGAATGATTTGCCCTCTTAGTAAACAATGTGACGAAGTACTTTACGCACATGATATGTACTTATTATTTAAGATTGTCGCAACAACAAAAAAATTGATGTGAACAGTGCTTTTTAACATGTATACATACATACACATTAACATTGTATACATTAATATTTATTGACAATAAATAATTTCGTTTTAAATACAAATACGACTAAGTGGTTAGAATTTCCATTGCCTAATGTTGAGAAATTGGTAAAAACAGTAAAAATTAATAATAAAATAGTAAAAACGGGAGATTAGGCTGTTTTCCTGGAAGTGACATTGGACGCAAAGCTGCAATGGAACCCCATATAAAAAATCTGTGTGGTAAATTTAGTTCCGCTGATTTTGCTGTTAGGAAGAGTAGCCAATTAGCTAATTAAAATAATATAGTGTTCGTGCGACAAAATATACATCTTTTTAGTAAAAAAAAAAGCGATATTAGTGATAGATAAACCAGAAACCGAAATCATGGTACAAAGGTTTAGGCTTCAGAAAGTTCGTAGGTCGTTTATAGGCTTCGGTATAAATTAATAAATTTTATAAAACAAAGTTGCCAAAAGCTCTCTGTTTGTATGTGATCGTTTTTCTCAAAATCTACTCAACGAATTTTTGAACGGTAGGTAGGTTTAGATTAATACGGTTTTATATATTCTGTGTTGAAGTGTTTATAAAAAAGTTGTAAAAAAATCGCCTTCTGAGAGTTATAGTCGCGTGCGCCTCGTAAACCAACAGAGATACACTAAAGTAATGTACTAGAGAATTGTAGATCGACAAACAAACTACAGACATGTCTGCAATAGCATGTCTCTATGCATGTCTAAGCATGTCTCTATACTTAGAATAGGCGGACGATGCCGCTTGCATATCTATTTTTATAATAAAATTCTAAAATCTATTTTGGACTTGCTTTTAAACAAGTTCAAAAAAGCGATTAGAATAAGCAACCGCCGAGTTTCTTGTTGGCTCTCCTCGGTAGGAACAGGTTTCTGAACCAGCACTTCTACTATCGAAAGCACTTGTCTTCAAGTTTACTTGAATAAAGAATATTTTGAATTTGTATTTTTATATTTTGAATCGAAAAAGATACAGTATTAATCGTTCACAGCTTGAAGGTTACTTATCTTAAAAATTTCATACTTAAGGTAATACTTTTTACACCATGTAATTTATGAATATCTTCATTGATTGAAAAATTAAAACTGAACTTAACACTAACATATAAGGAGAAGGGTGATAGATAGGGTTAAAAACAAGATAACGCAACTTGTAGCTGCTTCTGTTAATATGTCATAAGACATTGCATTGGTTATGATTCTCATGATTAGAATTATGTAATTTATCTTTATAAAATATACTTATTTAATTAATTATACCGGTAATTACAGGAGAGGCAAAATCTAGATCACCAGAGAAAAGAGACAAGGAAGAAAAAAGAACAGATAAAGAAGAAAAAGAAGAAGAAGAGGAACTTGAGATCAAAAAGAGTAAAGAATCTCACAAAAGTAAACATGATAAAGGAAAGAAAAAACGAAAGGGGCACAAACGTCATGGCAAACATTCCAAGAATCACAAAAAAAATTCTCATAAATCTAATCATGAATCGAGAAGACGTAGCAAAAAACATAAAGATAAAGATAGAGAAGGCAAAAAATCCAAGCAAAAGAAGAAGAAAAATAAACATCATGATATTGAGCCAGTTGAGTTGTTAAAACGAAGTGTGTCACAGGAATCTTTGGAAAGCTCCAACAGAAGTAGAAGTGCTAGCCCTTTGCCATCTATACATACCCCGTCGCCGTCACCCTCGGAACTCGACAAATCGGAAGAAAAAGATCAACTTCCTGACCCAGATTTTCTTAAGGATAAATATGACAAGATCAAAGAAAGAAGAAGACACGCCGCTAAAGATGCTTGGGAATCACTTTTTGACTTTAAACAAAAAACTGATAAGCAAAAACAAAATACACATGTTCCAGAGAAAGAGAAAAATCAAAAATTACGTGAGACTATAGAGAAGCTTAAGGCAAAAAATAAGAAATATGATGAAACATCACTTTTTAATAGTTTGTTTACTCCAGGGGGTTCCGATAATGGTTCTAGTTCGAAGGAGTGCAAAGATTCGAATATAGATGACGAAACTGAGTTTTCTGAAGATGATACTATTGAAAGTCTAAAGGAAAAGCCTATTATTGTCAAAAAAGGTAAAAAGAGTTCAGCAAAAAATGCTTGTGCAACTGAGGCTTTAGAACAAGCTGTTAAGGATATAAGTAAATGGCTGGATGATGCACCGAAGGGTTCTGTAGTCAGCTCTCCTTGTGACAGCCCTGCTCAAACAATTTCAACTGAAGAACAAGACAGTAGTCGCTTTGATGATGAATCATCGCAGGGAGAAAAACCAACTGTCTCTCGAAAAGAGTTATCTCGTAAAAGGACTTCATCACGAGAGCCGAAAATAATGAAAAGACGGGAAATTCAAAGAACTATTGAGAGACTACAGCCAGGAAAAAGTAAAGGTAATTTACTCACTAATAAAACTTCGGAAAAAATAGAAGATATTGCAAATCTTGGTATATCAAGTAAAACTCGCGATTCAACTAAAAAAGACGAATCAAGTCCTAAATTGAGTTTAGGTTCTGTCCTACCGACTGTTGAGTTCACACTGGGAAATGACCATAATTTTAATAATGAGCAAGATAAAGCTGATTTACATAAAGGAATCACAAAGTTGACTGAAGCAAAAGAGAGTAAATCCGCTGAGAAAGAAGAAAGTAAACCTGAGGAAAAAAAAGTCGTGCCTACAAAAAAAGATGCGGAAGTTGAAACAGACCCACCTATTTTGATGAAACCTAGTCAAGAAAAAGCTACCCCAAACTTAAGTGCTTGGTTCAAAGCTTTTGGTGCTCCTAAAACAACAAATCCTTTAATTCATACAAAAAAGAAGGTTGAAGGCATAGAAGTTGAAGAAAAAACATCCGATAACAGTGACGCTAAAACAAAAAGTCCCAAGAATACGACAACTAAATATGATTCTCCAAATGATCCAAATTCGCCAAATCCTGATGGTGGAGATAGTCCTCTTCCAAGTGTAATAGCTACTCCACGACAGCGCAGAATAAGTACAGGTAGTTCAATTTCTGAAAGGTCTTCATTTAGTCAAGATTTGGATTCTCCTAGGCATCAGATGTCTCATACATCACCTTTATTAAGATCACCTGCATCCCCAAGAACTGATGACTTTCAGAAGATTACATACCCTATCATCAATGGCACTGTTCGTGCTGGATTCTATCATGATACTACTTCTGTTAAAAGTAGTCCTGAGAAGAGTTGTAGCCCAAGAGATGGGCCTCAATCTCCATATTCACCATATTCACCACATGTTTATGCCTCTAACAATAATACAGGATCAGCCACTCCAAATTATTTTGTGGATCACAACAAAAGTCCTTTGCCAACATATGGACAAAATGCACCACCATATTATGATACTTCCAAAGCTCCTTTAGTCAGCAAACTGCCGAAAATTCACGAGGATTATACTTCTCTAGGTCCAGACTCATTTCAGCAAAATAACTTCAATGGTCCGTTTTCACCTACACCATCGCCATACCCACCTACACAAAGTAATTATTCTCAACCACAAATATCTCCACAACCTATTATGTCAAACTCACAACCTGTGAGTTCTGTCCAAATATTGCCAGATCCAAAAACAGCTTTGTTCCCGGTTAAGAAAAGAACATATAATGAACCAGAAAGTGTAATGCCTACAAAGATAACTACTATAACGGATAATAAGGAGGCATTGCGATCATCTCCAATAAAAAGTGATTTTACCAAAGGCTCACAGCCATTACTTTCAAATCAAACTATACCTTCAACTTCAGTAGATGATATTGCTCTGGCCCTTAGTGAAAAATCAGAAATACTAAAATTAAATACATTACGTGAGAAAAATAATACTATGGATTACTCAGAACGACATCTATCTGAACATAGAGATAATGTTCAATATGACAACAATGATTTGTCTCGTGATGGTAAGAAAGAAATTCACCATATAGATTTGACAAAGTCTGTATGTATGACAAAGAAAGACAATATTGATATGGTGAACATGGGATACATGAATATGGAAGATAGAAAGAACAATATCAACAACATTGAATCACATGATGTTGAATTCATAAGCCGAGAACCAAAGCAAAACTTAATTCCTCAGCAAAAAGGTTATGAAATAGAAGCAATTGCTATTAATCTTGGGATAAACCACCAACAGATGCCAAAACCATTAAGTAAGCCCTCTGTTGGTTCTAGTAACATGACTCCTGCCCACATACATGAAAGACCACACAATGAAATAAGTTCAACTCAAAATATACCGCTCGCCCATCATAACCAATATGACTTTTTGCCAACAGGACAACCTATAAGCACATTCTCACTAAATGATATTGAAATAGCAAATAAAAAATTGTATGCTAATAACAATAACACGCCAACTGTCTTGGACTGTGGCAATTGGAAGATGAATCAAATGCGAAAACCTGAAATGTTACCATCAGACTATTCAGCAAATAGCTACTTATCTAACAGTGATGATAAAATCAAGTCATCAGATAATTCTATTTCAGCTGCAATAAATTACAATAAAAATGTTCAACACCAACAATTTAATAACTATAATAATGTGCATCGACAAAGTACTCAAAGAAATCATGACATACAACAAAATCTACCTGCTGAATTAAGAATTCCAAATCCACGAGGACTTCTGAAAGCTGATGCTTTGAATACATCCACATCAATGAATGATTGTGAAACACATGCAAAGAACATGGATAGTCTTGCAAAACCTCAGAAACCTGAAAAACTGGTACAAAACCTCCCACTAGTTTCAACATTACCATATAAAACACAATACAGCACTCATTCTCCACTTCCAATAGAAACTTTGCGCAATTTACCAAATATTCCTCAGATGTTGGAACGTTATACTAATGACGAAAGATATTTGTCAAGTTTTGCAAATAGTGCGACTTCGTTATACCACGATAAGACTTTTCAAATGGCGCAAATGTTCAATAAAAATATAGTTTCTGAAGCTCATCCCGCTAGTACATCTGTCAGCATATACTCGCAGCCATCTATTGTTTCGATGAGTAAGGACAACAGTATCTATAAAAGTGCTGCAAGCATAGCAAGTACACAAATGGATGCTAAAAAGAACAAAAGAAAAAGAATGTCAGACACAAAACAGACGCCAAGCCAAATTAGTCAAGCCTATCATACATCCACATGCAACAATGATGTTTTAACTTCCGTCAAGTCGACCATGATGCCCACAAGTCCCTTTAACTTTGGCACTACTACAAATATGGCTCTTAGTGGCATGTATGCTGACAATGGAGGCTTTACAATCGAAGATTTTAGGAACAGTACCAATCAATTAATGGCCGCCAACTATATGGCAGCGGCCGTAGCTCATCAACAAAGAAGTAATGAGGCTAATGCAGAGAAGCTAGTTAAACCAGCTCATCAGAACTCGAATCACCAGAGTGCGACCTCTTTTCCATTTATTGGCCATACACAAGTACGTGCTGGTTATCCATTTGTAGGAGCGGAACCATCGTCGCCGTTGTATCAACAGTATTTACAGCGTTATCAAGAAGAGCTACAGCGTCAGACAGGAGCGCAGATAATGGGACTTTACCCATCAGCTTATTCGGCACCCCTAGGCGTTCGACAACCCTATGATTCCATTAATCGACCTTCTTGGCTTTAAATTAATCTTACCTCTCAGTGAAGAGAGTATACTATTCTATGATTATTATCGATGTGACAACTGTTATAGGAAATATGTAATTTATGTTGTTTGTAGAATTATAATAATAGATTTTTTTGGAAATATTAATCAATATCCATATTGTATGAATTAATCACTGTTTAATGAGATTCTACATGACAATTTACTGTTAATAACCTGATTATAATTGCCGTGAAAAAAGTAAGTATGTAATTCTTTGCCTGTGATGATAAAACACTATACGTGTAAACTCATTATTAGTTATTAGACAAATTTATCTTCATTTCTCTGTTTCTATTTAAACATAAGATATTTGCGATCAAAAAGGCTCCCAATCTTGTAGTTTAATGTCTACAGTATTTGTATTGTATTATGTCTACACTAAGCATAAAGGCTAACCTTCGTTTCTCTGTGTTAATGTTATAGCTTAGCTATTTAGAAAATATCTTAATCAATTTGATGTATAAAAAATAAGTAGAGCAGGCCTTGCAATAAATGTAATAGATGTTATTATTTAATTTTGGCAAAGTACATCATATTTTAACTTAAAAGTTATTATAACTTTTGAAGTTATTATTATATTACAGAAAATATTAATTTTTTTTGTATTGTTATTTTAAAATTATTTTAAATTTTATAATTATTATATTTTCTTACATCAATTGTTGTGTAAATACTTTGTATTATGTTTAAAATTAATGTTTTATTAGCATTATCTAATTATTTCTGCTTAATTAATAAATAATTTAAGATATGTTTATTGAAATTAAAATTATGAAATTATTATAATAAGAAAAATTGGAAACAATCTTCATGTGTAAAAATGAAAATAAAGATTTTCAAAATACTTAATTTTTATTTTACAGCCAGACTATTGGAAATACCACACAAGGGTTTCTCGTCTCATCTGACACCTTTTTAATTTAATTTAATTCAATTCAATGACTTTGTCTTATAGTATGTTTTAATATATACATATAAATACCTATCAAAAAAAGTCACCCTGCAACTACTAAGGTGAGGTAAGTGCCGTGTGATATCCGGCTGAGTAGATTAAACCACCGTCACTTCTTATTAAAACATGTATTGCCGACCCCATTAAGAACGGGAGAATGAATGATGACCAATCATAGCTGCCCATAGGTCGGATGGGCCACATGCACTTTCCTCATTTTTTTTGTGCCGGTGCTATTTATTTATATTAAGATAGCACTAACTAGTATTAAAGAAAAGAAACAAAAAAAACTCTTGTTTAATACGTATATGAATCGATTTTGAAGAGAAAGCAAATGAGGGTAATCATCTTTGTTCTTCCTCCTGCCCTTATCCAACTCTAGTTGGGATTGGGATTGATTGTTACAAACATGTTGTCGCATGATTTGGCTACGTATTTACGACAACTGAAAATAGTCGTATTTCACGACACCTTGGTAAGAAAGAGGGTGGTCTATTTTACTCAACCGGATGCCACACGGTGGGTCAACTTACATTAGTCGCCTTTTACGACACCTCGGTAAGAAATAAGGGTGGTCTATTTTACTCAGCCGGATACCACACGACGGGTTGACTTACCTTAGTCGCCTTTTACGACACCTCGGTAAGAAATGAGGGTAATATTTCATTATGTACATTATAATCTTTGGGGTGGTACTATTCTATTCAGCTGGATACCACAAGGCATAGATAATACACTATATAGGATAAGGCGTAAAATGATTGAAATCATCTGTCTCGTTTTTTATCTGTGTTTTGACAAAAATGATGTATACCATAGACTACTAACTATATATTTACTATGGTTGTTAGGGATGTACTTGGAGTGGAAAATCGATTAATAAATACTCGATTTCTCTTTATATTAAAAAATAATCGATTTTTTCACTTCAAAATCGATTAACTAGAATCGAAAAACGATTGTTAATAACCAATTTTTTGTGACTACTTCTAAAGTTACCTTTTTAAATAATTAATTAGAATAAATAACACAAGTTCGAATAATCAATTAAAATGTGTAATTTGGCTTCGTTGGTTTCATCCAACAACGCTTATCTTGTCATAAAAATCGAGAAAACGGAGAGAAAAAAAAGAAGAAAAAGACAATAATAATTAACGTTTTTTTAAATCGACTAATATAAAAAGCGATTGTAATACACTATATAAGATATAGGACATTCTTCGGTTAACTGATGATAAAACGATATATTTTTTATAAAATTGAATTACATACTATTTTTCAAACAGTGGGAATTTGTGAGTTAACCCTTCACCTTTAATAATTAGTGAAAAAATGCAATAATATTAATAGTATTTACAACTATACATTTCAAATTGTTATATTTAATTTCTCTACAATATGACTAAAATGAACTATAACAAACATTCAACATTTACTGAACAACAGAATTTGGATGGGAAAACATCATAAAGAGGATGAAGGAGTTTACGGTCTTCTTCTCTCTTCTTCGGCTCATTAAATGTGCCATTTGCACTTAAAGACATGCCTATAGTATATACTAAGCATAATATTGGTAGGGAAGATGAAGCGGGGAATTTTCGCGTTAATAAAGCGCGTCAGAAAATTATATGGGGAGAAACGTTGTACCCTGTAATGTACACCTACCATATATGAACCTTTAATGTAGGGGCCTGTGTTGAGGGCAGACTGTCAGATTAGTAAAAATCAATCCTTCGAAAAACTCGAGCTCGTCAGATTAAGGCAAGGTAAGTTAACAGAAAAAAAAAAAACAGTGGTGTTGTAGCTAATACTATAAATAAAGTGTGAAGCGTGCAGCTGCTGAGCTTTAAAAAACAGTATAACTGTTTTGGAATATCGTGAAACCAGTTCTAAGATACGTTTTATTATTAATTCTGTAATATTAAAAAAAAACTATAGAGCTTTTAAACCATTTCTTCTTAGAAACAAGAGGACATCTCGACGAATCTAGTGAATAATAGTATCGTAAATAATAACATTTTTTCTCGCTTGCATTGCAAACGCAGCCTAAAACCCTACGAGATTTATCAAAATTATGTTATAAATATTTGTACACCTTGAAAATGTCTACAGAAAAGTCCGCGATGGTATATGTCTATCTCTTATGGATAACCCACTATAGCATTTCTTGTCATTTACTTTTTATGAAAAATAATGCCATATTTTTGAAGCAATTTTTATACAATACAACATTAATCCTTATCCAATCAAGTACCTTAAATACATTGTTGATTTAATATAGATCAATATGGCCGTTTACAGCATGTAATTTAAGTGAACATATTCGGAAATATTACAGATTTAAAATCCCGCGAGGATGCCGCCCTTCGCCCACAGCACTTCGAATTTAGCAGCGATTGGCCGCGCAACGAAATGTCGCTCTTTCAAGAGTAACCTCTAAAGAAAACATGTTTGTATTGTCTAATGACAAGAAAGCTGCGAATGTTATATATAAAGACATTCTGTAATTAATTGTAAAAATAAAATACATAGTGAAAAATGTAAAAAGTAAATATGTAGTATATGAATTTAGATATTAGATATAGCAGGAAATCTTCTTGGTATAGGGAGAGGTGAATTGTTTTTCTCCAAATTTAACCCGTGCGGCAGTTAATAAATCAATACTACTAGATCGATTTTAATAGTTTTTTTTCAATGAGTTACATGGGCTATATATTTTATACCCGTGCGAAGCAGGGGCGGGCGGCTAGTAATATAATAAAATAACGAGAGGGAAGATGAAATTCATATTCTTATCTTTCTAATCATACATAAAAAAGAGAGACAGATAATTAGTCTGATGTGCTATCTTTTTATTATCAATGGACATTTTTTAGGCTGGCTACCCTACTCTAGTATAAAACTCTATGCAAAATATACTATATAAGAATTACAAATTAGCCTAGCCTTAAAACCATAGACAATTTAATCAATTGTCAAAAGCTAGTCGCTCATTACCATAGACTAGTCCATTATCGTCTACATAGAGATCGTCTACGTCGTCATTTGTCGGTTTAGTTTTTGTCTCTTTCGCGTCCGTATCGACTCTCTCTTGAGTGTCTCGAATGTGACATGGCGTCCATCAAGATATATCACGGCCTCCTGTAAAACTGTTTTTAATGACAGTGGTATAAAATAGCATTTTATTTCAGAGGCCGTAATAAATCGTACAATTGCATTGATGGTAATGCATGCAAGGAAACCTCAGCGAATAAGCGATGGGTACGATACGTTTTCAAATGCTTCGGCTTAGCAATCTGTAGATGGCGGTCGCCGATTCAGTTTTACTGTAACTCGATTGTAGGATTAATCATTTTTATTTGTTTCAGGTACTTTGAGAAGCACCAAGCCCATCCGTATCAGGTAAGACTAAATCAAGAAACGTTATGGAGGCTATCGAATATATGCTGAATGATTTGCTTGTAAATGGCTCAGTAAATTTATGTACTTCTCTGCGTATTATCTCCGTGACTCCGTCCATTCTTGTCTTATTTTAATAATTTGCTATTCACCGCATATTCCTTTATACACTAGTTTTTCAGAGTCATAGAAAATAAGAAGAACCAACAACGTAGTTACATTCGTTTGTTTTATATTTTATAATACTTAAGAGTATTAAAACTTTGATTTACTGTGTTTCATCTGAAATTAATATCAGTTTGTTTACTAACTGGTTTTTAACATCGCCATTACCTTAAAGTTATAAATAAATTATAATGAAAACATAATGCCTTGACTAGTAATATCAACAAACAGGTGTGTGGTACCAGATGTCAGATTGGTGCCCCAATTTATAAATTGCTATATATATTTAATATATTACTATTTTTAAAATGGTTTTCAATGTTGTAATAACTGATGGTTATTAAATCTCATCTAAAAAAATATGCTTTTAAATGTTTTAGATGTGTCTTTACATTTATTACTAAATAAGTAATACAATTAACTTAAATTGTTTTGTATGTTATTCAGAAGTACAATTCTAAGAGAGTTGCTAATGACTACGGTACTTCTGACAACCGCTACACACCACTTAGATCCCCTAATGGCAATGTGGTACATGGACACAGCACACATGGAGGACACACAGGCCACTCTGGTCATGCCCACCATCATTACAGCCACATGGGTGAAGAGAGAGAATATATTACATCAAGAAATACCTATATCCAGAAAGGTTCAGAAAAGGAGAGAGATAGAGACTATAAACCCTCTAGAAATAAGTATACAGGTAAAGCTTTTGTTTTATATTATCAATTATATATTAGTAGTGGTTGTATAAGTAAGTTTTCACTTTACTGCAGAGTATTTATTTATTATTATTATTATTATTTAAGAATTTAATAACTTCATTTAGTTATGTTTAAATATATATTTCAGTGCTATTATTTCACACAAATATCTTTGATATGATGAATGCTTTCATATGTTTTTTGATATCATGAATGCTTTCATATATGAATGTTAGTTTATTTTTTGTTATTTATTTCAATAAAGAATTATTTCAAATATTACTTAGTATTTGAAAACCTAAGTCTTTGCATAACTTATGCTGCTAGTGATCACATATGCACCTGCAACTTAGTTTCTTACAATTGGTAAAATTCAAATTTAAAATATTCTGTATTCAAATAAACTTGTTAATAAATGCTTTGAATCATCATCTCTCTTGCTGTTTCAAGAAGCTGCTCTTGCCAGAAAGAGCCAGCAAAAAACATGGCAATTGATCTTCTCAATTATTATTTATGTATGCAACTATATGCAACCATATTGTATATGGTTGAGCAGTAGCCATATCAACTCATTCTTATCGTTTATATAATTCTCGACAAACATGGATACACGAAGTTTTCTGTACACTAAGCTTTGTGTATCCATTTCTGTTACTGTTTTAATGTTAGGTTCTTAAGGTGTTAGAGTGGAGATACAGTTACAGAAAATGTAGTGTAAATAATGTAGAAAATGTAGTGTACTGCTTGCTACCTTGGGCTAGACAGAGGATTCTAAAATGTTCACAGAATTAAAGTGGCAAAAGTTCATGTGGCTTGGCTTATATTATAATTGGTGGGTTTGTACTGGAGCTTAGTTGAAGAGAGAGGTGCTATCTATATATCTAAAATATTATAATTTCATATTTATTTATTTAATAGAGGACTGCCCCTGCTTCGCACGGGTATAAAATATATATCCCATGTCAGTCAGTGTAAAAAAATGATTAAAATCGATCGAGTAGTTTTGATTTATTCATTACTGCCCGTGGCCCGCACGCGTTAAATTTGGAGAAAAACAATTTCTTTTCACTATACCAAGAAGATTTCCTGCTATCTTTGGAATATCTAAATTCATATAGTACATTTTTACTTATTTACTTTTCCATTTTCCTTATGTATTTTATTTTTACAATTAATTACAAAATGTATTATATAATGCCATATTGATCTATATTAAATCAACTATTTATTTAAGGTACTTAATTGGATAAGGATTAATGCTGTATTGTATAAAAATTGCTTCAAAAATATGGCATTATTTTTCATAAAAAGTAAATGACAAGAAATGCTAAAGTGGGTTATCCATAAGAGATAGACATATACCATTCCAGACTTTTCTGTAGACATTTTCAAGATGTACAAATACTTAGTACATTATTTTGATAAATATCGTAGGGTTGCGTTTGCAATGTAAGCGGAAAAAAATGTAATTATTTACAGGAACCTCAAAAATTACAGTATTTCTTTAATCCGTATTGAATGTTATTATACATACAAACCTTCCTCTGGAATCACTCTTATCTATTAAAAAAAACCGCATCAAAATCTGTTGCATAGTTTTAAAGTTTTATGTGTACATAGGGATATAGGGACTTGTTTTATAATATGTAGTGATTTAATGGTACAAAAGCAGCAAGCGAATTAAGTTACATTAAAATGAATTGTGTAACAGTTTATTAATTATTAAATGATTTGTTTAATGTTATCAAATATTATAAGCGAATTTTCAATTGCATGATTTTATTGTTTTTTGTCATTTTTGTTTTTTGCTATTATGTATAATTCACTTGTTATACATGTTTTTCAGATGTCAGATCGCCAAAAGAAAAACGAAACAAAGATGGTGAGAGGGAAAAAAATCACCATGAAAGATGTGAATTGGAGAAAAAGAATCGGACTAGTGGAATGAACAGTAGTGTTAATAGAAGTAGTAAATATGACAAAAGAAATATTCCATCATCAAGTGCGCCTGCAGGAAGTGAGTGGTCCGAACATATTAGTTCATCTGGAAAGAAGTATTATTATAACTGTATCAGTGAAGTGTCACAATGGGAGAAACCACCTTCCGTGTCACTAGAGTGGGACTCAAGAAGAACTTCATCCAAAGATTCTACATATTTGTCAAGAAACAGTAAGTTTTGTAAATTTTTTTAGCAATATGATTGAATTGAATGCCTGGAATGTAGGTCTCTTTATTTGTTATACACCTTGCATAGTGTAAAACTAACTCTTACCTGCAACTTTGTCTACTTCGGCTGTTGTCCTGAAATAATCAGTATCTTCTGTCACTACCTAACCATGCAAATATATCCATTACAAAAATCAGATAGATCCAGTGGTTAAATTGCAATTCCTGAATCAAAAAACCTTGATAGGATAATAAATAAATAAGAAACTATGAAGCTGTTTTTGGTTTTAATAATAGATTTTGTTTCTTAATGTATGTTAGACCTGTTGAATTAACAAGATTTCTATAGCCTATATGTTACCCCAGTGCATAAGGAATAATTATGCTAAATTTAATTGAAATTGATTCAGCAGATTTGCCGTGAAAACGTAACAGACTTTCGCATTTATAATATTCGTAAGCATTAAATTGTAAACTTATCCATTCAATAACTTTATTAAACATTATTGATTCATGGTATCTATCTTTTGCTAATTTACTGAATGTTGTTATTTTTTATCTACTTTGGTTTCCGCCATTACACTCTTCCTTATCTCGCATTACGAGAATTGTCACAGTAGTAAATTTGCCTACGTCGAAATTTGCACCAGAACTACATAGAGCTATATAAAAGAATGCATTTAATGATAAAGCGAATGTTGAAGTTTCCTGTCCTATTTTATTATTCATTAAAATCGCAAGAAAAAAGAAAGTGGTATTTTGAAAATTTTATTGAAATCTATATTCATCATCACAATCATAGTATAGATGTGGCATGAAACCAGAAACATTCAAAAAATTCTAAATGATATACAAAATAAAATTAAATTGTGTATTTATACATTATAACAGTAGTAATTTGATATATTTAGTAGCTACTTGCGTAATAAAGAAATAAATATAAGCATTCCACAGTGTTCCCAAATAACGATAAGTATTGGTAAATATAGACAACTTTTTTAAGATGTTGCCAGTAAAATCAAATTCTAATTAGGATATTGTGTGTTATTGAATTTATGATAATTATCGAATTACAATGGTTTACCCAAATATTGACACAATTCCCTATTATCGACAATTCAAATTCCAGTTTATTGACACCCTTCAGTTTTCATAAATATTCAAAAATACTGATGAAAACTAAGTAAAGCATGCAGATAGTTACCTTATTTATGTTTTTATGTATTAAAAGAAACGATTACATAGCTAAAACAATTTCTTTATTTTGTATAATAGTAGTAATAATTTTTTTTTGTATTCTGTTAGATGTAAGAAAATAATCAGTTTTCGAAATAAAAATTTAACTAAATAATAATTTCCTTAATTTGTTGACTTCAGTTATGTTTTGCCTTATTTGCTTTCTTCTGGGTCTTATTTACTTTTTTTTTGCTCTTTCATTTTTTCTCTCTCTTCTTTTCTTTGTCTTATCCCTTCAGCTTTTTTCTTAAATTTTAATTTTTTGATTTTCCTGTGCCTTCCAATCAGCTGAGGTTAAAACAAAAGGAGCACTTTTGAAATTTTTGACATAGCAATGCCCAATTATCGACACTAATGTCCATAACTGGTAATTCCAAATTGACACCAGTGTCAAAAATTGGAACAATGTTATATACAAGTTATATCAGTAGTTAAATGAGTTTACAAGTTTTAGAAATATCAATACAAAACTTTAACCATTCTGTGACCTTAGTTTTCCAAAATCCTAGTTATTGACATGGATGTCAATGTATTTGTTTTTCTGGTATTAAATATCACTATTTAGATTATAGACTTTGAATAGGAACATGCTAAATCAATAATTATAAATTTTTATTAACTTATCTTTATTTTATTATATTATGTTTTATAATTTTTTTCCTAACCTATACACTTTTTATTCAGTATTAATTTACTTAACAACATTAACCTGCCCAAGTAATTGCAGAATTGTTCATGAAAATATAGGAATTATATTTAATTATAACCTAATTATTAATAATAACCTCTTACATGATGAAAAAAAACAAATAAATTATGAATTATGTTTTTTATTAAAAAATATAATTTAATACATTTATTTTTATTAAAAGTAAAAAAATGGAATAAAGGGTAGAAAAACTACAATTTATAATTTTAATCATCTTCTTCCTCATCGTCGTCGTCTTCCGGCTACTGGTAAATTTCAAACTGATCTTCATTATCGTCTTCAACGACATTTGTCTCAAGTTCTTCCATGATTTCGAGGTGAAAGGTTCGTTAATGTCGCTCTGATTTGGTAGAGCATTGAGATAAGCTTGCCCATTCCATTGGCCACAAGCTAAAGAGCATTGCAAGCCCGCTTTCCTGCATCCCCACACACAACCACTCTTGCAGTTGCAGAAAATTGTATTTAAAAATCTTCTGGAGGAGGTAGTAAAATTGTCATGATAGGCTTCAGAAAATCGTTTCGCATTGCCCAACCCCACACCTGGGGTTCCAAATCGCATGCCCTAACCAAGTATGAATTTGATAATATACACGACCTAAAGTGATTCTGTGACCGCGCGCTCTCCGTCCTCTATCTCGAAAACAGTTCACCGTATAAAAAATGTTTTTAAACAAAATTTGTAAAGAATTTTGTATTCTACAACATTGATAATAAATATAAGCAGCAAAAACCCATAGAAAATGAGATATTTACAAAAAAGCGCAAAAACAAATTTTTGTCACCTTTGACATTGAAATTTAATAGTTGCGTACACTCTACTGTAGGTTTTGAGACAACTTTTAGGGTGTCAATATAAAAGTATTTACAAACTTACAGCTGGGTATCTCAAATTCCAAGATTCTTACCTAATTCAAGCTTAATTGACTAGACTAGTGGTTGGAGAGCCAAAGCGGGGATTTTCCGCGTTACTAAATCCCGTCAGAAAATTATATGGGGAGAAACGTTGTACCCTGTAATGTACCCCTACCATGTATGATCCTGTAGGGGCCTGCGTTGAGGGCAAACTGTCTAATTAGTTAAAAAAAATCGATCCTCCGAAAAACTCGAGCGCGTCAGATTAAGGCAAGGTAAGTTAAGTACATGCAGAATAGCTTAGATTTCATTAATCTGATGATTTAGGCGTGGAAACATAAGGAAATAGGCGAGTCACAAAGATGTAAAAAAAAAAACGTTACTTCGAAATACTCGAGCGGGATCAAACTTTTTATTTTGAAGGAAATTTTTTAAGGATTACGGTAAAAATATAATCTGACGATTTTGATGGGGTTATGTAGCTAAAACCTAAATAAAGTGTGAAGCGTGCAGCTACTGAGAACTGTAACTGTAGGCTTTAAAAAAAATGTATAACTGTTTTGGAATATCGTGAAAATCGCAGATTCGTTTTATTTTTAATACTGTAATATAAAAAAAAAAATTATAGAGTTCATAACCATATCTTCTTAGAAACAAGAGGAAAACGAAATTGATCAAATAGAAACCAATTTCGATGCCGAATCTAGTGAGGAAGAGGATTAAACTTCTTATTTTAGTATTTTTCATTTATATTTATTCAATAAATAGTAAAAAAAGACAACATTTTTTTTAATTGTCAGATCAATGATATTTCTACACATTATTGTCAGATTATCATTTAGAATGATAAGCACATCCCGTTGAACTGTCTCTATAAATATCTGACGCGCTCTGGGATTTCTAGGTCACATTTTCAAATCTGTCATGACTTTTGACCACGTCCAAATCGTCAGTCATTTGAATAGGACACTTTTTCGAGTTTACTTAACATTCCCTCTGAATATCTGACACGCTCGAATAACTTTTTTTTCTTTTTTTTTCTACCGCTTTTTACGGCTACCCTCATCTAATTACTCGTCAGAATAATATCGCTTCGTTATCAGAAGGACATAGCGTGTATACATTATGAATATCGGATGCACTCGAGTATTTCCATCTAACTGTTTTTTTTTTTTTTACATTTTTGTAAATTTGTACACCTTTTCCTCCACACTAAAATGAAAAACTGAACATAAACATTCCTTCCTTTCAGGACTTAATCTTCACAATCCTGTAGGTCCCCATGACACTTTAGTCACATTTAGCATCCTCCCGTCCCCCTCCCCTAGGACTACTATAGAGAATTTTAGACTTTCAAGATATTAAAAATAGTGTTTAGAAACAAAAAAAAATTCATTAGTTGTATGGCTTTTGATCTTAATCTCTATGGGACTAAATAAAAAATATCACAATAAATGTCAATTATTAGTCATTCTTTTCGTATTACTTTGTTGCCATAGACTACTTACTAAAAAGTTGTTGCGTTCATGAATGTGTTTGTCGAAACGTCTAACAGAGGTAATATAAATGATTGAATGCTTTGACTTCAATTCTTAGCTTGTACCTAACCTCAAACTATAATTATATCTGTTATAGTTCTCCCATAGAAATTAAATAAAATATAATTGATGGTACAATAGCAAACAATTTTCTACTAAACAACACAAAAATTCTTAGTGTAATGTATGGGTCCAAAGATGTATGAAATGATGGCAGCCTCATATTAGTTCTGGCTTTATAATATTAGTAAGGATTGAGTGTTATTTTGGTATGATATGAATAATACAAAAAGAATGAGACAAGAATGAATATTGTTTACTTTAAATGTAGTTTCATTTAGTATGCAACAATGTTAATATATTTCTCTAAGTTATTAAATAACTACAGATGACTATGATATGTCACTTATTGTTTATTACTTTTCAATATGGGTTTATAGTCAATATAAAAACACTTTTAATATTGGTAGATCGCGATAAAAGATCAAGTTCAAGGTCAGGCCGCAGAGAACCAGAAAAGCCAAATAAACGGGCGAATAGCACTTCAGATAGATATTGGAGTAGCGGAAGAGACGAGGACAGTCGTGATAGAACGAGACCGAAGCGACCAGCGTCACAACATGATGGAAAAGGTGCATTTCTAAAATGTTTGAATAGTCAGTACCACAATGATTTTATTTGGTCAGTCTTATCAACAAACAGTAAATAAATAAAGCAAAAAAAGTTTGTATGACCAGGATCAACATGCAAGCAGGATTGATAAGATGCTAGGTAGACAGATGCCCGCTTACATCACCATACAGATAACCTTTGATAAGCAATAGGTATATTTAATCTCAAGGCTGATATGTGATATTGATTAATTTATTATTTTTATATATCAAAAAATGAAAAGAAAATAAATATAACTTTTCTTTAAATAATTACAAAAAAATTATTTGTAATAATGTATTATTAAGCATCTGTTTGCCCTTATATTTATTATTTTTGTTGTATAAAAATGGTGAATTATAAATACGTACATTTATAGAATAAATATATGTCAATGCTAAAACTCTATTACCAGTTCCTCACTCAGTTCACTGTCATTAATAGACAGAGTGAATCATCTAACTTTTCAGCATATGATTTGTTCTGGTTTAAACAAGGTGATTTTTTTTCCAGAATCTTCAATACAAACTACTGTTGAAGATTTTGGAAAAAATCAAACTAACGGTTATTTTTGTTGCCAATCCATCGAGAAATGTTTTTTTCGTGTAGAAGCGGCAGTATTGTGAATGAAAAATTACGTTTTCAAATATTTTATCCAAGAATACTATAAACACAATAGCATGTATACATACAGACATAAATCTTAGTTGCTAAGGTTTCTAGTTGATTAAGTAGAACAATTCTGAGGTATTTCCATAGGTAGATAGTCCAAGTATGAGAAAGAGTTAAGTTGATAAATATAGATTAATTACATAGTAATCAGGAAGTGTGTCTTTGAATAACGCGTGTTTCCAGGAACCACTAGAATTCCATTTTGGTCTTTAAAAAATTGGGCTTTAGACAACTTAGTGTATCTTAACCCATAATAAAGTGAGTTTTTGCTTGATCTAATGTATGACTGATTAGTCAATACGTCATAGAGAGGGTGGCCAGAAGTTACTACTGATCAACTTCTAAAAATTGGAACCTCATCACAGCACCTCAAATCGCTATCTCTATAGTCATAATAAAAATGTATTTGTATGTATGTAAATTTGTGTATTTTTGGATGCAATGTTTTTATCATAAAATTTATCTAATATGCATGGGGTTTGAACTTTCCAAATTACACTTATTTCAGATGGTCAATCTTTACAAGATATGGATATATCGCCGGACAGAAGCACCCCGCTCTCAGAGATTTCATACAGTGCACGGGAGAACATAACTCGCAGCGATGTTAATGCGGTCCCGCCTGTTGTTGTATTAGACAACTCTCACCAACCAGTGAGTATTCCATTGGCATTAAAGTTGTTTGAAGACGATTAAGTTCCAAGTACATATGTAACTTTGGAACTTAATCCTCTTTGTAGCTTCTAAGTACATATTTTAGAACATAACATTTTTATATTTACATGATATTACATTTATAATTGAAACACATTCCAAGAAAATTTGTTTAATTAGGCATTTTTTTTCTATTAGAGCTACAAGTTTATAACTGTTTATTAGATTACTCAAACATTTTGTTACTATTATGGTAGTAGTTTTTCATCTATAAAATGTAATTTTTTGATTTTGTAAATAAAATTCAATAATAATATATTTAATAATAAATTTAAGATACAAGGATTATTATAGAAAACATTAATTATTATATGCCTTGCCGAAACACACAGCGTTATAATGAAGAAGCAGTCTGAATTTTTACCTTTCCTGAGCTAATATTTTGTAAAACATACCTGTTTGTCGCTGGTTTCGGCTTTTTGGTACCTTTGAATCCAGCTAGGTGGCGCTATTGTGCTCAATATTGGCGCCATTATGATCTGTCAGTCTCATAGCGTTTTGGATTTTTGCCGCGTAAGTTGGAAAATTTTCACTCTTTGGAAATTTTTTATTTCAGTGCTTATTCATTATTTATTGAAGTTATTTCGGTCAAAAATCATCTTAGGCCGTACTACAATTACTTTTTTAAGAAGTTTCGTCAGTATAAGTGGCATCATTTTGTATTAATTTAGGTAGTTAGTTCATTTGGTGCATTCTCTTCGAGGCAAATTCTAAATTCCATTACTCGTGTGTTTGCCATTTTACGTGACACTGGCAGAGTGATTTGCGCTCAATTTGAGCTGTACAGGCCATAAACAAGATAATTATAATTGATTGTGATGGATGAGGATCCTAATAGGCATCCTGGAGAACAAGATGTTGCTCCGGAGGGAGGGCATAGTGCTCAGAGCTCAGGCTCTCAATCGTCATCCAATTCTAAATTTTCTAGTGTATAAATTATATAATGGTCAAAAAAATATTTTTTTAATTTAAAATTTTTATTGAGGTTTGTTAAGTTAAATCATAGATATTGTGTTTTATATAATTCCTTATTGACCTTCAATATTAGTTCCTATTATAGTGGCTGACAAGACCATGAATGAATGAAAAATGAATGAATGAATATATAATATATAATCTGATGATCCTTTTCATTTACACTATGTATATATACATAATGTTTCTTACTCCTTTATCACAAAGCGTTTTCTACCTTGTGTACCTTCACCAGCAGAAATCAAACAGGTCTTCGGCACATAATAGCTGTTTTATTTTGTGTAAAACAGTACTATTTTCTGTTTACAGAGCGGTTCACTATTAGCCGCAGCGCTGCCGCGTATCCTGAGCGCACCTTCAATGGTGACTATGGTGTCAGCGAACGTGGTAGGCGGGCCGGTGGCGGGGTCGTCGGGCGTCGCCAACAACAGCGGGTCGCCCGGCAGCGGCGCCGGGACTCCGCACCGGGACGCCGGGCCGCCCACGCCCACGCACTCTGAGAACACAGACCCGCACGCGCCCCCGATACATCTCGAAAACGCTCTGCCCAGGAAAAGTGAGTATTTTATTTAACCAAATATGTGGAAGGGCTTTTTTGAAGTAAAACTTCCGTATGTCAACCTGGGGAGTATGCTTGAATTTGAATGTGAATGTGTGCTATTTTACCACCTCTGTGGGAGGGCTTTGTTTGAGATTTGTTTGTCTAGAAAACTATTGTATAAGATGACTCAGTTTACAGGTTAATATTTTTTTATAACACTCAAAAAGAAATATAGATTTTTTTTGCAATATTCATGATAATATATAATGATTATGCGGAAAGCAGAACATATTTAGTATACTCTGTTATATAATTTCGACAGTGGTTACGAATTTTAATAATTTGATGTGCATTTACTCAAAAACTTCAAACTTGGAACTTTATGAAAAAAATAATAGTTTACTTTGACTGATAATAATTTGATTTTTGCGTATGTATGGAAATTTTACATTTTGTTGCAAAAACAAGATGTACGTCAAGTTATGTTATCTATTTAAGCATTTTTGGCAATATAAGTTAGGTTAATGGAACTTCTCTATTCTTAAACACTATTCGCTAGCGCAAACTATGTCAAATATTGCTGAATGTAGATAAGAAGATGAATGATTATGTTAATACTTACAACACATGAATGTGTTTGTACTGAGCGAGTCTTAAGGTGCTGGATTTGCTTGCCGCACCGAAAAACGTATCGTCAGCAAACCCTCTACGAAGTGGACTGCTGACTTTAAACAGGGGGGCCGTTGAATCCAAGCTGAATGGGATTGTGTGGTTGATTCCGTAAAGAGATCACTGCTCCTCCGTGGACGTCTATAGGTTGAGGAAGAAGAAGAATGTGTTTGATGCTAGCTTCGTGCAGTGTACCAGCGTATCGTATATGACGACCACCTAACATGTGAATGTTTACTAGTGGAGTGCCTGGGCAGCTACTCGTCGGTAGTGGGGTCGTTACAGCATTCGACGCCCATGCTGACCCCGTCGCTGGTCAATTACGTGCGCACGGACCTCACCGCTCATGTCAATGGATGGCCGGCCGACATTCTTGATAAGCAGGTAACTGGCAATATTTAGCGTTCAATTTTTATTTTATTTTCTTTTTTATTTTTATTAAGACGTTAAGATGTCATTACAATAAACACAGATTCATAAAATGATGTAGTGAAAAAAAACCAGCAAATTACAATAAAGGCCGGTACGTTGAAAAAGTTAGAGAAATTAATATAGAAAAAAAATACAAATAAGCATTAAAATTAAGTTGATTTATCTATACATTTTATTAATAATCTAGAAAATATTAAAAACAATACATTAACAAAAGATTGACGTATAACTATAACATGCACTAGTCCGAAGAAGTCTTGATAGGTTAAGTTAGTAACAATTTAGATTTATATAGCCAGAACGATTCTACCACCGGTTCGGAACACAGTCATGCTCTGAGGAACTGGCAAGAAACTCAGACGTTGCTTTTATAAGAAATATTAATTAGTTGACCTTAGATTCTAATAACACAAAACATTTAATGAGGGTAGGGAAGGATATAATAAAACAAAATAGGTCACCCGAGCATGTCTACCTCCAATGCAAAACTGTGTACACAGTTGAAAATTTAAAAATAATTGTTCAATAAACCGAAATTCTATAAACTCAAAAAAAAACAGGGATATCTGTGTGGATAAACTGGCCTTTATTGAGTTCTTTATCATCAGCATTATTATCTAAGTCATTTCTTTTGTTATTTATACAGCTGCTTTTGGAAAGTATTGTGTTGTTATCTTTTATGATATTTTTTGCACTAATTGATTTTATAATAAATAGTATAAAAAAGTTAATGTCTCTGTTCAAGGCACACAAGTTTACAGAGGAAGCCTACCAGCTGGGCTGCCTACAGTGTACGCGAGTGTCGGCCGAGCTAAAGTGTGCGCGTTCAGTCGTGCGCCACACCGAAATTCAGGCTACCCTGCAGGAACAAAAGTAAGCTCAATTTATTACACCATATTAACCCCCTTACGCGTAAATTACTTAATTTTATACTATTATTGAACATTTGAACATAAAAGTGGATTAGCCACAAACAAAAAACAAAAAAATTGTGGATTATCCATGAGACAAAGAGACATGATGTCGCGGTCTCTGCTGTTTTACGCGGCACACGTGGCTAAAGCTCTCAGCAGGCGAGTTTTTTTTACAACTGAACGACCTATTTAACACAACTTACATAAAACTGTAATGCATTATTAACCTAAACTTTCTTGAGGAACTGGACTACCTTTTAGTAAAAATCGTACAACAATAGTATAATATTATCAGTAGATTCTGAAAAAATCGAACACATACACGCTGGAGCCGTTTCCGAGATTCGGAAAATATATTTACATATAAAATAAATAAATAAATATATGGGACACTTCACACACGGTCGTCTGTCCCCAAAGTAAGTAACTTAATACTTGTATTATGGGTGACAGATAACTGGTGAATATATACTTATATATTTTTTAAATACATACTTAAATACAAAAACACCCAGGTTTAAAGACGAACAAATTAATTTATAGAAAATGTTGGCCCTCGGCGGGAATAGAACCCGCGACCCGCAGAGCTGAAGGCAGGGTCATAACCCACTGCTCCAACAGGCCAGTCAATTTTAATTCGATTCTAACCCCCTCATATATATACATATATGAGGGGGTTAGAATCAAACCTAGCTATATCCACAGTTATTAAAAAGGATTTAGCTATTTTTGATTCTGATCCCCTCATATATAAGATTAATGCCCGGTTTCACCAACCACCCCTAAACTGTCTCTTTACTAGGGGACACCTAACTATGTGACGTTTTTTTTTACCATAGTAGTGCGTCTCTTGCTATCGGTATTTACGATTGATAAGAAATAAAAACGTTTTGTGTAAAATTCTAATTTATACTGTTTATTAAAAATATGGGAAAGCAGTATATCTTCTATGGTATTTCTTTAATGCAATATTAATTATTTTTGATCAAAATTTTATGTATAATGGTACTCTACGTTGATTTTTACTCTGTATTTTAAAAGTATGCTGTCAAATTGATTTCTGTGCCGACTACACGAGGCCAGGTTTTTTTTGCTTTCATTCATAGACGACAATTGTTGTGTTCTCTGATTTCTCATGGTGTTTAATTTTTCAGTTTCTTTTCTTTCGTTCTTAATTCTCGATTAAAATGGCACAAAAAAAGGCTGACGATCGATTTAAATATTCCAAATAGGGCTCAATCTTTTCTAATAAATACAACACTGTTGATTTATATAACCTATATCTCCTAAAAAAGTCTACTTCATCAAAATTCATAAAATAATTTGGCCGCTTTCGATAAAGTTTCACGTCAAAAAACGTGTCAATAGTATATAATATGTATCCATTAATTCAAATAAATCTCTGTCCATTTTCGTATTGTAATTACTCTTATAGTTGTGTGTCGGGTAGGGGGGTCGATAATCAACTCGTTAAATTTAAGAGTCCCCTAAGCGATTAAGTAACCCCTAAATGTTGGTGAAACGAAAACAGTCTCCTAAACGTCCCCTAAATACACATAGGGGTATCTTAAATTGTAGGGGATGTCGGTGAAATTGGGCATTACACGTTTAAATATTAAAGATATGTATAGATTGAACAAGATTAATAAATCATCCGTGTACTGTTGTTGTTGTATTCAATGTGTCCTTTGGTTGTTCAAGGATTATGTACCTACGGCAACAAGTATGCCGGTTGGAGGAGCTGAAGTCGCAAAACTCGTTCATGTCGGAAGACTAGGGTCCGTGGTGGGGGGCGCGCCCGCCGCCGCCCTCCACCGATGAGCCGAGACCACGCTATGATCTCTACTACCGGCCGAGACAGAACATCCCCCTCACCCCCCGCTCCCCGCCCGCGAACGACGAGCCCACCGCACCACCCCCCGTGCAAATTATTCCTGCTGGTGTCTTTCTATGTAATATAACTAAATAACTGAAGTCTTATGACACTTAATGTTACATTTTAAGCGGGCGGTACTGTGATCGTCGATCCAAGATGTCGTTTCATCTTTCACGGGCGATTTGGATTTAACTCACTCGTCGCGCATTATTATTAATCTGTCAAACCATTCTTGATGTAATTTCACCGTAATGTGGACATCGTTTATGTAGGTAGGTTAAGTAGTGCGAGCGTTATTTGAAAAAGGAATAGTGCACGTATATGCGATTCTTCATCTTTACACGTTAATTGGGCATTTGACGCTATTTTTAAAGTTATGATTGTTTATATTAAGTATATTGATGTATAGAATTTTAAATACTTTGAAATTTAGCAGTAAAAAAATAATTTTAGATTCATTAAATTGTGTGTTATACTTCATTATTCCCTAATAGAATATACAAATGTTACATATGTGCTCGTTAATAGTGATATTATACTTTCAATGGGACAAACATTTATTTGAGTTTTGGTAGATAGCAAATAGATTTAACTAGTTGTTGCATATACCAGCAAAATTATCGGTTTCAAGTCTTTTAAATTAACTTTCACATTGTATAACTTAGAGATTAATAGTATGACGTAATTTAGGGTGAGTGTTTAAATATATTAAACTAAGATATTGCCGAGAATGATAATACATAAAGGATAAGTCCGCTTATTGACTAAGTGTGGCTGAATTTCGGATTTTACAAAAATCGCTGATATTCTTATATTTTTTTCAATTAACGTCAGTTACGTTTTGTAGTAAAAATTTACAAAGCGGCTTCAATATCTGAACTTAATTTGAAAGATGTATCAAAAATTCCGAAGGCAATCGCAAAATCTATCCTTCTAAATTTTTGGTATGTATTTCGATACATTTTATATAATATGGTTTAATATTATAACACGAAAACACCATTACAATATAACTGTTTCTTTCCTTGTGTGCTAGTGTTAAATGTTCGTCAATGTTTTCACTGTTCCTGCGCCTTGGTTTATTCCAGATATCTGTTCGTCAATCAGCCAACGTACGTCTAATGTAACTTGTACAATGTGTGCATTGCGATTGTTGCAATTATTCTTATTAGCAACTGTTAATATTACCTTTGCGAAATGTGTATGTGTGTACGTTGTGAAATCCACGTATACATTTGAATATAGCAGTAACTGTAACAGGTGTAAGGAAAATTAATACCGACTCCTATTAACTGGAAGTTCGTGAAATTATTTTTAAAAAAAATATTTTAAAAATACAATAGTTATATTTTATGTGTGTGTGACACTTTTTAAATAATACACATAAAATTTTAACTTGCAATAGTTCAATCACATTTTAAAATTTAATTTTAATTTATTTAATTAAAAATTGTGTTTTGATTTCTGTCAAGTAAGAAATAATACATTCCTCAAATGAGCGTAGTTTCAAAGCACTAGTAGTCTTTCTTTTAAATATGGTATCTTTTTTTTGTGCAATAATAGTTTTACTTACATAAAACCAAATATAAATTTTGGGGAAAATAGTTAATGCGATATTTCTATGTCGCCAGTATGACGGAAATCATAAACAATAAGTTAAATAATATTTATTTGTAAATAACTTGTTATGGTCGAGGTAGTAATTGCTGTTGCAGTCGTCGTCACTAACATCTTGTTGGCTAAGTTGTAGTTATTCTTGATAAAACTATATTTTAGCTGATAGCATAATATTTGCCAGCAGAATGCCTGTGACTTTCGTAATTGAGCTAAATTGTCTATCATGTCATAATATATTTTCCATCACACCTAAGATATTTTATTTATATTTGAGTATTTAATTAATATAGACGTATTTGAAAGTATATAGTGAACGTTTCTTACTCCTAATTTTTCTGAATTGGCCATCGATACATCAGTTGGTATGCATCAAAACACCTCATATTCATTCATTCAGTATTGGCAGATCAAAAGATAGGAGACCACAATATATATTTCTAGTATATTATTTATTTATTTTTTGTGGCTTCCGTAATGACGAAGCATATTGTATTTTTTTTAATAGTTTATTTTATATTTTTACAATTTATTTTCTAAAACAAACATATAACCAAGATATTAATTATCCTGTTATCGTTAAATTCGGAATTTCCCTTAAATTAACAACCACTGCTACAACTTCGTCCTATTCCGTGTGAGGTGAATATATATCTATCAACTGGTGCTTTGATTGTACCGAACATTATAAGTACTTTGTATCCAGTCAATCTATATAGATTGACTGGATTGGATCTATATAGATAAAACATTGATATATGTCAACCCAGTCAGGATTGACATATATCAATGTTTTATTTAATGTACGTATTCTGACAGTTCAGAATATCACGATATTTTATGATTACGGTTGTTTTAAGGACAGTATGTAATCATTCGCAATATTATAAGATAAAAATCACATTCATGCATTGCGATTGCTAGAAAGTGACCAGTGAGCGGGCCGATTGCGAAAATAATTGCAATAATAAAATATAGGATTAACAGTTGACATAAAAGTGAAATTTTAATGCGCTTGTTTTCATCACAGCGCACCTGTAGTCGTAATGCAATCAAAGCATGTTTCGCTTTGATTGCATTACGACGTGCGAGTTAGCTATGTATGTTGTAGAATGTTCCGTAAAGAATGTAAAACGCCCTATAGTACATCTATCATGAACTAAAAAATAATTTTAAGTCGTGCTGAAATTATGCAGTTTAAAAAAAAAAACTTATTTATTGACCTTTTTGTACTTTCCTGTACATGACGCCCGTAAATTAATGTTATTTGTGAGGATTTTGCTTTATCCTATTTCTTATTTGATTTTTTTTAGTGTTTGATAGATGTACCTTTAGCCGCTGTATAAATAAATCTGGTCGGAGATGATGTAAGAGAGGTCTCATTCCTTTTTACTTGTTATAAGTATTAAGTTAAGCAAAAGGTAAATTGTAATATTTTTGCTATTTTTTTTGTTACTATTGATTCGTTCTATAGTACTACTTAGTAAAATATATCACTGTGAACACTGCGTCAGTACTCGTTATATGTTGCAGGTTTCAGTTCTTTTTTTTGTGAAGTCGAGAAAATCAAATTATTCATTTTGAAACGTTTTAGGCAATAATATATTTTCTTGTTACAATGGTGATGTATACACAATACACAAAATAAATTTTCATATCGCCCCAAGTGTACCTACTATTAGCCTAATAATCTACGAAGAACTTTAATATAATGATACAAATGCGGGCCTGGCGTAACGAAATTCTGTAATTAATATTTGTATCATAGCAAATTACCGAGTAACCCTATCATACGAATAATGAATAATTTGTTTTTCCATATTTTATAAGGAAAAAAATCATATATTGTCGTAAAAAAAGTGCGTGTGGTTTTTTCTCAATCTGTGTGAATCAATATTATTTACATTACTGTGTAATGTAATATTTCGCTTTGATAATAAGTATTTTAATTGTTGTACATATAGAACTAAACAATTGAAGCAAGTCTGCACTATGTAAGTGTAAGAAATTCTTTTAATAGTAAATTATAATCCAAGTTATAATTATTTTTAAGTATACACAATTTTTAGTGGCTGCGATGTTATTGTTCCCATACATTTTCCGTACAACCCTGTAACGTTAACTCTGTCAAGTACCTAAATTTAGCCCAAGATTTACGCAATGATGCTACAGTAAGTTGGGTTAAATCTGAAGACGCAGTGTGGAGAGGCTCACGGACAGCCCGGTCGTTCGCATAAAGTAAGCATCGAATCATTGATGTTTAAAGTTTTAAACCTTATTTTATTTGTATATATAAATTTAGCTCTAAAATCGAGCTATTACTATTTTTAATAACATATATGGTAAATAAGTTTGATTTAAATTTTTTTGATTTTAAAATTGATATTTTAACTCTAAATAGTAATTTAAGATAATATACTGAAACCAACCTTCAAATTTTATGTAAAATTGTATTTGACGCTATCCATTGCAATTGCGTAAGCAATTACTTTTTAACTATGAGACACGATTCTTATGTATAAACCGATTTATGAGGCTTTCAGTCCTAAATAAGTTTTAAGTCTGCAATATATTTTTATTTCAAATATTTCAGACGCATAATTATTGTTTACAAATATCACAATAATATTGAAATAATACACACGTAAATAAAATTAAATGATTTATTAAATATTGTAATATTAAGAATTTTATCAATTGCGATGTCCCTTTTTATGTTTGTAAAAGTAGCAACCTATTAAATCGATGAGAGAATGTTTTGTTGAGGAACATAGTTTGATATTGAACTCGACACCACGGATTACGGATCCACTTATCCTGACCAAAGTGTCAAAATTTATGTATTTTACAAAATTTTAATTTTAAATAAAAATAGAATTGAGGTTGAGGTTAATAGGTAATTTGAGTCAAGCGACTAGTCACGTTACATTGCTGACTGTATGCGAACGACGGCTGATCTGGTATTACAAATTGTCTCAATTGATAATTATATAAAAAAATTAAGGGTACAGTGTTTTATACTTGTTTTAAAGTTTTAAATTAACTTTCTTTTAAAATTGTTTTATTTTAATTTAAGTTATTCTTCACCAATAAAGAATTGCGCTGCTCGCGCTTTATTTTGATTTTGACCAATCAGTGTAAAAACTTTCTACAAACAAAGTATTTTGTAATAATTAATTTTAAGTCACTAGAAATTCATGTAGGGCTTTAGTTAATTTTTGATGAAACCATCGTTTTATGCTTAGAGCCTTAGCACACCCAGCTACCTTAATAATGTAAAGGGATCTCATGTCAGGAAGGATCCAAATTTAAATTTGTTGAACTCCTCATAATCACATTAGACACATTTGCTTTGTTAGAACATATTAATTCAGCAAATATATATAAATATAATTAAACAATAATGTTATAAATCTTTGTAAATTTAGTAAAATAATATTTCAAATAATCGTATTATATAATGATTTCAAAGTGGTGTGGTGAATATATTAGAGTTCCGTTAACAAAAACAACGTAACTCATACAACGGGGCCGTGTACACTATGGTTGGCGTGACACCGTAACGCGGTGACTGCCGGCGTCAATGGTTTATATTTCTAAGGACGAAAGTCATTATCGGTTCATTTGTGAGTCCTGTACATACGTTACGTATCATTTTGCCCACCGAGGTCAGCGAACGTGTCACGCCCGCCGCAGGTTACGGTCGCACGAAGCCGCCAGTGGCGAGGTGTCGTAGGCCCGCGCGATACTAGCGAAGCCGCGGGGCGTTACTAACTATAGCAATAGGTTTAGACTTATTTGTAATCGAGGGATATACTAACTGTACTACTGAATTGACAACAATCCATGTAACATAATATGTCAGACTTACGGAAGTACTGTGATATTCATTCACATTAATGATAGTGAATAATTGTATTGTAAATAGGTCTGTGTGGCAGTGCCTGCATAGTTAGGTGGCACGCTGTTTTTAGATCTTTATTTATACACGGAGGTGCGGCCGCAAATGTGCGCGGGCGCCGCCCTCCGTTTCCTTTCCATAACATCTTGACACTTGTGATGTTGTTCGAAATACAAAGTTTTAATCAGATTAAATAAATCAGTGTTAAATAAGCACCACGCGTCTTACTTGCGCCCCCCTCGAATAAAACATTATTCATTGTATAATATTTATTGAATGCAAAGGTCAATTTAATAAATTACTACATAATTTTAAATCTAAAACTAGAAGTAATTGAATAAACTTAAGTGAACAAATATAGTTGCATGATTTCAATTCATTTAGAAAACAAAAGTATGATATGTGATTTATTCATCATCATCATCATATTGTAACCACATTAGCTACAATAACATAGAAAATAAATAATATAATTTATATTTTGACTACTTTTACTTAAGGCGGTTTAAAAATGTTCGTATTTTTAGCTAAATAGCAAAACAATTGTTTATTGTATAATTAGATATAGGTAAGTGAAGTCAAACATTACATGTTCATTTTCCATCAATTGAAAAATCCTATAATAATTTTTAAAGGTTGCCCTATCCTTATTTATGAATTATTTAATGCTCTTCGGTTTTCCATATCTTTATTGATATTTAAATTTTAACTGCCTATTTTAACCAATAATTTAAATGACATAAAAAACTCTATCCATAATAAAAGGTCTAAATATGTTTTTCAGTACTACAAAGAAATAAACAGGAATAATAGCCGGACATACGCTGCCTTTTATGGTTATGTGAGACATGGGAATTAAACTTAGTGAATATATGGAACAATCGGTGATAGTAGTTTATATTAGGGGTAATATTTAGAAGAGGTCTCTCATTAGTTGCCCCTAAATATTAATAGGCAGGTTACAGTATTATATGACACTATCGCGGATGATAGCGATTTTTTTATACTTTTTTTTTATGGTTCTTCGCAAAGTAACGCCTAATTCTATAAATTATATATTCTAAGACATGGAGCTTTTTGAACAGATAAAATGGGCTAAACTTTACTTTTTTTATTGTCACAATTGCATTAATTGATATATGCATGACGTAAGTTTTACCAAAGCTTATTCGAGACTAAATTGTAAACCGCGACTCGAGTAATACGAACAATAGCATGTAATTTATTTAACTACCCTAATTGTCAACGATTATCAATCAGTAATCTGGGTAAGAAGAGCTGTGCCGCGAATGATCCAGAACTCCGAATGCATATTTGAAGGTAACAGAACCGGCAAAACAAAGTTGGTGCTGTGGCCCGTGGTGGACAGAGTGCCAGCGCGCTCCGAGGTCTTGTAAAGTGGCGCTTCATACCGGGGGTCCGGTTTGGGCAGGGACAGCACCGGCTTAAACCACACTACTGGCAGTGGCGGGTTCATTTGACCTTTAACCAATATAAATGTTTTGTAGTGTAGTGTAATTGACACCTACGCAGTTGTCTTTAAGAAAAACAGCAAAAAGCTGTAAAACTTATATTATCGACTGGCCCGTTTGAGCAGTGGGTAGTGATCCTGCCTTCAGCTCCGCGGGTCGCGGGTTCGATTCCGCTGAGATGTAGCCCTAGGGCCTACATTTTCTATAAATGAATTTGTTCGTCTTTGAGCCTGGGTGTATATTTGTATTTAAGTAAGTATTTAAAAAATATACAAGTATATACTCACCAGTTGTCTGTCTACCATAACACAAGTATTGAGTTACTTTGGGCACATACGACCGTATGTGTAAGTCTCCTATATATTTATTATTAATCTATTTGAATAAGTACTTAGTTAAATCTAGCCCGCTTACACATCATTAAAATTTATAAAGTTCAGCGAAAGTTCAAAGTTTATCTTAATTATAAGTCACAGTTAATCATGACAGAATTCGATTTGATTATAATATCATATAGTCTTATCAATGCGGCCGCAATTAAATCTATTTATCTTTCTTATGCGAGCGAATTGACCAATATATTATATCTGTTTAAATGATAAAAATTTTGTTGTAAACCTGGTAAAGCGTCGACGAGCAGATTCCTCTGAGCATCCCACCGACCAGCGTCGATAAACAATCCGTGAATATTAACGCCATCTTCTGGTTTCTCGAGAATGCCAAAAACGCTAGAGTCAGTATCATCCTGCAATAAAATTGTTTCGCAATACGCAATGTAATTACGCAAAATGTATTAAACCTCTTAATTATTGTATAATATAACTATACTAGCTGTGCTAGCAGCTTCGCCCGCAAGGAAATCAGTATTACAATTTTTTTCTTTAAAAAAAGCTTTAAAAGATAGAAGTAAACTTTAAATTGTGTCGTTTTTGTAATATTTTTTATTACTGCTCCTCTCCTATTGATTTTAGCGTGGTGTTATTATATAACTTTCCTTGATAAATGGACTATTTTACACTCAAATATTTTTTTAAACCGGTATAGTAGTTCCTGAGATTAGTACGTTCAAATAAACAATCTCTTCAGTTTTATATATTAATATATATAAACGATTATATAGTTATATAATACGATAATGAGAGTGGTAAGTATAACGCCGCAAAAGGCTAGTTAATAAACTAGCCTTACTAACTATACTAGGCTTACTAACACAAAAAGGAATTTGCCTTACATTATGCTATTATTATATTACATATTTATATATACTAATATCATAAATGCTATAGTCTGTGTTTTTCTGTTACGTTTTTGTCTAATTAACTCGAGCACTAGTGATGAAATTTGCCTGAATTAAGGTAGAGGAATACACTGTGAGAAAATCTGCATATTTATTATGTTTAGAGCGTATATGATATAATCTCAATAGCGCTTTGAACATATCTTTTGATATAAAAGGAACTCTTGTGTCGCGAAGCTAAGGTGGCAATGGTGGGGGCCTATAGTAACAATCTTTAGACGTTAGGATATCAATTGGTGATCCTGCAACGATCGCAGGACCGCACTTAGTACATTAATGACCTCAAAATAGTTCGCAGTGATATATTAGATGGCAAGCGACTCATCATGTGTTCCAAGTATTAAAACTGAAAGAGAAGAAATACACGTTACCTTTGTCTTTTTTTTATTGTGTTTATAAACATCCTCTTGAGACAGGAAAAAACTTATTGGCTCGAAGTCAAACATTAGCGCATCAATCGGCACCCTGTATCGGCGCGCGTAAGCCTGCAGGGAACCCGTCAGCAAACCCTGGGGGAAGAACAGCCCCGAGACCCAACTGCTCGGCTGGGCGCCCTCTATGAGCCATTTCTGCGGACACAGTTAAATCTATCATCTTATATCGACGGTTAACTTTAATTTACTGTATAAAATATTAATAAATTGTGAGAATAGGGGTGTAGGAAAAGCTCTATTCAGTTTGTTGCGCCAAATTGCCTGCCCGTGCTGGTTTCTAAAGCGGTAAAGTAATGACGAAATTTAGGCAATATACTCATTCCAGTCTCTTCCTGATCTTTCCAGCTTCCCTCCTCCTGTCGTTTCAGTCTCCCATCAAGGTGCTCCTTCCACATCCTTCTACAAATGCGATTAGCATCACGAGAGAGATTTCCAAATTCCCAAGTATTAACTAAGCAGTCCGTAGGCACTGCAGTCGTAGACGAACGAACCCATCAACCTCTGGCCAGTATCTAGACTGAAGGATTTTATATTTTCCATTTTCAGAGTTTATTCTACCCAAGATGTTCTTCGTATTTAATTAATATATGGATCAAAGTAATAATTGCCCAGCCCCTTATTACAAAGACAAACTAGTTACAAGGAATTCCGTAAATTAAATCTAAAGATACCGAATATAGTCAGTTACATGTACTGTTAACGGTCTTCTCACGTTTACCTCTATAAAGTCGAGTCTAAGAGTGAGATCATGGATCCAGCTGCCCAAAGACTTAAGTGAATTATACCCTCGACGATGCCACATCTCGGGCACCTTGTTGTTGAGGAATGCGTTGAAAACTTCTTCGTACGCCTCTGACATAACGACCACACCCTAAAATAAAGCTAATTCTATTTACGGTGTCAATACGGACACATCGTGTTAATTTAATTTGGATATATTGTAATCTTTTTTTTTTAAATACATCTTACTCAACTATTACAGTATTTGTACTTTTAATTTAAACATTAAAATTAGTACATCGGTATGTTAATTTAATAAATGCAACCAACTGATATAATATTCATTGTTATATTGATATTTCTACAAATATTCTTTAAGTTAGTAGTTAAGGTTATGTCATATCATATGCAGTATTTGGAAGTATTATACATACCTACTTAATAAAGAACCTTGTGATTACATAGTAAAAAACAAAATCCGTCTCTCTGTCTATCTGTTCACGATGAATTCGAAGACTACTAAACGTATCTTAAGCGCTTGTAAAAATTGATGTTTCCCGAAGAAGGTTTTAAGCGTATAAATTATAAAGGTTTTGTGTAACTTAGTAAAAATATGACACCAAAACAAATGGTCCTCGATCGCATATATCTGTCTTTAAAGGATGATTATGCCGTGAGTTTCTATAAATTTTAATTAGTTCTATTTTATATGCAATCTAAGTATCCCACTGCTGAGAAGGTAAGTAGCGGCCTGTTACTATCCCACTGCTGAGAATAGGCCTCTTCTCTCCGTTTTTGAAGAGAAGGATTGGAGCTAAGACCTACCACGCAGCTCCAGTGCGGATTGGTAGGTTACACATATCTCCAGAATTCACTAAAGATATGCAGGTTTCCTCACGATGTTTTCCTTCACCGAAAAGCGTGTGATAAATTGCAATTATCAATTAGACACAAGTTTTTAACAGAAAAACTTATTGGTGTCTGCCCGGGTTCGAACCCGTGACCTCCTCAAAAGAGTCACACGGTGTTACCGCTGGGCTACCACAGCTTATCTAAGTATCACATTATCATAATATAATACGTTGATATTAATATGATATGTATGGTAGCGTCGCTATAATCGCCTCTCACAGCGCACACTCAATCATCGATCTGTCTGGCCTGCTAGTGGACTATATCTCTTAATTAATCTATGTATGACGTTTATAGATAAACTCTTTAGATAGACGTTCTAGAATGTTCGACGATAAAGTACGCATGCGCAGAACATGGCGCCCCTATGCCCTGGACGAAGCTAGCTGTCGTATATAATATATATACTACGACCTATATTTATATTATAGGTGGAATAGGGTAGATACATAGACGAACAAAGGATGTCTGTCTTACAATGTTTTTTCAACTAATTAACTTTTGATACAATAGTGAATAATACATAATGTTGATCGAGATGTTTGGTTATCTTATTGGAGAAATTTAACATGTTAAATGTTACGTGCCTAGGGGGTTTGTTAATCAGACCTCATGATACAGTTTTATAAATTGTTATTATAGTCCAAAATTTCAAAGTCGTACAACATTGAGGCCTCTAAGGACTCCAGGCCGCTAAATAAAGTAAAAAATAATTAAGAAGAAAAACGTTTACCTGGGCTTTGAACCCGCTAAATTTCACTATGGAATACGCATACTGACTATTTTAGTTTTGTAGTATACCAGCTTGAATTTTTTTCTATTACAAATGATTATTGTATTATATTATTGTAATATATACTAGCTTATTCGGGGATCGGGTGGTCGCGAGAAATGAAAATACCCAGGATCGAGACCCACTTACCTTATTATTTTTATTTTTTTTTTAAAGTCTTTTTTTTATTTTGAAAATAATTTCCAACAAGGCTCGTTCACCCACGTACTTTTATTTAATAACGCTAAGTATTCTAAGATTTTCTATTTTATATTTTTAAAGTCTCAAACCAAAGCTAATATTTTCTAAAATAATAAAGATATAGGCCAACCGTTTAACTCAGTCCTCGCGTGCGGGTTAAGAGTGCGGAGGACGAAAACGGGGATTAAGGTAGTTGCGGGCGGTCACTTCTTGTATAACACGCTATGAGCGCTCGCCGCCTGCACCTACCTCAGTCCCCGTTCTCGTCCTATATCCGCGCTTTTGTACCCAGAATGCGAGGACTGAGTTAAGCGGTTGGCCTATAAACTCTTTTGTATATGTGTGTAAAAAATGTCATTTTTTAATAATAATTCATTATTCAGTAAGTTTACATGAATATGCAGAGTATTGTATTAATAACGATAATTGTAATAGGTTGTTCAATAGTAATAACTTTTGATTGCTCAGCGCAGGATACTGTAGAAAATATCTTCTTTTTAGACAAGAAGATATTTTGTCAAAATCGTGGAACGCTTAAAGCCATTTTGTCTTTAATGTTTCGAACGTCGTCCTGGTGGCGTTTACCATCATTACGTCTTCCAGTGTAGGTCATTTTGGAATAGATCATTGAGTTAGAATCAGAAGACTTAGTACCACACGAAACAACTATACGAAAGGACGATATTCTTTGTTCGTTGTGCTAGCTGCCCCGCCCTCGCGCTTATTCCACTTAGCAACACGCATATTGCTCTCGAAGTATATGCTATTGCCACGCCCAATATCGATTGCTAGGATGCGTCCTAAGTGTCAGCGGCATGGGTCGCAACGCATGCGTGGCATGCTGCATCCGGAGACGCATAGCCTGATTTTTCAACCTAGATGTAGATTTATATCAGATATTAAATTATTGCACAACAAGATAGAACACGGTCGTCCGTCCCCAAGCTAAGTAACTTACCTAATAGTATTATGGGTTTCAGACAACTGATAGGTTTATATGTATATACATATATTCTTCTATACAAATAAATACTTAAACACAAATATGCACCCAAAAGTCAAAGAACAAATTGTTTCTAGAACATGTTGGCTCTACGCGGGAATCGCATTTGCGACTAGCGGAGTTGAAGGCTCGGTCTCGGAATAGAATAAAAACAAGTTTCTTTATATGCTGTAAGATTAAGTAAAAAAATTAAATATATAAATTACGAATTAAAGCCTAAATTTTCAAAAGTTTTCTATGAAAACTAATGTGCATGATGGAGATGTCTTAATATATATATTTCCTATATATAATGTCGAAATTAGCGAATACTTGTAATGGATATGTGTAACCTGTCTACACGCATGGGGGCAGCGTGGTGGGAGTCAAGTCCACTACTTAACAAGGGGGACGTATTTGTGCAGCAGAGGAACCGCAAATTTGCAACTCTTATAATATATTTAGTCTTATCTTTTTATGGCAAATCTCTTAAATTCTTGCGCCACCTGATTAGCCATGAAAGCGTAACACAGACAGAAGGGCATTCCAATTTATAATATGAGTATGGATATAGCTTACCTTGATTGCCTTCTGGAGTTCATTCAAAGAACCATGAATAAGGCCGAGGAGGATGTTGAACCTGTCGGTCTCGTGCAGCAGTACCGTGGAGAGCGAATGCAGTTGGCCCATATCGTCGGGCACCATGAGGTCAGGGTTGACCAGCGATTTGTCTACACTTTTGGCGATAACAGCCCGGGTTTGCTCACAAATGCGCCACACGATTTGGTCGGGTGTGTCGCCGCCACCACCGCCACCAGAGCGCGGTTGCACGTCCACTATAGTTCGTATCAGTGTGCTTGTTTCTTTATTCTACGACCAAGAAAGTATTTTAATCGCTACACATGACTTATGTACACTTATCATATTATAGTTAAGAAAAAAGCGGTCATCAGTCAGAATGGGTCTGGGAACAAAATAATGTTTAAGTTGGCCTAAATTAAAACTTATCGAACCATTGCATGTATGTACTGACTAGATTTTATCCGCGACTTCGTTCGCGTGGACTGTTGTCGGGTGATAGGTCGATAATAGATGGCGCTTCCCAATGTCATCCTATTCCTGTAGAATTAACAGGACTTCTATAGCCTATATGTTATTCCAGTGCATAAGGAATAATTGTGCCAAATTTCATAGATATTGGTTCAGCAGATTAGCTGTGAAAGAATAAAAAATATACATCCGTACTCACAAACTTTCGCATTTATAATATTACTAGGATTTGTAGGATTGTTCATAATGTGGTTTAGGTTCGCTAATTTCTAAGTAACTTAATAGTCGTCTCATAGATAACAGACAACTGGTACGTAAGTACACATAAAGTTTTAAATAAATACATAGGGGCCTGGAAACTATTTTTTTTAAATAATTGCAACCCTCAGCGAGAATCGAACTCGCGACCCTTGGAACTGGAGACAGGGTCACTGCCACCTGCGCCAATGGGCAAGTCAAAGAGCAGAAGGGACGGTAATATTTATTTACTTCAAATGCAATATTTGCATTCTGGTGCATTCCAAACACCTCTGGATCCTCGATCACTGGTAGCGTATCACAGTAGTCGCGCACGTCAGCCAACTTATCAACACGTGGGCAGTAATATATACCGGAAGATGAATACGTGTAATTCTCTTCGAGAGTTGGCGGTGAGAAGAACTGTTTTAGTATGGTGGTCAAACACCTTTGGTCCCACATATCAGTCACACGACCACCATAAGTTATCTGACCTGAAACAAATTTAAACAAATAAACAATATTAAGATAATGAATAATTATCATAATGAACTCATAGTTTTTTATGTTATAATTATACGTACTTTTAGTAAACTAGCTTTTACTACTTTTCTAGTTTAGCTACCCTCGACATTGTTGGCGTGAACTGTTGTCGCGTAATAGGTTGATAATAAATGACGCTTTTTAGTATCATCCTATTCCTGTAGAACTAACAGGGTTTCTATAGCCTATATATTATTTCAGTGTATAAGAATAATTGTGCCAAATTCCATCGATATTGGTTTCGAGGATTTGCCGTGACAAATATACATCCATATTCACAAACTTTAGCATTTATAATATTAGTAGTATTTGACAAGTGCCATTGTATAATATATTATATAAATATAATATAATGTATATTCCAATGTCTGTGATTCATGATTATTTTAACCTTGCGACATATTGATAGTAGTAATACATAGGGCGCAATGTAGGATCAAATGGAGCATCATTTTCCCTACTCAAATATTTTAAGTCATAGACAAAATGAGCACATTTCTAACTTAAATATACAATTGTATAATTTAACATACCATCATAGTGATGGAATATTTTACTTTGACAGTAACAAATTTATTTCGACGTTTAAGTTGACTAGAGATACTATGTATCTGTCAAGAATATGCTTGAAGAATCTAGCTTCACTGCTAGCGTTTAATGTAAATAATACAGTTACATGTGGTGTAACGTAATATTTTAGGTACGGAAAATATTACTTTAAACTAGGTAACAAGACAACAAGACAATTTAAGTCCGCGTGATTCCCTGCGAGAGACGTTTAAGGAAATAGGTATTCTTACATTTGCTTCAGTATATTTTAAGTAATTTAATTTTTGTATATTAAAATATAAAGAATTATAAAACAATAGGCGATGTATATAATAGACAAAGTAGGAACCGATATAAGATTGCGGCCCCTGCTTTGCGTCTTGAAAAAGTACGGTAGTCATTTGTGGGTTTGGGTATAAGATTCTATAATAAAATTCCACAATCAATTTTAATTTTGCCATTACAGCAGTTTAAAAACACTATTAAGAAGAGGCTGATACAGAAAGCCTACTATACTGTTGAGGATTATTTAGACGATAAAAATGCGTGTATATAAATGTTGTTCGACCCCGTACAAGATAGAAACGATTAAATGGAACTAGCATTAAGAATTGTATTTTTTAAAAAGAGCAACCGCCGAGTTTCTTGCTGGCTCTTCTCGGTAGGAACAGCTTTCCGAACCAGCAGTAGAGTTGACGATTCAAAAGCACTTGTTTACAAGTTTATTTGAATAAAGAATATTTTGTAATTGAAATTGCAATGGTGAATCAAAGAAGTTTTATTTAAATTGAATTGAACTTACTAGTAATATACTCAAGCGCATCCCATGGTATGTGACCAGACTCGCAGAACATTTGCAGATTTAACATAGCACATTCTCGGTCACTATTGTTGAATTCGTATGTGATGTTCCAACCTAGAGGGCCAAACTTTTTGCGCTCTTGTATTATTGCGTGGAACATACATATTCCAAATAACATAGTACGCCAATCTTGATCTAACACTGAAAAATATGAATGTCTAATGGCTTGTTACTACTACTGGGTACACCACTGCTGGGCATATGCCTCCTCTCTACTCTTCTGAGTGGAGGGATGGAGCTTCAACCCACTTAAAGGCGCGATTACTAGGTTGGTTACACAAATCCCTAGAATTTTATAGAGATATGCAGGTTTCTTCAGGATGTTTTTTTTTCACCGAAAAGCGTGTGATAAATTGCAATGGCCAATTAGACACATAAGTTTTAATAGGAAACTCATTGGTGCCTGCCAGGGGTTTGAAATAAACTTATTTATGTGAAAATTTTTGGTATTAAAATAGTATTTAATCAATATTTAATTTAACTTAATATTTAAGTACGGGCTGCAAAGCCTCTATTTTATAAGCTTGTGAAGAGGAAACGATAGTAAAAGATTCAAATTGATGTCGCTAAAAACTTACCATGATTTTCAAAGAAATCCTCTTCCATTTCAATAAGAGCTCTTTTGACATTCGCTTTCAGACCTTTTGGAGGTTCATTGGTAACTTTGACGGAGTTTTGAAGCACTGAGACGGGAAATTTGGGAGTGGGCATAGAACTCAGATAGAGTCTAAAATCTGGGTGAAGGCTTGATGGATCACTCCCCATATTGGCCACTATCACTTCAAGACTTAGCATCCACGAAGCCGCTAAATGACAATTCTGTCAAAAATATCATATTTTTTTTTTACTTTACACTTGAAAATACAAATTCGCGGGCAACTTGAGAATCTGTATTTGAGTAATATCTTAGGTGACAGTTTACCTGCAGGAAAATCCAGTCACCCTTGGGCTTTGCGTTATTAATCATTTTTTCAGCAACTGGGCCTTGACCTTGTCCTAGAGAGATTGAGTGTAACCTTTCTCTCATTCCCATTTCTGTGGCAAACTTTTGAAAAGCTCCGAAAGGATCTGAGCCAGTGCTTAATACAAACACTAAAGGGATTGAGGAAGCGGTATCAGCATAACTAAAAATAAAAGATTGAGTAATTAAATCACATTTTATTAATAAAATCAAATAAACGTAAAATGAATTTTATTAAAAAAAAATTATTAATATAAAGTGACAATATTTGTTTTAGTCTATAAATTTTAGAGATGTTAAATTGTACATTACTTTATACATTATTATAATTGTCTATACGTGTTTAAGCATCGATGATGTACTAAATAGATTTCATGTATAATACAAGTGATAAATAATTTGTATATCAACAAATGTGCATAGCAGTGGGTGGGTTATATGAGTTCCTCCACAACCCATCCATTGCTTCGTGCACCCGACACCACCCTAACTCCCACCGACTCGATTTGGAAACCCTGTGCGGTACAGAACTCAGTTCTCTCGCTGTACCGACCGAAGTGGTTGGTACGGCAAGAGACTCAATAAACAAAATAGCTCACACAATATGGTATGTTTAATGTGTGACCGTCATCAAATTTGTTTGGTTTTTTTTATTGAAAATTATCGATAACAACTATTATTTCGAAAATACTAAGACGTGCGGCGTGAAGAAAGTTTTAACTTAAAATTACGTTGTTACTAAAAGTGCGGAAAAAATTTAGTTAAGTCATTCACCATATCTGTCCAAAACTAAAAGCGAAGGTAGTTACTAAGTATATAATAATAAAAACCGTTAAAATTTGTGCTAAAGCAAAACTTAAGGCTTTAGTATACGTCACAGCTATGCGAATATTCATATTTAATTGATAACACGCTATCAATGACGTATTGTCAAATAAGAGCGAAATCCATAGCAATCGGATCAAGCGAAACATAATATATAATCGTAGTTAAATACTGTTTCTTTAAAAAGTAGCCCTTTACTATATTTTTTTTATTAACTTATACAATATTTATAACTGTAGTTAGCTAAACGGATATCCATTTCATAACGATATATATTAGAAATTAGAACATTACTAAAGGTCTGATATGCTATATATAGTACAAATACTCTTGTAATCGTGGCCGGCATGCTTTACAGTTACGAACCAAAAAATTCATGTTTCTCTTTTCACATAAAAAAAGTAAAAAATAATAACAAAATCACTTACTAGTAAGTATTATGATATTATTATGATAGTTTAAATGATCAATTGCATAATGAAATATCATTGAATGTTAAAATAAATAAGAGCGCTGTTGGTGCTAGGAAATCAATAACACCTCAATTCCCAGGGCCGGAAGCGTCTATCAATAGTTAGGTACTAAATGCACTGATCGATAAAGCCTCTCCCTAGTGTCCCTAGATTTGGCGCTGCACGCTGCATCCACTCCTTCCCAGGCTCCCGTCCGAGATAGACGTGAACAAGGGTCAGTGCATTTAATTCTTTGTACTACCTATTTATGTGCTAGAACGTTTCATAGATTAAAGAAAAGTGTTTTCAAAGTATTTTCTTGTGATTTTTCTCTAAAATGTCTAGTAACGTTAATTTTAATGAGATGCATTTTACTCTAAAAAATGGAGTCAATATGCCGGCTGTGGGCTGTAAGTAAATAATTGTAAATAATAAATATTTTTAATATTTAATTAATCAAAATAATTAACATTAATATAATTATTAGATTACGATATGAAAATATGATTTAAATTCATTAATGTTTGATGTCTTAATAATGTTTTCAGTGGGCACTCTTGGGATGCGAAATTACCATGTCGTATACAACACCATTGACTACGCTCTAAAAACGGGATACCGACTATTTGGTACGACTTAGCTTTTTTCATAACCATTTTAATAAATTTAATTTTATTATAGAGTATATTTGTATAAAATATTTAATGTGTGTTTCAGATACTGCTGCTGTGTACGGGAACGAAAAATTATTGCGTAATGCTTTTCGTCAACTACTGCCGAAACACGGTCTGGTTCGCGATGATATCTTTATCACTACGAAGTTAGGTATGTATTGTACTAACGTCCAAGTACAAAAAGTTCTAAAAAGCTTTGTTATAACTTTGTAATTTATTTGTTACAGCTCCAATCACTAACGATGCTAAATTTGTTTTGCGAACGTTCGAAAAGTCACTGGAAAGCCTCGACTTGGATTATGTAGACTTGTACTTGCTGGAATATCCTGCAATGCCCAATTCCGATCCTAAAAGTCCAAAGAATGCCAAAATGCGAGCCGAGACTTGGCTAGCCATATCAAAGCTTTATGATCAATCTAAAATAAAAGCTATTGGAGTATCCAACTTTAATATCAGACATTTGATGCAACTGACCGAAGTAATGGCTATTGGGCCAATGGTGAATCAGGTAAGTGTAAATATTTATATAGAACTCATATTTTATGAATAATGAAAATTCACATTAAAATTAAAAAAAAATTGCAGATAGAATGGCACCCCTACTACTACAAACCTGAGATGTTGCAATACTGCGCGGAGAATAATATACGCCTTCAAGCGTATGGCTCATTTGGAGGCTTATCTCAAAGTAATACTTCTCTGATGCAAGATCCGGTAGTGAAGGAAGTGGCCAAGCGCTATGAAGTTTCGCCTGCGCAAGTATTGCTGGTGTGGTCGCTACAAAAAGGTGTCGCTGTTATTCCCAAGTCGACAAATCCAGACCATCTTAAGGAGAATTTGGAACTGAACTTTAGACTCGCCGAGGAGGACGTCGTCTTGATCGATGCTCTGAGCGTCAAGAATAAGAAATATGGCTGGGATCCCACTTCGGTCGCATGAAATACGATGAGATACCCAGATATCTTTGTCGATATATCTGGGGTCTTGGTGTCGCTGGATAACATAGCGTTCTTTCCTCAATGGTTTTTCCTCACAACAACTAATCGTCTGAATATAACACCTTTGTTTTAACTCTCTTCGTATGTACTGATTTTAACATTTTTAGCAGCATAATATCTGCTATGATTTTTATTAAGTCTCAACTGTGGTAGGATGTGAATCGGTGTTGTAGGTTATGGATGTTATTGGTGTCTATTATTCTAGTTTTAAGCGGTATTCACCTTTTTATGATATTAATTTGAATTATTTCTGTATTCCGCCTATTGAATTTATTATCAATAATTCATCCCAATACATCAATCTTGGATTGGTTTGTTATTAGTAACCATTGGACTATCACTGACATATCTATTTAATATTGTATAACTTTTACACTATTATACCTCAAAAATACTTATAATAATGATTGTAAAAACATAAGGTTGTGTTAATCTATTGGATGTATAATTTAATTATATATGAAAATTATTAGTTATGAGTTAGGCTGATTGACCAATGTTCTGTTCCATTAAATACTTACATTTATATTATAGACCTTATTTTTTTAGCATAACTATATTGTCTAAATTTATAGAGTAGTACTTAGTAGTATATTCTCAATAAAAATATATCTTATTCTAGATATTGTATAACATTATATTCGATCGTATTTAACTAATAAATGTTAGCTGTAAGAAAATTTCGGGCGAATCGTTTTCTCGTATTCAGGGTAAACAGAGAAACGTCCTACTCATAATAATTCTATTCTATGTCTACTTTATTGGAAAATAAATGTATTCCTGTATGTTGTCATTGATGTTTTAATGTGTTCCTTGCTTTGCTCTAAACATCTTATCGAAAATGTTAATATTCATTAGTTCAGTGAGCGACCAGCATTCGGAGGAATATCACAATATACATACATTTTATGTTTTTAAGACCAACTTAAGACTAAGGGATTTTGTACCTTAAAACCTTCAAAGTAAGTAACTAGTTACTAGCTAGTTAAGTAACTAGCTCGATATGCACTCGTCTACAATCGTAAATGCTGAGTTCGCCATATTGTTCAAATTAAAGTAAGCAGTACAAGAAGGTGACCACATCTTTCTGGAACATTTCTCGCCCTAATTATCCATTTATGACATCACGTGGTTTTCATTTCGATACGGAGGACATAAGTGTTTCATACCGTCTTTCATATAGATTAAAATATCACTCAAAAAACTAATCGTATAAAGTTTCTGCCAAGCTGATTAAATCTTTAATAGAGACACAATATGCTATGCAATTAAACCTTTCATGGTTTTGACAATTTAGAAAGGGTCGGAGTGTAGAATTCGTCAGTGGCCTTTCCTGCTGTAAGCCACTTTCAATGTGTTCTTACTAATGTTCAATATCTGATTTCTGTACGGCGCCCTGACATATCAGTGAATGAATGCGACACAAATTTTGGCCTAATGGCCAACTATAATTATACAAACTATAGTTAGTAACCACGACCTTCTCTCAGAGTTCATATCTTTAAGTGCTTCTAGAAACTTCAAACTTTAAGAAAGCTAATACGAATCCGCATATAATAGTTTCCATCTGCATACCATAGATTGACTGACTACTAAATTCTCCTCTTGCAATTGTCATTTTGGGTACCGATGCATCCATAAACTCGATAATTTGAGTACAAGGCGCACAAATCTTTTTGAAAATATGTCAGCTTCAACAATTTTTACACTAGCTGGTTTCTAGCCTGATATTTTCAGTGTTTTGAATTAGCTAACCGTACCATCATAAGGCTCAAAGGTCATCCTATGTTTCAACTTGTGTAGAAACTTCTAAGAGGTCTACAATCTTAAGTAAGTTTGATGATATCCAAGATTTCCTTACATAATTGTTTCATAGTTATTAAGTAATGTGAATAAAACGCTTTAATGTTGAATATTATTTATTTATCCATTTTTTATATATATAAGGATCATCTACATAACGATTTGTGAAAAATTAGCATTGTCTGGAAGAGATCACTGCTTAGTGATAAGACCACCCTTTGCACGCTTAACATTATTATTAGATTTAAAGTTTTCTGTTATTTGTTTTTCTGTTTCTTATTATAGTGTAATTTTTTGCAATTAAGATGTTTATCTATCTACCTATCTTCTACTTGATTTTTTTTCTTTAGTCGAATGGTTTTCCAAAAACGATGGCGATTTTTTTTTATATAGAAATTTAATTAAAAACGCTCCGATTAAACAATATTGATTCGTAACTTACAAAAAATATTAAAGACTGGAATACGAATAATTTAAATTTAAATTTTCCAAGTCTTAAAACTACTATTTTCAGTAGGATTTTTCATATTATCATTTAAAAAATTTCAGGATAAAAACTTTAAAAAAATTTAAAAAGAAGTTGATGAATCATAAATAAAATTTTAATACGTGCGTAGTATAAAAAGTTAACATCATCATTCTCCTGGCCTTATCCCGCTGTAAGTGGGATCGGCAGAACATATTTTTCTCTTCTAGTCTCTCCTATCATTTGTTAATTCAGGCGCAACACCTTTTAAATGCATGCCATATTTCACACATCAACATTCATATTTACCACTCGTCTGGCCACATAATTTTCATCCCTCTTCATTATGTCCATACCATACCATCTTAATCTTGCACTTCTTGTCTTTTCTATAAAATTATATATCGTAGTATAAAAGTCTTACGTAAATATGTAATACAAGCTGAACCGGCAAACGTTTTGCCATATAAATTATTGCTACTCCTCTCCTATTCATCTAAGCGTCTCTATTCATCTTAGCCTTCCTCGATAAATGGTCTATCTCACACTCAAAGAATTTTTCAAATCGGTCGAGTAGTTCCTGAGATTAGCGCGTTCAAACAATCAAAAAACAAACAAACTCTTCAGCTTTATATATTAATATATAAATTAAAAAATACTATGAAATAGAAAAACTTTCCTCTTAAGCTGACTTTCTTTCGATTGCCATAAAAGATTTATTAATATTTTATATGAACTACTGTTGTACGTCGAATTTAAATGAGTAGGTATGCGATATGTTTGTGGTGATACTTACAGAGTATTAAGTTGAACAGTAGGGCTTTCTATAAAAACTGATCCCAAACTTATACTGACATACTGGGCAATAGCAAATACTAATTTCTCTTCTTTAAGACACTTTATTATCATGAGCTTTTCAAATGTGCTTAAATGCTCGTCCCACTTAACTTTTGGTGGTATTTTGTCCTTTGTGTTAATATGGATATCCTGAAATAAGATATCAATAACCAATAAGAAACCTGTGTGATATTAGTACATTTGGTGTACTGGTGTGAGTGGCGATTTATTAGATTACATAATAGATCAGTACTGTTTTTGATAACAAACTTCGTGTGATATTATGATATTATACGCCACCATCTTTATTCAAAAGGTTTTTTTAAATAAACTTTATAAAATGAAGTTCCTATAATTATGGAAAAATGCTCATACCGAGAAGAATAACAAAAGCTCGGTGGTCACTCTATTAAAAAAATTATGTGTACAGATGTGCTTGCTATTTAATTTATATTCTAGGCATGATAAAGTACCTCGACGTAATGACAGTTCTTGAGTCATTATGGAATAAATGGCATACCATTAGACACGAATTCAATAACTTTTTAAAGTGGTTTCATACCAAAGAAAAAGTTCCAAGTTGAATAGGGATTTTTCGCAAACAGTCGACGGCAAGACCTGCAAAACTGGGGTCGGTTTCCGTTAGATGGTTCACTGCTAGCCACATTTGGTCCGTTAATGCCTCCACAGGTGGCTTTTTTGGTGGTACCTATAAATATGTTGTCACCATTAACTTCCGCTTTGTACTTTATAGCAACACAGTCATGAAACAAGAGTATCGCGCCCTTTTTTATTAAAATGGTAACAACACTGTGACGTGTTGTTTCCGGTTGAGTCTTCCTATTGATAAAACGTTTCAGTGACAGTCAGTCTTAGTTCGTCATTCAAGAGAAGTGCATTTCGGAACGGGAATTGTGGTATTCCTATTATATCGTGTTCTTGTATATAGTGTGCGTTAACAAATAGAACCTATCAAATTTATGGTGATATTTGTGCGCTGTTTATATCCACATCGCTGTTATTAATAAACATCAGGCTCTTAGAGGGGTCCATATTTCGGGTCCCACTGGTCTCATATTATTGGTAGCGTATGATAGTCATATGGCACTTTTGGCCATACTCTCAACTCCATTCCTCACCTCTTCCACTAATTTCACACTACAACTTCAACTCCCCTCCTTACCCTTCCGTTAAAATATTATAAAGTTTTTACTTAAAATTACTTAAGAAAAATAAAATAGGCGAAACAAAAAATATCTCATAATTTCATGAAAAACTGCCCAATGTTCGTACTAAATAATATAGAGTTAGGTGATTTTGTATTAATTAATGCACACTAACCACTTTGGTGCCAGCTGGTCCCCTTAGAACAAAGTTCCATTGCTGAGGATGTACAAGGCCTGCGTGCAAATATACGGCCATGTTGAGTAGGAAGCTAAATACTAGCTTGTGACGTTCAAAAAGTCCGCGTGATACGTTCCTGTATACCGACAATGTGATTTCATCGTGTAAGATTTCCAATCGTCTCTCCAGTATATCGCATTTTTCGCTCTTTTCTATTACTAAGTTGAACACCTAAGTACAGGATTGTGCAAATTAACTGTTAATGCATATTATAATCGTGTATCTTGTTGAAAATTAATTTAAATACAGTCGAGTCACTAATAAGGATTAGTAGTATTAGTGAGAGTAGTCTTTGAATCAAAAGCACTTGTTTATAAGTTTGCTTAGTTAAAGAATAATTTGAATTTATTTGTAAACTGTCTTAAAATCCTAATTTGAAGTTAAAGAATTGAACACGATATCCGATCGTCTCAACAGATAAATACATATATTCTGGAAGTGTTGGTTATAGTTCATAATTTTTTTATTACTGAAGCCTTGTGCGCACTTTAAGCACTTGCTTGTTATATGTGTAGTTATAACAGTTATATATATATTATTGTTCAAAAGTACCCAGACGTAATTTTATGTATACCTGGTTGAAATATTTGAGAGAGAACTGGTACATTGGGTCGATGTCTGCAAGTTGTGCCACTGCGAAGTAGAGTACGGCACCTCGTGTAGCCACTGTTCGGTATTTCTCACGCGCTGCCGATATATTTATTTCCGTAGCTTCTGTCTCTAATAATCGAGCGTTGATTATTTCGGACGTTTCCTAAAAACATATTCGGTACCGTTACAGATGATCAAAATGAGTAATGAGTGCATTTGAAACGCCTTAACAAGTGAACCATACTATTTTTTGTAGCTATTTTTATGTTTAAACACATTTTTATTCTACAGTAGAATTAGAATAGAACATAAATATTAACAAAGTAATTTATAAAAATTAAATACTTTTGTTGTTAAGGTTTTCAAATCAAAAATAAAAAGCATTCTCACCTTACTCTCGTTAAGAGTTTCGATCAGTTCCTCGTCATCCAGAATATTTCCTGAAGAAGCATATAACAAACGCAGGATCTTGTCTTCGATCTCAAGCAGGGTTGCTTTATCGGTGTTGATGCGCACGATCAGTTCAGAACGCAATAACTCCAAGTCTGGCCGCTCTAGACGGACTACGTCACTAAAACATGAAAAATATTAATAATAATACTATATATATAATAAACCGTATAATAAAGCTGCGTAAAAAAACAGCCAAATCATATGACAGCATGTTTATAACATGTTGTGCCGACCCTACTTAGAGTGGGATAAGGGTAGGAAGATGATGATGATGATGACTTTATATATAATAAGATTCAGATCGCGAGCATCGGGATCTAAATTTGTCATGCGATTGTATAATTATGTAATTATAAACAATTAATAATTTAGTATGGAAACTTTTTCAGATAATCATACGGTCAGAATAGTAAATCATTACTAAAACATAACATAGGATATCAGTATTATATCAAAATCGTAAATAAATGAGTCCGTCAAACCATCTATCTATCTATCTAATTTCGGGGACGCCTGTCGGTGCAGGGCGGGTGGTCAGCTCCTATTTCGGACTATTCCATCCATTTCCCCAAAACCAATTAAACCATTAGTCAATGTTCTTCCCAGACTTATTAAAATCTTCTGAACGCGCACAACTATTACTATACTATTTATTGCACGGTTAAAATTTAATTGTAAATTTTCTATCATTTGATGCACTACCAATAAATTTTAATTGTAAATACATTTTTAACGTTTGAATATGATATATTTAAGTGTATAAATGTAAATTTAACTTACGCTAGCAACTGATCTTCCAAACCAGAAAGAGTTACTGTAAAGTTGACTAGTGTCACTTGGATGCATATTTCGGGTAAGTAGTGCGGATTGGCCAACTTGGTGGTGAGATATAGACGAAAGTTCGTATCATATTCAATATCACTGTCACCAAGATGTATCAGTAACCGTCCAGCCTAGAAATAATATCTTCAAAGTATACAACTACTGAAGAACACGAAAAATTAATGGTAAATTGTAAATTGTCTGTAAATTCTTTTTTTGTAGTGTCAGGGATGACATCAAAAATAGTGCGAGTATATAATACTAATGAGATACGCATTTTACCTCTTAAGTACTGTTCCTTTTTGAGATCAATCAATTATATCCACGCTCTATTATTTGGATAATTTTTAACGTTCCGACTTGTATACAAAATAAATAAGTTGATTGACATGACTGTACCTGTAGAAATGTCTGCTTGAGCAGTACAGGTGAGAGTGTAGCATCAAGTGCTTCTCCCAGATCCTCAATAAGCATAGGCCATCCTAATCGAATACAATTTTCTAGCATTCGAATGTAAGAAGGATCATTTAGCTTCGTAATCTGTAGACCGCATTCACGTTCCATGTTTTTTACCCATCTATTTGCCTGTGCTCAGGAAAAATAAATAATTACATTTGTTTTCGAGTTTGAAAATGGTATTCAAAAACCTTATACGAATAATTTTTAGATAAAACATTTGTTATTACCTGTTCTTGTGGATCAATAGTGAGAGGCCATCTGCCCGCACGCGTCACCAGGATTCCATTTTCTGTAGAAACAGCATCTCTAGGCAGGCCTTGAGCGTTCCAAGTGCGTACAGTATATGAATCCGCCATAATAGAAATTAAACTAAAAGATCATAGGATACATTTCTATATCAGTTAGAGTAAAGTAACAGGATGATGGAATGATGTAAATGCCAAAAAAAACAACAACTAAAAAGAATATCTTATATTTACCAAGTATTGTATACTGATTATCAGAATCGATAATTGCAAATAGTCGTTGCAATCTATGTTGCTTGGGCCAGCAACTCTTACGTTGTTAATTACTGAAATTCACTTAAGCTAATAATTTTCCTTCAGAACCTACACGATCTATTAATACCTCGTATGGTTTTTTTTCTTTAATAATAATTATTATAAATAAATAATTTATATCAGTAACAAAAGCTTTTACTAAAACCAACGCTGAAATTTAAGGTATGCTGAAATTCCTTATATTAAGAAACTTACTCAAAGGAGTCCGAAGAGGGTATCTCTAAGTGTTGACATTGTTCTACCCATTTGTGCTCTAGCTCTCGGCGATAGTTCGAAGGAAATGCCCCAAAGTATGCGATGCAGCCCGATGCAATTATAATGTCGCCTGTGGTGCACTTTAGCCTGTACGTTGCGGCCTAGGGAGTTGCAATGTCAAATGATCCTTTTGGATGATGTATTAAACTCATATCAACGATTGTTAACAAGTATATTATTACAACTGACAATTGACGAATTAATTAGTAAATTCTATGAATTCATTTTTTGACATCTTCCTAAAGTTTTACAGTTTTCTCAATTTACTGTATTTTACAGCAAGCAGTGATATGTGAAAAGATTGTTAGGTCGTGTTGCTTCGGCTTACTAAGTAATATGCAATACAGTTATCTACTAAGCGTGCTTTTCATCAAAATTTAACAAGTATTTAATACTGATAAGTTTGTTACTATTATAATATAATCAAAAACAAACATTTAACATTAAATTTTTTTTTATACTACGATACACGGTTTACCCCACTTATACACGCCGAGGAATAACATATTATTGCACACGTAAAAGCATTTTTACTTGTAAAAGTGGTTATTTTTTAAACTTTGAGAAATTTGCAATAAATGAAGATCATATCATACTTTTATTATTAAATAACGGGGAAGTGTCTAAAGAACTAAAGAAGAATTCTTTGTAATGTAGTAAATTTAATCGTCATGCTCGTAAAACAGAAAACTATAATTTATTTATGTCGATAATAGTATTTGCTCTAACATTGTGTAGCTGTAAACTGGCTCTCAACTAAGAGTAAAATAAGAGGATAAATAGAAATTATTATTTACATCCTTCTTTTTTTTCTCGTTTTTTTGCTAACTTTTAGCCTTACACTTAGTCTTACACTTTTATTAGTGCACGTGCCTCCTAAAATGATGATATGAAAACTTACCTTGACGCTTTCCTCCCAGCGGGTTTTTTCGTCCGCCAGTGCTTGGGTCAGTTTACCTGCGCGCATCAACCGAGCGGCTGCCAGGTCCACGTCCCCTTGTAACTTTATACGCTCTTCTTCTACCACCTGTTGTCATTAACATAATAGTCGGAAAAGAAATACGGAGTACCAAGGTTGATGCTGCCCAAATTCAAAATATACTATATCTCTTTAATATAAAGCGCATTCATTCGTATTTTATTATTTTAAAACATGAATTGTGCTTGAATTTAGCGACCCTTAGTAGGGATTAGAAGCTCTAGCCAGTAAGCCAGTACGAACTGATATATATGATTCAATTATTATATTAGACTGTAATAAAACCTTATTAAAAATTGTAATACCTTAAGTTCGCCCATCATTTTAGCCAGCTGTGCTTCAATCGCTTCAACCTCTTTTTGCTTCGCACGAAGCACCGCCATCACACTTTTTAATATAGCGGCAGCTTCTTTATGTCTAAAAGGATATAACTAGTATTATCTTTTTAATACAAATAACCTTGTTTTAGACTTGTGTAACAAGTTAAAACAAAGTTATTTGTCCTACGCTGAATGATGGATATAAAGTAGAGCCTATGTGCTATGTGGATAGAGAAGTCATACAAATAAAAAAAACCCTCTAAGCATAGTCAGGGTTTCTCAGGTTATTTTCCTTTGCTGTATTATGCTTGATCAATAGAAAACATTAGATAAATATAATATTACTAATACTTTTTGTTACTTATTAGAAAATATAATTTAAATAATATTACTTTATCCATTGTGCATATTTTATTGATTTGAAGTCTCAGTAATAAAAATATCTAAATTACTCACGCAATAATCTTCGGCTCAACAACTCTAAACACTTTAGCATACATATCAATAGCCTGCACCCATAGCACCATGGAACGACAAACCTAAAAAAAATATTCGATGCACTGTCTTAGCCAGTTCAACTTTTTTCTAATTTCTTCTTTTTTACTATAATCATGTAGTTTACCACGACCCGCTTAAATTCTAACTCGTATAAGAGTAGCCCCAAATAAGTCTTTAATAGTTACAATTTCAATCATCATGTTCGAAATGTAGTCAATATTCTAGTAACATTTAGAACAACCTTGCAATTACTTTTATGTTTTCATACTTTCAGACAAATATGGCAGAATTATCAAGATAATTATTGGTTTCAATATTTTTTTTTTAAATATTGAATCTACACTGAAACCAAACAGAAATATAATAAAGATGTCAAAATATAGTTATGCTACATGCAATAAATGGTGCCGTATTACCTTAGACACTTTAACAACTGTGTCAGGATTAAAGTCCTTATGTGTAAGGTACACTTTGATTTTTTTGAGTGTAGCATCTGGAATATGATCCTTATCGTACTCTTCCAAATTGCGGATAAAATTTACGTCGGCTAGTAATTTCTTTGTTGAATCCCAGTCTGGCCTGTATGATTATAGTTTTGTGAAATCACAAGAAGTTGTTTTTAATTCAATTAACTGCATATAAGATAACTGCATTTTTGTACATGTGCTTATTAATTACGATTACATGTTGCAGATTAGTGCGATCTTTAAGAGCAAGCTTTTAATAGTTTTAAGTAGTTTAATACGAGAAATCATTTCAGAGTCCTAAGATATATTCTTCTTTTTATGGTGCCATATTCAATTTCGGCGACCATTAAGGCAATTTGGACTTTGGATACGGCTATTTTGAATTAGGAATGAGTACTTTTGGCGGATATACCACTGTCGTAGATTTCTAAGACAAAATATTCTTCGTTGCCCCAGGTTTTGCTAACCTTGGATTTTGCCTTGCAAGACAAGTCACAGCAATTCCTATTTAGCGTTCCTCATGACTGGGACATATTTGAGAATAATTTATATTCTGAGATATGTTGTATCAATCAATTCGTTTTTAAGAAGCATGTGTGTATCAAGGCTAGTGGAATAGTAGCTGACTGATATTCAGATATATTACGTGTAGAATGTATGAACCAGTGGATAAACTCAAGAAGAAGTGGGCATTCAAGAAGCTATTAAATAATGTGAAACCAAATATACTTATTAAGTTCAAATATTTAGAATTTGAAGGTTGTCGGCGTGCCAACTTAATTAAGAATGCGTCAAAATATTCACTATTTATTTAAAAATTATCGGACGACTATTTTGGCTTTATTTTAAAAGGTTTTGAACAAATTATAAAAACAATTAACATATCTATAATTGTTACGCTGTAATTATTAATAATTTCACGAATTGGCTTTATAAGGTTTTGACTATGTCTAACAAAATGATTTTATTTACAAAATTTATTCTACTTACTTTGCGCCAAGTAATATACAAACGGGTTCCATAACAAAGCGAACGAGTGCTGGTGGTTTTTGAAAAGCTTTCAACTCGTTAATATCAGCTTTGTTGAGTGCTTTAAGAGCATTCTGAGCTGCTTCCATCGCTGGCATAGCCATAGCTAGATCTGCTTTCGCTTCATCAGCTATTTGTTTAACTTCTTCAGCTTTTACCTGAGAATGAATTGTTACTTTTAGATCATAATATTAAGTTTACATTAAACCGCCGTGATTTATCCGGCGAAGTACCACCCTCATTTCTTACCGAGGTGTCGTAAAAGGTGACTAAGGTAAGTCGACCCGCCGTGTGGTATCCGGCTGAGTAGAATAGACCAACCTCATTTCTTACCGAGTTGTCGTAAAAGGCGACTAAGTTAAGTTGACCCACCATGTGGTATCCGGTTAAGTAGAATAGACCACCCTCTTTCTTACTGAGGTGTCGTAAAATACGACAAAGGTAAGGTGATGTCAGGCAGGCGGCCGGTCATAAAATACGTAGCCAAATCATGTGACAACATGTTTATGACATGTTCGTCCGACCCCCACTTAGAGTGGGATAAGGGCAGGAAGATGATGATTAAGTTTACATTAAAAGGTCATGCCGTATTCAATTCGCGTCTTAAACAGTATATTGATCTACATAAATGATTAAATATTACTTTAGCTGCAGCTTCGTCTTTCATAACAGCTTGTTTAACTTCATCTGCTGCCGTTTGTTCTATTTTGAGTCTTGCAACGAGTGCCATACCCTGAAATAAATAATATAATATACAATTGATTGGTATCTTATTTATTTATTGACAGACTCTTGTAATGTCTCTCACCTCTTCGGCTTTTTTTGCAAGAATAGGTTCCATGTCACGAACTTGTTGCTCCATAACGCCTACAACCTCGTAAGTTTCGTATAGTTTCTATAAAAAGATGAATAGTACAGAGAAAAATATAAAAGAAAGAGGAAAACTGACAGCAATATCTATACTAATATTATAAATGTGAAAGTCTGTTTGTTTGGCTTCCACAATTACTTCACTAAATATTCCTTTAAGGGTCGCAAACATAGTAAGAGTCAAGAACTTTGATTTCAATAAAATTTGCAGAAAATCTTTGAATTGAGCCAGCGGAGAATCCTGTAAATTTTTGTCTCGATTGGAGCATTTTTTTAATTGTCAATGACAGTTTGTTTTAGAAAGCAATCCGACTGATTCACAGAAACGAGTGACTAGTACACGCAGTGTCACGCTACTAAATAATAGATAACAACCTGTAAGCCACAAGAGATACGATCACGGCCGCGCAGAATCTCCTGCTGCTTTTTATCGAGCAAGGATAGATAGAGCTTTAACAGATCGAGGTAACTGCTGGGAGTTGTGTAGAAGTAGCGACGCATCTCATCGTACAATCTTTCAGTCATAATGTCCACGTCCTGCATATAGAAAATTGTTATGTAAAGTACTTTAACAAATAAAGTTATTAATGAATCGTATGAACACAGAATGATTTCGAGTCGCAATGAGGTTCACAATTAAATTAATTATACTGATTCATAATCCAACCCGTTACTCTGATCTAATTATACAAATTATTCCATGCAACTTTATTTTGATTGAAGTCGCTTGAAGCATACAAACTTATACAAACATATCCGTGAAAATACATTTTTATATAACATTTTAAACTTTAAATATTTAAATTGGAACGAAGAGATAAAAAAATAATTTCAAGCCAATAAAATTTGACTTCAGTCCACAAAGCTCATAGGAGACATGTACGAGTATAAGTGAAAGAATCATAATAACCTGATGCATACAAACAGCCAGAGTTGAGATCTTATTGATAATATTCTGATCTTCTAGCGGCTGTAGGCATTGTTGTGCCACAGAACGCAGTGCCTCTGGAGGCCATTTAGTAAACCAGTCAATGGTACAGCAATTTACCAAGGAGGGAAACATTCGACAACGACGTCTGAAAAGGAAATGGTAGATATATTTCTAAGTTTTGATATCTCTTCATGAACAAATCGGGGTACTAAAGGAACGGAAATAATCCGAAAGTCCGAAATCTGATCTGGATAATATTTATGAAATTTGGCACAAATCAAGCTTCTATACTGGGTTAACATCACTGTCTCGATGTTTGTTTCGATGTTAACAGTTATCTTGCTAAGACTAATCGATCGATAGCATTGATTCTAGAAAACTAACAAATGTAAAAAAGGTTTTCGTTAAAAGTGATATGCTATTTATAAAAATCTCTGTGCAAGTCCATACCTAAATGCTTCACCAACAGGGCTCATGCAGATACACAGGTGTAGTTTTCCTCTGACGCGGTTAATAAAATAATAGTATACAGCGTCGCGGTCGCCTGAGTTGACGCCAGCTTTGGCTGCTTCGCTGCGACATCCTGTCTGTACCTGTTCGTACGTGTCGCCTTCAAATAAATTCGGTACTTCACCTGAATAGATAAACATTTAGATTTTAATTTTATCTTAGTGTTAAAAAAAGTATTATAAATATTTCAGTACTACGCGTTCGTCAAATATACGGCAAATTTAATTACTCTATAACATATATTAGGTATTAAGAAGATTCCTTTGAATAACGCGCACAACGTGATATTTACTTTAGTATATATAGAGCTTTCAATTTATATCACACACAACTGATATACAGTCAAAAGCTTTTTATTTAGAGACGTCGCACCTTATGTCAATTCGTTATTTTACAGACTAAAGATATCAGTTTAACCTGAATTGAGCATATTGTTGATATCTTCAAGAAACTCCTCCTTTGTGATCTGTGTATCAGTGAAAAGGAACACAGTGTCTTCCCCGGCAACTCCAGCTCGCATGTACATATTGCGCAGGTCGTCATGAAACTCGGGCGTATCGTAGTTACGTTTTATTTCCATGCCCATGCATCTGAAATCATTGAAGGTATATGAACATATATAATAAGTATAATGAAATAATACACATAAAAATGGTACCCGCGACTGGTACTTATTTGCACCAACTTAATATTTTAAGTAGCTTCAATAATGCAATATGTTTTTCTCTATCTCCAAAAGAAAAAAACGAAAATTCTATATGTTACGGCATCATTATAGCGGCCCGTTTAAAGCTGATGGATAATGGCCTCGGATAAACTTGGACTTAGTCAGGCTCACCCGATAGAATAAGATGTGAGTATAACCACTTAATGATCTTCATCCGGTGAACGTTGATATGTCATATGCTCTTACTTGCACTCGTTAACGTGACCTGCCAGAGTGGCGACCGATCTTCGTCCCGAACCGCCTGGGCCAACCATGAGACAATGGCCACGTTCCGCACGCAGCACTCGAGCCACGCGGACAATATGTTCCAATGCGTCTCGGAAGAGTACGAGATGCATTTCCGCGCGGGCCGTCGAGTTGTACTCTTCAAGATATTCCTGATTTATCCAATTTTAATTAATTACCGTGTAATTAAGTTACAAGTACACTGATTCTGTTGATACACCTTTCATATCATTGTGCAGACATAAAATGCTAAACCATCGCCAAAGAACTCACCGGACTAAACCAAATATTGATAATAATAATAACACAAGGGTTAAAAGCTGCCATAGCCGAACATGAGACTGGGTTCTGGCGATCAAATCTAGGGCAGGCACCAATGAGTTTTCTCTGAAAACTTATGTGCCTAATTGACATTTGCAAATTATGTAGGATAAATTGCAAATGTGTCTACACGATAATTGCAATACATCACACCGTGGAGCGTCTAACGTCTAACCTTCTCTCCGAAAAAGAAGAGCGGAGGTTTAAGTCCATCATTGGGATAGTAACAGGGCTTTGATTTTTTAAGGACGATAATAATTGTCAGTGATATGATAATAGTTAAAAAAAGAGAAATATTACATTTCTACGAATTGTTGAATATCCTAAACAACATGATATCATCCCACATAATACTCTACCTTTAAAACAGTCATGAGTTTTTCAATATCTGGAATTTCCTGATACATCCTTAGCTCTTTTGGTATAGCCGAGTTCATGAAGTCCCCAAAGAGTAAAACTGGAGGCTGTTCAATGATCGGTGTGTCGGGTACCTCAAGGATGGGGTTTTGAAAATTCTTTTGGCATACTGCGTTCATAAGATGGTAGAAGTAACTTTTATCTTCGATATTGATTAATCGATCGTGAAATACACGTAGGCATTCGTGATAAAATAATCTGAAAATTGACCAGCATATAACTTTCAACTGAAGACAAATAAAATATTCATTAAAATTAATGGCGTATACAGACTTATTAAGTTTTGTAAATCTTTATTGGTGAAGAATAAATAGATCATTTTATTGAAATGCTAGTATTATTTAGTAGCACAAATTTAAAATTAGGTAAGTCTTGGTAAATATATTTGGTTTAAATTGTTTATACATATATGATATGGTGTTTGTACATATATGGCTCTGTTTCTGATTGGGTGTTAGCGCGTGCATGCATCAATTCAATTCAAATTGAAAATATTCTTTATTCAAATAAACTTGTAAACAAGTGCTTTTGAATCGTCAACTCTACTGCTGGTTCGGAAAGCTGTTCCTACCGAGAAGAGCCAGCAAGAAACTCGGCGGTTGCTCTTTTTAAAATATAATTCTTAATACTATTTACATTATGTCGTTACTGTCTTGTACAGGTTCAAAGAGAGCTATATCCACACATTCTTATCTTCTAAAAAATCTTCAAGAGTATAGTAGGCTTTCTGTATCAGCCTCTTTTTAACAGTGTTTTTAAACTGCTGTAATGGCAGTGCTGATTTTGATTGCGGAATTTTATTATAAAATAAAATTCCGCACAAACGAGTTACGCACTTTTGCAAGGCGCAAAGCAGGAACCGCAAGCTTATGTCGGTTCCTGCTTTGTCTATTGTACACATCACCTATCGTTTTATAATTCTTTATATTTTTATGTACATAAATTAAATTGCTTAAAATATCAGGGTGTGTGTGGGTATGCGCGTGTGTTTTCGTATGTGTTTGAGTGTGTGTTTTAAAAATTCTAAATTTACCTGAGCATGCCTTGTGGGGCACGCATATAGGCCGCGTTAGCTTGCAACACTCCCTGCATAGACTTTGAAAGATCACGTAGGTTAAATACATAATGGGATTTGGCAGGCGTAGGCAAAAGTTCTGCACAGATCTTCAAATAAACTTCTACTGCGGCATTGACTATAGGCTCGCCTAGTACCGATACTTCGGATACGAAATCTTCCATGTGCCCCGATAAAATTGCCTTTGAAATAAAATGGAACACACTATCAGAATATTATAAGTACATACATACATTATATACGACAGTTATGCTTGTGTTAATAAACGTAATTCAAACATTTACAATATTAAGAAAAGGCCAGTAGTAGTCTTCTTTTCCTATTGTATTCAATTTTTTATCGTTCCTACATAATGGTTACTGTAGTACCTTAAATATGGTTTTCATAGCCTCAGAATTAGGTGCAGAAATGTAAAACATAGCAAAGTGGCGTACGAAACGCGCGGTGAGCGGATTACGTCCGCCACCAGGCGGCGCGCACGCACAAGATAACACAACGTCCAAAATCTCCTTCCAGTACAGCTTATCACGATCGTACAGCCCACCGAAATCGAGAAATTGTCTGAAATAATTACAAGAAACAAATGAATAATACAAACAATCTGACTTCCATACACATACATTTAAAAAAATGTATTTTTTTTAAGATTTCGCTTAGACCTGTATAACGGGGTACTATTCGTATGCAAATAACTCGTTTGTAGTAGAATGGGCACATAGTTTTATTGTAATCCTATAGAAATCAATCATATTCATTGTATTGGCTTTACATAACGGTGTCAAAACTAACCCAAATCTGTTTCGTCCACCCTTTAACTATCATATATTAATGTAACTTGATGGACATTTTACTATACTACACGTAACTAGAACATAGTGTGGAATTTACAAAGTGTGTTTCAATATTTAAGTTGTATTTAGTAGATCATTACATTTAATAAATCAATCAATTTTTGTAGTTTCTATTTATTCAAATGGCTTATCATGGTATATGGACTTATTCTATTTCTTTTTAGTTTAATAGACTATTGTATAAAACTTCATTCCTTAAATTTTTAATTTTTGAATTTGACATTTGATTACCAAATATCGTAAAGACAACGAACCTCAAGAGCTCGATAGTTGGTTGCGCACCGTAAACGTCCAGACGTGGCATATTTACATCGTCAATGAATATGATCACCTTCTTACCAAGAGGTGCGCCAATAGCTTTCCTAGGTCTCTTGTCCAGACGTAACTCAATTACTTCCTAAAATAATATAAAAGTACGTTTGTTAATATTCCCATATTAACAATTAAGGAGCTGCATTATTTGCTGGCTCTTGCTAGAGCTATGTTACGAACGCATACGTAACTGATAGATTTTTCAGCACAACCCTATGTCTTTTTTATTAGGATATTTTAAGAGAATCATGTATTTCAAATTTACCATGGATTCTGTCTGTCTGATTTTGTTTATCTGTCAACTAAAAATCGAGCGATTTTTAGAAAAATAGTCAAACGATTAAAACTAATATGATGCCCAAAATGAATATAGTATAGGACCATATTTTATTAACATTAAAAATTTTACTTATAAAAATTAACAATGGTTATTTTTTTACAAAACCTGCATTCTTTTATATAAAAATTATTCTATTATAAATTGTTATGTTAATTCTATTATAAATTATTATATTTATATTTTATTATAAAATTGAATTACCTGTGTACGAGGACTGCTGGTTTGCGCTGAAAAGTTCAAAATAACTGGTATAAATATGCCTGATGTAGACATTTTTTTCAGTATTTCAGCAGCTATGCACGTTTTTCCTACACCTGTAAAAGAAGCACATAAAACTTAAATTATATTATTAATCAATGGCAGATGCAACGAGTAATTATTAATGCAATGTCAAAACCTACATAACTACAAGTTTGTAGGTTGCCATTGCTTCATTTATCTTCCCCAAAGTAATCCTTTTATAATTACTTCTATTATTTAGTGACTTACGTTAGAACTAAAATTGCGAGCTCTGATATAGTTTTTGTAACTTTTAAAGGTTGAACCGCGAGATTAGACGTTGTAATAAAAATAAAAGCTATATAAAAATTATATATAATGATATGTCTAGATCTGTGTGTCCCGACCTTATTTGGTCCATGCCCCACGTTAAAAATTATTTTGCCCCCCTTAGTAAAATATATAAATTTCAATATTAAAAATTGAATTGTCCACTTAAAGAACATAAATAATAGGTTTTAGGAAGAAAAATGGCTTTTTTTTGTTAAATTTGGCACCGAAATCTAACATTCCACTTAAATGGGCTAGAGCGAAAGGCGGGGAGCCTTTCGCTCTGGGCCATCTTAACCATCAAATTTCCCCTCTGTGGGTCGTGGGCCCTACGTTGGGAAACACTGGTCTAGATACTACTGCACTCTGGCGGTGATCAGGTACTGATTACCGACTCTGGATTTATTTTATTTATAAGTTATATTTATTTATCTCCGTTGTAAATGGCCAAACCATTTTGTAAATCTTAATTAAACGAAATACCTACATGAAAATTTGAATACATTATATAAATTGGTGAAACAATATAAGTTCACAATTTGTAAAATTGTGGCTTACCAGTATTCCCTGTGAACATAACAGGTTTTCCAGCAGAAAGAAGTTTTTCAAAGAGGTATCCATAACGGACCGTATCAATAGTTGGAACTAGAGTCTCGAAAAAGGGCTTATTGCTGTCATACAAAAATTCTGGAATAATTTCCGCCCAGACTTTCAGTTTACGTTGCTTCGTGTCCATAAACATGTCAAAGAAATTGAAGCCTTGTGGAAAACTAGAAAACAATGATGTATAATTACTTACACTAATTATTAATCTATTTAATTCTTGTAAACTGTGTATGTACTTAAAATAGAAACACATATTTGCACGCACGCGGACATAATTCATACTCAAAAAAACACAAACCAGTGGGAGCGGCATATGCAGCAGAGTTTATACAATTTTAATGACATCCTCACCATTGTTGTAATTTTGTATAAATCTAGTAAACTTAAATGTGTCTCCTCGAAAACAGAGTCAACAACTATATTACAACGAAAAAGAGCATCCCTATATTTAATGGTACCAATCGATGAATACAAAATAATGTAGTTTGATAAATTAAATTTAACAAATACACTTGTTGATATTTCAAAAATATAATAAAATGACTACTTACTATTCGGCTTCTTCAAAAGTCTCAAACTGTCTTTTGATGATCTCCTCAAAAGTTTTTCGATTTGCTTCAAGGATATTGCCACCAATGCTCCAAACGTAACAAAAAATGAAACAGTGAGCTATGTACACTTTGATGGCGGCTTTATCACTGAATCTATCTCCTGGCTCTGATAGTAAGGCGCCCAGCAAGCAACATAGAGCCATCACTTTGCTTATATCCACCTGTTTTTTAAAATCATTATTGGTACAACGGGAAAAACTAAGTTTTAATGGTGAGTATCTAGAATTTGGTCTTAGAACTTTTTTTTATACACACTTGTGCTTAAATATATCTAAGTAGATATATGTAAACGAAGGTTTCCCTTGCCATCAAGAGTTTGGTACTCTTGATGGCAAGAGAAACCTTCGTTTGGCTACCCCCTATCGTTAGGAAACATTATTATCCTGAGAATTTCTGAAATATATTATACGAGTATGTGCAACCGGCCGGATATATATGCGGATCGCAATGAAATATCATGGTGAATGTAAGGTCTATCTCAGAAATAAAAGTTCCTGCCCGTCTTCAATAAAGAGATCTTTGTTAGTATCAGAAGTGAGGTCATATTGACAAATCGGTTCTTACAAAAAAATGGGTTATACCGACCAAACAAAAAGAGAACGGAATACGATGAGAATCCAGATATTTTAATAATACGATGTTGTCAATTGTTATAACAAGGTATAAATTTTATCTACCAATACATGTAGAGTACCTTAGTGACATAGAAATAGAACTTTACTAGTAGTTTGTCGTTTACCTGTTTAATACCAACGCTGCACTTCGTGTTCACGTGCACAACACCAACATCAAGCATTTTAAAGAGCTCGTAAACGAATTCCAAATTGTCCGGATGAATAAGATTTTTCTCTGTAGATTCATTGAGCCATGACCTCACATAAGGAAGGTAACCCAGCTCATTTGGATCTATATAAACCATACCGCATCGGGACACTGTAGCGGGTGATGCTTGAGCTAAGTCTGCAACCTTTAATGATGAAAAACTGTTCTTAGATTTCTAGGTAAACAATTACATTCTCTCAAGTATAAAGATAGAAAACACTAACACAGCTCTTAAAAATTGCTCAAATTTAAAAATTCTTTGTAGTTAATATAAGTTGCAAACAGATAGAAAACAATATGTTTACAGTAATTATATAATTAGATAAACCTCGAAGACCATATGCACATAGGGTGTGAGCTTTATACGCTCAGAGTTTGATAGGCATAGCATCTTGTTATCATCTAGCACAGTGTTCATATTCTCGATCCAGACAGCATCTACAGGTCCGTCGCAAATCAACCACTGGTGATCTGCAGTTTCGCACTGAAAAATTGTAAAGTAAAATATATTTACAATTGAAATTATAAAATTGACTTTATAACTCTTTATAGCCTAAAGGAACGTTAGCGAGTTTTCAACTTCTATGATCTTGTCTGTTCAATAATTTTTACGATCTATTACGCATTTCACTGTGGAGGAAAACATGATGATAACACCTGTATATGCCTACATAATCTGTCTGTAATATGTGTAACACACTAATGTGCTTTATACAGGCGAGATTGATTAGCTGACGTTTTTTCCTCTTTTCCAAAAAGAAGAAGAAAGAAAAGATGAAATAGGTTTTCGCGGAGCAGCACAAGGGAGTATGTGAATTATAGGACATAAGTGAAAGAACACAGCTGTTAGATTAAATACTGTTACCTGCACAGCTGTTCTTAGAGACAATGGTAATATGCCATCGTGCCACTCAAGAGTTTGCAGGTTTACTTCACCATAAAGTTCTCCTATACTAAGACTTTTAGGGTTCATTATGTATTTGTGTACAAGCTGGTAGTGAGGACTGACCACTCCTTTCTCATATAGATGAGTATATGTTTCTGCTAACACCTAAATAAAGTAATTGATTAGATAAAATCATAAGTGCACATATTTGTAATAAACTAAAACTAAGATCTCATAATAAGTGTCGAATTCTACTAATATCATAAATACGAAAGTTTGTGGATGTATGTGTGTTACTATTTCACGGCGAACCCGTAAACCAATATCGATGAAATTGGCACAATTATTTCTTATATAGAAGGCTATAGAAATAGAATATTGTGCTCATAGATATATTATATATTGTGCGCATAGACGCTTGCCACAGTGTACAAATATCAGTCAATTAAAATCAAATTCACAACCGGACTTGTCAAAAAACAGTGATGACGAAGGAAGTTTAACTTCTATTCGAAAAAGAAAACGAAAGGAATGTTGCGATGTTCTTTCGGAACTAAACCAATTTCGTACGGAAATGATTTCTTTACTTGATACACACCTTACGCTAATGCGAGACGAGATATCCACAATGAAGGGTCAGATTAATAAGATTGAAGACACCACAAATAAACTATTAGCAGAGCATAATAACATTAAAGAAGACATTCTAGAGCTGAAAAAACATAATATAACCACAGAATCTAGAATATCTGCTCTGGAGACTGGAATAAAATCACTTGAAATTGATCCCCCTCATGCAACAACTTCACAACTTTTTACCAACGAGAAAATAATTCAAGAATTACATGAAAGAGCTGACAGGAGTAAAAATATTGTTATTATGGGTTTGACGGAGGAAAACTGTGTTGATAATGCAGCGCGTCAAGCTAGGGATTTGGCAATTGCTCAAGAAACACTCCAGGGCATAGTTCCTAAGAGTCACAATATTATTAAAAGTTTACGTCTTGGTAAATATCAACCAGGAAAAATACGCCCATTAAAGATCATACTCGAGAGTCCTCAGGAAGTAAAAGAGATTTTACGAAACAGAAGTAAAGTGCAAAATAAAGTAAAAATATATTCGGACCAGACACCAACTCAGAAGAGCGTAATAAAGGAGCTTCATAAAGAGCTTGCCTTTCGAAAAGATAATGGTGAATCGAACATCATTATTAAATATATCAAAGGTATTCCTAGAATTGTACAAACTCAAACAAAAAACTGAATTATTTAGGCCCAACAGACCAACATAGCAACTCTGCTGAATCTGTTACCTATCAAATTTGCCACACTTATCAAGATATCCTAACTTCTAAGTCTAACCTCAACTTATTTTACGCAAATGTTCGAAGTATACGTAAAAAAGGAAAATTTGACGAGTTAAAGTGTTATAATTCAATCAGTAAAATGTATACTACACGTTATCCTGCTAACCGAAACATGGCTTAAAAGCAATGAAGAGGCTGAAACATTCCAAATTCTAAACTATACACACTATAACAATATTAGACCAACCTCTAGGGGTGGTGGGGTTTCTATATATGTACATAATAACCTAAGTCATAGGCTAGAAGAAGAAATTTATACTGACGGCGTTCACTATCTATGGGTTCACATCGAAAAATGTTCGCTAAATATAGGTGTTGTTTATAATCCTGGAATTTCGAATATTAATGAATTTCTAGAAGTATACTCCACACAGCTATTACAAAAAAAACGAGCTATAGTATTTGGGGATTTCAACATTGATCTTCTTACGAAGGATCGAAATTGTAAACGTTATCGTGACACCATGCGAGAAACAGGGTTTCAAATTATCAATAAAGTTCATCAAGACTATTGCACGCGTGAAACATCCACAACGAGAACCATAATTGATCATGTTTGTTCAAATTTAAATGATAAAGAATTTCATATGAGCATTATTAATTCATCAATGTCCGATCACAAACAAATTTATTTGAAAATGAAAAAATATAAATCGCCAAAAAATAAATATACAAAATATGATGCAATCAATTACGATAAATTATACACATACTTTAAATACATAGACCAGCCACTTAACAGTTACGAAGATATAGACGAATTAATAAAAAGTGCTATAAATAATTCCAAAGTCACGAAGGTAAAAATTCTTAACCCACCCCGCCAAGACTGGATAAACAAAGATGTCATCAACAAAATTGAACAACGTAATAAACTTTGGTGTAATTTAAAAAATGATCCAACTAATAAACAACTCAAGGAAAATTTCAAGGCCGAACGCAAAAGTACAGCCGAAAAGATAAAAAGCACCAAAGGATTATATTACCGCCATGCATTTACACAAAATATAAGACAACCGAAGAAAATGTGGACCCTGATAAATACACTGTCTAAGAATAAAATAAAATTAAATGGTAATCCTCCAACGCTATTGATGGAATCAGGCTATATAACTGATGGGAATGATATTTGTAATGAATTTAATGTGTTCTTTTCTACTATTGGTTCGACTCTCGCTGATATCATCACATCCAAACATACAAATAATACAGTAATACTACGACATTGCCAAACGTATAAGTCGGAACTACATACATTTGCACCATGTGAAATTGATGAGATTCACAAAATAATCAATAACCTTGATCCAAATTGCAGCACAGGAATCGATGGTATAACCACTAAAGCCATCAAATGTATTAGTAAATTAATAGATAAACGACTAGTTAACTGTATCAACGCACATCTTTCTGAAGGAACTTTCCCTGATGCGTTAAAATTAGCTAAAGTAACTCCAATTTATAAATCTGGCGCAAAAACTGATCCCAGTAACTACCGTCCAATTTCAGTCTTACCGGTCTTATCAAAAATTTTTGAAAAGGTGATCTACACTCGATTAGATAAATATCTTAATTCTATAAATTTTATTTATAAAAGACAATATGGATTTCGTCCACAATCCAATACTCTCTCAGCCACGATTGACCTTGTCACTAAATTGCATACTAATATAGATCAGAAAAAAATAGCAGTGGGCCTATTTATTGACTTAAAAAAGGCGTTTGACACAGTAAGTCATTTTATACTATTACAGAAACTTGAAGCATTAGGTATTTCAGGGAGAGCATTTAATATGCTTGAGTCATATTTGAGTAACAGACGTCAAATAGTTAAAATTGCCGAATATCAAAGTAAGCCTCGTTACACTTCTGAATTTGGCGTGCCCCAAGGATCTATACTGGGACCACTGCTTTTTCTGATCTATATTAATTCCATACACGAAATCAAACTGCATGGCCATTTGTCTCTCTATGCAGACGATACATGTCTCTTTTACTTTGGCACTTCTATATCCGATATTATGAGTCTAGCACAAGAAGACTTGAACACAATATCCAATTGGTTTGAGCAAAATTTACTGACTATTAACGTTTCTAAATCTAGTTATGTTATTTTTAAAAGCAAAAACAAAAAAATACCTGCAGTCCCTCCACTTATAGTAGATAACAAAATTCTGAAGCAAAAATTGACCGAAACATACCTCGGATTAAGACTGGATAGTGACTTAAGTTGGAAGACACAATTAAAACATATAAAAAATAAAATATCAGCTTTAATAGGATCCTTGCGTAATCTTATACATTGCCTACCTCGTCGGGTATGTCTCATAATATACAACTCTTTAGTAAAACCACATTTATTATACCTAATTGAAGTTTGGGGATTTGCGCCTAAGACTCACCTAAAGGATGTACAAATTGCACAAAATAAAATTATTAAATTACTATTCAATTTTGATTACCTAACACCTTCAGCTAAATTACATAAAGAAGTAAAATTAATGAACATAAAACAACTGCACGCTTACTACACTTGCATATTAATTCGAAAAATTCTCAATAAATCTATTCACACACACATCACCTTCACCAAAATTCATCAAGTACGAAGTCGAAGCAGTCGTAGAGGAGACCACATTTTACTCCCGCAAACACGTACTTGTCTAGGTAAACGTAACATAAAATTCAAAGGAGTGCAAGTATATAATAATTTACCTAAAGAGGTGAAGAATGCAAAATCATTTATGATATTTAAAAACAAACTTAAAAAAAACATATTAAACGATATTAAATTACTAAATTAAAATAACTTGTCATACTAACATTAGCTATACTGTGGCAACGATTTTGCATTCCTCAACCGGTGTAAAATAAAAGTTAGTGGGTAGATTGCTGAGTTTGTTGTATTAGATTGCCGAACGAAACTATGTATGTAAATATGTTTTTCTCTGTAAGTGAATGTACAAATTCTTTGAGAAAATAAATTCTTTAACCCGATAGATAACCAAAAAGCAAGATAACCAAGGCAAAAATAAACTTTTTTAGTTTTAGAATTAAAAACACTTACATTTTTAATAGGTGCTTGTCATGTTAGACTATACGAAAAATTAAGTATGACCATGACAAAGCTGTGGTAGCCCAGCGGTAACACCGTGCGCCTCTTTCGAGGAGATCTAGGGTTCGAACCCCGGGCAGGCACCAATGAGTTTTCTAGTAAAACTGATGTGTCTAATTGATAATTGCAATTTATCACACGCTTTTCGGTGAAGGAAAACATCGTGAGGAAACCTGCATATCTCTAGAGAATTCTGTTGATATGTGTAACCTACCAAAACCCACATTGGAGCAGCGTGGTAGGTCTTAGCTCCAATCCTTCTCTCCAAAAAAAAAAAAACGGAGAGAAGAGGCCTATGCCCAGCAGTGGGATAGCAACAGGCCGATACTTACTTACTTACATGACAAAGCTTAACCATATAACATTCTAAGTGGGGTTTGCACAGTATGTTTCATTCTCCATTTCTATAATTCGTCCACACATTTACACATTTATTCTTTAGTCTAACACATTTATATTTAAAGCTCTTTTATGATTATTTTATTATTATTATTATTAAGTATTTTTCTCTTTTTCAAAAAAATTAAGAATGGAAACTAACGTGCAAAACAGTAGTTTTACCGCCACCGGTAGGTCCAACAAGCATCACTCCCCACCGTACAATCATGGTTTCATGAAGCTGTATCACTTTTCGGATCTGACATTCCATTACCTGAAGTTTTCTTTCCAGAAGAATTTCCTCTATATTGTAATTGTGTTAGAATCAGGAAGTTCGAGTATTATATTTTTATAAAAACTGTTATTTTCGAAAAGATACGTAGTCATATGCAACTAGAAATTCACTAAACGAGGTGGAATAATAGTAAAAATGTTGGAGATCATACCAATTACATGCGAAATATTTCGATATTTTTTGTTTTTGTAAGATACCTACGATTAGTGAATTGGTTGCTTTCCAAGGATACAAATTCCAAGTTTTATATTATGGTGAAAAACTGACTTTGTGAAATAATGTACATTACTTGTTAATTTTATGATTGAAAGTGCCCATAAGAAGCTTTAGCCAATAAATATTTAGTTTGGTTTCCATGTAATTAATCTCCAAAGCCTTTAATTGATAAGTTATATGATTTATGTTGACATTATACTATATTCGGTCAATAGAGCTAAAACAGAATATTTTTTTTAATTACTTACCAATAACTTCTACCATAACACCGTAATCTCTTTCAGGTAGATCAACTCCTGGGAATAAGTCTGAGAGGATGCCTGCAAAGAGAATTGCGTCGGCTGCCAAAAACTTTGGCAAGTTACTGTCGTTTAGTGCACAAAGCAGTGTTTTTTCTTCGTGTTGATCGGGACTGGCACGCTTTAGAGCACCGGCCATAACCTACAAATTCATTGTCGTTTTTTGATTACATTTTGCTTATAGACATTCTGTAAACAGGAACAATTAATCATTCTATAAATAGGAGCAATTAATACATACAAGAACACTTTTAACTGCCCTCATCCCAAAGTCATAGTGATCTTGTTTCGATAGTTGTTCACTGGACAGTTTATACATCTGTACCATCTTCTTAGCAAGCCCTTTAGAAGACTCAAACCCTTCAGAGTACAAAATCACTTCCGCGATTAAAGCTGTAAAAACAATGGACAGACATTGAAACTTTTCAATAACTATATGTTTAATGTTTTTTTTACATTACTGGTAATAGGCTAAGATAATAATTTATAATAACTTATTCAATTATAATGTAAGTTGAAAATGTTTCAAAGTTTGACCGCTAAATTTCGTGCAGGTTCTTCTCAGTAAGAGAAAGATTTCGAACCAGATGTAGCTTCATTAATACATTGATCCTTGACGGTTCAAGTGCTTGAAAAAGCTTTTTTGAATAAAAAATATTTTGAATTCATTTGATATATTACATTAATAATATGTTAACATTTTCTTAAATTACCGTAATCTGGTACCATCATAGATATAGGACGAAATAGCGCTTTCAAGTTATCTGGCAATTCAGTTCGACCCGCATACCCCGGGTTCATGGTTATAAACGCCGCACACGTCCTCACTAGTTTGATTTCACGACCCTCAAACATAAATCTGGGTAATATAAATTAAATGTCACGCTCAAAGATGAACCTGTTTCAATTGGAATTAAATAACCGAAGACAAAATGTATCGAATAAAAGACTTCGGAAATACCATTTATTTTATAAGATTATTATGTTAATATTTTTTCAATTAGGTATTTAGAGTCTTTATGTACACCGTGTGGTATCCGGCTGAATAGAATAGTACCACCCTCATTTCTTACCGAGGTGTCGTAAAAGGCGACTAAGGTAAGTCAACCCGCCGTGTGGTATCCGGCTGAGTAGAATAGACCAACCTCATTTCTTACCGAGGTGTCGTAAAAGGCGACTAAGGTAAGTTGACCCACCGTGTGGTATCCGGTTTAGTAGAATAGACCACCCTCGTTCTTACCGAGGTGTCGTAAAACACGACAGAGGTAAGTTGATGTCAGGCAGGCGGCCGGTCGTGAAAACGCAGCCAAATCATGTGACAGCATGTTTATAACATGTTGTGCCGACCCCACTTAGAGTGGGATAAGCGCAGGAAGATGATGATGATTTAGAGTCTTTATGTATCAGTTAGTGTGTATGGCTTGTCCTAAAAATACCAGTCATTATGATGAAAATTAATATTATTAATAAATTCAATCTCTGTTGTTTTTATTCTTAACTGTCGGGTAAAATTTCTGGATCCAAGCTAGACCCTAGTAGAATATTACAAAAATTCTAAGATAAAGACAGTTTGGCAACTACTAGTAGTAGTGTTATTAAAAAAAATTAAGTTGCTGACAATTACGAATTTACTAATTTAATGCCATAAGCTAAACTCACCGCGTTTGTTTTGCAACTTTTGCATTTCTGATGGTAATAAGTTGCTGAGCAATCACAGAAAGAACCTCAATATCAATCCGGTTAAACTCATCGAAGCAACACCATGCACCAGATGTTGCCAATCCAGAAAAGAACCGCCCCATCATTTTGTAATCCAAACCTTGAAGAGAATGCTAGGTCAGTGTGGCTAGACGTTCATTTTTAAACCATTTAAATTGTCACACGATTTTTCTTGTATTAATTAAATCCAGCGGTTTTCTACATAGGCATTTCAAAATATATCTTTAGATCTCGCTCAAGCTTTTGAGTGATCTAGTCCCCATTCTGTTGAACAAGCTAGAAAGCATGAAATGTCGTCGTAACTGTTTAATTCTTTTGCGAAGCTACCTTACTGATTTAACAAAAGTGACAAAAATGAATAAATGCTGAGGTTATGAGATGTCGATATCTAACAGTGTTCCGCAAGGAAGCGTACTAGAGCCAACTTTCTTTTATTTTTTATCAATGATCCATGCAGTATCCATATCTCAAATGTCTGAATAGTATATTTAGCAGATTACAAAAAAAACATTACCAGAATTATTGTAGAATCGTAGTTGGGTATAAGATTATCACAGTTGCACAAACGTGTTCAATTTTTTTTTTCGAATAAAGTAGAATGGAAAGACTAACAGATCGTTGTGTTGATCGGATTGGAACTTGTCATAAGCTAATTGGTATCGCGGTACTGAAGTTCATGCAGACGAAGTTGCAGGCAGAAGTAATTTTAAAAAACCAACCTTCAGAGCAATTGAATACCACACATTGTATAGCGAGTGCTTTGGCAAGATCTTTAGTTGTCTCTGTTTTTCCAGTTCCGGCGGGGCCTGCAGGTGCTCCTCCAAGATCTAATTGTAAAGCCCCCATTAGACAGAGGTAGCAGCGGTCAGTCAATGGCGTTATTACTAATACACCTGCAACATAATATAATAATTATGTTTAAAATCTGAAGAAGTTGACATATTGAAAATTTATTGTTAGCTCATCACTACATTACAAATTTATACACTTGGATATAAACATTGTAAATATTGACATAAACTACTCTTAAATTTACATAGACTTTAGTTAAAAGTATTATTATTGCTTCACCTCCGGCTCCCAAATATTCGTGGCCATAAATATACATGGAGCTGGACATACGAGCTACACAATTATCAATATCATCCTCCCAATAATAACGAATCATTTTGAGCCACTCGAAATCATCACTGAAAAAGGGATGTCAAACAAATAATATTTAATATAATTTTATGTACATTTTTAGTAATTTTACTGAATTTTGAACTGTTTTAATTTTTTGGTTTTGATCTAAGACTTGCAATAGTTAACATATGAAAATCTCAAGATGTACGAGTCATTTAGAAAACTACATATTCTTCTTTGCTTAATGGATACCGCTACAGAGTTTATATCACTAAATTTTCTTTTCGCTATGAACAAATTCTTTTTCGACACTTACGCTTTCTGCACATGTTTCTCAACCATTTGTGTGATTGTATCTCTGGCATGTACATCTACTGTTATGAGAGCGCACAAAACTTTTCTGAATAAGGAGGTCAAATCCTTCCTAGTGAGTGCAGCAAGATCGTTTAAGTCAGAGATACATTTTTGTTCATAGTTTAATAGGCTAGTATCAATGCGTAATGGTAAATCCAAATTGAATATCTCGTGAACTCCTTCGGCCCACATCATTTGTGATACTGCGAGGACGACCTACATATGTTTTAATTATATTAATTACATGAGAATTTCATGTCTTAAATGAATTTTAAATCACAACAGCAACTACATATTTATTATGATAAATATAGAAAACTATAAATAGAATGCAAATTGCAATCCACCAAAAATGATTAGTTGAAATTGAAAAAATTTAATTGTGTACGTTAGGAACCATATCGAAATTAGTTTTAGTTTCGTTTGTAATGTGTTACACTCGTTGCGATATATATCTACTTAAAACCGTATAAACAATATAAGAGATGAAAGAAAATTAAGAGAATATCAGCTTCATCATCTATCTGATATGTTTCAGACCTTTCAGCTATCTCACAAACAGACTTAATAACTTTGCTGTATGTAACTTATGATTGCAAATATATGAGATCGCTGCGTCTACTCACGTAATACAACTTTCATTGTTTTCCATTTGAGACTTAGAGAAACCACCTCTTCATGATGGAGTTCTGTGTAGTTATATTACGCAAATTTAAGTACCTGGTTGGGATGTAGAGTAACCCACTCTACACGAGGTCGCTGTGTGTAATCACGTAATGCAAATTTCATACAGCGCTTCACAGAGGCAAACATTGCTTCTTCTACTTTGCCAAGCCAATCTTCGACGTTACCGCGAGCCTTTAATCCCTATAAACGACCCCTAACATTATACGAAAGCAAATATCTGTGTAATCAGAATTATAGACATAGTAGAATGAGTCGTGAAACTTAGTGGCATGATGCAGGGTATACAGCATAAATAGCCGACGGATATAACGGGTTCCAAGAACTTGACTATAGAAGAGTTAATAACATCCCCAGGAAAAACGAAAAAGTCACAAGAAGACTAAATTCAGTTATTAGAATTCAATGTGCTGTAGAAATCCCTTGAAAAGACCAACGTTTATCAAGATTTTGGAGCCATGATAATCGAATGCGTTGTTAAGAAGCAGATATGTAGGATCCAATTGTACCCACTATCATCAATATTGCTCCAGTAGATTAGCGGTGAAAGCGTAACAGACAGACCTGCATTTATAATATTATTCATAAGAGCTTTAACGTAATCGAGTATGGAATACCTTTCCTAAATTTACTCTTTCTCCTTCAGGTGACAACATAGCAATTATATCAGTGGTCAAATCTTCTGCCTTTGCAGTCTTTGCTAAACGAGCCTGTAAAGCGTCTCTAGTGTTAAACGACATCTCTCTTTCAACAAGAGTTCCATCTTCTGTTATCTCCATTTCACTTTCAGGGAGTCGAACTCCAAACTCGAGTTTTGCAATCGCGTCGAAACATTTTCGCAAGTGCGGTTGGACGGCGTGAGGATTGCGTGTCTACAAACAAAAAATATTTTTAATTATTAATGGATGAATTTATTAACATCACACTTGTTGGAACCGAAAATAGTCAAACGTCATTTATGTAATGGAAGTAGAGTTTGTAAAAGTTGCCTAACTGAGACCAAAAGTAATTGGTAGTAATTGGTGCTTATTTAAGACAAGTAGATACACTCCCGTCGCTACATGAGATGTCTGTTATCACCCGATGTTAGAAATCCGTTCTATTTGATTAATCAAGCTGAACCAACTAGAAACTGCGAGACTAATTTTTACAGTGTTATAAGGTTCATTTGCAAAATTACAAAGTACAACAAGAATAGTAAAGTTATGTTACTCAGTCTACGATGGAAAGAGTAACCAAAATGCAAAGCGTTTATCCGAGAAAGCCCTAGTAAATTCATGCATTTTAGTGCAGTATGATATCGACGTAAAACTGATCCTTGTCGAATGGTAAAAATTTGTTTAAAAAAAGGGATTATAACATACGCCCTTTATACTTTTTACTGCAATTATTTATTTATTTTATAACATGAACATGCAAGGATATAGAATGCGTTTGGTATATACACTGAACAAAATGTACCTGCGCCAAAATCTCAAGCAATTCATCATTTGAAAGAAAGAAGAAACGGGGAAACGCGACTCGTTTCGTCTCCAGATAAGCTTCTAGACATTTCATGATTTGGTCAAGCATTTCATTATTACGTACAAATTCTTCGTACAATTTTGGTTGAGTCGCTGCTGGCATTGCCAAAGGTACCTATAATATAGCAAACTTTTATATAATAGTGTTCCAAATATCAATTTATTAATCAAATATTAACTGAAAATAAGTATTAATAAAAGAAAACGTTGATCTCGTTCCATTTAATTAAACGGCGATAAAACCTTAACCGATTTAAGATGGTAGGAGAATTCACTCTATGTTCGCAATTTACTACCGCAATATAATATACTATCTTCAGAAAGTAGATTTTTGGATGTATCATTGGTTACCTTGGCCAATTTACGCATTATATCTTTCCATGATTTGTCAACAATGGTAAACAATCTGGTTTCGTTAGGCAACTGACGCTGGATGTCGGGCGCTGAAAATATTACTTCTAAGTAGATCCACGTCTGCTGGCAGAGATACCACTCTTCCTGTTTGTAAAAATAAAATATCCACATTAAGATCTGGGAATGATCCGTATATAGCTATATCTATAGATAATGTGTAAATAATCAAAAAAATTAACCAGAGTTCGAGAAAATAACTCGAGGTTCTTAGACCATTCTTCAACCCGACTTTTGATGGGACCACAGTTGCGCGAACTGAGAATTGTGCTGACGTGGATGTTGCTTTCGTCTACAGCTGCTTGAATTTCATCCAAGCCACCCAAAACAAACACATCGCGTGCATCTTTATGTAGTATCACTGGAAATTCTAAGGTTGCCCATATTTCTTCAACCTAGAAAAATTTGAACTTTTTTACAATTTCAATTTATTACTTAAATTATATTTACTTTTCAATCTCAAAAATATAATTTACGAAGCTTTTATAAAAGCTTTGTAACGTTTTTATTTATATATTAGGTTACAACTTTCAGGAGCGATTTGCTACCTTTTTCAGCAAAGCTTCTAAGCCAGCCTCTGAGCTAGCCTGACCAGCCACTTCCATTAGTTCCTCAGCATGCTGGAATGCTTGTAGATCTTCAAGCATTTTTAGGGTCACAACCATGTCAGGCGTTATTCGAGTGTGCAAAATCTCTTCAATTTTTACCCAGTGTCGCGGTTTTAGCGCCGGATTCCGTAGATATGACATGACTGGTAACTATATACAAAAAGATTGTTTGATTTTTACTTTTTAATTTGGGTCATTCATAAGGAAGCAGCAAAAATATAAGTATTGCTTGTTGAGCCTAGCTAAAACAACCTAAATTGAAGCTTAATATTCTAATCCGCATATAACACTATTACTAGGCGAATCTAAGTGGGCGAAGATTTTGTTGTATCTAAATCTCTTGAAGAGACCTTCAACGATACGCCAAGAATAAGAAGCTGTAAGTCCGTAACCGCAGTTACATAGAGAAATTCCAAACCAACCAGGGGTATGAGTCAGAACAAGTGCTACCTTAGATAAATGTAGTAAATCGTACCTTATTATCCAATGTTAATCAAGCAAGGTAAAGCCTAAACAATAATAGTAAATCAAATCTCCAGTATGCCAATGTTGGAGGTTCAGTTCACATTTTATTTCACATCAGGAATTATTTTGCTACAATTCGTATAAAACATAAATAAAACTACATGGAGTGGCGCAGAGCTGCTTTTTTTAGTCCATTTATTGTATAATGATGGCGGACCGATTATTGTGTGTTTTTTATCATTGCCATATAAAATATAATAAGTCATAAGAGAAAATACACGTGAACAAAGCGCATTTATAATTTGAATTTACCTTCTCTTTAATTATGTCAATAGTCGCTTTACAGCCTGGCACAATTTTATTGGATGGCAGGCCTTTATCGAGCTGATTGAACACTTTTCCAAAATTCACAGTTGTCGTTTGTATCTCATCCATATCTAATGTGTTAAAAGGTACTTCATACCTAAATAATATGTAGAGATTAGTATAAATGTTTACTGCTTTCTAGAAAAGGTTTAAAATACCTGTGTTTGTCATGGCGCGTGTTAAAATGTTAAAAAAAAGTACCTTTATGTTTGACATGTTTACCTTTAGTTAAGTAATTAAACGTACGGAGTATATATATAGTATCCATAAATTCTATTAATCTATCCATAATAATATATAAAGTTGAGGAGTTTGTTTGTTTGATTGTTTGTACGCACTAATCTCAGGAACTACTGAACCAATTTGAAAAATTCTTTCAGTGTAAGATAGTTCATTTATTGAGGCTACAGGCTATATTGCATTACGCTAAAATGAATAGGAGAGGAACAGCAATATAAAATATTACGGAAACAGAAAACTTTAAAGCTTTCCTTGGCTGCGCTGAGAAAACGGTGAAAGTTATTCAAAAATCATGTATTACAAAATTGTTTCCCCTCTAAAAGATCGAAATAAAAGTCCGCGACACCTAATGTCTAACTTTTAAGGTTCATTTTTATGGTTATCAAAAGACTATATTACGGTATTAATCTTTCCACGCGGGCGGAGCTGCTGGCGATTTCTAGTAATTATATATTTACCATGATGCGTAGGCTTCGTTCCACTCCTTAGAAGACTTCCAGAGCATTTGTCTTAATTTGACGTCGGTAATAGCTTCGTCGAGAGTCTCTAGTCTCGCCGGTGGTAACTGTGTACCCATAAATACACAAATTATAAACAAAACTGTCATAAAGCAAAGATATTTGTATAGCATAAAATAGAAAAAACCGCTATTTACTGTAAACCTAAGTTAGTACTTAAATTCTTTAACTATAATAGAAACAAGTGGTAGGAGCGGTAGCTTTGTCCAGTATAGGCAGTGCACATTTTTGTCCTTGCTATGGATAATATTCCTTCAAATAGTGTCTATAGCAATTATTAGTCATATATCTAGTAATTTAGATTACGTGTAGGAAAAGTAAATGACATTGCTTCTCAGGTTATGTGCTTAAAATTCTGAAACATTATTTTTTAGTCAAAGTATTACGGTTTACGCACTTTAAAAATTTTTTGCCATTCACGTATCTGTTTATCCTTAGCAGAAAAAACTGTCAATTTTTCCATTAAGTCGTTTAATGTTTCCACGACTTTTTCCATATCAGATTTTTCGTCATACAGCCACGGTTGCTAAAACAATATGCTTGAAGTTATAAACTTATCCAATAAGCATGTTGAATTGGCAAATTATAAAGCAAAAAAAGAAAGTCATCAACTGTATTGACATACACTACTGCAAATCAACTCCAATAAAGACTTTGATAGAATTTAATTTAAAAAAAACCAAAACCAATGTTAATAATATTTTGCTATAATCCGCGATAAAATAATATTTTTTAAATTTTCCATTTAACCCACATTGTCAAGTGACAGAATTTAAATAGCATGTCGAAATAAGACTAAAAAATAATCGAGTTATTGGGGATATAAAGCCACAGTGAGATCATAGATCCCTGTTTCTAGAGGGTGATCATTGGCGGTAAGCTTCATTGATAACACATTGGGTTTAAGGGCCTATATCTAGAGATGGAATGGCTAAGAAGAGACGTCGAAACGATATTAAAACATATCTTGTGTGTTCATACCGCAATCTCTTCTCTTAATTTGTTAATACCGAGTATGAGTTCCATAATATCTTTGCCAATTTGACTGGCAAATAGACCAGCTAATTTGCTGCGAGTTTCTAAGCGTGCATCTACGTTCGTCCGAAGCGTTCCCAGGACCACACTTAGTCCTAAAAGTATAAAGGAAACCAAATAAAAAGAATCTTTATCAATATAACGTAAATAAATAGATGTATTTTGGATAAAGCCATGACAGATGTCACATTCTTAGACAATTAAACTCTACTAAAACTCTACATGCATAAGACACAACGCTAAGACTAAAACAAGACGAATTCAAATTATATATCGATTCACTGTCAATGGGCGCTTTAGATCTATTTCACAAAATAGTTTTTTGTGTAATTATAATGTAACTTTATATTATTATTTACTAGTTATAAAGGGCACTGGATTTTCAAATTCAAATTGTTGAAAAATTCATCTTGTAGGACAGAAATCTTTTAAATGTATTGATAATGATATATTACCTAAAAATTCATTCATATCTTCCGGCGGGATAGGTATATTGAATTCTCCCATAAGGTCGTACATTTCACGCAAATACTCAAGACGTTCTTCAAGACGAGCCACTCTATTTTCCAATCCGTCCAACAAATAATTGAAGGCGACCAGTTCACCGGCTGTTTCAGGCTCTTTTGATATATCGTTATTAATAGATTCGATCTTCTCTAGTATGAATTCAATACAGTCGTGACCGATGCTGAAAATAAGAATTGCGTTTAAAGAAACTAAGTTTTTGATGTTTACTTCAATGCCAGCTTCATGTGCAGCTCTTAATCGCAAAAGATTGAATTTATTTTAATTATATATTAATACTTTTATAAAGTGAAGCTGTGATGGCCCAGCGGTGCGACCGTGTGAATCTCTAGAGACGATCACGGGTTCGAACCCGGGCAGACACCAATGAGTTTTTCTCTTAAAACTTATGTGTCTAATTGATAATTGCAATTTATCACACGCTTTTCGGTGAAGGAAAACATCGTGAGGAAACCTGCATATCTCTAGAGAATTCTGGAGGTATGTGTAACCTACCAATCCGCATTGGAGCAGCGTGGTAGGTCTTAGCTCCAATCCTTCTCTCCCAAAACGGAGAGAAGAGGCCTATTCTCAGCAGTGGGATAGTAACAGGCCGTTACTTACTTTTTACTTTTATAAATACTAAATTTAATTTCCTTTCAGGTGTAGTTACAATTAAAGTTTACTTTATCTTAAATACGTAGAATATTTTTCTGGCAAACTTACATTTTACTTAAAATTTATTACAGTTTTTACAGTTTGCTATCATAAACTGGCTCTAATGTTTAACCTTAAACAGTATATAGATGTGATATATGACTCCAATAAATTATTTTGTCTCGACGCTACTATTAATATAAATTCTTAACAATACTTACTCAGGAGTGACGTTACTAATTACATCAAATAATTTCCTCGGTTGTGGTCTAAATAATTCTTGGAAAGGACTAAGGTTCAAAAATAGTAACCCTAATGGTTGAAATACGACAACTTCTTCAATTTCCTCCATTTGCTTCACAAGTTCCGTGCATAGCTTCCTGAATGCGTTTACATCCCTCTCATTCTTAATTATATTCACGTCAATTTCATGGGCCTCTTTGAAATTTACCATGAAACGATTCATCCGTTGTAGGAAAATCCATACGTTATTATAAGCGTCGTTGATTACTTGTGAAATAAACTGTATATCTTTTATCATTAATTTGTCTTGATTCATTAGGAAGTACAGGTTGGGCGACTGTCCGGCTGACCAATCCATTTGTTTACCCATAACAGTAGGCTGTACGAAAATTTGTAGCGTATCTTCATTTAAAAAATTGTGGAAGGTCCGGACATATTCGTCCCAATAATCCGTAATTTTCTGCATATAAGTTGTGACCACTTTTTCGCTTGGATTAAGTTCCACTTCTCCAGAAGGAAGTACGTATGCATCAACTTGAAAAAGGGCCCACTAGGAAAGAAAATCTAAATTTATGACTAAATATAAATAAATAAAGCCCATTTTAAGAATAAGACAAGGAAATCTTAAGTAAGTAATTTACTAACTGTAGTGAAAATATTGCAAATAACAAGCCAATAAACCTATCTTAAAAAATGACTATATGAATAAATATTGAACGCTTAGTATTATAGTGACCTAATTCAAAATTTGGCTTAATTGAAATACATTGTAATCCTTATTTCAATGATCTAGCTTCACGTTATCACATCATGACATCACGCTACGAACTATTAAATTACTAGAGTTCTCTTGCGCTTCCAAGTTATGGCTCTCTTCAACACTCGTTCTCTTCAACACGAGTTGTAGGCGCTATGCTACGGTTTATTGCAATTTGCAACAAAAAACTTTTTTGAATTGGTTTACTTTAATACTGAGAGTGGATAATTTAACAATTAAATCAATTGATTGTAAATCTTCAGTTAAAGTAAGCACATGCTCGATCTTTTTAACTAAAGGCTTAAAAGGTATACCTATTTTTAATTTGTAAGTAATATTAAATGAACTATAATATGTCACCTTGCAAATATCGGTCTGTCGAGGCCATTCTTCAAGTACTTCGTCCACCTCAATACCATTCAGAAGTTCTATAGGAGGTGTAAACTGCACATGTATACGTAGCATATTCGCCATTTGCATGTTTGATCGCTTAGTCAAACGATGAAGCATATAATTGGTCATGTAATCAGCCAATTTTATAAAACTTAAAAGAAACAAATACAATATGAAAAAGTATATGAATTTTTTCATGAGCTGTGATAGCCCAGCAGTATCTCCGTGCGACTCTTTCGAGGAGGTCACGGGTTCCCAGGCAGACATCAATGCGCTTTGTTGTTAAAACTTATGTGTCTAATTGATAATTGTAATTAATCACACGCTTTTCGGGGAAGGAAAACATCGTGAGGAAACCTGCATATTTCTAGAGAATTCTGGAGATATGTGTAACCTACCAATCCGCATTGGAGCAGCGTGGTAGGTCTTAGCTCCAATCCTTCTACAAAAGTAATAATAAAATTATTTTGCTATAATCCGCGATGAAGTAAAATAGAAAATATATATAATGCTAAATGTAGAGTGGACAATCGGTTATCATACCTGATACATGCAGGAGTTGTAAAAAACACATGCACAAACCTCCACCACCGCCACCACGATACACAAGCACTATATACGTTCACTATCACAAACTCAACAATCGTTTCGCCCCGCAACCGAAGCATCATCAGGAAATAGACTCCACGACCAAAATCGCAAAAGCTTTTGCGATTTTATATATATTTTCTATTTTACTTCATCGCGGATTATAGCAAAATAATTTTATTATTACTTTTGTATTATGGATCTCCGCAAAGTAACGCCTAATTCTATAAATTATCCAATCCTTCTCTCCAAAAAACGGAGAGAAGAGGCCTATTCCTAGCAATGGGAGAGTAATAGGCCGCTACTTTACTTTACTTTTATATGAATTTTCAAAAATGTATGAATGTAATTTTTTTATATATTTTGTAGTTTTTTATTAAACCAATCAACCGATTAACCGAAGTGTTGGAACAAATGAATGACAAAAACAATGATCAGATTGTTTTTTTATTATCTGTGACACTTTTCAGAGCAGTCTTTTTTATATTTATCACAAGCATTAAAATGAACCTACCACCAACACACAACACTATCAATGACAAATGTACCATAGGGTCTAATTATCAAGATGAGCACTTGAAATTATAATCGCAAAACGCTTGAATCGTATGACCATATTCATACTAATATTATAAATGCAAAAATCTGTCTTTCTATCTGTTTGTTACGCTTTCACTGATAATCCAACCAATATTTATGAATTATGGCACAATTAAATCCTATACAGCGGGGTAACAAATGAAACCTTTTTTTTGGGAACGGGTAAGTTCCTTGAGAGTACTTAAACGCCTACGTTGGTCCAAACAAAGTTATCTATGAATAGAGTTACGAGTATGTTTAGCAATATCAACTTACCATGCGAGTCTCTCGCAGTATTTCCGCTTGTTTGCCTTTTCAGTGTATGACATACCACCGGTAGGTTTCCCGCGTATCACTTGGAAAGGTGTGACATTCCTATCGTCAAAAGTAAAACCTTGCTGGTAAAGCGCCGCATGGCATGCAACTGTGACTACTTCCAAAACGATTGCACGAAATTCCTCCAATTTAGCCCGAACGTATTCGACACGTTTCATCTACAATTTTTTTGCCCAATTAAATGTATTTATCATATTATATCTATATCTACACTTATTATAAAACAAAGCCCCAAAACTATCTGATGTGTCGTCAATTGATCTACTGAACGGATTTTTGTATGGTTTTTACTAAAAGGTAGTGCAGTTCTAGAAAACATTAATCAAACTAATACTTTATAGAAGATTAGCAATCGCCAGCGGCTCCGCCCGCGTTGGAAGATTAAAACCGTAATATGGTATTTTGATAACCATAAAAATGGTTCAGGTGGGTTCTCTTTAAAAGCTAGACATGTGCTGTCGCGAACTTTTATTTACAACTTTTAGAGGGCATCAATTTTGTAATACATGATTTTTGAATAATTTTCACCATTTACTTAACGCACGCAAGGAAAGTTTTAAATTTTGCCGTTCTCGTAATATTTTTTATTGCTGCTCCTCTCCTATTCATCTTAGCGTGATGTTATAAAGCCTTCCTCGATAAATGGACTTTCTTACACTCAAAGATTTTTTTGTCCGTGTTTGGTAGGTTGGTATTTTTCTTTCATTAATTCCATTTTGGTTTAATTTATATTATTAACTTAAAATAAAATGTTTAACACATTGATATGGGTTTGTATATCAATGGTTTAATAGTAATAATTTGTTTTAGATATACCATGGAGCGTCGAGAGAAACGACAAAAGTTAGGGCAAACTACAAGAATCAGTAAGGATGAAACTTGATATGTTAAAGTGTCGTTAGAACTCTTGCCCGAGTTTTGTACCGAGAATAATCTTCTATGATATGATCAACATATGAATAATTGAATCTTAAAGAAACAAACCTGCACTTCAATGAAATAGAAGAACGCCGTGTCCATATCTCTGGTCACATCCGCAAAGCTCTTCATATACATATCGCAGCACATAGCTTGGATGTTGAGTAATGCCTTTCCCAAAACCGGAGTGAGAACGAATAGTTTCTTTGCGATCTTGACGCGTATTTTGCTATACTTACGGAACAATATCGACTTACGCCACACGTAAAATGCTTTCCAGTATCGATATACGCGGAAAAACTTTATCTGAAATTGATTCTATATATAGACAAATACTGATAAATGCGAAACCCTGTTACTTTTTCACGACTAACAGGCTGGAGGAATAATAAATAAATAAATGCCCTTATCCTAATCTAAGTGGGGTCGCTACAACATGTTATAATCATGTTGTCACATGATTTGGCGTATTCTACGACCGGCCGCCTGCCTGACGTCTACTTACCTTAGTCGTATTTAACGTCACCTAGGTAAGAAAGAGCGTGGTCTATTCTACTCAACCGGATACCACACGGTGGGTCAACTTACCTTAGTCGCCTTTTACGACACCTCAGTAAGAAATAAGGGTGGTCTATTCTACTCAACCGGATACCACACGGCGCACTTGCAGTCTAAATTTTATAATTCTATTACTGAAGAAAATTTGTTCATAGCATATTATAAAGTTTTTCTTAGTAATATTTTTTATTTAAAGTTAAGAGTTCAGTACTCTTACACCCCAAAAAGCCACTTCAAAATATATGTATGTTCATAATCCGTTAGAGCTAAGTAGGCGTAAGCTTTATATTCATAATTATCTGTAGCAGTAGTTACTGAGGAGAAATTCATAGTTGCCCTATGGCAAACTATGAATTTCTCCTCAGTAACTAAATAAAACTAAAAGAGAAATATAGATTTCTCTTTATACAGAAGAGATCTATCCTCACTAATATATAATATTCTTTTTAGCGAGTGTTTTACCTTACCGATTAAATCCTGAAGCTCTGGAAATAGGGTCATATCACTTTGACAACTTGATTTAAAAGCCTAAATTTCTATAGCAAAGTCAAGGTCTGCCTACCGCTACTTATGCTTTGGTTACTATCATGGAAATGCCTAAAACTGGACCAGTAGACTTATGAGGTAGATACTTACGTCGGTGAGTTGCACAAAAATAGTATATTCTTGTTCCCACTCCGATAGTTTGGTGAAAACCATTTCATTAGTGTAATGTGTCACTCCGCAGGAACTAATAGTCAAATAGTTCTTTCTATTTATTTCTTCGTATGGAACTACACTGTTGACAATTTTGTTAACATTAAGTTCGTCTGATAATTAATTAAGTACCTGGTTGTCCGAGCCTTGCTTTGTAATTTTTTCCAAATTAAAAAAAAAACCTAAAAAATTAAGAAAAAAATAATAGCGTAGGTGGGGCTCGATCCTAGGTATTTTCGTTTCTCGCTACTACCCGTTTCCCGAATAAGCTACGCTGGCTTGGCATTTACCGAAAAAAGTAGTGTTTTATATATTCATTAAATTAAAAGTAAATTTTAGTATTTTTATAATGCCCAAAAACAGGGATAAAACTATTTAAAAAAAAATCCAGCTAGATCGATTTTCCCTCAAAAACTCCTGCATGCTGAATTTAAGGAAAATCATTGGGAGCCGTTTCCGCGATTCCGAAAAAAATGAAATACCTACATACTTACATACATATAAGATTAACTCATTTAAATATTAAGATTACAAGCTATAGTTTGTAATTATATAATTATCAGGCAAACTTTCGCCTGAATTAAATGTTCAAATACCCTACATTTATGAACTATGGTTTCGTTATACCCGGTAAATTAACTCGTATTGTATCTAATTTCGTCAATATTGGCGTTACAGACAGATAGATAGGATTTTTGCAATTATGAGTATGGATAGATGTATATGGGCTATGTGTCTTTATTTAAAGATATTAAATAAAACATTTCAGGAAATTTAATGATATTTATTTACAATATGTACATATTTTTATACTATGCTTTAAGGTCTCATTACGGTACAGAGAGATTGCTTTATATTAAGTAACAGTCGAGTGACGAAGCAAAGTCGAGGGTGTGTAATTCAGAGAATAGAGTCAAGAACTGTGACGAGAAGGAGATCAATGACATGCGTTTAAAATCAGGAGAGGTCAATTTTATAAATACCTAATTTTGATAAAAGATCATAAAAATATCCGAGACTAATTAATATAAATATTATAACTAATTATTTTGCTGTAATCCGCGATTAAGTAGATAGAAAGTAAATATAATGCTTAATTACAGTGGACCATCCGATTTCATAGCTGATGCATGCAGAATTCGTAAAACATGCACTACAGATCAACACCACCTCACTGCATACATTCACTAGCACAATCTCATCAATCGTTACCCCCAGTAAGCATTATCAGAAGATAGAGACCCCGACAAAATCGCATAGTAACTACATTTATTTTCTTTTATCGCGGATTATAGGCCTCCTCTTTCCGTTTATGGAGAGAAGGATTGCAGCTAAAACCCACAACGCTGCTCCAACGCGGATTGATAGGTTACATATATTCCCAGAATTCACGTAGGATTATATTCGCAGATTATAGCAAAATAATATTACCATTACTTTTGAATTCATATAATGTTAGTTCTTATATTACTTTGCTGTGGATATAGCCATATCTTACTTTAAATAATAGGGCGTGAAATATACGTTCTGCGGATGGACAGCATAGATCATATACAAAAATCCACCCGTAGGGTCAGTCCGGACACGTTCTATCACTTCTTTTTGTGAAGCAACTTCTGGTTTGACCTTTAAAGGGTCCATGGTGCCTGCACCCCGTTTATCGTCATCGAAGCTGCTACGTGATTCTCGTATTGTAATCGCTTTCTTTTTTTTACTGCCTGCAATAGACAATTTAAAAGTATATCATTAACATTTCACTTCATTCATATTCTATTTTAATTCTTCGCGGATTATAGCAAAATAATTTTATTATTACTTTTGTATTATGGATCTCCGCAAAGTAACGCCTAATTCTATAAATTATTTATTCATATGCCTTAGTTATCCTAAGTTACTAATCTAATTCTGATCCTAAAAAATCCAATATTTATGTACTAAAAGTCTTATAAGGATAGGCGATAATTACAAGCAAAAGACAAAGTAAGTTAAAAATAGGTTTTAAGTCTGTCCAAAGACAGATATATTTTTTTTTAAAGTACGGTGGAATAACTGTTGGATTACAGAATTTAATATTTTTAATGCGACAAAGTATAACAATACTACAGTTTTAATAAAAACTATAGATGAAATTCTGTACTTTTTAGTATTCTAGGGCAAAAATTTATTAAGTGATATCCATATCACTTATTTTTCTAATATGACTTTAATTGGAAAAATATTTGAGTGCTTACCATTGTCTAACTTGATTGGCTCTAGTTGTAGTTTACCTATCTTTCTTTCTTTTTTAAATCTCTCCTCTTGTGCTGCTGCAAACCCAGTCTAAGACAAATCGTTATAAATAAATATTGAACTCTTTATAAAAATGCTAATAATATATATATCTTTAGGCCTGAATGTTAAACACCTCTCTTTTTTTTAATTTCTAATGTACCCTAACAAAACCCAACATCAAATTATTATATTTGGAGCAATAAACCGAATATGGATAGGTATTGTGACAAAGTACTCATTTTTAACAGTAAATCTAACATTATAACTGTTACAATAATTTTAGCTTAATTTCAAAGCAAAAAGAATATTTTATATTGCACATAAGTTTATTCAAAATACGCCGTGTGGTATCCGGCTGAATAGAATAGTACCACCCTCTTTTCTTACCGAGGTGTCGTAAAAGGCGACTAAGGTAAGACGACCCGCCGTGTGGTATCCGGCTGAGTAGAATAGACCAACCTCATTTCTTACCGAGGTGTCGTAAAAGGCGACTAAGGTAAATTGACCCACCGTGTGGTATCCGGTTTAGTAGAATAGACCACCCTCTCTTAACGAGGTGTCGTAAAATACGACTAAGGTAAGTTGATGTCAGGCAGGCGGCCGGTCGTAAAAACGCAGCCAAATCATATGACAACATGTTTATAACATGTTGTGCCGACCCCACTTAGAGTGGGATAAAGGCAGGAGGATGATGATAAGTTTATTCAAAACGTGACAAGTTATGGGGAAAAAATAGATCATATCAGATTTCAGTTTAAGTTAATATTGTTTTTAAATTATATAATCGATAAGTATTATTTACCAAAGGTTCTGCTTCTTTTTCAACGTATTCAATTCTTTCTACAAGCTTTTTATGAGGCAGGTGAAACGGAACATCTTTAGGTTTTCTGAAAAATGTATATACATTTAGTAAAAGAAATTTAAAAACTGAATTACAAAAAAATATAGATAGATAATAGTCCTAGCTAGAGTTTGCATTAATTCAAAGTCTCTGCTCGTTTCTATATTATATTAGAATAGGCATTTTAATAAGCTAAAACAGAATTTTACTGAAATGATTCAATACTATATATATTGCTGACTTGAGATTAAGTTGATTTAACATGAATGATTTATAAATCAATATTTGACATTTCAAATTAATAGATGATGTCCTATTGTTCAATTAAACAATTTAGGATCTTGAAATGTGTTGAAGATTATTCCTAAAATAATTTGATTTCATAGTGTGTAATAAAAATGAAAATGTTACTGTTTACACATTTACAACGTTAACTTCCACTGAAATTGTAGCTTTTTGAGTTAAAAATTTAGAAACTTATTGAAAATTATCTAAGTTTAACTGTTTGTCTATGTATATGTATGTTATATGATATCTATCACCTGAGTCGCTCAGTAGCACCTACTGAAAGACTCAGGCGATAGTATACTGCAACCCAAGCTCGCTAACTTCACTTCAATAATGATATATGGCCTGTTATTCTGTTGCAGTGTGTTGAAATGTATAATTGGTTTGAGGTGCTCTTCACCTACAAATACACAAATTTACTAGTAAGCCGCTGTCGCATTAACTATGTCACCAACATACCAGACAAACCTCTTTGGTTTTAGGTTTGTATTTTTAGTTATAATTGTGTTTCTTTGGATTAAATAAATTAAAAAAAATGAATAACTATTATAAGATACTGGTAAGTTACATTGTGTGGTTGTAGTGGTTATAATATTAGCCAATAATTGATTATAATGTCCTCATTCAAGTATTTAAATTAATCTAAAGATATTTAGATACTAGAAAAAAAGTAGTAAAGTAGGCCATAAAGAATATAGATGTAACATGCTTATTGAGTTTTATAATGATATATTTTAAGATTAGGGCAAAATTAACGACCAAGTATGAAGATCAAAAATGATCGAACCATTCAAACATTTTTTTCGTGAAATTTACCTTGTGTAATAAGTAGGTGCTTTCCGAAAATTTCGTTGTAATGTTTCAATGGCTGGTAGCGTGGTTATTAAAGATCTGCGATGCACGTTTTCGTTATCCATAACAATATTATTTAAATAAATGTTACGAAGGCAAAACTAAATAAAAACTCTAGGGTAACATATCATTCGATGCAAATAGCAGAGCTTTGCAATTTATATTACACTATTACAATATTATTGACTCAAGCTATACATATAATTGAACATTTATTTTATATTTATAACAGATGCTTTTGAGAAAGTTTATTATCATTAATTGGTTTTTTCAATATCCCTTTAAGTTTAAAAAACTCAATTTTAAAATAAGCGCGTTGTTACTGTCACTGGGTTGCTATGTATTTTTGTTATTAATTTATGTTGCTATGTTACCGGAATAGATTGTACACTATAATATGGTAACTAGGTTAGAAAAAATAATCGATTTTTATATTAATCGATTATGTTATTTACTTTGTTAATAATTTGTTTTTCTTGACATTATAAATTGATTTTCTAAATTATAATGTAAATGGATTATATTAATTACCTTAAAAATGAAAACTTTACTTACCTTTAAAAAAAATTACCTGAAAAAGCGTACGATCGTGTTCCCCGTGACGATCTGTGGTGGAGTTCGAAAGAAAAGAGACTGCCCGGGACGTATGTCGGATTGTATGTCCTATGTATGCCAGAGCTAGCACTCATGTCCAGTCTGCAGCCGGAGTAACTGGTAATTTCGATGTGGCTGTGGCTTACACCAGGGATCGGCTATAAGTCTATTTTTATCCCTTCTAGTACTAGATGCACTTACTGCTAATATTCAAGAGGAGGCTCCCTTGTGTATGTTATTCACCGATGACATTGTCTCCATTGCCATTGACTCGTCGGAGAGAATGCAACTGAGGTCCAAAGCAGATTGACGAAATGGCAAGCAACTGGAGAGAGTTGGTTTAAAAATCAGTCATACTGAAACTGAACATATGTACTAAGTTTTAGTGGGACCTCCAATTTCTCCCCGATCGCTTTGGATGGGAAAATTTTGCTAGTCTGCTCTGATTTTCGTTACCTTAGTTCGCTTTTTCAAAACGACGGTGAAATAGATCGAGATGTGGATAAAAGAATGAATGCAGGATGGATGAAGTGGTGGCAGGTCTCAGGCACAATTTGTGACCCTCCAATGCCTTTTAAAGTTAAGGGTATTAATTGTAGGTATTGAATGGATCAGAATGTTGACATGTAATGAGGAGGGATGAAAATCATGTGACCAAACGAGTGCTAAATTTGATTGTGGATGGATATGTGACTAGAGGGAGGCCTATAAAGAGATGGTTGGATTGTGTGAAGTATGGCATGCATATAAAAAAAGTGGCGCCAGAATTGACGAATGATAGGACAGAATGCAAGAAAAAAACATGTTGTGCCGACCCCACCTAAAGTGGGATAAGGACAGGAAGATATATAATTTATTAATTACCTTCATCTTCCTAATTTTTAACTCTTTTTTGTTTTTAAGATAAGATAGACATGATGCGTTGCTGGGTGAAATCAATGTAGCCAAACTACACATTTTTCGACTACACTACAACTACACAATCGAATTTTGCAAACAGCTCAATTGATAAACATCAAAAGTAATGAGTAATAATAAAATTATTATTACTTATTACTTATAAATATAATTTTATTGTAAATAATTTTATTATTACTTTTATATTATGGATCTCCGCAAAGTGATGCCTAATTCTATAAATTATTCTGTAAATTATTAATAAACATCACTAAATATTTTTATTCAGACTTGTCCACTTGAATTATTCTTAATTCTAAGTAATTATCAATATTAAAAAGGCAACTTTTAAAATCGATTCATGGTAATCGATTTTTTCATTTCTATAATTGATTTTTAATCATCGATATTTTAAACACTATTAATCGTTTTTTTTTAAATTGATTCTTTTAATTACCCTTTTTTTACTTCCATCGCTTTCATTCATCTTCGTCCACTGTAATTAGTCTATTTGAATTGATCAAAAATAATAATTTGAAGAAGGCAATATTTCAAATATATTTATATAATGATTTTGTCGTTTCGAGTAAATTTATTTTTTATAAACCGAATTATTTAGAAGTGAGAAAATTCTCAATCATCTCAAATTACATCCCTACAATAGCATACTAACTAAAATCTTTAGGTGTTGAGTTTTGAACGCACAAATTAAATTTATTAAATTTATTTTAAATTTCAATATCTTTTATTTTTCTTAAACCTAACTTTATACATTTTTAAATATTTCTAATTATAAAAAAAAAATAATTAAAAAAACATTTAAAAATATAGAAAATTGTTGTCCGCCGGGAACGGGGAAATATCCCGAGTTGCCGGTGGTTAGGGATTCAAAGTGAGGAACTTCCTCACAATGCGGGCCGTTTCAAGCAATACTGCCTTCTGCATCCGACACTTGATCCAACTGTTAAGCGAAAGCCTCTGAAGATGTTGGTCGAGGCTCTTCGCAATCAGACCGTTAACCGACACAACAATAGGAACAATTATTGTTGAGTCAACATTCCACATGGCGGTTATCTCATAAGAAAGGTCTAAATATTTAGTTAATTTTTCTTTTTCGGCTTTTATGAGATTATCGTCATGCGGAATGGTGACATCAACAATAATTGCACGGCGCGCTAACCGGTCTACTAACACTATATCAGGTTTATTGGCAGCAATAAACCTATCAGTGATAATAGACCGATCCCAGTAGAGCATAGCACGACTATTTTCAAGAACTGACGCAGGGTCGTACCTGTAATATGGTACCTCTTCATCAACCAGAGAGTATTGAAGAGCAATTTGTTGATGTATTATCCTGGCTACTTGGTTATGTCTGTGCAAATATTCACCGTTAGCAAGATGAGAACAACCGGAAATTATATGTCTGAGGGACTCCCCAGGACGATGACACGCTCGACATACGTCTACAGTGCCATCTTTCATAATGTATTTCCGGTAGTTCTTCGTCTTAATAACTTCGTCCATAATTGCACAGACAAAACCTTCAGTCTCCCCAAAGAGATCCCCGTATTGTAGCCAGGATACAGAGGCAATCTGGTCTATGTCTTGCCCCATTAAAGCCTTGTAGAATCTACCATGCAACTCCTTGCTCTTCCATATCTCGATGCGATCAGAGATACCAACTATTACAGGTTTGCGCCAATTCTGTTTGCCTAAGGCGAGCGGGGTAAAGCCCTTATCAACTGCGACGACATCCCTATGCACATCACTGTCCACCTTGAGAAAATGATCTCTGAGGTTGTACACCTCACGATTATGAAGGTTCTTGGCGTTTAAAAAACCACGTCCCCCGCATTTCCGTGGGATGTACAATCTCATAACAGATGAACGGGGATGATGCATACGAAATGTCGTCAGCAGTTTTCGGACCTCTCTATCCAAGGAGTCCAGTTCTGTTTGAGTCCACCTTAGAATGCCGAAAGTATAGGTGAGGATAGGCATAACCCAGCCATTAAAAGCACGAACCTTGTTACCACCCGATAAAAGACTGTTAAGTACTTTTTTCAAGCGATAAAAGAATCGTTCTTTTACTGTCTGTTTCATGCCTCTATCCTCAATACCTAATGCTTCCGACATTCCAAGGTACTTGTAGGTTTCGCCTTCACAGAGAGTTTTGAGAGTCAAAGCATCTGATATGGCTGTAGGTTCAGAGCTTACAATCCTACCTCGCTCTATATGAATGACCGCACACTTGTCTACACCAAATTCCATACCTATGTCGCTACTAAAGCTCTGAGTGATCTTCAGTAGCTGCATAAGGTCTGGACGTGTTGATGCATACAACTTTAGGTCGTCCATATATAGCAAGTGAGATATGACTTCACTCCCTCTGCGAAGGCGGAAACCTAGCCCCGAATCCTTCAATAAATCACTGAGTGGATTAAGGGCTAAGCAAAACCACAAAGGGCTCAAACTATCTCCTTGGAAAATACCCCGCTTAATCCTTATCGGCTCAGCTGGTTCAGAAAAATCCCTACCTCCTGGTTGACAAAGGATTGTCATCCACTGCCTCATACATGTATCAAGGAAAGAGTATAGAGTTATGTCGACCTTATATAGCTCCATAATCCTCTTGAGCCACGTGTGAGGCACTGAATCATAAGCCTTTTTATAGTCAATCCAAGCAGCTACAAGATTTTTCCTATTTCGCCGAACCTGTTGGCATATAGCCATGTCAATGAGGAGGAGTTCCTTTGTACCGCGAGACCCAATCCTACATCCATTCTGCACTGGGGCCAAAATATTGTTAGCATCAATATGTTGAATAATTTTTGAAGTCAGAATAGATGTAAGAAGCTTATAGATAAGATTATATAATAATAATTTCAATTATTATTATAATTTCAAGCAGTGTAATTTCTTGTTAGTTGTTTCTGGTGTTAAAATATGACCATAAACTAAGAATAATAACTTAACAAGATGGAAGGCATAGATTACTAACTAAAATATGGAAGGTACTTGTAAACAAACCATAGGAACGAAAACATCATTTTATCTCTTTGCAACTTGTCGCAAATAATGTAAAAGAAAGAAAAAAATATTTTCGATTTTAGTCTGTGGTATAAAAGCAAACACAAGCTAAATTTTTTTTTTCAAAAATTTAAGATAGTAGGTACTAGGTATGTAGTTAGGTACCACAGAATGCTGAATGTTCCATGCTCCACCGTGTTAGTTCGTGGATGGTTCATGTTAGTGTTGGACTTGCATCGGTATTGGCGCTACTTTTTGTGCTAAAAAATAATCGTCCATTATAGATTTTTAAATTAAATATGTGCTCATTTGTTTCACTCGTTTGAGTTTAATAATAATACTTGTTTTGACGCCTCAAATTGTAAAGAGGTAAGTAAAATTGTATTTTATCGGACGCAACTTTCACTGAAAAAATATCGATGGAGGTAAAATTATTAAATAAAATTTAATTTTAAGAATTTTTATTATAGTTGAAGAGCGAAATTTGTATATGAACTCACAAGTTTTAAAAAACAGTTGTTCATATATCTTTGTTTTGTCCCAAAATTACGTGTCTTATCTAAGCTTTATAAAAATTCAATAAACAACTATTTGTTTTTACAATTTACGTACATGCGAGATTTAGGGACTTTTATATTTATTTGAAAACACTAAAAATGGCCATGCTGATAATTTTATAGTATTTAACTTTTAGTCACGAAATCAATAATCGATGATTTTTTCACGAGGCAAATAGTCTTCACAATTTATTTTATATTATAAAATAAATGTTTTTGCAATGTTATATGTGTCATTTGAATGTGTTATCATTTAGTAGTAATAAACTCGCATAAAATATATATGCTGCAACTTTTTTTTATTGCATTTTGATGAATGTGTATGTATAGATGTGGTCTTATGTTTTTAAATAAACTAATGTTTTATCACATATTTAAGATATCACACGAATCCCTTTACTCTCTACATAATCAAGTATGACTCTATAGGATTTAAATACTTAACTAAATGTAAACAAACAAAATCAGTTGACCCAAGAATGCCAAATATTTTATTACAGTTATATTATTCACAAATAAAGGAATGGCAATTAAACTGCATTTGTTTTACTTTAATTACTTTCATTAATCAGTATTTTACAAAATTGAATATTTACACTCTTAGTATATAAAAAGCAAAAACATTTAACTGTAAAAAAGATTTGTCTGATACAGATTAGCACTAATTAAACCTTACGACATGCAACCCTGGCAATAGTAATTATTTTACATTACCTGATGTAACATAATATAAATTTTTTCTCTCTGCAATACTGTTGTATTTTAATATGTTCAATATTTACTATCATTTTCTTAAAAAAGGTTTCAAATACTTGTATGGTTGGGTTAAATGTAGGCAGATTACAATGTATTACATTGTATAATATTCTCATTTATTAGTCTTAAAGTGCTGAAAATGATTGAAAGCAATGGTGCTGTAATAAAATGGTGTGAATAATATCAATAATTTAAGATACTTTTAATCAAGTAGTTGTGGTTATGTAATGTGTTGTAACTAGTTAAAAAAAAAAAATTTTTTTTGACATGTTTACATTTAGTTAAGGACCTAAACCTATTGAGTATACGTCTGCAAAAAGCAGTGGTTTAATTGGTAATGTGCAAAATTCGAGCCTTATTAACTTATATTACACTTTATTTATCCAATGCGTAAGAAAACTGTTCATTCCTATGATCTTGTGATCAAATGTTTAAATATAAAACCATGTTTATTTTATTCTTAGTACTACACATGGAATACATAAAATAGAAGCCATCTGGGCTTCATAAACGTGTGCAAAATAGATTGGGGCTTTGGCTATTGAATGGCTATGTATTACTACGCAAGTAAATTAAATGAAGCTTCATGCAGTGGATGCAATGTAAAGGTAAGGAGAGTAAATATTCAAATTCAAAATATGCTTTATTCAAATATAAGCTTTTTAGATCATCAAGGGTTTGTCAGTAAATTATACGGCTACCACTGACTCTAAAGTCACTTTTACAAAAATCTCATAATTTTGCTTTTTTTAGTTTAATAGTTGACTGAATCATACAAATCATTACTGTTTAGATACAGCTAAATATTTAAACCTTTTTTTATTAATAAATTATAGACAAATCTGCATAATATATATAGTTCATGATATAATTCATAAACACAATACAATAAACACAGTTTCACCTGCTGAAAACTTTACCTAAAAGTAAGATGGCTACCAGATGCTGAGTTATAGAAGCAGCACAATTTGATGTGCTTTACTTTGATCTTGCTTTTATCTCCATAGCTGGAAAATACATATCATTGAAGAGGTAGTGCTCCTAAAAGTCATCATCCTCCTGTCTTTATCCCATTCTAAGAAGGATCGGTACAACATGTTATAAACATGTCATATGATTTGGCTGCATATTTTACGACTGCCTGCCTGCTTAACATAATCTTACCTTCGGGCGTTTCTCACCAGTGGAACAAAATACCACAACCGATATCCACTCAAAATAGGAAAAAAAAAACCTAATCTTACCTTAGTTATATTTTGCGATACCTCAGTAAGAAACAAGGGTGTTCCATTCTACTCAGCTGGATACACACAGCGGGTAGTGCTCCTAAAAAGTGTAACTATAAATTTGGTTGTGTTATTTATATTTACTGCAGTAATTGAAATCTAAATTGTTCGGGGGTTGATTTGGCACTGTCAAGTTGAGCCGAGTTTAAAATTCCATTTGCTAAACTTATTAAAATTTAATCATAAAACATGAAACTTTTCATTGAAGTTATTTTTCAAACCTTCGGACAGGTATACCTATATTGGTAAGATCAGATGTTTGGTTACTTCTGTTTACTGAACTAGCGATTGTTACCTTAGTTTTTAACACAATCAAAAATAGAACCGGATAATCGATTGTTTATCAAATTTGTCAATGGTATTGATTACTCTTGTTGTATGAAGTATGAGCTGTCGATGAATAATATGTACACTTTTTTTTACCAATAATGTTTTTTTTCCTACATTTTTTATGGTACATAAATAAATAAATAAATAAATAAATAAAAATGTACAGAGCAGAGGTCATGTTAGGTAGTATCATTAATATGACGACTTGTGCTACTCATGATGTGCTATCCATGGAATGTTATTAAATTTTTTGAATAATACAATGTTGCTATCAACATGCAGATCAATTAATTTATAATTTATAGATGTTGTTTAGAAAATCTATGTAATGCTAAGAGAAGGAAGCAAAACCGTTCTCATACCTTATACACGCAGGATTAGTAATCACACATATCATAAAACACCACCACCAACAGCACTCTACACAAGCACAATAACAATCTCAACGATTGTTCCGCCCTGTAACTTAAGCACGATCAGAACATGCATAACACCAAGCAAATATACAATATTATCATATCTCAAAGTTTGTTTATGTTAATTTTTGATATCGCTCATCCGATTTATAAGTACATTTTTGAATGTGTATATTACTGTGCTGTTCTTGAAATCTGAAATTTTTGTATAGCTATGCACAGATGACGCGATCTATGCTATGTCTGCCTAGATAGGTACACTTGTATAAAAGAAATGTTTTGAAACAGTGTTTAGGTCCACTGTATACGTAAGAGCAATATCCCTTGCTTATAATTTGCTGGCAACTATCTGATGAATCTAAACTGTTTATTTTAAATCAGACATATTTTGAAGTTTGTGTTAATAAACTTTCATATAAACATACATAAGCTAATGGGATTGAAAATTATGACATTGTTGCCGAAGTTTTTTTTATGGTACGAAACAAAAAAAATATTTTTCACCCAACTGTAGGCTTTTCTTTTCTAAATTTCGACAGGTGCGTTAATTCTTTTTTAAGAAGACTTCTATGTTCTTTTTCATGGACTCAACGTTTAGTTCTTTCTGTACTTCGCAATTTTTCCTTACTTTTTTATGATCAGCTTTCATCTTTCTTTCTACTACAACTAACTCTTTTTAGTCTCTACTATAATTTCTTGCCGTTGCGACCTTTAAACTCAACTTTAACGTCTAGAATTTTTTTATTTTTCTTATTCTAGAAGTTTCTATCACCCGCCCGCTCCATATTTAAGACTTTACAGGCAGATTTTCATTATATTATGTTAAATTATGTGGGAAATGTAATAGTTCTGTGTGTTTTACATTATAATTTTGTCATTTTATTAATGTATACTAATGCATGAATATGTAATTGCTTTCTTATATATAATCACATTTTATTATATTTTTTACACGCATTTATACAGTTCAAAGTAGTAAAATAATTATGCATGAAATATCGTATAATTAGGTCAATTGCCACTTGCATAAATGCCTTTTTTTAATCATCATAGTATTTTAGTTTATATAATTTTAAATCAATTTAAAACAAATAAATGGACTTTTAAATTCAATAAATAACAGTGTACACAAAAAAACATTTAATTTATAATCATTCTAAGCTAATTACAAAAAAATTAACGGAGGTGTTTAAATTATACATATAACTTAATACACTTCTTTATTTATATACATATTTACGTTATATTTATAAATATTTTCTATATAAAATAAATATAAAAGAAAAATTAAAAAATATAAAAAAATGTTGACCACAGGGAGCGGAGAAAGTACTCAATCTACCGGTGGTTAGGGCTCCAGACTGAGGAACCTCCTCACAATCTGTACCGTATAAAGCAAAATTGCCTTTTGTATCCTACGCTTTATCCAACAACTAAGTGAGATCATCTTAAGATGTTGGTCGAGGCTCTTCGCGATAAAACTTCGTTCGCGGCTACTTAGGATCAAATGAAAATGTTTTTGTCTATTTTCTATGTCTACGAATGGAACTTTTTAAATCGTGTTTATTGTATGTAGAAGCTTTTACAATAGTAATGTAAGTTATATTAAGCCCAGTTTGTTAAAATACTATGATTATTTACTATGTATTTTGCCTGTTTGAGAAGCAAAAATGGTATTATTTTATTAAACGCATCGTGTATCAATGAATCTTCTAATCTCATGCACGTATGCCTTTAATAAACACTTATATATGGATCCTCTATGTATCCCGAACTTTCTGGTAACGTAAAGAAAATGTTATTATTTTTTAATTGTAATTATAGAAAATTAATAGGATGACGCGTACTAACATGTTAAAGTTAGCCTCCAATCACTACATATTATAAAACAAAGTCGCATTCTTTGTTTGTCCATATATCCCTATGTATGCATAAAACTTTAAAACTAAGCAACAGATTTTGATGCGGTTTTTTTAAATAGATAGATTGATTCCAGAGGAAGGTTTGTACGTATAATAACATTCAATACGGAGTAGAGAAATACTGTAATTTTTGAGGTTTCTGTAAATAATTACATTTTTTTCCGCTTAAATTGCAAACGCAGGCTAAACCCTACGAGATTTATCAAAATGATGTACTAAGTATTTGTACACCTTGAAAAGGTCTACAGAAAAGTCCGCGATGGTATATGTCTATCTCTTATGGATAACCAAGTATGGCATTTTTTGTCATTTACTTTTTACGAAAAATATTACCATATTTTTGAAGCAATTTTTATACAATACAGCATTAATCCTTATCCAATTAAGTACCTTAAATAAATAGTTCATTTAATATAGATCAATATGGCCGTTTACAGCATGTAATTTAAGTGAACATTTTCGGAGATATTACAGATTTAAAATGCCGTGAGGACGCCGCGCTTCGCCATATAACACTTCGACTTTAGCAGCGATGTCGCTCTTTCAAGAGTTTGTTTAAAGACATTCTGTAATAAATTGTAAAAATAAAATACATAGGGAAAATGTAAAGGTAAATAAGTAAAAATGTACTATATGAATTTAGATATTACAAAGATAGCAGGAAATCTTCTTGGTATAGGGAAAGGAAATTGTTTTTCTCAAAATTTAACGCTTGCGGGCCACCGGCAGTAATGAATAAATCAAAACTACTGGATCGATTTTAAGAATTTTTTTTACACTAACTGACATGGGATATATATTTTATACCCGTGCAAAGCAGGGGAAGGCCGCTAGTATTATATAAACGTCTAGCAATCGCCAGCGGCTCCGCCCGCGTGGAAAGATTAAAACCGAAATATAGTATTTAAATAACCATAAAAATGGTTAAAGTTGGTTAACCATAAAAGCCAGACATATGCTGTCCCGGACTTTTATTTAGAACTTTTAGAGGGGAACAATTTTGGACTACATGATTTTTGAATAACTTTCACCGTTTATTTAGCGCACGCAAGGAAAGCTTTAAATTTTGCCGTTTTCGTAATATTTTTATTGCTGCTCCTCTCCTATTCATCTTAGCGTGATGTTATAAAGCCTTCCTCGATAAATAGACTATATTACACACAGACTTTTTCAAATCGGTCCAGTATTCCTGAGATTAGCGCGTTCACACAATCAAACAAGCGAACAAATTGTTAGCTTTATATATTAGTATAGATAATATTTAAGTATTTTCCAGTATGTTTAAATTTTTTTCGCAGTTGCCGCCGCCACCGACTGAACAAGCTCCGCCTCCACCGCCAGATCAACCGTCCTTGCCCACAGACTCTGCTCTTTTGCACGGGACTGGGTTGTCGTATTACGATGTAAATCTATGTCATGTTACTAAATTTTCCTACTTAAAGTTGGATCAGCAGAATTCATGCTGATTGATGAACGAATACTAAACAAATAGGAGAAATTGTTACATCTTGCCAATGCTCTTTGCTTAAAATCTGCTGCTCATTTAAAAAGACTAATAAAAATAAACTTAGACTTGAATTATGGTTAGCAAAGATATTAACGTATAGTTAATTGACATGAGGTAAAATATAATGGACTACTAATGCAATATTAATGAAATGCACTTCAACAATTTAAATCTCTCTCTTTATTTAGCTTTCGCGACCCGCGACTTCGTTCGCGTGTATTGTCGTCGTCTGATATGTCGATAATAGATAGCACTTTTCAATGTCACCCTATTCCTGTAGAGTTAACAAGATTTCTCTAGTCTATATGTTATTCCGGTGAATAAGGAATAATTGTGCCAAATTTCATCGACATAGTTTTAGCGAATTCATCGTGAAAGAGTAACTAACATACATCCATACTCACAAACTTTCGCATTTATAATATTAGTAGGATTAGAAAATAAAGCGAAAAATATAAAAGAAGTTTCTTTGTTTTTAGAACGATGACTATTACTCTATGGTAAGAGGAAATAAATTCATGTCGGAGAATAGCTGCAAACACATGGTAATGAATGGTGGTATCAATTTCGTCACTTCCCAATCCGTCGATTCCCCACAGGTCAGTGTTTTATAACATTAATTTTCTATTATAACAAACTATAAATCAAACAGGAACTCGCAATAAACCATTATGGTATTACGCCACTTATACATTCTTCTTCGTGATCAAACGAAACCAGAGAACAAGGTGGTTATTTGTGTCGTGGTTTTATTATTAGGTATATGCTACGTACGTATTTGACAACATTTTAATAAAATCATCAACTTCCCTACGCGTACATGAAATTTGTTTACGAATGCGAAATTGCAAGATAGAAAGCTCTTGGAACAAAATAACATTGTTGTTAGGTCAGGTTAGGCAATATTTTATTCTGTTTTCAATGTTTCACGTCATGACTTATTTTACACGATATTTTAGCCGGAATAAGATTAACAATAACCTTAATTTCAGAAATGTGAAACGTTCTAAATTGAATTTGTCCCAACATATCCCACTCCCAATAAGTGGCTGATAACGAGGTATTTTTCAGCTTACGGCTGTGCTTGCCCCTACTGTAAAATCGTCGGGGTCCTATGACAAGCCCGATCTTGAATATAAGGACGGGCACATAGTGACCGCCACATTCGATGCACTCGTCGAAGTGCTACGTCCGGGGGCTAGTAAGCCATATGTTTTCACATTCCTGCTTTGTTCACGGCTCTTCGTCAAACCACATGAACTTCTAGCAAAACTGTGCAAGAGATATTTTAAGAACTACGAGAAAGTGGTGAGTTTAACTTGTTTGAAGCATATTGTTTGCGCTAGAAATAACGTATTTTTTAAAGAGTTATGCAATGTTAATGTAGATTTATATATGGGGATATGAAAGCAAAAGTAAATTTCTAAAACAAAACTTTTATGGGAATTTAACTTATTATTTATAAATAATGGTGCTATTAGTTTTTTACTGAATATATAAAATTCTTTGGAGAGATGGACTAAAACTTTTGCACACCTCCCTAAACATTAAATTGAATATAAAATTAGGTAAACGATATTACTTTTATTAAGGGGAAGACGGAGATGAAGGAAATAATGGATAGAGAGGTGTCAGATATGGTATCACTAGTTCGGATTTTGTACCAGTGGACCGCCATGTTCCCCTACGACTTCCGCGACGAACGGGTCATGGCGCTTGTCAGGAACATCACTCAGAGGTAAAACAATAATAATTTATATAAAAAAAAAAATATTGACTCTACCTTATAGAACTCTATATTTATAAAAATGTTAGCTTTCGTACGTTATTGAATGTAATATAAAAACAAAATTTATTCAATGATAATAATTTGTTCTCTATACAGGGGTGTTTTCATTTTTTCTTTAATCTACGCATTTGTCTAGATATTCTTTCCCTTCAAGTGATTTCCACGCATTTATAAATTTCTTATTGTCTCATATATTTATATATTACAAAAAAAACTCATGTGAATCACCCGGAATTCGATTAGTGAAAATCGTGCGCTCTATGTAGATAGATCGAAATAGGTCCAGGTCTATTGGTCGAATAGCGAGGTCCAAATAGAAAATTATGTCAGCAGCCCTTCCGAGTGCTATGCTTATAGTCATAAATAAGATTTAAGGTTTTTCTTTAATTAAGATTGGTCTTGAAAAATTATGGATTTTACCTAAATAAAGAAATTATTACTATTATGTACCAGTCCATCTCGAAGCTGAGTGCGAACAGTTTCTAAACAAATATTAAGTTACTTATTTTGGGGATGGATGACAGTGTCTGCAATTGTGAAATATTTATTTATTATATATATTGTTCACACCTGGAAAAGGACAGTTGTCAATTTTAAACATGGTCACAATCCTCGGCAATGAGGGAACGATGCGAAAGAGTTTATATTGTATTGGCAGGTGTGCTGCTGAACATATGGCGCCGATCAGATCTGAAGTGTCGAGCATGTTGGAGAAGTTGCTCGACAAGTTGACCTCCCTCGAACAATACGAGGAGACATTGGTTGATGTGCCTCGAGTCAATCATGTCGATCAACTGCCACTGGTAATTTTATACTCATAATATATATACATGGTATATTTCGACGAACACGCCTCAAACTCGAAATCTCAAATGATAACTTAAACATTCTTATAAAGCTTATTTATCACTCTCAATTCTTAATACTTTATATTAAAAATATTGTACCAAAATACAAGCCGTCGTGTCATTATGCCTTATTCGTGCCTTAATGGCTTATGTTAATATTTTTATATTAAGAGTAATTTAGTCAAAATAATAGCTGTGGATTTTTTACAAATAAATAAATAAATAAATTATTTTCCTCTCCGCATTTTCATGATTCTATGAGTAAAAATTTGATGGCATCAACAAATTTGTATACACAGGTGTGATGTAAATAAAAATACAAAATTCTATTATAGAATTAGCCTATATCCCTATCATTTGCTATTATTTTCGTACAGAATCTGCTAGTTGCATACAACAATAGATTTTTTGTTGTAAATCTATTTTGTTACTTCTATATATTTAATAAGATAATATTTCGTTCGGACCTTTCTGTTACATCTACAATATCTATAGTAAATGCTTGTAATAATTTACCAAAAATATTTTTTTGCAACAAATAAAATATCTTTTGTATATATGTATATGGATTGTTAATGTATTTGTGTTTATGCGATTGCTGTTTTTACGTTCTTTTATCAATATCTGATTCTTCTTAGTTGTTTTGAAGATATTAGGCGCTGGTAAATGATAAAAAGGTGGTCTCATTCGCTCAGGTTTATTCGTCAGTATCCAAGAGTATGATGTCCGTTACAAGTACTTGTCAATATTTTTGAATTATGTGAAAAGCACACAGATATAAAAAATGTTGTTGTGGCTGCGTTCACAACAATATCACTTAGTAGGGTGGGCAGAAAACAGTCAACATACCTTTACGGGATCGGGACTCAAATATATATACTTTGGACAATTTATAAATAGTTTTGGTCACAAAACACAAGTTTTTGTAAAATTGCTGTTTCGCGAGTTGCAAGCGATGTGAGAGGGGTAGGAGGGGGTAGAAGGGATAATGGCCGGTAGTTGCCGTTAACCAATCAAATGTGATCCATGACACCGCGAGATCTTAGATAGGTAGATACTTTGACTTAACATAGGACTTCAACACATTCAACGTTAAGCTACACTACAAGACTTATAAAAATAAACCAAAAAAAGATATAAACATGGATAACATAACTTCTGCTTGGGTGACCATAAATCTTATTTTTTTTTAGTAGTTACTTAGTAGTACAATAGTAGTTTCTTTTCAGGGCGATATCATTACACTAGGCCTGACACCAGTGGAATTTGCGAACCAACTTACCAACGTAGAACTACACAGGCTTTCATTCGTTGGCCCAGAAGAATTCGTCCAGACATTTGCGCCGTCCCAGCCGGGGCAGGCCACTTCTTCTAAAAACATCGGCATGCATCATATGGACGCTAAAAGTACTAAAAATTTGGAAGCGTATGCTGATTGGTTCAACAGGCTTAGCTACCTGGTTGCTACTGATATTTTGAAAGTACGTATGAGAGAGTACGTTCTGCGTAATAATGAAATCGGGATTTAGAAACCCTTTGTCAAATTTAAACCATCCAGAGTAGCGGGTTTAATTCTTTATCAAAACAATTATTTAGAAACAACGAAAAGTATAGTGACGGCCTGTTTATATCCGTTAATTTGTTAATCCGTTAATATCTGTTGATTGGTTTCTCAAATTGTCATCAATCAATTCTCATATTGATATGTTGCACATGTCTGGATTTACTAAAAATATGCAAGTTTCCTCACGATGCTTTCCCATATGAAAAAGTGTCTGATAAATTGCAAATATGACTTAGGCATATACGTTTCAATTCTTAATTTCCTGCCCGGTATTTGAACCCGTGACCCTCCAAAAGAAACGATCTCACAGTTTGTCTATCACAGGTTCTGTTACAATCTCATCTCTTGGGACAACTTAGTTCATCGGTTTTTTTATTTGTCGTAACAAATATCACTTTATCAGCGAAGGTGTTCTAGTCCTTAGTTGTTTCCTTCTCGTAGAAATATTCCGAATAAAAATCTACGTATCGTTTGTCAAGTGGAATTATATTCAGATAGCAGTCCGGCCACGGATAGCTGTGGCTCAGTTTCATTTCACTTCGAAAAAACTGTCATTGACAGATTAAAAAAAATGATCCGATCGCCACCAAACTTTATATGACTATAATTTGGATCAATGTATTGTCTGGAAATTTTCGTAGTCCATAAGGAACATACATATATACTCTCTGTTTTATATACATATATAGAATAAAAAAGTAAAGGCCCAACAATCCCACTGCTAAGCATAGGCCTCCTTTTTGGAGAAAGGGTTGGAGCTAAGACCTACCACGCTGCTCCAATGCGGATTGGTAGGTTACACATACCCAAGAATTCTCTAGAGATATGGTCATCCTCAGGATGTTTTCCTTCACCGAAAAGCGTGTGATAAATTGCAATTATCAATTAGACACATACGTTTTTAATTCATTGGTACCTCGATAGTCATAGTCTCACCGCTCTATCACAGCTTGATATAGGTATAGAAGACGGCTTTAATTTTATAGGCTGTTAAAAGCAAATACCGTGCCCGTGTAATGGAGCAGTGGGTGATGACAGCGCGTGAGTGCTTTAACTTAGGGAACTTCAACTCCCTAATGGCAATTATAAGTGCACTCAATATGGCTCCCGTCGCACGTCTCAAGAAAACGGTAATATTGTTATTTTTTAACTTAAATAAATGTAAATATACAGAACAATCACACAAAACGGTCGTCTTTTCTTATAGTAACTTAATATTTGTGTTATGGGTGACATATAACTGGTAAATATGTAATTTTAAAGTGAATAATACACCTAGATTCCAAGAACTAACGCATTGTTTTTAGTAAATTTAGGCCTCGGCGGGAAACAAACCCGAAAACCCCGGAGATGAGGACAGTTGCATGGCCATCTGCGCCCGTCAAGTTTTGTTTTCAAACAATAAGTAATCCGGCTGAGTAGAATATACCACCCTCATTTCTTACCGAGTTGTCGTAAAATACAGCTAAAGTAAGTTTACGTCAGGCAGGCGACCGGTCGTAAAAACGCAGCCAAATCATGTGTCAACATGTTTATAACATGTTGTGTCGAACCACTTAGAGTAAGATAAGGGCGGGAGAATAATGAAGGAATTTATACAAATAAAAAACTCTATCTAACGTTGTATATTGATGTTACCAGAACCATATTTTGAAATTATGCAATAATTTCATATCAATTCCCTTGCCTGTCTGCGGTCATCATGAATATATATTGGATTCGACGCGTGTTGCCATTGATTCAGCGTTGATTGAACCGATATTTAAATGTGCGCTATGTGTCATGATTAGTATACGTAACGTTAGAAATTTTCACCAACATTGGCCATGTTGCTGGGCATCAGAATAAATAAATAGCTTGCTTCATCGCCCGCTAAGTGACATTCAAATTCAAAGTATTCTTTATTCAAGTAAACTTGTAAAGTAGTTCTTTTGAATTGTCAACTCTACTGCTGGTTCGGAAAGCTGTTCCCACCGAGAAGAGCCAGCAATAAATTCGGCGGTTGCTCTTTTCAAAATATAATTCTTAATATTAGTTACATTTAATCATATCGAAGAGCTATATCTACACATTTTTATCATCTAAATAATCCTCAACAGTATTAGGCTTTCTGTATCATCCTCTTTTGAACAGTGCTGTAATAGCAAAGGTAATATTGATTGCGGATTTTTTTTATAGAATCTTATACATCCACAAATGACTTGCATATTGCAAGGCGCAAAGCTGGAGCCGCAAGGTTATGTCGGATCCTACTATCTATTATACATACATACATAACGTATCGTTTTAACAAGTTTCGGATCTATATATCCTGATTGCCATCACAGTTCGAAGACTATGATCCTCAGAAACTTATATTTCTGTATACTTTTTTCAGTGGAGTCGAACTAACGCCGTATGTGGCCAACAATTACGCCAGCTAGAACTCTGTGTGGAGCCAAGCGGCAATCACGCTAGGTATGTGGACATTTTTATATACATATCTATGTAGACATTTATACATATTTAGTATCATTAGGCGATTCATTTGTATGTTTATTATATCTTCGGTCCGTGACTTTGTCTGCTTAGATTTCAGTACCGAGATAAAAAGTAGCCTATAGATCTCTCCAGCCCTTGAGTTACTTAAATTTGATACACTATATATAAGCACGCATTAAAGAAATAAACGTATTTTTGTTTATAAACTGAAAATGTTTCCGGGAGCGAATTATGTTAGAATAACAAATTGTAGTAGCTGATGCTACGAGACCGCTACGAAGAAGCGCCGTATCTGATTACCAGCGTATTCGTATTGATTATTAAATGTTAATAAAAAAATCTGCCCTAGTCTCTTGTATTATGGATGTAGAATAAATGTCAAAATTAAATTTAAATATAAGTTAAAAAATAAAATATATTATATATTTTGTATTACTTGCATTATTATCACACGCTTTGTAGTGAAAGAGAACCGCTAGGAAATCTGCATATCACTAAAGAAATCTTGGGATATATGTAACCTACCAGTACACATCGGAGCAGTGTGGTGGGTGCCATATGACCAATAGTGTCGAATTTCGTTGTTGCCGTACTTTAAATTTATATACAGTTGATACTGCTATATGAATATGAATATAGAAAACTCATCTTATCTGCGTGTGTAGCCGGCTGAGTAGAATAGACCAACGTCATTTCCCACCGAGGTACCGTAAAAGGCGACTAAGGTAAGTCGACCCGCCGTGTGGTATCCGGTGAGTAGAATAGACCAACCTTTTTATTACCGAGGCGGCCGGCCGTAGCTAAGTCATGTAACAACAAGGGCATGAGGATGATAATGACAGCTAGTATGTAGTGTCACCACACGAGGTTATATTGTAATTAATTGTGACGTAGATACCGCGCAGCGTTGGCGGCAGCACCAACTGAGACGGCGGTGCCTCTATTGTCTGTCACTTGCAGGGATCTACACTTCGTCAACCAGGCCTCACCCACAAAGTAAGTGTTGCTTGTGTGTTGTTTGTGTTGTGTTGTTTGTGTAAATAAATAAATTAATAAGTATATTAATTTATTTATTTATGTATCGTAAAAATATGGGTGCCTCGTCCAGATTGCCAGGCAGTCGCGTGAACTTCGAGAAGTGTTCTTTACTGGCGCGGAATGTGAGCGCCCAGCTGGCGTCGCGCCGCTTGCTCGGCGACGGCCCGCCGGTGTCCCCGCCGTCGCCGCACATGCACCTACCGGCCTGGCGGTTCCTCACCAGCCGGCCGGCCCTCACTGAACAAGGTTAGTCGAATAATACTACACGATGTTTCAGCTAAATGAGGTTCAGAATGTTGGGCGATACAACGCCGTGTGGTATCCGGCTGAATAGAATAGTACCACCCTCATTTCTTACCGAGGTGTCGTAAAAGGCGACTAAGGTAAGTCGACCCGCCGTGTGGTGCCCGGCTGAGTAGAATAGACCAACCTCATTTCTTACCGAGGTGTCGTAAAAGGCGACTAAGGTAAGTTTGACCCACCGTGTGGTATCCGGTTAAGTAAGATAGACCACCCTCTTTCTTACCGAGGAGTCGTAAAATACGACTAAGGTAAGTTGACGTCAGGCAGGCGGCCAGTCGTAAAATACGTAGCCAAATCTTATGACAACATGTTTGCAACATGTTGTGCCGACCCCACTTAGAGTGGGATAAGGGCAGGAGGATGATGAATATTGGGCGATACAAGAAACAAGAAAGAGATGAGAATGTTTACGGTGGATACGTGGTCTGACAATATTTGATAGAAAATCATACTCTTGCCCTTAAAGTAACGGTCTGTTACTATCCCACTTATGTTATAAGTTACATATTATAGTTAGGCATATGCCACTTCTCTCCGTTTTTGGAGAGAAGGATTGGAGCTAAGACCTACCGCGCTGCTCCAATGCGAATTAGTAGGTTTCACATCTCCAGAATTCTCTAGAGATATGCAGGTTTTCTCACGATGTTTTCCTTCATCGAAAAGCGTGTGACAAATTGCAATTACCAATTAGATAAATAAGTTTTTAATAGAAACTCATTGGTGCCTGCCCTGGGTTAGAACCTCGTCGACCTGCGACCTCCTCGAAAGAGTCGCACGGTGTTATACCGCTGGGCTATCACAGCTGCTGTTTGTGGTGTTAGGTTTTGTAATACATGCAGTAACTAATCCTGCATGTATAAGGTATGGGAACGGTTTTGGTTTTTGCACATTCTTACATTAAATGGATTTTCTCGACAAACGCATATTACAGCATAAATTTCACCATGTACCATTTTACACAGCATTATGCTAAGTTTAAAGCCTATTCTGCATTGTGCTACGTACATTTATTTGATGTTTTATAGGCTTTAGTTTAATTTTGTATATTTGTTAATTTTTGTCATGTTACTCGTAGCACTTTTGGAGAATAAATAATTTGATTTCATGTAACATATTCATAGCATAACTTTCTTAGTAACGTATTTTGCCAACATTACAATCTAATGTGTATCTCTCTTTCCTATTTATCAAATTGCATGACTTCACCGTATATCGTGTTACATGATTACTTGTCTCGTGGTGGGAGCACGGTCTGATTAAGTAAGCCAATTAGCAAGAACGCTATCGCTAGGATGTGCTGACACCCAACTCTCGGAAATCTGCCTCGCAGCGGTGGTCGTTATCGTAGATTTTGTCTACTCGTGTTGAAATATGATTGCTTCGTATGTGATCGGAATATTTAACAAGTATTATTTCTCGACTCCGTTTGAATTAGACTTTTTGTTAAATGCAAATTATATGTGACTATTTGATTTTTAAAATCGTTCCAACAGACGCCGTAAAGATTTATAACTTAATCTTACCAACGTATGATAGTCTGTGCAAAGTGGTGTGGCTCATAGTTTCTTATAAATAGCACCAAAGTCAGGGATTCCTTTTTTCCATCTATTATTTACTTTATAATATACTAGAAATCACCAGCGGCTCCGCATCCGTGTTAAGATTAAGACCGTGATATAGTATTTTGATAACCATAAAAATGGTTAAAGTGAGTTAATCTTAAAAGCTAGAAATTATGATTTTTTAATAACTTTCACCAGTCACGTAGCGCATGCAAGGAAAGCTTTATTTTTTGGCCTTTTTGTAATATTTTTATTTCTACTCCTCTCCTATTCATCTTAACCTGATGTTATATGGCCTATAGTCTTTAGCCTTCCTCGATAAATGGACTATCTTAGGCTCAAAGAATTGTTCAAATCGGTCCAGTAGTTAACGAGATTAGCGCGTTCAAACAATCAAACGCTTCAGCTTGATAATAATATTAGTACAGATAGATCGGACGGCAGTTGCTGCGTTTAATACATATGTTGCGTTTTACGCTAATCTTACCATCGCGGATTATTATATATCAAATCTCCCTCAGCTTCAAAACTACCGCCTACTTCATCAGCATCTATTCATTCCGCATTCTCCGTACTATGCATAATCACCGAGCTGCTTTTTTAATATGTTGTACTACTTAAAGTTTTCTTTCTTTTAGAATGTAAATATTTTAAATTCTGTGGTAAGGTTTTATTGTGATATAAACCACATTCTTTGCATTTTCTGACATATTAATTTACAATATATTTATTGAACGGTGAACTTCAAGTTGCCGGACACCCCTCGTCCCCCCTTCACATCTTGTCCCGCTCAGCAAAACCCTTTCCCTCCACCCTAATTGAGCACTTATTCTATCAACGGCCCCTTAATAATGCGTACTTTACTTTGTTTTCAGCTCTGGAGCTGACATCGTTCGAGCGCGAACCGCCTGTAGACCACCATGAGAAAGACCGTTTGAAACGTCTGCGGAACGCCTTGTAAGGGACCTTCTGTTATAATTTAAGTTTTATCACTTTTATTCCCAGAGAATCTCATTCTATCTAAGGAGGAGGTACTTATGTAACATTTTTAATGTTTTAGAATATTATGCGATCTTTTGACGTTTGATTTTTAAACCAGTGAATATAAGAGTATGACTCGCCTGTTTTAAAATATATATTAGAGTAAGCTATAAACGGTAGCTTAAAGTCGTCAGAAAAGTTACTATCTTAGTAGTAATAAACGTAAATCCCGTCTACATTAATAATTATATAAACGATATGTCTATTATTATATGTTTATAAAGCGTTTTATAATATATTTTAATTATGAATAATTATTTAAAACAAATCCCATACGAGTAAAGAAAACCTTCTTTGTCACTCGTCAAGTCTAAAAGCCATTATTGAAATTGTGATAAATATTAATTACAATATCGTAAAATTTATGGCAGCTATGATGAATTTGAAAATAGTGACAAAGCAATTTAATGAGTGTCGTAAAGACATTTCTGTGCTTTATTCTTTTCTTAATTTCTTATATTATTATAAGAAAATTCAATCGAGAAAAAAAAACAATTTAAAATAGTATTATTATTTTATAAAAATATCATATGAACAAATTAATCAAAATAAATTGTGAGTTTTTAATATTTTATAATTTACTTGGTAAATAGAAGAAATTATTCAAAGCATTTAAATGGCTTAACGCACGTGGGTATAAAAACCGGATAGTCGCCTATCAGTCATATATACATAAATACTTATGGGCTGAATTCATCATGCCCTTAACATGCTTCATCAATACCGTGAAGATACAAGATGGTACCGCTAATACGACATTAAATTTAATTCCCTACACAGTTTGCTTAGCCTACATATAAATCAGTTAATTCCATGAAGTAATTTAGCCTCAGAACATATTTAGTTTTCAAACTTACCTTCATGATGTATAAATATAATAGATCTCCACAAGGTAGGCCGACCTACCTTACCTTTCATAGTCCTACGCATTTATAATTATTCAGATAATGCAACCTAGACGCCGTGTGGTATCCGGCTGAATATAATAGTACCACCCTCATTTTTTACCGAGATGTCCTCACAAGCGGCTAAACGAAGCTGCAAGTGAGAAAAAAGAACAAACCTCTTTGTGACATTGTGGTGCGAACTGACCAGGTCAGTGAACCATTATTAACAAAGGCTGTTCTAGTAAATTTCCCTGTATATTATTCATTCATATATAATTTAAAGTATATTTATAAATATTATTAAATGCTATATTTGAAGATATTATTTATGCCAAAGTTATCTAACACTTTCAATTGAACAGTGAAGACATTTAATGTCGTAATGTCAGTACTACTTTGTATGTGCCTAAGAATTTCTGGACTATATATAACCCTAAAACCCCTACCCAGCTGTGCGATAGTTTTTTGAAATTAAAATTTTATCATTTGTTAATCATACCTGATTAGTTGAATATATATTTATTATATATCATTTATCTATTTGTATATTATCATTAATGTGGGATTTAGCCGCTATATTTCTGCGTATATACATGTAATAAGTGTCTATATATCAAAAATATAAATTCAGATATCTCTATAGATGTTATAAGATGTAGAATCAGAAAAAATCAGTCATATTCATCACTGAATGTTCGTTCATGTACTGGATGTTTGTCTGTTTATGTGATAGAACAGCTTTTATCTCCTGAATAAGTCATAATGGTAGCTATTTCAATGTTGGGTGGACGATTGGAATCAAGCGGAGTATGCGAGTTATAATCAGTTTCGAAAACTGAATAGATTCTTAGACCACAAGGCGGAATTTCGATTTGGTAGTTAGTTCCATAGAGAAAATAGTATTTTTGAAGTTACTAAAAATTTTAAATTATGATTTTCTCCGTAGAAAACAATATTAAGTAGTTAATATGAGAAATTTATATTAGATGGTAAGGTATCAGTTTATAAAGCGCTCTCTATTAAAAAATTAAAGTTTTTTAAACAGGAAATTACAAATTTATGTATAAATATTTATTTATTATATACTTATCGAGACAAGGTACGCAGGTGAGGAACTAATTTTGTTTATGTGATGCTTACGTAGTGGATGCCCAAAGTTTTTCACCGCGTACTATGAAATAAACTATAAACAGTAGCCCCTATGAAGCAAACTTTCTATATTATAAAAGATATTTATTTATTTCAAATTATTCTGGTAGTTAAACAATTATACAAACAGCGTACAGGACTCAGATTTTATTTAAAGAAACCTACGTGAATGTATATATTTATACAAATTTATGTAATTATTTATTTTAAATATATAAAGAAAAGTTTAAAATTGAAGTTGTAAACATTAAATTGAAGTTTGGACAGCAATCACGCTTATTTATGTATTTTAATTAATTTATGTATTTAATTTTGTAAGCTTTTTTGCAACATACTGAGTTAAATTATATTATTAAGTTTATTATACATATGTATAATTTCTATAAGTTTTAATATTGTACGAAACAAAATCTTCTCCACTGACGTTTAGTGAAATAACCGAAGTTTTAAAATTAAATCATGTAACAGAGTCAGGGTATATTTAATTAAGTAAAAATATACGGTTATTTCGTTAAAGTCAAGGTGAAACAAAAACTTGAGAAATTACATTTAATTATCCTTAACAATTTTAATAATATATTCTAGCGTACGAATCATGCGTGCGTTAATACGAATTTTGACGATATAGCCTATTTTTTATAATTTATATTGATCTTTTATATATTGAAATGCGATCCTCCATTATTTAAATTGACGCCCTTTAGAGTATACGTGGTTATATTAAACACTATATTTATAACTTTGATAATTGCAGGAGAAGCATGATAACTTTAAATTTCAGATTTTGACCAACCGATTTTAAATCATCGTAACAAAAAGTTCATGTGACAATAAGACAGGCGTAGAACTGCAATTTATTAGAGATCCTTGTGAAAACTTCAGGTTTTCCTTAGGGTCTACTTACTTACTTTGGAGACCACTGTCATAGCAAAGTAACGTATGCATGCATACTTAGTGAACTTAGATGTTGCAAGTGTTTAGTTTCTATTTTTTTTAATCACGACATAATTTATGAAAATATATTTTATTTTTGTACACGACGCATTTATTCATAAGATCCGTACTTAAAAATTGATCTCATTTAATTTTTATTTTAATATTCCCATATTTTTTGGGTCAGTGTGTTATTGTTTACTTAATTATATTATTCTCGTAAATGTTGCGTGTTGTTGTATAAGTTATAAGTTACAAACTAATAGTCAGCTAAGTAACTTAGAAAACGTTCAGTTGGAAGGAAAATTTCATTTAGACATAATTAAGCAGTATTAATATGTTTTATAATCTCGGATGCAGCATTTAGTGTGAATGTGATATACATATGTATGCGTTGATAATTTTACCTGTAAATGGTAAAGGTTTTTAAAAATTTATTATCTATCGTGTCTATTTTTCGGATTTTTTTATGGATCATATATATCTCTACGTGTAGAGTAAATAAAATATCATTTTAATTTCCTTACACAACATTAGAGTGAATGACATAAAGGTTTTATGAAAATCGAATGCCCTAGTTACAAAATTCAAAAGTTTTGTTCATTTTAAATCTCATTTATTTGATTTTATATAAACAGACCGCATAAAATAAAATATTTTTTTATGAAGAGTATTGATTACGTGGCTATAATAATTTTTTTTTTATCAATTTTTTACTTTGATTTTATTACGGAATTACTCAAATTAACTCTTAATTCTATAAATTATTTGTACTATTTTATTATTACGAATGAGTATTTAACTGATTATTCTGTGGATTATTGAATTAATTTAGAACTGTGAACTCTCGAAAAGATCGAAACTTAATGTAAATGAATAATTTTCTTTTTCGGAACAATATTTATACTATTTAAAACAAAACTTGCATACTATAAGTATAGTTTAGTTAAATATTGTCTCAAAACCGTACAGCTGTACAAAGCAGCTTATTAATAAAGTTACAACTACTGACAATATGAGTTACATTGTATTATAAGTTTCATACAAGGCTTTACGTTTGACACGGCTGATATTTAAGTTTGTACTATATCCTGTTAGTTTTAGGATGGAAAAAAAAAGCTTTTAAGTGCCGCAGCGCAAAATTACAAATGGTACAAACATGATTTTACATTAAAATTAATATTATATACTTTGTTCTATGAAACATTGATTGCCATTTTTGAAGTATTAATTAGAAATAGTTTAAGGTGTTGTTTGATTATGGTATTTTACTATAGTTTTATTTTTTTTAATCGCTTGAGATACCTTTCTATCGAGCCTTAAAGCCCACCAAATTGTAAGAATACGTAAAAGTAACTTACTGGATTATTATTAATTAGTAAGAAACTTATTATTTTTTCTTTATTTAATAACACGACGGTTATTTTGTACTTAATATTTAATTTAATTTTATATATGTATGCAAGCGTGAATAATAGGTTATAAGGAGTTGCTCGATTGTAAGCTTAATACTTATAGCGAAAAATTTTCCATATTTAACTGTGTCGTTGAAAATGAAACATTTTCTTATTGCAAAGTTATTATGATTGTAATTAAAATTTTTGTAATGATTATTAGTGTGCTCATATTTTAAATTTAGTTCTTATTTTAATTAATTTTTAGTATAAAATATTATTAAGTAACATTTTTAAATCCATCGAAATTAAAATATAGAACAGAATCATGAAAAAGTTGGCATTTAGATGTGGAGCTTTACATTTATCTAGCTTTATGGTACAACATTTAAAACGCAAAATTCTGTTCTATCCACCCTAATAAATGATACATTCCGTAATATAATTTTTTTTTAAATGAATCTTTTGAAGTATATTAATTTTAATTTTTAAATATTATTACCAACATAATTTTTCTTTTGATTTTTTGAATTATTAGTTTTATTTATTTCATTTTAGATAGGTTCGGGTTATTTCGAGGTCGATTGCGTTAGTACAAAATAAATAATCTATTAATTAATACATTCCATTATCAACAGACTGATAGATTTACATATGTTGCGGTTGTTTCTTTTTTACATAACGATAACTGGCTGGGAAAGCTCCCAGTGTTACTGTGAGAAAAAGTATAATCTGGTTTAATCATTATTGATTGCTTGGTTATATATTGATACATAGAAACTCATAAAGTGTAGCCACAATTGAACAATCATCAGGAATTTATTATTTGAAAATTGTTTATTGAAATTGCAAATTCATACAGATAATTCAAATTCAATTTTAACATTTATTATTATTTAGGTTGAACACATTTTTTATAAACATGTTGATGCTGGAAATCCTTATATTTAAATAGTATGTTATCGTAAGGAAAAATGTATTTACATTTAAATTATGTCTACTATAAAGTTCTCTTTTGGCTCTAATAGTATTCATCTAAGATCTCTGTATCGTTTAGCTGTGGTTTTAACTAAATTTGATAAAAATATAGTTTTTTTACTCACTGACATAAAAATATTTCTACTTCTGTTATACATATAAAGAAAAATATTTTGTGAAAGTAATACCATGTTTATTTAATGTCAAGCTATAGAAACCTATTGTATATTTCTTTAACTTTGATATGTCATTGTTGTTTGTCGCCATAAGCAAATCGTCTTGATATCTAGCAAATTGTAGTAATTATAGAGCTCTGTATTGTACTCGACAGTTTATCATAGATGTTTTCTTGTTCGTACATTTATTGATGCTATGTCAAATAGAATATGTCACTAAAGATTCCTTTTTGTGCGTTTCTCAAATTTGATATTAAACAAAAATATTCGTTAGAACGTTCATATCTAATTAGATACATAAGCATTTTGTCAAGGTGTATATAAAATATAGATGGTCAGTCAGAAATCAGTAATTTTTGTGTCTCTTTCCGATGTCTATGTGATGATTACATATTTGAAACAATATATGAATGTATCTAAATTATAACAATAAAGAGTAAAAATTCTATAAAATGTTTTTATTTCCATATACAAAACTATCATGATAAAAATTTTATTGATGTCTATTTTATCGCAACGGAAGAAATGATTGAAATGAAAAGATAGTTGATGATTATGAATGTAAAAAAAATATTTAAGACATTTTGTTTACACATTTACATATACATATTGACTGTTATAGCCATAACCTCAATATCGATATCATCGAATCCATGTGATTTATATTGATTAATACGAACTTCGTACTAATTACACTATATAGTTTTTAAAACTATTCTGAAGTATTAACTATAATGAAGTATATTTTTATTTATTGCAGTAATAAAATTTAAAACAAGGTATATAAGTCTACGTGACTATGCATACGTAAGTCTAAGTTATACGTTAAAAAAATACTAGCTAACCCAACGACGTGAGGTTATCGTAAAGATATAGGTACATAAAGGTTTAACATCTAATAGGCGTTCCATCTGGATTAGTGGGTATCTTCGGTTTACACACTTTCTTCCGACCTTCCGCACTACTAACCATTGTGCAAGTAAATGAGAAATAGCCACATGATGATGACTTCGTATAATATGTATGCATGTATTGTTTGCGAATGTTATTATCGTTGTCGAGGGCACGGGTTACCGATTTGGAGACTGATACGTATCTATTGTTTTCTTTAGGACTCTGAAGAGACCTCAAATCCTTAGGTTTTACATATTTAGCGTAAGAAGGATGTGTGTATTTTATTTTTCCCGTTCCTGGTGTTAGTTTAACTGTTTGAGCTTGTGATGGAGAATCCTTCGAACCGACGACATAAGTTTTATCCTTTGATGCTACTGATTTTACACTACCAGTAAAACCGATTGGTATCGTGTAACCACCAGTACCAGGAATGCGCTCACCAGGCTGGTAGAGTTTCTGTTCATCGGGAAGATCTGAATTCTTTTGAGTAATTTCAGCATTATGATTTTTTAGGGATCCTAAAACTATTTGCTGAGTATTGCCACCCAAGGTTTGTTGTACGTCGAGTTCTCTTCTATTTGGACTTAGATATGATTCGTGTGTTGGTGCATCGCTGGTGAACTCGTCATAGTTAGTGTACTCGCTTTGTTCTACGTCGGATGCATTATTACCATCAGTATCAAAACCCATATCCGTATCATACATATCAGGTTGATTTTCATCTTTGTCAGTAGTGAATTCATAATCAGTGCTAGATTCGTCATTGGCATTGAAAGATCTTCTGTTGCCTATTAATGTAGGTCCGTTCTGAATCTCATGGTTCTCCGAAGAAGGAATTTTGTGATGGTCTAAATGGGTGTGGCTAGAATATCTACTTTCTGAATTTTTCAACGTTTCGTCTTTTTCTGTCGTAGTTTCATTTTCCACGACTTTTGAATCGCCAAATTTGGAGGGAAAGGTTTCTGGGATTGTAGATGTTTCTAATGATGGTTTTTCTGTATTCAAAGATTGTTTCTCTTCAGTCGCATCAATGTCTATATTTTTTTCTTTCTTATCGAAAACATCAATTTTGTCGAAAAGAAGTCGATTTGAAAATACTGCATCTTTATCTTGACTAGCCCCAGATTGTGCGGCTCCGTTATAGGTAATTCCATATTTAAAAGTGCCATGTAATTGTGATTGAGATTGACCCGTACGACCACTAGATTGTGCAGATGCTACACCACCGCCCACAAATGGAGTTTGTTGAGTATCATGTAATGATTTGTCTTTATCCTTAAAAGGCGTGAACCCAATTTGAGCTTGAGATGACGTGCTACCTGGGCCACGAGCTTGTGCATCTGCCATACCACCTTTTACGCTGCCTTGTACTTGAGAATTTGAAGAATGCATAACACCATTACTCTGGGACTGTGTCTGAACTGAACCTGTTTCTGAACCTAATTGAACATTAGCTTGAGATTTATTATTTCGACCGCTACCAGAGGCAGAACTAGAGGCTCCCTTTTTACCTCCACTTACTTCACTTTGTGCTTCTTTGTTCTCCCCAGTTATTTGTGCTTGTGCCTGAAATGATCCGGAACCTGTGTATGTGCCGTGCACATTTGTTTGCGCTCTGCCGCTGTCATTGCCGCCTTTCGAAGACGCACTTGCCGAAGTACCGTTTGCAGCTTGAGCAACACTAGCTTCAGCTTCGGAATCATCTCCATCAACTGCGACTGAATTTGGATCCAAATAATTTTGTTGGATACCTAAATTCAAATTAATTGCCTTCATTAAATTAATAAACTCTTTTAGTAACAGATTCATTTAAATTAAAAAATTACAATAACATACATACCACTATATTCGTTATTTTGCCCCACTGGAATCTGAAAAAAAAAATTCTTTATATTTATTTCACAAAGTTAATTAATTAATAAATTAGAAATTTAATATATTTTAAGATTCTTTATGTTACTTACCCGTTGGTTGTTGAAAGTATACGGTATATTCTCTAACTGCCCGCCATTATTGGTGGGTAAATTTTGAGTGCCATATAATAAACCATTTGACCCCATATTATTTGTACTGCCGCTTGGACCACGACTATTACCACTTGTTCCAAAACCATTTGAAGGTAAATTATTGGACCCTCCAGATATTCTTGGGTCAATCCTGTTCGGTCCACCTGCCATGCTACCATATACTCCATTTGGTACTTCAGCTAAAGTTGAATCGTACGGCCTGCCTGTTTGATCTTTGTTGTAATTCCCTGGTGCAATACTACCTCCCCCTGGGCCACTTGTACCATATGGACCTGTCCCATACGGTTCACCGGATACTGCAGGTCGACCCATAGCACCATATGTACTTCCAGGTCCGTTAGGTCCAGTAGCACCGGGCTTATACAATACGTTTGACCCTGTTCCTAGATTATCAGTTCCATAATTACCAATAGGTCCACGACTACTGGAACCACTTTCGTATTGACTTGGTGGATTATTTGGTCCGTTATTCATACCGTTACCATAATGCTTTTGAGCTCCGTCTGGATATCCGTTTTCAAATTGAGCCCCAGGTCTGCCAGGGATACCATAATAACCATTTTGGTCATTTGGTCTGCCAGGAATAAATGTGTCATATTGCCCAGGAGAAGCATTTGGCACATTACTTACTCTAGTTCCAGCATTTGGTAAGCTACCTACCATTCCATTATTTACTCCATTATCAACTCCTGTCTCAAACTGTCTTCTAGGCACATTAGTTTCACCAATATTCTGTGTACCATATGGTACACCCGGCGCATCAGGTCCACCACTAGAACCTGTTTGTGAAGATCCTATTGGAGAATTGACACCATTAGTACTACCTCTTCCTGGCCCTAGAAGTGAACCATATCCGGGAATATCTTTTCCAAACTGTCCTGGTGTGTCATAATGCTTTCCAAGAGGATCTGAACCATACGACCCTGTTGGTCCATTAATATTTCCACCGGTTACTCTATATCCGGGTCCACTAACTCCATGTCCACTTGGTTCTTTCGATCGATCAGTTCCGAATCCATAAAATCCAGGTTGATTTTGATTAACCCCAAAATCGTATGGTATGCTGCCGGGAGCTAGTGGTCGTCCTGAAGGATTTATTTCATTGTTAGTTGTGGGGGACATCAAGTTATTCGGAATTTCGGTTCCGCTATATTGAGAACCTATGGGTGGGTTACCTGCCGATACACCTGGGCCTCTGCTTCCAACTCCATAGTTGCCAGGGAAGTTACTTACGCCATTACTTGGGACAACACAACAAAAATAGCTATTACCTCCAGGTCCTGGATATGGACCAGATGCAAGTGGCCAATTTCCTGGACCTGTCTGTCTTTCACCAGGTGCTCCAATAAATTCGGGATGTAAAGTATTCCCTGGCCTTCCATTACCTGTGAATCCATTTGGATTATATACACCAACTCCGGTTGCTCCATTTGGGCTGTAGCCATTTCCTCCTGCTGATATACCTGGACTATAACCAATATCTTTTATAGTTTCTGGTGGCCTGTAATTTCCATTTCCCATAGTTTTTAAAGGTATGTAACCGCCATTTGTTGGATTATAACTTTCCCTTTCAGATCCTATAGCATCACTGGGCTTATAGCTTGCTGTACTTCCAGTTGGACTATAACCTTCACTTCCTGTGCCTCCAGTTGGTATATATCTTCCACCTAGAGGTTTGCTTGGAGTGTTATTGGCGTCTACGTTTCCATATGGTGTATAACCTCCTACTTGAGCTGTTCCACTTGGCAAATATCTTCCATTTGCTGAAGTTTCACCAGGTAGGTATCCTCCGCTACTTACGGGTCCACTTGGGGTGTAACCACCGCCTGCTATATTTCCACTCGGTATGTAATTTCCAGCTCCTACGTTTGGACTGTAATGTCCATTAGGTAAGTAACCTGTATTTTTGCTCGACGAATAACCTCCTGGACTTGCGGGTCCATTTGATGTATACCCTCCATTTCCTAAGCTTTCATTTGGTGAGTATCCTCCACTACCTGTACTTCTACTTGGTGTATAAGTTTCCGTTCCCATAGTGCCAATTGGAGTAAAACTACCACGTGCAGATGTTCCAGTTGGGCTTGAACCACCGACTTCACTGGTTCCATCTAGTCTGTATACGACACCTGTTGTCCCACTGGGGATATATCCTTCCCTTCCTGTGGTTTTACTTGGATTGTAACTTCCTATTCCTCGTCCGTTTCCTGGACCATAGGCTCCAATTCCTGTCGGTCCTGTTACGATGCCATCTGGAGTGTAATCCCTGCCAGCAGTGGTTGGGCTATATTCATTCGCACCTGGAACCCCAATAGACCCAATAGGTCTGTTTAATCCATCAGTTTTGCCAATATCACCTGTAGATACAGGCACGGGATAAATTGTGCTAACCGGGCTAAATCTACCATTGTCCTTATAACTTGGTCCCTGATCTCTATTGGGCCACATAGAACCGCTTTGTTCTCTTTGTTCTGGTCGAAATCCACTAGGGCGCTTAAGATTTTCAACTTCCTGGCCAGATCTCCCGTAACAACCTTCACAGTTTGGGTCGAATACTGATTGACTTTGGGCTTGTCCCATACCACTATTTCCGCCTACAAAAACAAATTTATTATCTTAATCATGTCATATTATTACTTGGAATAACTATCGGCTTGTGTGTTATCAAATAATCACGCATATAACAAACTTGTATATAATAAACTTTTGTAAAATATGTTAAAATTGTATCAAAACTAGATACGAGTATGTTAGATCTCGAGAGAGCCACTCATCAGTGCTATGTCCAGCAGTTTTACTGCATAGCTCAAGATGATGATAATGTAAGCTGCCTTTATGCATTGAAAGAATCAGTATAAATATTAATTTCGATTTTTTTACGTTACAAAAAATTTACGTGTCATTTAGAGTTAGCAAATCATTTCTTGACCTGGGTATTCGCTAAAATTTCGCTAAAAGGTAAAAACATATTAGAGTTGTTTATAGAAAAGTATAATTTAAGTGTAAGTAATTGTACGTACTTGACGAATTGACTTGACGAATGGACGAATTGATTGAAGATTATATTAATAACAGAAATGCTTACATTTGAAAATCGTTCCAACAAGACAAGAAGCAGCTTTATTGTAAATTGAAAATGAAATTTAATAGGTTGACGGCGGAGATTCTTGCTCGTTCTTCTCGGAAAGAGCAACATAGCAACATTCTGAACCAGTGGTATCTCATTAAATCTCCATCTCAATAGAAAACAAAAAGTACAAAAAAAAAATATTTCAATTGATATTATCTGATCGATTGCACTTACTGACACTGGCTCTCGAAGTATCCGCTGCGGAATGAGCTTCCGCTTTTCCTTCATCTTTTCCGTTACCGCGGTCTATTGCCAAATATTGCGATTGTGTTTGCCCGCGATATCTTCCTCTAGGTGTGAATTCTTGGCGACGAAATCTCAGAGTATTCCCTAAAGCGCGTGCTACATCAGGCCATTCGGATATATAATTATATTTCATGACTTGTTTACAAAACATTGTTTTTTTCAATTGGACATTAATAAGCTGAACCTGTAAACAGAAATGGAAATAAATATATTCTCAATAATTTTTGATAATTATATATTATTATTTATAATTTATCTATGTTATTATAAGCATTGCGAAGCGAATGTTTTTATCAATGACTGGTCTGCCTTGACATAATTCTTAACATTAGTCGATTAAAATAATAGATACCTACACTTTGTAACCACTCGTTACCGAAAAAACATATGATACTCCTAGACTAATAACAAAATCAGCTTATCTCTTAACATAAAACTAGAAATGGTAATTAGCCTTGATTCGTAATTATAGTTACTAATAATGCGTATTTTTTTTTAAATAAGTACGTGTGCGTGCTGTAGATAGAGAGCACAACTCTAACTAACAGCATAGTAATATAAAAAATAGAAATTTAAATGTAACTAGTTGAAGGGTCGCGCGTTGCTGTGGTTCAGTTTGGTTTCGAAATTCCCTCCATACAGAACTCAACATAATCATCCTTTGGGTCCTTCTGATGATAGTCTGATAATTTCATTAAATTCCTTCCAACCGTTTCAGAGTCTATAAAGTCCATATAGACAACCATTCATTTTATACATTATTTGAACTTACGTGTGAAGGGAATATAGTATTGTTTGGTATTTATAACATCTAGATTTAATTTAAATTTGCCTCATCGACTGTACTTTTATGTTATAGTTATATTTTAGAGGCGACAAACATTTAGATCAACGAGCTCAACGGACAATCGAGAATTCAAACATACTGACACATATTTCATTATGAATGTAATAAAACAGATAAGAATAACCTTCTTATTTCTTATAATGCCTATTTTTTATCCAAGCAGAGTAACGTAGAATGAATAGCCTTTTGGAATAAGTAGATTTCATTTATTGAATAGTAGCATTTCACAAAATTAAGGTTGGTTAGAAAACCGTTATAACAGTGGCTTCCCTCTACATCCCAGTTAGGTTGAATCACCGTAAAAATAGACGTCCTACAATTGAAAACTCAGACACACATAAAACACTCGTCTTTACCGGCGAGGAGAAGGTCCCAATTGTCTGACATCGGTCGGTTGTGACTTTTCGAGTGATTTCTAGCCACGGGAAATACCACCAGCGCTCCATTAAAAATACCCTGACCAAGTTGCGGAAGACGGTGTCTTGCAGTATGCATCTTATGGGTGGCGTACTCGACCCCCGCAAACCTCCTGCCCTTTACTCTGTACATTTCGTGGACTTAATGATGCTTTTGTGTTTTTCCTTTAAAAAGTTAGCTATGTTATTAAACATAACCATATTTTGATTGATATTTACTTGCTTCTAATTGATACTAACTTTTAAATAATTTATAGAATTCTTTTGCTTTTTATCGTGAAAGCTATCTCCTGATGATGCTCAGATAACACGGCGAAACGATTGGGAAAGTGTGCAGTAGTGTAGCGTGGTACATGTAGTTTATTAATCCTGCACGATTAAAGTATGAACACTTTAGCGTTACATAAATTGTCTCTAATTGCAGATTGTACAAAAATAATATCATAACTACTGGCTGTTAAGGGTGGCGACATTTGAGTTAGTGGCTTTTTGGTATCGTATACTTATTTCATCTACTGTCTACTGTACTACAACATTGCAATTTTCTGAAAAGAGAAGTCTTATTCAATGACATAAAATGTTTGGACTAGGATGCACACTAATGATTAATTAATATAAATTACATGATGCGCGCTGATCTATTTATTCCTGTCATGTATTTAGGATAAACAATTTTTTAAGGTATTGTTGTCGTTTATATACCGACGGATTTAAATAAATTTTTGGACTTTTTCTCCAGTTTTGATTCCAGAATTTTTAGTCGGATTTCATGGCTCACCGATCCTGTATTCTAATAAATAGTGTTGATACATAAGTTATATATGTACATAATACTCGTATAATGTATCGCATACATTATCACGGTATTAGTGTGAAATTATTGGTTTTAATTATAAATACGGATGTATTTTTTTTTCGTTGCTGTGTGATCGCAATGCATTCTATTTACTGGCTAATTCGCAACGCATACAATTATAGCATGGCACACCTCGCTTTAATAACAAGATATAATAAGTTACATCTCGTAATTAAAACTTTATTCAGCATTTAATTTTATTTACCTTTATTTTGAATAATTTCTGATGTGCGAAATCTTGCACATTACTGATACCACAATAGTCGACAAGATTAGTCCTCGATTGAATTTCATGAATGTCCTTAATAAAATTATCCCAGTTGACAGTCCATATGACACATGTCTGAGTGCCCGGCTGTATGCACACCAGATTTTTCTGGAATTATTCCACATTTTTAATGGTTGAGAAAAAAATTAAATATTATATTTTCCGACAAATTGATCCTAATAAGGATATCCAAACACGATTCATATGGTGCGAAATTTTAAATTAAAAATATTTAAAGATATAATACTCCAGTTGTTATAACTTATATAGGTCAAATTTATCTTACCTGTGTTAGTGAGCTGGTATATGTTATAAAATATATTAAAAGTGTAAAAGCAAGCCGCGGCGGGCTGAACGCGCGCGGAGCACGCATTTCGGCGAAAGACGAACGAACTCTGTGCACACCCAGCGCACCGCCCGCTACCTGACCCCTGAACCGAGATGAACTCCAACAAGATACCCAGTTCACCCACCCAATTTCGATAATAGTACCCGTTCACCACTTGCAAATAAGGAAGTAACAAATCCAGATAAGAACGAATGTACTAGATTTGCGAATTTAGGTTTCTAAATGTTAACTTAAAATGCTTAATTAATATTGCATTTTGAATAACTTAAAGATTTGCAACAAGTTTTTGCCGACTAAAATAGTTGTCGTTCCTAAATTTGGGCTAAATAAAAATACAAAGATATCCTTATAAAGAAAACCTTAGCTTACAGTAGCCCCCATTGGCGATGATAAAATTCTTCAATGGGTTCCGTATATAATTCTTCTTCAATTTCACATAACTTGAAGTAAGTATTGTATACTAAACTGTGATAGCCCAGTTGAAAGAGCATGGGACTCAAACCCTGGGCCAACCAATGAGTTTTTCTTTTAAAAACTTATTGGTCTGGTATGTCTAATTGATAATTGCTATTTATCACACGATTTTCGTTAGAGGAAAAAATCGTGAGGAAATCTGCATGTCTAGAGAATTCTAGAGATATGTGTAATAATTTCTTTTATACAGCTATAAACAACAACAAAAAAAACATTAAAAATTCGACATGACTTTGGATTAGATATACAATAACAAAATTATTATAATAATAAGAATATTTCTGAATTTCAAAGTATTTTTTTATTTACGAGTATTATTTTGTAAGCGCCTTTTCATTTCTTTTATTCCTTCTCGATGTCTATTTTTATTTGAATGAAGTTTATTTGATTTTACGAGCGTGAGATGAAATTTCCATAAAATAAAAGTACATATTAGTGTTATTTTTTTATTCAAAACTATAAATCAACGAGTATAAAGCCGATAAAACGATGTCAAAAGGATAGTTGATCGTTGATCGTATCGCTGGTAACTTGTTCATTACAAAATATGCTAAAAATATGAGACGATTTTGACGCGCATTTAAATGCTATAAAATTTTTGTATTACTTATATTCTCACTATTGTTAGGTAAAATTATTGCTATATTTTGTGCATTCAAATGACAACGAATGTGTAATTTGATTCTCATTCTCTCATTTCTATTGATACTCTACAATGACATGCGCGCCTTTCTTTCGTTATATTACAGTACTTCAATATAATGATTTTTATCCAAGAAAATTATTTCATATAAAAAAGATTCACGCTTTATCTTGAGCAAAAAATTCTCAGGTTCCTTACAATCTAGTTATTTCGGAGCTTACGTTTGCATCCTTTTTTTTATAAGTGTGAGCATGGTATACGAATCGCTGCGAGTAATATGTAGGATGAGAATCACCGGTGTTCTTACTGGGGCCTACGCGTCGATAGTACTCGGATGAATCAGCACAGTCACAGCCCAAACGGCTTTCTGAACCGCTGCTCTCCAATTGGTATTTGGGCACTACGATCAAACTCTCAGTAGACTTGGTCGGAGGGCAATGACCGTGACTTCTACTGTAACCAGGGTAATGATGAGGTGTTCCATTTTGTCTGTGCTTCTCCTGCGAATAATGCTGACAATCATGATGACTTTGCGCGCCACGTCCGCTGTGGCTTCGCCCGTGACTTTTAGATCGATTTGGATGCTTTACGGTTGTATCTAAATAGCCGTAACCGAATCCGTAACCACCTATTGCTTTCGTTGCTAAATTATCCCAAGATTTTGGTTTCACATGCTGATGAGAACTTTGATACTGAATTTTCGGAGATGATTTTGCTTCTGAACGTTCATTGTCCCAAAATAGGGTATCGCTACTGAGTGAGGTACTATAGCTGGAAGCTGAATTATCACAAGCCATGGTGGCGTTACTAGTAGCATATGACTGCAAACTGCACTGACTTGTTTGAGTCGATTCGGTTGTCAAATAACGATATCGGCTTGAACATTGACCCGTACTGCCTACTTTCTTTGTGTGACTGTGTGAACATGCGTCGGGTTTTTGCGTCGACTTGTCTACTTGTTGGCTTTTCTCTTTTCTTTTGTGTTCTTTGGAACATTCTTTCTTTCGACGAATTTTCTTTCTCGTGTTAGGTACACAATGTGGATCACAACAAGGACTAGCGAGATCATAGGCTTCGAGACTGTTAGCATCTTGATTACTGTAGGCGGGCATGCACGGAGCACAACCGTGACTGTGACTGCTTCTGTGGGTTTTAGTGTGCTTTCCATTTGTAGGTTTATAAGTGTCGGAAGCGCGGTGGAATTCCCCTGACGTTTTGACGACATAATGATGGCATTCTCGTCGATTTCGGGGTGAGCCTACAGTTATGACGAAACCTCCAGTTCGTAAATTCGGTTGTATGATGCATGCTCCATATCGCGGATCTAAATACTGATACATGAACACATTGGCTTGGGGCGGTTTAGCGGCAGTGACATTCTCACTTGATAATGTAGGCCGACAATACGCACCGTTAATACTATCGTTTATATTAGCATCCTCACTATCCGAAATAATATCGGAAGGCGATGATTTTTTCTTCTGTGACGGTAAACTGTGCGTTTTCCAATTTGTATCAAAAACTTGCCTCTCACGTATACTCAATTGATCCAGCTCACGCATTTTGGTTTGCAAAGTGCGCTGGATATTGATGTACTTTAGATGGAGTTCTACTTTGCGAACGCAATCCTCAAAGATAACAACGATGCGCATACGTGACTCAGACGCATTGATGGCGGCTACGATAGTAGCGTGATCTGCACGCTCTACATCTGTTCCATTGATAGACAGAATAACGTCTCCTTCTCGCATACCCGCCAATGCTGCAGGACCTTCAGCTTCTACGTGATCCACATATGTTATCACTTCTATCTCTTGTTCCTGTAACGTAACACAACATATTATCCGCAAGTTTTATTTATTATTTAGTACTGGTCATGGATGTTATTGCAATTGAACTTGACTTCTCTGTAGCAAAATTGCATTCCGAGAAGTTATTACCACGAAACAGGAACCTTGAATATAAGATTTCAATCCAATTATCTTTAATATTGAATGAGTTTATTTATGTATATATATATATTAAAAAATAGATATAACACCTAACATATAATTGAGAATTGTGGTGAAGGTGGTAATTGTTAAGAGTTCGCAACCTTTTTGTAATGGATTCCGTAGCTCTGAAGTGTGAATCCATAGCTTCCATTTTTCTTTTCCACTATAATCGTCCGTCGCCGGCAGTCTTCTTCGGATTTTCCCCCGGGCCGTTCTGACTTAATTGACTCACGTATCTGTAGTATTTATATTTTAAAAATTATTTACATACTTTAATTACTGACGATTACAATTATATTTAAGTCAGCACAGAATCAAATGAAGAGTACGCTTGTTTTATAGTCCACGTTATTATTAAATATAAATTCTATTCCAATCCATATTAAAAATTGGTGCATTATTATTAGGCAACTGTTCTGATTAATATATTTGCTTTAAGAACTATTTATCTCAATAACATTATCAATATTTAGTGTAAGCTACAATTATATGTGGCTTCTGCAGTAAGTATTAATTCCGTATGGTGCGTATGTATCTCTATCAAATTTTAATTTATATTATTAGTACTTACAGAATTATCAAGAGAATCCTCTTTGCAGTCATTGCTGATGTGTTTTTTACCGTTGCTCATGCTACTCGCGCATCTTTCATTAAGTTTGGGAGAACTCATCGTCGACCCGACCCTGTCAACCCATCTAACACTTTCCTTACAACCTCACTTAAAGGCTCCATAGATTGGAGGCAAAATTTTTTTTTGTAGCTTAAGCTACCGAAAGGCGACTTTCTTTAATATAAATCGAGCCATCTTTAGTGCGGCAAATGGTTGAGTCACGTACGCATGCGTTAAGTCTGCACATGCGGTATGAGACTGTTTTTGAAAGTCCTTTGTTCAAATCATCCTACCTTATTCATGAAACACACTACCCTTTTAATTTAAATAAACTTAAGCATACATTACTTACGGAATAATTTCTCCTACAGCGTCATCACCAAAGATTTATAAGATAATCTGGTAATGTGAGAATGTAATAAGGATGTTGATTTATAGATAGCAAGATTGTCAATAATTTATGTATTGATCTTACACATTTAATATTTAAGATAAGAAAAATAAAATAACACTGATATAGTTGCTATCGTACTTTAATAAGAATTAATTAAAAACGATACAAAGAGAATATGTTTTTATTTATTTGTCTGTTTTTAGATAATTAAAAAAAATAAATTTACGGGGAATGTACTAAAGTATTTATTTTAGCATAACTAACAACGGACAAATTTGGCACTGGTACGGGAATAGACGAAAGGTTGTTATTTAGGGTGAGGAGGGGTGGCAATGCTATGGAGTTAACCTCCGCCTCTGAAGGGATGACGGCTGCACCCTTTATTATTTCCACGGGGGTCTTCGACACCTCGCGTTTGGATTTTTCACTGTGGATATTTCCATATGGATCATTAGAGTTTCCTAGAAAAGAGTACAAATATAAATACACTTAGTAGATTTTTTTTATATTCTAAGATAAGTTTCATTGCAGCAAAATTCTAATTCGTCTTATTCAACTTATATACTTGTACATCCCCCGCTAGACATAGGAGGGATTTGCACAGCCCGTTATCTTGTGTCACTTTAATCCAGCGGCTCTCTTACAATTTTTAAGGTTGTTTGTTACCTAGTGTCGAGTCTACTATCGCTGACTGTTACGATGCGGAGTCGCGCTTCCAGGACATGAAGTCTCTAAAGTTCATAGGTTTTTCAAACTACATGTCCCGCTACTTCATTATAGCAATCCATTAGGGTATCGATATCAGTCACTTTGCTTTTTCTACCAAATTTTATCTAATTATATTCTCATCTTATGAGATCTGGTATAGTTCTTTTTTATTGTTACGTTAAAATACCTCTATATGCTGGTATTTGCTAATACAAGACAATGTTGTGCTTAAAGTATCAGCTCTCCTAAGCTTTTTACAATTAATAATTAGTATATAATCAATAATATAAAAGTGTGAAAAAATTGTAATCTAAATTATGTGTGTCAAAATAAGAAAAGTATATCGAGTTTGTAATATTTTGGTTTTACTATAAACCAACGATCACTTTGTTGACATTGTTGACTGATACTGATAAAATGTTACGTTTGTTTAACTTTCAAATTCAAATTCAAAATTTTCTTTATTCAAGTAAACTTGGAAAGAAGTGCTTTTAAATCGTCAATTCTATTGCTGGGTCGGAAAGCTGTTCCTACCGAGAAGATCCAGCAAGAAACTTGGCGGTTGCTCTTTTCAAAATAATACTTATAACTAGTTACATTAAGTCATTGCTATCTTGTACCGGGTCGGATAGTAGTTATATCCACGCATTCTTATCATCTAAATAATCCTCGACAGTATAGTGGTCATTTTTTATCAGCCTCCCTTAACAGTTTTTAAACTACTGTAATGTGATAGTTAAAATTGAGTGCGGAATTTTATTATAGAATCTTATATCCGAACCCACATATGACTTATAATCTATATATATAAAAGAAAGTTGGTCTAAGTTACACTATTTATAACTCAAGAACGGATGAACCAATTCGGCCGAAAATTGGTGTAGAGGTTGCTTAGAACCAGGAAACGGACATAGGATACTTTTTATCCCGTTCGACCGCATTTATTTTATCCCGTCAAGCCCCTATAAATCGTGGTATTACAAGAACGACTATGACATTGAATAACAAAACGCAAATGTCAGTGGAATACAAAACATAGATGACAGCTAAACGTAATTTTTCTTTGGTGAAGTATGGTAAAATATTTGACAATTATCAAAATAATAGTGTTACAACATGTTTTTAATCAACCTCCTTCATGGAGTTGGTCATTAATATGAAAAAGCATTGTGGCTGTCATATGTGTCATTGAGTAGTTTTTGAGAAAGAGTAAATGAGTTGACTTTGGGAAAATTGATTTTTATTATTGCATAAGAATAAAGGAGAAATATCGTCGTTAGTTATAATAGCTAAACGTCACTAAATAGTATAAAACAAAGTCGCTTTCTCTGTCTGTTCCTATGTCCCTATATCCCTTTGTATGCTTAAATCTTTAAAACTACGCAACAGATTTTGATGCGGTTTTTTAATAGATAGAGTGATTGAAGAGAAAGGTTTATATGTATAATCTAACATATTATAAACTTTTATTATAAACATTCAATATGGAGTAAAGAAATACTATCATTTTTGAGGTTTCCAATGTGATGTCGTAAATAATTACTTTTATTTTCCTTTACATTGCAAACGCATGCCGAACCCTACAATATTTGTCAAAATAATGTACTAACTATTTGTACCCCTTGAAAAGGTCTACAGAAAACTCCGCGATGGTATACATATTATGTCTATCTCTTATGGACCCACAATAGAATTTTTTTGACATTTTCTTCTTCATTTGTAATTTTAATGAACATTTTCGAAGATATTACAGATTTAAAATGCAGGGTATAGCGATTGCGCGCTTTGACTTATAGCACTTCGAATTTAGCTGCGATTGGACGGGGTTTTTTTCACATGGCCGACTATATGTCGCTTTATCAAGAGTAACCTCTAAAGAAAACATGTTTGTATTGTAAAATGAAGATTCTTTTTTTATGACAAAAAAGCTGTGAATGTTGTACATAAAGACATTCTTTAATTAATTGTAAAAATAAAATACTCAGGGAAAATGTAAAAGTAAATAAGTAAAAATGTAGTATATGAATTTAGATATTCCAAAGATAGCAGGGTATATCTATAGCTTCATGGTATAGGGAAATGGGAATTTTTTTTTATATAGAAAAAAGCTCCTTATGGGTACCGCCGCCCGACAGGGACAGGCGGATGTCGGACTCGCACCGACTAAAACGACCTGTGTGCTCCACCACGCTGCCGATGGCAAGGACAGGGTATCATTGTACATATTGCCCCCATCCCACCGACAGCTCTGATCCCAGAGAACAAACACCTTCTTCGGGTAGGGGCCCCTCGAAAGAGAAGCCCCCCTCCGCTAACCGGTGCATCAGTAGCACCAGATGCACCGACCGCCTCGGTAACCTGTAAGCCAGGCGTCCGATATACCCCGTTCGAAACACCCGAAGGTCCCCAGTTAGGGCGGCAGACGATGGGCTTGGGCGAGTCACTAACACCTGGACTCACCAGCAGCAGATTGGATCCAGAACAACAGTTCGTTGAAACGCTCCGCCGCCTCCCTTCACCCCCCTCCGCAGAACAAAGGGAGGCCATCGCTGCCCACGGCCGCTTCCTGCCCACCGTGTTTGTTATGTCACGGTCAACAGGGAGAGACCGCGCCCCAAGTAGGGGCCACAACGCCTAGGTGGGCGTTTCCGCCCCCACCATGTAATTTTTTATAGAGGTTTTCTTCCTCGCAACCCTCTGCTAATCAGAAGGACAACTGGATTGGCCACCCCACAGTGGCCCGTTCGCCAAGACTAAGCTTGCCCAGGGTGCGCCACGAGGAGGCCGACCACTTTGGCACCCCAGGGGAATTGTTTTACTCCAAATTTGACGCGTGTGGGCCACGGGCAGTAATGAATAAAACAAAACTGCTGGATAGATTTTTATCATTTTTTTACTGAGTGACATAGGCTATATATTTTATACCCGTGCGAAGCCGGAGCGGGCCACTAGTTCTTTATATTTTTATGTACAAAAACATCACATTCTTACCTTGAAGTTGGGGTGTGGATATCAAACGCTGTAGGGTCATCCATGGTGTTGATTCGTTGGTCACAGGAGCTAGACCTACAACTTTTTCGGCTGTTACGTTAGTCTGCAACGGATTTGGGATAGCGCTCAAATCAATGCGAGAGCCATTGTTGTGGTAAATAGTAAGCGCTTCCTGATGACCTCTGCATATAGTATAATGTGATATATTACGCTTCATGTATTGCGTTTATAAACGATAGGCAACTTAAAATTAACAAGTACCTACTTAACTTTCATTAAAGCAGCTCTTACATCTTAACTTTAATTTATAAATAATCAAGATTAAAAAATATTATATAATTTTATATAATATACAAAGTTGTCTATTTTATAATTTGACTAGCTTTTACCCGCAACTTCGTTTGCTTGGACTGTTGTCGCGTGATAATAGATGGCAACCATCTATTATCAACTTATTACGCGACAATTTCAAAGGCGCTTTTCAATGTCATCCTATCCCTGTCCAATTAACAGGATTTCTATAACATATGTAAATGTTACCTCGGTGTATAAGGAATAATTGTGCCAAATTCCATTCAGTGGATTCGCCGTGAAAGTGTAACAAACTACAAAACAAAGTATTTAATAAAACGAGTGCTTACATGTTTGACTCAGCAGTATTGTTAGTTTTATTGGTGAGTATGCCAACTTGGTAAACGGTAGCACGCACAACGTACCTGTACATTTGAATTAAGCTAATATAAATGATATTAATTTGTATCTGGTATCTATGTATAAAATATATGCAAACATTAGGTATCAATTTCATTACAAAATATTATAAAGATATTGAATGGTTTTTTTTAGGATAGAGGATTTTTTTTGAACGTTTTTTTTGAGTGTACGCAATTTTTAGTTATCACTCTTTTAAACTTCAGCTTAAACTAATAACATACATTTCAAATAATATATAAGTCGCCTTTACATTGTATATTGCACATAATTTTTGAAAAATTGGTTATTCACGATTTAAATTTTATAATGACAGCCACACAAATTAAAACAGAAATTAAATTATTGTCATTATCAGTATTGTCTATTAAATATCGATAAAAACAATTAAACACCTTGCTTAAATATGTACTGGGATCTTTCTATCACAATATCCATGTAGTTCCCAAAGTCGCGCAATCCAAAGTAGGGCTAAAATTAGATTTTTTTACTTACATATCCTTTGGACCTGTTAGTTTAGTCGTTGTTTCGACATTTTTCTCACACCAACTAATCATCAAAAACGGTGATATCAATAAAAAAATCTGAAAATTAACAGTAAAATTTTTAAATATCTCAAAAATGTCGTTTTAAGTATATTATGTGTGTATCAACTTTTATGGAACGTTCTTTATAGTATAACTTAGTACTTAGTGTAACTTATTTTCATATTCAATAAATATAATAAGAAAAGTACACGCAAAGAAATATTCAATATAATTCAATATATAATATCAATTACCTACAATGAAATAATTATATTCATTAAGAATTCATTAAGCAATAGTTTTATAATTATCTGTTTAATTGAAGAATTACTTATAGTGAATAGTTTTACGCACATACTACACAAAAATTTTATAAAGCAAGAGTCTAGCCGTGAAATCGTTTAAATACGTGGTAGAATATAATATAATGTAATATAATAAGAACATAATATAATACCCGTGATAGTCCTACTATTTCAAAAAAACTTTTTGAAATAGTAGGACTATCACGAAAATTTAACTTTCTTACCTCAAAGATGAACATAGCTTTTTTACTACTTTTATAAAACCAATCTAATTACTACTTAGTACTTGTTTACTGCAACACAAAAAATAAACTTATGACAGATAAACATGACTCTATAATATATAGCTTCGTTACTGTTTAGCTACTACACGATATATTGTGAATTATATTAATTAAAACTTCCTTGTACTTCATTAAATCCTTAGTAGATTACTATTTTTTATATATTTAATGCTGTGATAGCCTAGTGGTAAGACCGTGCGGCTCTGTCGAGAGGGTTACGGATTCAAACCCGGGCAGGCACCAATGAGTTTTTCTGTGAAAACTTATGTGTCTGATTAAGCATTATATTTTATCATACATATTTTATAGTTAATGTATAGAACCGACTATACTCACGTCTTATTCTATCGGGTTAGCCCGACTAGTTTCGAACCCATCCGAGGCACTTATTCATGAGCTCTTTACACGACGTAATCGCGGCGGGAACTGACATAATATTTTCTTCTATAGCGAATTATTACACATGCCTACCTACTCCCATACTCTTCTATAATAATTCTATGATTAAAAGGGCTAGAGGATAATGTTACCTATAGCCCTAGGGTACTTTACTAGCCTAGGGTTTACTTTTATTATTTTATTAGACTATTGAAGTATACGCAGGAGTAGTCATGAGCTAAATCTATTCCCCAATAAAAGTATTTATTTATTTCTTTTTATACATATAGTTAGAAAAGAGAAAGAAAAAGTAAAAAAGCAAATGTATAAAGGCTGTATTATCCCTAAGAGGGATCTCTTCCAGTCAACCTTTGAGTAACAAAAGGAAAAGGACAAGTATTGAATAAAAAAAAGGTAATTATCGATAACGAGGAAATATATGTAACGCAATTTCTTTAATAAGATTAGTATTAAGCATCAAAGTATACCGGTTTTTTTAAACTTATTTGTGACGTAAATTTTTCTCACCAATAATGTGCCCAAAAGCACTTAGAAGACGTCCCAACGGCCTATTTAAGTAATGAACCCTCTGCTTTAATATCAATAAAATCAGTATTATTTTGATTGTTTGTCTCAATGGATAATTACTTATAGATTTAATGTTATATTATTTTATACTTATTTTAATTCCAATTAACTAAAATTTAACTAATCTACCTTTCGTTTATCAGATATATAAATAATTTCCTATATCGGAAATGATGCTTTGCGGACCGCCGTGTGGTATCCGGCAAAGTATAACAGACCACCCTCATTTGTTACCGAGGTATCGTAAAAGGTGACTAAGGTAAGGTAAAGTCAGGCAAGCGGCAGGTCGTAAAATAACTAGCTAAACCATCTAACAACATGTTTAAATCATGTTGTGCCGATCCCACTTATAGTAGGATAAGGGCAGGAGAAATAGAAGCTTGAAGATGGACAAGCTACTCTCATAATGTGTCGATTATATAGCTTGAGACGAGTTAAACAACAGGCTAGTGGAAACTGTCCATACGGTGGGATCCAAATTTTATAAGATACACCGTAAAAGAACCAATAAATACTCGACCCAGACTCTCAAACTTATGGACGAGAGGAACGAAATGAGGCTACAGTCTTCAGTAGACGCGAAGCGCTACCGTCTGATCAATAGACAGATTTCAAAGGCACAGAAATGTGACTTGCGACACTTCAACACCGAATACATTCGAGGCACAATTGAGCGTAACAGGGTCTCAAAAGTGATTTGTCTATTGGGCAGAGGCAGTTGACGCGATTGAAGACCGATACTGGTAGTATCATTTCGTCTCGACCGGAGATTTTGAGAGAGGTTGAGCGGTTCTATGGGCAGTTATACACTTCAACACAACAGCCTGTGCTCAGTTTGGCAAAAGACCCAAGAGCCAAGCTGACCCGACACTATGCCGAAGATATCCCGGACGTCAGCCTATACGAGATTAGTATGGCTCTCAAACAACTCAACAACAAGAAGGCACCAGGTGATGACGGAATCACAACAGAACTCCTGAAGGCGGTTGGCAAACCCGTACTAAAAGTCCTTCAGCGATTGTTCAATTCCGTCATTCACGAAGGTGGTCACTACGCCGGAAGCGTGGCACAGAGGCGTGGTGGTTCTTTTCTACAAAAAGGGTGATAACACCTTATTGAAGAATTACAGACCCATCGCACCGCTGAGTCAGGTTTATAAGTTGTTTTCGAGAGTCATTACGAATCGTCTCGCTCGTAGGTAGACGACTTCCAGCCTCCCGAACAAGCCGGTTTCCGCAAAGGCTATAGTACCATAGACACATATTCACGCTGCGGCAGGTTATACAGAAGACCGAGGAGAATTTTTTTTTTTTTTTGCTATTATAAAGAACAACCAAATGGAAGTACTTTATTGATGTTGCGATCTAGCCAAGAGGCTAATAAGCAACTTAAGGATTACCTAAACTTATAAATTAACTTATATCTAAGAATAGGTCCAGTGACTTATCTTAGTCTTTCTTGGTATGTGAGACACTTTGTTCTTGTGTTCTTTCAAGTAGCACTAGCACTACACTACACTATCACTATATTAAACTAACTCAAAAGGTTTTGTCCTTTTAAGTCTTCTTAAGAGTCCAGTGTTATCGAGAAGCTGGATGGCCTCGATGTTCACGTGATGATGAAGCCTTTGCTCGTGGGCTTCAGCGTACTTTTTTATTACTTTATTAACAAACTCAACCTGAAGATGTTGATGAATGTGTTCATTCTTTACATACCAGGGTGCGTTAACAATAGCCCTCAGTACTTTATTTTGGAATCTTTGTATTATATTTATGTTTGATTTTTTAGCACAGCCCCATAACTGAACACCATAAGTCCATATTGGCCTAAGGACTTGTTTGTATAAGAGAACCTTATTTTCAGTTGATAACGTAGAATGTCTGCCGATAAGCCAATACATTTTTTTATATCTTATGTCTAGTTCTTCTCTTTTTTTCTTGACATGGGCTTTCCAGCGCAGCTTAGCGTCAAGAGACATTCCAAGATATTTAGCTGTGTTACCATATGGTATCCTATGATTACTTATAAAAACAGGATAAAACTGTGGTCTTTTGTTGGTAAAGTCAATATGAATAGACTTAGACTCGTTAAGTTTTATTCGCCATTTTTTAGTCCATTCGTAAAGCTTATTTACAGATTTTTGCACCTTTTCCACTGCTTCCTGATGAGTATTTCCTACCGCTAAAATAGCAGTATCATCAGCAAAAGTTGCTATCGTACTGTTTTCCATTACTGGCATATCACAAGTGTATATGAGGTACAGGACAGGCCCCAGAACACTTCCTTGTGGCACACCAGCTTTGATTGGTTTCAGTTCTGAATAACTCTCCTCTTGTCTTATTCTAAACGCTCTATTGTTTAAATAGCTTTCCAATATTTCGGAGTATGATTTAGGCAGCATGACTTTAAGTTTATGTACAAGGCCTTTATGCCAGACTTTATCAAAAGCTTGTGCTACGTCAAGAAAGACAGCTGTACAAACTTTCTTTTCTTCTAAAGCTTTTTCGATTAAATTCGTTATCCTATGAACTTGATCAATTGTAGAGTGTTTTTCTCTAAATCCAAATTGATACTCTGGAATCAAGTTGTGTCTGTCTAAAATAGGTTTTAATCTTATGAGTAATAATTTCTCAAAAATTTTTGAAATAATAGGCAAAAGTGATATAGGTCTATACGATGCAACATCATGTGGTGATTTCCCTGGTTTAGGGATCATTATTACTTCGGCAACTTTCCACAAGTCGGGAACGTGCCTTAATCTGAAAGCTGCGTTTATCAATGTCGTTAATTTAACTATTGCTTTCCTTGGAAGATTACGCAAGATTTCAACGGTAATTAAATCATATCCAGGAGATTTTTTTGGCTTAAGCTTTAAAATTATTCCATTATATAATTCTTTTACCGTTACTGGTTTGATGGATGAATCGTCTTGTTTCGTAACGTTTGTGGAGAAATACTCACTATCATCTTCATTTGGCAAAAATGTATTTTCCAAGTGTAGTGCAAATCTTTTTGCTTTTTGTTCGTTATTAACGGCCCATTTTCCGTCTTTATCCCTAATGGGCGGAATATGTGTTTGAGGTCTTTTGATGTTTTTTGTTGCTCTCCATATTGAATAATCAGAGTTATGTTTATTTGTAAGTTTTTGGAGATAAGTGTTTAATGTCACTTCATTATACATTTTAATTTCGGTTCTTACTTTTTTGCTCAGGTTATTAAATAGCCTTTTATCTTCTGGATATCTAGATTGGTGCCATTTTCTACGCTGTCTCCTTTTTTCGGCAATAAGGTTAAGAATCTGTATTGGATATGTTGCTCCTATAACCTTTTTTTTAAATTCTGGAGTATTATTCCAAGCTGATTGTTGAATATCTTGTATAAACTTGCTAGTTTCGATTTCAAGCTGCTCGGTTGTTTTTAGAGGAACCTTTAAGTTAATATTGACATCCAAATCTATTTTGAAACTCTCCCAATCTGTATATTTATGAGCTAAAGTAATAGTAGAATTCTTATATATAATCTTTTCACTTAGTGTTAATAATATTGGTGAATGATCTGAGCTCAAGTCACATGCATCGACTATGCTCAAATATTTCGACGATATATTTTTATAAATGAAAAAATCGACGAGGTCTGGATTTTTTTTCGGGTCAGTCGGCCAATAAGTAGGCTTGCCTGTACTTAAGGCATCACATTTTACGTCTTGAATAGCTTTAAACAGTTCTTTACCTTTGGTTGTAGTTAATCTAGACCCCCAATAAGTATTTTTGGCGTTGAAGTCTCCTCCAATAATAAACGTATTTCCAAATTTTTGTAAAAAATTTACATAGTAATCTTTGGTTATGGAATGTTTTGGTGGACAATAAATTGACGCTATGGAGACGCGGTATCTAGCAGTTTGGATATTTACCGCTACAGATTGTATTTCTTGTTCTTCATATTTCCTTTCTTCAAAGTGATTAATATATTCTTTTATTAAAACAGCACTTCCTCCTCGAGCTTTGTTATTAGGATGTAATGCATGATAAATTTTATAACCCTTGAATTTAATAAACGATTGTTTAGTAAAGTGAGTCTCAGAAATTAGACAAATGTCAATTTTTTCAGTATCTAGGACTACTTGCAATTCATTTTTGTGTTGCATCAGTCCATTACAATTCCATGCCATGATTTTAAGCGTATTATTCATTTTTTAGCTTTAATTGTAGCAATTTTAGCGCTGTTTTCAAGTCTGCTTAGGCGTTCGTCAAACACAGACATACATCTAAGAATTTCATCTAATTTATTCTCTACGTTTGACTGAGATAACTGAGGTAAATTTTTTGCGACTGTCTGCGCGTACGATGTATAATTATTTGTGTGCGAGGAAGTTATTACTTTTCCTGGATTATTAATCAAAGCTTTATTACCTTTTTCTGGTCGTTTTATTGCTGATAGCTTACTAACATTTTTATTCTTTAAATTCTGCATTTCTTTAGCAACTACACAACCTCTATAATTGGCGGGATGTGCATCACCACAGTGTACGCATTTAGGTTTTTGATCAGGAGACTTATCACAGTCTCGAGTTAAATGTTTTCCAGTGCATTTAACACACCTAGCGTCTCTTGAACAATATTTTTGCGTGTGACCATATGCCTGACATTTCTTACACTGGGGTACCAGTTTAGATGATTTAATAGGATGTATTTCAACTTTGCATCCCAATATGTACTTTATGTTGTAGATTTTTGTAATATTTTCATCATTTTTAAACGTTAAGGTGAACATGTTAAGTGGTTCTTTGCTGTGCCATCTTAGTTTATTCACTGCGTCTTCGATTTTGAACCCTTTGCTAAGTAGATCTTCAATTATTCTAGTGGGTTCACACGTCGAAGGTAATTTTTTAGCCATGACCCTTATTGGTCTTTGTTGTTTATTTTCATAGGAATGCCATAGAAATTTATTTTCAGACAACAACTTTGTTATTGATCTATAGGCATCCTCAGATTTAGCGTTTATTTTTACGCTATTTCCACTCAACATTTTTAAAATAAAAGAGCCATCTTCTTTAATATTTTTAGATAGCATATCAAAAAATGTTTGATAATTTTCAACACCGGACACCATTATGGGCGGAGGCTGCGGTATTTTTTTATTTTTATTTGAATCCTTTACTAATGATTCGGACTCTTGATTATGGGACTGAATAGGTGAAGTGCTTAATTTCCGCTTTTTTCTGCTTTTAACTCTAATCCATTCCGTTTCTTTAGCTAACTCTTCCTCATCTGTTTGGTATTCAACAGGCTGGGAAGAAATATTACTCTCATTTTTTTCTGTCAATTTTTGTTCATTGAGGGTTTTTATCTGTTCCTGAAGAATCAAAATTTGATTCTTTAATTCCTGTATTACGCACTGAAGATTCTCTTTTTCAGCTTTTTGTTCGGTATAAGCATTAAACAACATATGCTCCGTTTCCGTTTTAAGTTTAATCGGAGTTTGCGAAGTCATATTTGCGGTATAATACTAGTATTGAAATTATTTATTAAAGTTAGTATTTATGCCTTACGCGGCAAATCGCAAGTAGGCCATAGCTACGTTCGCGGCACGCGGCCGGTGGCAACGCGACGAATAACGCGGCGCGTCAGTGCTTTACACTATAGCGCGAGTAGATACACGACGCCGGCGAAGACGAGGTCCCAGATTTCTGATATCGGTTGGTCGTGGCTTCTTGCCACCCTTCCGTCGTCGTATTGACTAATCAAAGTCATACCATCAGCCCTCCACTACACGTCGCCCTAAGCCGTGGTCCGGCCTCACAGGAGGCACCCTTAGGACGACGTTCCCCGACGCTAGTAGAGCTTCTGCGCCCTACTCTACGCATTTCGCAACCTCGGCGATGCTTCTGCGCTCGCCCGTCCCGCCCGGTGACGCTGTAAAAGCCGTTAGGGCTAACAGCATATTGTCAATTCGAAAGAAAAAAAAAAAGAAAAAAAAAAAAAAAATAAAAAAAAAAAATAAAAAAAAAAATAAAAAAAAAAAAAAAAAAAAAAAATAGATACACGACTGTTCTAAGCGAATTTAAAACACTCACTGAGGAGAATAACCAGCCTTTTTGCTTGGCGTTTGTGGACTATGAGAAGGCCTTTGATTCGTTGGAAACATGGCCCGTGTTAAGATCGCTCCAAAAATGCCGAATCGACTATCGGTACGTCCAAGTGTTGAAGTGTTTGTATGAAAACGCCACTATGTCTGTCCATATCCAAGACAGAACTACGAGACCAATCCAAATGCAACGAGGTGTGCGACAGGGAGATGTCATCTCCCCCAAGCTGTTTACTGCTGCATTGGAGGACGTCTTTAAGCTTTTGATTGGAACGGATACGGCATCCTCATTAACGGCGAGTACATCACTCACCTTAGATTTGCCGACGATATAGTCCTTATGGCAGAGTCTCTGGAAGATTTTAACACAATGCTCGAAGACCTCAGCAGAGTATCTCAACAGGTGGGCTTAAAATGAACATGAGTAAGACGAAAATCATGTCTAACTCACATGTTCCGCTCCACCCGGTCATCGTTGAGTACTCTGCACTCGAAATTGTAGACGCGTATATATACCTAGGACATACAGGTTAGGTAGGTCCAATTTCGAGAAAGGGGTTAGCCGCCGAATCCAACTCGGATGGGCAGCGTTTGGGAAGCTACGCGAGATCTTTTCGTCCAAAATACCTCAATGCTTGAAAACCAAAATCTTCGAACAGTGCGTGTTGCCAGTGATGACTTACGGATCTGAAACGTGGTCGCTGACTATGAGCCTCATAAGAAGGCTCAGAGTCGCTCAGCGGGCGATGGAGTGAGCTATGCTCGTAGTATCTCTACGTGATCAAATCAGAAATGAGGAGCTCCGTAGAAGAACCAGAGTAACCGACATAGCTCAGCGTGTCGCGAAGCTGAAGTGGCGATGGGTGGGGCATATAGTGCGTAGAACCGATGGACGTTAGGGTCTCAAGGTGTTGGAATGGTGACCCCGCACCGGAAAACGCAGTGTCGGTAGACCCCCACGAGATGGACTGATGACCTTAAAAAGGTCGCGGGGAACCGCTGGGTCGAAGCGGCACAAGATCGTGTGGTATGGAGATCACATGAAGAGACCTAAGTCCAGCAGTGGACGTCCATCGGTTGACAAAGAAGAAGGAGATAGCTTGAGAACGTTAAGATGGGAGTTTAAAGAATAGAATATAGCATATGAACAAAATGAAACTACTTGCTGCGTCGGCAGAACGTAGAGCGCGACAGCCTTACCAGGAGCCTCCTTATAGGAGATCGAGAGTTTTAATTCTCACTGCCTATGATTCTGGTTGTATAGAAGCCTATTTGCTTAATTTATATTAACCTACAGTACTTTATGATAACGCCAAATAATCTAAATACTATGTACCTATAATTTAGATTTAACGTAAGGTATAAAATTTATCTAATGTTATCAACGCAAGTCGTCGAACATTCCATATACCTGATAGAATTTATGAATATGTTTTTTATTTTTAACTCATGTAATAAAATATGTCGTAAATATCGTGCAGTTACGTACACACTTTAAGTATCCACTGTATATTTTAAACCTTATATTATAGCTAGATATCTTATACCCAGATATCCATTATACCTTAGATTTTAACCTGTATTTGTTGATGATATTAGTAAGCCGTGTGGTATCCGGCTGATTACAATAAATAGACCACCCTTATTTCTTACCGAGATGTCGTAAAAGGCGACTAAGTTAAGTTGACCCGCTGTGGGTAAACTGCGGATGGTGAATTGTACTTTCGCACATCTATTTGCACAATATAATGTAGATGCTGATATTTCTGTAATTCCTCACAGTGCTAAGCTCGTCAAGTGGGCGCCAACGGAATGTTCTGTGAGTAATGATGTATTGGTGAAAATATTATAATAGTATTAGAATTTTTTCTATAACACAATTGATATGCCGTATCTGATCTCTGATGATTGTGGACGTTATCATCTGAGAATCGAGAGATTGCGTTGACACTGCGATGCTGTTCGTAACACTGTAGTACCCAACTTACTTGTAACACGTTCGTTACTCTCTGTTTAGTATGTCTTACTAATGTGTTGTAAAAGTTATTCATGTCTTAGATTACTATTTAGTTAATTCTTGAATCAATAATACAAAAATGGGAAAGAAACTTATGATATTTGCTGGCGTTTTAACTTTGGTGAGTAACATTTGGCGGTAACATTTTATTATAATGAATTTCTTGGTTCGATGTACATATTTGATTTTTTATTATTTGTTTGTAGATTAGACAGTTTATATGGTGTTACTATTTTAACACATTTTTATTTTGTTTTGATATGTGATTTAAGTTACAGATTTTCAAATCTTTATTAATAAAGCTATAGAATATAAACTGTTTTATATATGAAAAGTATATTATAGAGGTACATGCATTTTCCGTTCATTAGTATCTCAATGTTACGACAAATGTTAATTATATTAGACAGAACTTGCTATTTTGAGTTGTTAAAGTACAAAGAAGCCTCAAACAATTTTTTTTATAATTAAGCCTTCTCTAAGTGACAATGATTTGGTAATATTTACATTATATAGGTTAATTACCAATTTTTTTTGTTACATCTGTAATTGGAGGTAATTTTAATCTATACCTGTTTATACATTATACCGTCCTGTGGTATCCGGCTGAGTAGAATAGACCGACCTCATTTCTTACCGAGGTGTCGTAAAAGGCGACTAAGGTAAGTTGACCCACCGTGTAGTATCCGGTTTGGTAGAATAGACCACCCTCTTTCTTACCAAGGTGTCGTAAAATACGACAGAGGTAAATCGACGTCAGGCAGGCGGCCGGTCGTAAAAACGCAGGAAAATCATGTGACAGCATGTTTATAACATGTTGTGCCGACCCCACTTAGAGTGGGATAAGGGCAGGAAAATGATCTATTTATACATTATATAGTACTATACAGTCGTACTCGTAAATTAGGTGTTAAAATATCCTTAATCATTTACTCGTACTGTGCGTTAAAAATACAAATAAATAATCTTACATTTACGATTATAAAAATTGACACGTTTCGTTTACATATATTGCTTGCGAATATATTGTAATTATAAAATATATTATCTTAAGAACATTTTGCCTTGCGAATTAATATTAATGGTAATGATCGTTTATATGTTCGCCGATTTAAGCCCTGGGTCTGCGAAATTGACTAATATTTCGTGACATGCTTTTTGGTATAAGAACAGTACATGAAAACTTGCATCTTTTGAAAATTTCTTGAATATGTGTCACTCAGCTTAGAGCTTAGCTTATTAGTTTTTAGCTAATTTGTTGTTAGCTCGAATTTTTCTCTCTGAAACATAGAAGTTTCGCTTTTTTGAAACTTCCGTTTTGAATACTTTATTTAAAGACTTCAAATACCATACTTAAGTAGACTAGCCATACGCCATTATTAGGCGCGATACGAAGCACTTATTGTTAATATATTTTTTTCCTATTCAATATAAACATAATGCTAAAACCAACAAATAAACAGAAGATTTGTAAGTCGCATTTTATTTGTATGTGAAAAGCTAATATCCAGTAAAAATAACTTAAGTTATAGTGTGACGTAAATTAAGTATCTAAAACGATAGATAAGACCAGACTATTGCAAGACCAAGAAAACTGGAACGCATGCTATAATAATATAATTCGAGCAAAACGAGTATGCGTGTTATCAATACTATGATACTGATAGCAGGAGACAACGCGGACACATTGATAACCGATTTATCCCGAACAGGGTATAAGTACGCAATGTGGTACTCAATACCACATTCACATATCGTATTGAATTTTGTAAAATTCGGAGTATCTAGTAAAGTTACAAATTACTTGGCAATTTTTTTTTCTATCTTCTATCTAGTAACCGCGCTGTTAGATCGTCCAGTTTACATCGTCCAAACATATAAGTTTAATTAATTACTTTAACCACTGCTGGAACTTGAAACCTTTCGCGAAACCCATGTTGCGGGTTGTATGAGCCGGAGTATTTGATCACCAGTCTATTGCTGAAGCTAGCTAGAAGGCTGGAACCGGGTCCGTAACTGAACAGCAAGTCGACTAGATCACTAGGACTCAGTAAATTTTGAAAAATGTAGGCCTATATTGCTGATCGGTACTTTTTAATTGATCCACATTGGGATACAATAAGACACCAATATATGGCCATGATGAGGGTTGTGACAGCGCGTATTTACTGTTTATAGCAATTAACAAATTTATGTTAAGAAAATACAAACACTCTTAGCGATCTATGAATCTGCATATCAGCCAGTGAAGCAAAAAAGCGCATTAACATGAAGCGTGACGCACTTTTTACACATTTCAGAATCCATACTAGTAATATGAGTGCGAAAGTCTGTCCGTTATGCTTTCATGGATAATCTGTTAGAGAAATATAGATACAATTTTGTCGAAAGCTTATACAGGTGGTACCGACTATACGACATAAATTTTAATTCTAGGTACCTACACACCTTAGCAGCTTACATAAAAAATTGCAGTTTATTTATCCAAAGGAATTTTTTTACGTTTTGAATAACAGATACATGATATAGAAGGGTGAATGACCGCACCCCATTTCATTCCATTTCTTATATAATCCGCCATTAGTAAATAAATGCACATCTCATCAGGCAAGATATTTAGGAAGATTTAATTATGACAAAGGTATCTTATACGTTTAAGTAATCAGTGGATTCATTTACTATTATATAGTCGGTACCACTCTCTACACCATTAACATGTAATACATAATTCCCATTTATCCTTCACTTCTACCTTCCTTTCTTCACATACCATTTTTTGTTCTCCCTCTTTTATTTTTATTTTTTCCATAACATTTGTCTGTTCGCCTGCATTTAATTTATTGTAATATCTGGGCGAGGGCGGGGACTCTGGAGACAGGTTTTTATAAACCTAATTCGGAGGCGAAAATTTTTTTTTCGGAGTTCAATTCCTTCTGTGATATTTGATTTTTTCCCGCAGTAAAAAGTAGCCTTATTACAGGCTGTATGTATGCTGTAATAATGTTTATCATTATCGCTGAAACGTCATATACATATATCCTTACATATTCATATTCTTTATATTGTAGTTTGGTTTTACCAAATCACAAAAGTTCAAAATCTAGGAAAAATATAAAAAAATTACAAAGCCAAACCTATAATTTATATACCTAATTGAAATTAAATTTCAAGATATTTTTAATTCAACTACTTTATATAACTTTAATAAACTTTCGAACGAGTGGTAGTTTATTCACTATTATACATTACTAATACATTTAAACTTTTTTTACGTTTTGAAAATAATTACTATTGAACATTTTGAAAATTACTGTTACAGCTTCAAGCAGCAGTACAAGCTGTGTTTAGCTCCTTGTCCCTTGCTCAATATTTCAACTTAATTGACTTTCTACGTGAACTTCCAAACCTACTTTATATCAAGATATTATATTTTCACAGTAAGTATAATTATCCTTTCCTTTTATCTAGTGCTAGTGGTAAAATAGATAGAACCTTGCATGCTTTCGTCGTAAATAAATGGTTTAATTAAAAGTATAAATTTCTGATAAACAAATAAATAATAATAAAATTAAAAATATATCTTAGCTAATTTATAAATTACATTCTTCTTAAATAAAATAAAATTAAATATTTACTTGTGTCCAGTCAATTTGAAACACAAAATAATTATGAATGCTTTGAATCATAGAGTACAAACAATCCCTTAAGAGACTTTATGTTAAATCTTATTGTAAATAGTGAATACATAACTTGTACATAACAAATTTTTAGCATTTTTTAATATTAATTTATTTTTTTAAGTCACTTTAAGTGATAAGAGTATTCAGTTTACATTTGGTCATTTCATCATCACTGGGCGAATACCAGTATAAATACTTAAATAAGTTGCGTACAACATCGGTTGGAAAACAAAAAAATGTGAATGATGAAATCACATTAATGCGAGTCTGTAGAACGAAGATTTTCTGTCTGTAGAAAGAAAACTTTCTCATGAAATATCCGGATTAATCAAGTGACCTTCACTGAAATTTATGTATAAAAACATATCATGCAGTACAATACAAAATATCATTTAAGTAAGACGTGCCTAGTAACTAAGAGTTTATTCGGAACCAGATGTTAAAAACTTTGCATTTTATGTTCTAAGTGGTTTAACTTGCTTAAGTTTTAGAATTCCCTAATTTTCTATCTTCATATTTTTTATTTGTGAGTTCAATGTGGACTATCCTTTTCTAAACTAGCTATAGAAACAATTCCATATCACAATTTACAGATCCCATACGCTATGGACCTCGCATCAATATAGGACAAGTGATAGACGGCATAGCAGACCAAGCATTCGTGCTGCAAATTAACGAGCCATTTACTGTTACACGTACTTTCAGTATCAATTGCGTCAGTTTGGCTTTAAGCGTGCTTTGGATTATTGCTAGCAGTATTCTTTTGGGTAACTTTCATTATTTTATTACACATGTAACAACGCCGCCTTGTCGCTATTGCAAGCAAGCAAGCAAGCCATGACGTCACATCTTGCCACAGCCTTTCGCGCCATTTTGACGTGGGAGATGTGACAGCCGCTGTCATTAGCGCCTAGCCCGCGAATAGCGAAAGAGAGTTTGCTTTAATTATATTTTTGCATTTCTTATGAAAACAATAAAACTGATTTAGAATATTTCTTTTATTAATACTAGTAGTTTAGTTACATATTCTTAAAACTGATTTAGAATATTTCTTTTATTGATACTAGTAGTTTAGTTTCACACACAAGAATTATCTATATTTTAAATTATACATAGAAGATTCGAAAATCTTCACATACAATGTCATATGAAGTTATATTCGAGTCGAATACAAGTGGGAAGTAGGTATGACATTATTGCTCTCAGTTCATTAATCTAAAATCATGTTACACATTTTTTTAAAGTTTACCAAGAGTCAGTTCGTAACTTGCATGACTTCGAACCGCTTTTTGTTGTGAACTTATATTATTGTTGTATTTGCTTCATTAATGGTCAACAGCCATGAAATAAAACATCTAAGTCATAGCAATAAGTACATTTATGCTTTCATATGAATGTCTTCTTTCTAGCTGGTGGAGCAAGGAATGAATATTCAAGACCGATACGGTGGCCCTGGATTGCTGTAACAGTGTCTATATGTGCCGTAGATCTTGTAGCCACCGTTACCTTTGCCAATGACTCCTTCCACACAAGGGTATATTGCTCTCATTTTTATTATTTTTATTTGATCAATTATTTTTATAATATCAGAGACTGAAGAGCCGAGATTTGCGACGATACAATTACATGCTTGGTTTCTCCGGATATGCTAATAAAGAGCAACCAGCAAGTTACTTTTGGTTACTTTTGGTTATTTTCGGCAGCAATCGGAACAATGTTCTTAACCATAATGAATTTAAATGACCATGTATGTCGTATACAAATATGAGTTTATACGGATTTTTAATCTTAGTACTCGTATATAGGTATATAGCGGCGCCAAGTTAAACTTTAAACTCAGAACATAAATATTTTTGCTACAACCTATGGCAATGGTAGTTTTATTTATTCATTATATATGGACCAATTGATGAGCACCACGGATTTCATACTATTATCGAATTCAGTAGTTAATCAATTCAATACTTAAATAAATATTTTTCAGACGCTGAATAATATCATGGATTACATAGGTGGTACAGTGAGTGGAATTGGTAGTGCACAGTTGAATACGTCTGCCGCGGCCTGGATTATGGTTTCCATGTACTCGCGCTTTGTGATTTTCTTCGTCCTCAACGTGACAGTCATTGTGCTTATAGCTTTAAATAAAAACATATCAAGCAAGGCTGATGCAGTCACTGTAAGATTTCATTAAATTTATATTTTAGTCTATGTCTACAAAGATGTATAGTGGTACAAAATTATATAATTTTCTTTAATTTGTGTTTTATTGATTTCGTATTTGTACTTGGTGCATTATGGGGAAAATGACTAAAAGCAACTATAATACACTGAGAGAAAACCACGATGACGATAGAAGAAGACTGAAGGAAAAATGAACACCTATATCCATTTTTTATAGATTTATTATTTTAGTCGGGGCTGTGAAACGCGATAACGCGACTTTCTTTGTATGCATTTGTGGGGCGTTAATTACATAAGAGCGAAATTGCTCACGTCTTAAAAGTGACCGATTGTACATGTATTAGTTTTATTCTAGACATACACAGTGTAGTTTATACGACGTATATTCTATAAACTCAGATAAGAGAAAAGATAGCTGGAGTGCAGTAAATTTAAAAATAGATTTCTTTGTTTTAGTATTTAAACGTTTTTCTCTATAGATATATTTACAAAAACTAAGCCGGCCTACATTATTTGCCAAAGAGCATTTGGGCGTATTATTCGACCTCAATTAATATATAAATACGATCATTATCTCTAACACAATGACCCCAGTACGCATACTTAAAAGTGCCACCACATTATATTTATTATAACATTTTTTAAATTCATTTATTTCATATTTCATAGGTTGAATCTCCAGTTATGACACCGCCTATAATTCCTCCAGCGCCAATAATGCCGGCTCCTCCTCCCGCTGTTGAAATAATTTCTCCTATGGCTCAGTTGATAGATGTAACTGTTGATGATGATGAAGAACGTACGAGAGCGCCTGAAGTAAACGTACCAGCAGCTATACACACCTCAACGAAAGTTAAAACAACATCAGAACCAAGGACAATAATACCGTTACCTCCTCCAGTACCCTTATCAAATATAACAGAAGCCTCAAGCAATGTTAGCAGTACCAGAGACATAGACGAAGTTACTTTACGCGAAGAAGAAATAACTTCAATGTCAAATGTGCTAAAAAATGATAAAGAAACGGTGTCCTCTCCTAAAATACCACGAGCTGGTTTCAGTCAAGCTTTCCGAAATATGAAAAAGTTTCTTTTCACCAAGGAGTCACCTAGGCGAGATTCTGTAGTAGAATCTGTAGAAGTCTCCCCAGAAAGGTAAGTAAAAAAAAAACTTTATTACTCAATATTCAGTGACCCAACTGCTCAGAGACAAATGGTAGATAAAACCACATTTTTTACCATTTCGAAAACTTTGTATGTCAATCGTGAATAATTATATACACTTTGTAGAGACATTTTAAACGTTACAGGTCCCCAGAACTGGATCGCTTTCTTGTGAGGCTTATAAGTAATGTTAATAGGGTCACTGGTCAAGATAGTGCCAGTTCTGTTAGGAACACACATCTAAATCGGCAACAGGGCAGACCATCTCTACCCATTGGTTGGCTTGTTCTGTCTGCAATATTATCGAGGTACTAACAAATAATTTGAAGTTATCGACACATCATCATTAAGTAGCTTAGTCCTTTGTTAAGTCTTATTATAGTAAATGGCTTAAACTTCACTGTATCAGTTTTGGTATTCATATCAACAAAATCTTTCATTTCCTTAGAAAAGTTGAGAGTAATGGTATATATTTCAAAGAGTGTGTTATTACAGGTCGCCTAGGATACAACACACAAATGATGATAAAAAACGAGCGGTGAATTTTCCTGATAACCTACTATCACTACCACAGCGTTTGGAGAACTTGATAGCTGAGCAGCAGAGACGGTTGGACCGGGCAATCATTAACACGAGCGGCCGGACTTCTCCCCCCCGAACGTCCCAGTCACTTCCTCACCTGAACGGCAATAGCGAGGAGACTAATCCAGCTTTTAATAAAGGGTATCTAATACTTACACCATTTATAGCATACTAATTAAGTGTAAAATTAACTTTATTGGTTATATATTTCTTAGTCTCAGAGCCCGTGAGCGCTACCTTTTTTTTATATATCCTAAAAATTTATCAGCGAAAGATCATAAAAAGAGCGAGAACATTGAGTAGTATAGTATTCATATTTTACACACTTTTGATACTTCTTGGCATATGCCAAAGCCATAAATATCCAAAACTTAAATTAACCTATTCTATTTATAAAAAAAAGAGGAATGTTGTATTAAATTTTTATAGCCGTCGGGGTACAGCAGCAGAACTCCAGGGCCAACTTCCTTGGGCCTATATTCCTGCGTCTGCTCACCGCATGAGGGATCAGTTACCCCCTGACGAAGACTTGCCCCCCGTGCCACTCCCCGATTATACTGCAATACCTTCTTTTAGAAAAGCTTGTGAGTAACGACCCATATACACTTTTAATTCATATTATTTTTGTTTAAATTAACTTGTAAGCAAATGCATTTGAATCATTTGATTGGCCCGTTGGAGCATTAGGCAGTGACCCTGCCTTCAGCTCCACGGCTCGAGGGTTCGATTCCCGCCGAGGGCCAACATTTTCTATAAATGAATTTATTGGTTTTCAAGTGTGGGTGTATATTTGTATTTAAGTATGTATTTAAAAAATATATAAGTATATATTCACCAGATGTCTGTCAACCATAACACAAGTATTAAGTTACTTACTTTGGGGACGGACGACCGTGTAAATGTCCCATATATTTATAAATCGTCAATTCTTTTGCTGGTTTGGAAAATTGCTCTTAGCGGGAAAAGCTTTCAAGAAACGCAGCGATTGCGCTTTTAAAAATATTATTCTTAGAAGTAGATAAACTTTGTCTTTGTAGCAACGAACTATACCAGTCGAGGAATAAATAAATCCACTCATTTTTAAAACTACGGTTCCTAGTATTGGCGAGTCGTTAGGCGTGCTATATTTATACCTAATTAGATTTTAATTTAGTCGAACCGTATATGAAACTGTGCGAGTCTTTTGAGGGGGTATAAGGTTCAAACAACGGACAGGCTACAATGAATTTTTCACACGCTGTTTTTCACAATTTGTCAAACGCTGTTCAGTGAATGAAAATACCGTGAAGAGACCTGCATATCTCTGGAGAATGCTAGGCATATGTGTAACCTATAAATCCGCATTGGAGCAGCGTGTTGCGTCTTAGCTCCAACACTTTTCCCCTTAATTGAACATTACTGCTTACTACTACTCGATTAAATGAAATCAGTTCTTCTACATTTTTTCAGTTCAAGTGAAGAATTAAATATTATCGATTTATTTACAAATGTAGGTACGTTACATTATATTTATGCCTAAAACCTGACACGAAACTAATGAAATTTCTTTATACTTACTATATCTACTTCACAAATTAATAAATTTTCTTAAGTCTGGCCTGACCTTTTGTGTTTTTTAAGGACACCCTAGTATATAGTATATCACATTCAGTAAGTGAGCCACTTCAGAACTGACGAAAAACAAAAACTGCGAGTAATGATATCGTGGTATATAACCCTTCAACTTTAAATTGATATCTTTTCAATTTGTTGATCGATTGCGATAAACTATACCCTATATCTTGACCGATGCTTTCGAATATATAACAGTGAAACCTGCATCCAACGTCACACGGTCAGTGCTTTCAAAGATTGGTACGAACCAACTCACAGAAATACAATTTTTGAAACCCTAATTTTTCTTAAAACTAAAAATTCAGCATGTCGGTTAATTTAATTTTAAGATCACGTCTATCTCATATTTCAGCCGTACATCGTGCAGCTTCTAGCTTGAGCTCGCTGACGCATAAAAAGCTGTACACAAATCAACTGCCACGCAATAAATGTAAGTTACGCGGTTCCTTTCGACGTATATTTAAATCTTATTTTGTTTTTAACGTGTTCTTAATATTTTACGAAATACAACTCATTAATTAATTAATTATTTCAATAGATTTTGTAACTCTAACTTTGACTGTATACAAAAGTTTTGTAACATTACCAATTAAATAATGCGAATGATTCTGAATATTAGCTATCAACAAACGTTTTTGTTGAGAGCGAGTGACCAAATTAAGACGATATAACAGAAAAGAATTCAAATAAAGTTAATATTACATTTATAATAATATACCTAATGCAATGTTTCTTAGTTTAAGTCCTAAGGATAAAAATTAAAAAAAAAACTAATGGCCGATCATTGTTGTTGCAGCGCCACTAACGCAAACGGATGTGTTGTATTGACTGAAATATATCAAAATACCAGTGAAGTCTTTATGAATGGAAAATGTTGTTAAGTGACAAGGACATTGAAGAATGTTAATTAGTGTAAGATAGAATATGTTGAATAGAATGGTAAAGTGGGAACTGACAAAATGTACATATTCTTAGATAAAATATCGGTGTGGTTTTTCGTCTAAATGTATGTCAATTATTCTGTATCAATTGGATAGTACGCAATCAGCACAAAAGTAAATTTATAAATATTACAAATACAATTCAAGGAGTATAATAAATATTGTATAATGAATTCATGAAATTCAAGACTTTTAAACTAAGCCGATGATATACAATAACTACAGCAAATGCGCCATCAATGATTCAACATTTCGAAAGAGAGTAGTAGATTTTGAAATGAATGTGCAAGCTACAAAATATGTCACAATAGTTCACTACTTAGTGACTTAAAAGAAACTAAAATCGTGCCAGTGGGTTTTCACGATACATACATATGTTTTGATGTATGTAAAATACATAAACACTATCCGATGTAGATATCCCCACTCAAAGAGTATCTCCATTTTTATAAATGAAATTTATATACATTATATGCTTTTATCATTCAAACCTAATTTCAAAATAGAAACCGCTCACAATTTGCAAGGGTTAAAGCGTATAGCTTCCAGACAAACACGGCGGGGTTCAATAAATGAGGTGATAAATCAGGAACATTAAAAAACCTTAAGTATGTCTCGTTTCAACATATTCATTCCTAAGAAGTACGTTGCTATGTACATTTTTAATAAATAATTTATAAAATTAGGCATTACTTTGCGGAGGTCCTTAATACAAAAGTAATAATAAATTATTTTGCTATAATCCGCTAAAAAGTAAATAGAAAATATATACATATAATCCTTGATGTAGAGTGTACTATTAGTTTTCATACCCGATATATGCAGGGTTCATAAGAACACATACACAAAACTCTAGCGCCGCCACCGCAATACACAAGCACTACACACGTTCACTATCACAAACTAAACAATCGTTTCGCCCCGAAACTGAAGCATCATAAGAAGATGTACTCCACGACAAAATCACAAAGCAAATTATTGACATTTTTAATAAATTTAACACCTGATATTTTAGCAAACTAATGAAATAATCATTAATTTAAAAACAAAATTTCCGAAAAAATATTTATATTTTTTAATTCGTTTTTGCGTAATTGCTAACATAGATAGTCAATAAGATATTTTTGTATGACTGGACTGACTGTAATAACTTTAATAGGCCTATTTAGAAGAGATCTTGAATTGATCTAAGTTTGAATAAGGTAAATAATATTGAATACAAAGCCTCACACAGTCTACTATTACTGTCAAGTGTTCTTTACATCACGTCATTCTTCAATTTATCTCTTCATCTTTTGAACTGTAATAATGATGGAAGTTATGAGAGGTTGCCGTACAGGACGATTTTTTTGTTATTTAATATATCATTGATATAATTGCTCGATAGGTAAACTTTATGTGTATATGATCAATTGGTTAATGTGAGATAATTTGTAATTAAGTGCTCACTTATTGTATTTTGAAGGTTTGGTTTCAGTATCAACAATTGTGCCAAATATCATCGACATTGGTTCAGCGGATTCGCCGTGAAAGAGTAACAAACATACATCCATACTCACAAACTTTCGCATTTATAATATTAGTAAGATAAGATTATATAATATATCGAAGTCCTATGACAAAATTTTTATTAATTTTGTGCCTTAGGAACACTTTTGTTTATAAAAATGTCATAAATATACTACTATTATGACCGTGTTAATATTCTTAAACTTAGTCACGATATAATTGGTGTGACAATATTCTAGTAGCTTTCGTACTCATTGGAACCCGATGAGTCCACGTTAAGTATCAAAAGATTAATTTCTAGAAGTACACACTTTTTAACGTAAAATTCCATTATATGTTAGGAATTGAAATATAACCGACGAGAAAAGGAAATATGGCGATAGACGGACTCTATACTACATGATCTGATCTATTAATTTACAACGCGCCGATTAAAAATATAACTAGTGACGTAAGTTATCCTTATAAGATAAATATTCATCGTTTTTGTAGCCAAGAAAATGTGCCCACAAAAATTGGTTTGTTATATATCAAATGGATTTTGCAACGTTTTCGATAAAAATCCTAAGACTGAGAAATTTTTCGAAATACGCAACTACCGGCACATCACCGCAACATCCTACTAATATTATAAATGCGAATGTTTGAGTATGGATGTATGTTTGTTACTCTTTCACGGCGAAACCTTATCGATGAAATTTGGCACAATTGTTCCTTAAACACCGGGATAACATATATACAAATAAATTTTATGTATCGTTATATACATAAAATTTATCGGAAAACTTTTAATTGTACATTTTGTAATTTTTATTTTTTAGCATAATTAAAAGTTCTATTTATAATCTTTTAATAAATAAAGTTATGTTAAGTCTAACAAATAATTGCTTTATTTATCCACAATCACACATTAATAAGATCAATTATCACTTCACTCAATTCTGTTCCAGTCAAAATTAATTTTGTAAAATGTTTCCAATATACATAATACTGTTATTATGTATAGAAAGATTGTTACACGTCGACTATCCAATGCCGGTGCGATATATCGGTTAGCGTAATAAAGAGTGTATACTTGAGAGGGTAAACTCAAAATTCTATGAACAAGGCTGATCCGAGGAAAGTTTGACAAGGGCATGCAATCCAAAATAATAGCGACAATTATTTGTAAAGCAGCTAGGGATGTTTTAACACCGACCCCAAAGCATGATGGTGTTATTGCTTCCGATATCGAGTAACTGGAATATAGAGTGCTTCCAATACGCCAAATCCACGCAAACGCAAGCAAACTGGTGAGCAATGCTTCTGGCGTGGGCATAACATTTTGTCTGTCAGGATTTTACTTCAAATTATAAAATATACAATACAATTAGTTAACCATTATCAGCTAATTTTGCTGTATTATCCTATCGTTCACGTATACACATTATTTTGAAGCCATAAAAAAAATTTAATTGTTTATATTAAAAGTTCAAAATTTTTTGCATTTCCTTATGTCAAACATCAGTGTCAGTACTTTTTTTTTAAACGGGAATTTTTTAATTGCATAATTTATAATGTCAATTCAACTAAACATACTTAAATTTAGCATTATATTGATAATAAATGTCTACTTGTACTTTAGCGATATCTAGAAATATTGTATATTCATAAAAATATAAATTTAGCCCGACAAAATTATATACTTACGTCAAATCGTAATTACATTTAAGTGAATGATAACATCTTTGATTGTGGACAATGTATAGCGAAATTAATTGAAGCATATTATTTTGTATTCAATAACTCCTTATTAAACGATATTTTATCTTATTACTTAGAGGAGAAGAAATATTATATTTTGTTAGAATATTTTTCAGGTGCGTGGGTATTTTCATCAGATTCCGATAGTGACACTCATTTCAAAGACGGCGCTTCAAGCAGCAACCTTAAATCAACAGGTTAGCTAAATAGTTATTACTATTTCTGTAAGTAAACAGTAGTTCCAACATAATCTTACTATTATATTTAATACAAAAAAGTGGCAAAATTAATCTATGTACTCAAATAGATAATAGTAATAATTATCGTGATTTGATTAAAATTATTACATTACCTTCACGAACGGTCAGTAGACTGATATGTTGTGTAGTGATATAACATGTTTTCTATAGATGGAAAAATGAAGGAAAATAAACCCAAAGTACCACATAAGCTGATGATGAGCGCGCTTCTATCAGCAGGACTTGCGCTCGTAAGTATATTTAAAACATTTTATAAATATTTTCTTAATAGTTTTATATTGCAAGTTTAAATGAATCGTCTAAACCACATTATATTTTAAGTAACCGTAATTTTATAACCAGTTTTTATTAATATATTTTCAGTATGTCTAATACTTATATTATAATAGTAGTTTAAATAATTTGAAATATTAACAATTTCGCTATGCGAATACTTTTTCATACCTTCACCTTTCTTGTTTGTAAGATTCTTGTTTATTAGTAACAAAAATTAACGATATTTATATATTTCTTCTATATAACATTTATTTACGTTACTAAATAAATTATACAATTTGTACTAATTGTCTATTTTATCTATACTAATATATAAAGTTGAAGAGTTTGTTTGTTTGTTTAATTTGATTGTTTGAACGTGCTAATCTCAGGAGCTTGATGAAAAATTCTTTGAGTGTAACATAGTCCATTGACATTGAGTGGGTAGGTGTGGAAAAAGTTACATGTTTCTAAAAGAGCTCTTGTTCATATTTACTTTTTTAAATGATTAAATTGTATTTTTTACATATAATTATGTTCTAAAAGTTATATCAGCCAGTAGTATCTCCTAAAAGTTTTTTCCTGTATTACTCAGTTTATGTTTACTTAATCAAATCTTATTTAACTACTAACTGTGACACAATATTTAAAAAAATGGAAGCAATAAAGAATTCTATGGATGAGCTGGCCCAGCATTTTAATACAAAAATGGCTGAATTTCAACTGAATCTACAGTCTGCAATAACAGCTACAAGTCCAACATCAAATATAACCGCTCAATTTGGTACATTCCGGAGCATGGAAGGTCTTCAGCTCCAAATTGAACTTATATCTAAACAAGTAGATAATATAGAAACCAGAAGTAGAAGAAAAATTCTCCTAATCCATGGAATTCCTGAAGCAAGGAAAGAAAATGTGTCTGCTGTCTTAATGAACATTTTCACAGAACATCTACAGCTTACTGAACTTTCACATTCTTTCATAAGCAGATGTCATTGTATGGGACGGGCAACAGGAGAAAAGCCTAGGGCCATTCTTGTAAAATTCCATGACCTGTCAGTTCGCAATCATATTTGGTTCTCAAAGACTCAGCTCAAGAACTCGGGAATTACTATTTCAGAATTTCTCACTAAAGGTCATCATGAGACTTTTACTCTAACTAGACAAAAATTTGTGTCTCCAAATGTTGAACACGGGACGGAGTAATAATTATTATTGGCCCAGATGGCAAGCGTCACCATATAAGTACAAAATCCAAAATATTATCCATTATTGATGTTGGTGAAGGCCAAGCACAATCTTCAACTGCAGGCACTGCTACATTCACTGGTACCACCACTTCCTCTACTGCTACAAATGTTAAAGTTGATAAAATTGCCCGGGTGAGCCAGACAGCAAGAGTTAAGCGACACATAAAAAAAAAAGTTATTTTTTCTTTTTCAATGTTTTTCATATCATTTAAGCATTATTCTTTTTTTTAACTACTTTTCTGTTACTTATCCTTCTCTTACTTGGCCTAGTTACTTGTTGTTTTTATGTTTACTTGTTTTTATGTTTGGTATACCAATACCAAACATAAAAACAAGTAGTTAGGCACACAACAAGCAGGTATGGTATACCTGCTTGTTGTGTGCCTAATTCTGTTTTAATTTTTAGGTGATATAAATAATTTTCGTCTTCTTTTTCTTTTAAAAATTTGGCGTTCAGGCGTGCCAACTGGGCACAGATTACTTTGCCACTGTCACGTAGGATGAAGTACACACATAGGAGGTTGTTCTGTTAATCAATGTTTGAAACTATATAAGAAATTTTTTTTAATTTTGGATTATATACTATTTTACAAATAGTGGGAACTTCTGGAATACTAACCTTTCACCTGTAACAGTTAGTGACAAAGTAAAATAATAATATTAAAACTAATTATTGATATATTTACATAAAAATCTACAGTATGGACTAAACACGGACGTTAACAAACATGCAACATTAACTGGACGAGGAAATTTGGATGGGAGAACATCATAGAGAGGATAGAGGAGTTTAGGACAGTTGAGAAAGATATGAGATACAGAACCTTCGTCCAGACCACACTCACAGATGGAGTGATCCCTGATCCGGATCTTAGCAAGATGTACAGGTGTGCATGCATGCCCAAGACGAAGACGAGAGATTGTGGACAAAATCCATCTATCAGCATATTTATGAAGAAAAAACCATGGTCGTCTTGGGATATCTGGTTGCAAAGAAGCATTGTACGTTCCCTTCTTAGACTTTGAAGTATTATAGAAGGAGTTCCAGGATTTATTGAGGAATACCTTTGCTAGAGAACAAAGATCTGGACCTGAATTCTGAAAGTGCTCTAGCGTTCCATCTATAACTGCTGCTTTCGCACATTGGTCAGCAACCTCATTACCAGGAATACCGGAATGACTTGGGATATAAACCAGTAGGATGGATAATTCTTTTTGATAGCATGAGAACAAGATTTCCCTAATCTTATAAATAATTTTATAAATAGTATCTAATAACTAATTTGTTATGACGTTTGACAGCGACGTAGACAAATAATATTATATTAAAGTACTAAACGTAAAAGGTTGCAATAGTAATTTATAGACTTAGGCGTTACTTTGCGGAGATCCATAATATAAAAGTAATAATAAAATTATTTTGCTATAATCCGCGATGAAGTAAAATAGAAAATATATATAATGCTAGATGTAGAGCGGACAATCGGTTATTATACCTAATACAATGCTTTGCTTTGCGATTTTGGTTGCGGGGCAAAACGATTGTTGAGTTTGTGATAGTGAACATATATAGTGCTTGTGTATCGTGGTGGCGGTGGTGGAGGTTTGTGCATGTGTTTTTTACGACTCCTGCATGTATCAAGTATGATTCTATTTTACTTCATCGCGGATTATAGCGAAATAATTTTTATTACATTTGTTTTGGTTGCAATAGTGTTAGAGAGCTATTTATTTTCCAATAACAATGTGTCGACTGTTTTACTTCATCACTACATATTATAAAACAAAGTCGCATTCTTTTCCATATTTCCCTATGTATGCATAAAACTTTAAAACTACGCAACAGATTTTGATGCGTTTTTTTTTAATAGATAGAGTGATTCTAGAGGAAGGTTTGTACGTATAATAACATTCAATACGGAGTAGAGAAATACTGTAATTTTTGAGGTTTCTGTAAATATTACATTTTTGTCCGCTTACATTGCAAACGCAGGCTAAACCCTACGAGATTTATCAAAATGATGTACTAAGTATTTGTACACCTTGAAAAGGTCTACAGCAAAGTCCGCGATGGTGTATGTCTATCTCTTATGGATAACCCACAATAGCACTTTTTGTCATTTACTTTTTACGAAAAATAATGCCATATTTTTGAAGCAATTTTTATACAATACAGCATTAATTCTTATCCAATTAAGTACCTTAAATAAATAGTTCATTTAATATAGATCAATATGGCCGTTTACAGATTTATTTACAGGATATTACAGATTTAAAATGCCGTGAGGTCGCCGCGTTCGCCCTATAACACTTCGACTTTAGCAGCGATGTCGCCCTTTCAAGAGTTTGTTTAAAGACATTCTGTAATTAATTGTAAAAATAAAATACATAGGGAAAATGTAAAAGTAAATAAGAAAAATGTACTATATGAATTGAGATATTCCAAAGATAGCAGGAAATCTTCTTGGTATAGGGAAAGAAATTGTTTTTCTCCAAATTTAACGCTTGCGGGCCACGGGCAGTAATGAATAAATCAAAACTTTGCTTTTGCTCAAAACAGCAAAATAAAAAGCTTTCCTTCCGTACGCTAAGTAAACGGTGAAAGTTATTCGAAAATCTCTTATAATTAACATACGATACTTTATGTTCAAAATTTCAATTCAGGGAAAAAATTGTAACACACTGATTTCCATGCGAGCGATAAAAATGAAGATATGTAAAGAAATATCAACTAAGCTTCATACAGAATTTTATCTGAATAGTAACGATAAACATAATTATACAAATAGAATGTTCAAAACTGTGTTTTTTAGTGAACCTGGTTGTTTGAAAGAAATCGCTACGTAGGCATATGGCCGCCAGATTGTATTACTACCCCTTCTTATCATGTGTGTCTCTCTTTTCTCACCTGTTATTGTATGTAGTATACGATAAAATAATAAATAAATAATCAATTTAATAAAAAAAATGGCTTTATAAATATGTTTGTGAAGGACAGTATCGTAAAATACTACTTATCTGAATATGATTAATTTCCTGTGGTAGTTATCAATGAAAAGAATGCTATTACAAAAGTAAAGATAAAATTAATTCGCTTTAATATGCGATGAATAACTGCGATTTATAGCAAAATATATTATCATTGCCTTTTACGATGGGATTCTGCTAATGAAAGGTACTTTTATGTACTACTATTATAAATCAATCAAATCAAAGTATTGATTCCAATATTTTTATTTTTATTTATATATATAATAAATAAATCAATTTCATATTGAAAAATTAATAACTAATTTATAAAATAAGTATATACAACATTAATATACTACGAAAGCAAGTGGACCCAACTTTGCATTATTAATATATACTCTTATTTGGTCAGATCTTGAATTCTTTGACAAATTTATTAGATGCTAACGTAAACGTTAATGTTTACGCCTAAGTTGCTAAGCCCTTAGCCCAAGCGAAACCTGTTCTTTTTTCTTTTAGCTATTCGAACAGCTGTACAAAGTACTAAGGACTTCCCTAGACCGCTTCTAAACTCGATAGTGCTTTATGGTTATATTGAAACTAAATTTTTAGTATATTAGGCTTGATATATTTACTTTTGCTAAGTTTTTTCAATTTAATTACTCGATAAATATACCTAGGTAGTTATCGTTATAGATATTATAAATGAAACAGTTTACCAAAGGTGAATGAATCGGAAATAGCCCTGTGAATCAGGAATGTTACCTTTTAATTTGAATTGAAGTATTCATTAACTTGACAGGCTTCATAAGATCTGAAAATATACCTTTCGGATACCCAAATTTATAAGTTACTAGCGGCCTGCCCCTGCTTCGCACGGGTATTAAATATATATCCCATGTCAGTCAGTGTAAAAAAAATGATTAAAATTGATCCAGTTGTTTTGATTTATTCATTACTGCCCGTGGCCGTAGCGTTAAATTTGGAGAAAAACAATTTCCTTTCCCTATACCAAGAAGATTTCCTGCTATCTTTGGAATATCTAAATTCATATAGTACATTATTACTTATTTACTTTTATATTTTCCCTATGTATTTTATTTTTACAATTAATTACAGAATGTCTTTAAACAAACTCTTGAAAGAGCGACATCGCTGCTAAAGTCGAAGTGTTATAGGGCGAAGCGCGGCCTCCTCACGGCATTTTAAATCTGTAATATCTCCGAAAATGTTCACTTAAATTACATGCTGTAAACGGCCATATTGATCTATATTAAATCAACTATTTATTTAAGGTACTTAATTGGATAAGGATTAATGCTGTATTGTATAAGAATTGCTTCAAAAATAAGGCATTATTTTTCGTAAAAAGTAAACGACAAAAAATGCTTTAGTGGGTTATCCATGAGCGATAGACATATACCATCGCGGACTTTTCTGTAGACCTTTTCAATGTGTACAAATACTTAGTACATTATTTTGATAAATCTCGTAGGGTTTAGCCTGCGTTTGCAATGTAAGCGGAAAAAAATGTAATTCTTTACAGAAACCTCAAAAATTACAGTATTTCTCTACTCCGTATTGAATGTTATTATACGTACAAACCTTCCTCTGGAATCACTCTATCTATTAAAAAAAACCGCATCAAAATTTGTTGCTTGGTTTTAAAGTTTTATAGGGAAATATGGACTTTGTTTCATAATATGTAGTGATTGTTATTTTCCTCGCTAGAGAGCTCCGATCATAAATGCGATCGCTGCTAAATTCAAATGGTGAAAGGGCGAACCGCGTTTTTTTTTCGAATTTGACTAATGCTGTTAGCCCTAATGGCTTTGACAGCGTCACCGATAAGACGGGCGAGGGCGGAAGCATCGCCGAGAGGCGAACCGCGACCTCCGACGCGCTATTTATAGGTTCGCGGCGCGTCCCCCGCATTTTAAATCTGTAATATCTTCGAAACTGTTTATTTAAATTACATGCTGTAAAGGGTCATATTGATCAATATTAAATAAACAATATATTTAAGGTTCTTAATTGGATAAGGATTAATGCTGTATTGTATAAAAATTGCTTTGAACATAAGGCATCATTTTTCGTAAAAAGTAAATGACAAAAACTGCTATTGTGGGTTATCCATAAGAGATAGACATATACTATCGCGGACTTTTCTGTAGACCTTTTCATGGTGTACAAATACTTAGTACATCATTTTGATAAATCTCGTAGGGTTTATCCTGCGTTTGCAATGTAAGCGGAAAAAAATGTAGTTATTTACATCACATTAGAAACCTCAAAAATTACAGTATTTCTCTACTCCATATTGAATGTTATTAGACATGCAAACCTTCCTCTAAAATCACTCTATTTATTAAAAAAAAAACCGCATCAAAATCAGTTGCATAGTTTTAAAGATAGAAGCATACATAGGGATATACGGACATAGGGACAGACAGAGAATGCGACTTTGTTTTATACTATGTAGTGATATTATTTATTTTTAAAATTGATTAGACAATGTTTTTACATACAACATTCATAGCTTTCTTATCATTAGACAATATAAACTTGAAAGAAGGACATTTAATTGCGCCTCCGGTCGCTGCTAAATTCGAAGTGCTTATAGGTCTAAGCGCGGCCTCCTCGCGAGATTTTAAATCTGTAATATCTCCGAAAATGTTCACTTAAATTACATGCTGTAAACGGCAATATTGATCTATATTAAATCAACAATTTATTTAAGGTAGTCAATTGGATAAGGATTAATGCTGTATTGTATAAAAATTGCTTTGAACATAAGGCATTATTTTTCGTAAAAAGTAAATGAAAAAAACTGCTATTGTGGGTTATCCATAAGAGATAGATATATACCATCGCGGACTTTTCTGTAGACCTTTTTAAGGTGTACAAATACTTAGTACATCATTTTGATAAATCTCGTAGGGTTTAGCCAGCGTTTGCAATGTAAGCGGAAAAAAATGTAATTATTTACAGAAAACTCAAAAATAACATTATTTCTCTACTTCGTATTGAATGTTATTATACGTACAAACCTTCCTCTGGAATCACTCTATCTATTAAAAAAAACCGCATCAAAATCGGTTGCGTAGTTTTAAAGTTTTATGCGTACATTCGGGAATATGGACTTTGTTTTATAATATGTAGTGATTCTGATTTGAATTCCAACGTCACGTTTTATTCAAATTAACCATTTCAAGGAAACATAATATTTTTAAGATGGCATTAATAAGTACTCATGACATTATCTTCATAAGATTAAATAACATACTTTGCTGAATCTTATTAGCAGTGTATAATCTTGTATAATAAATAATGGTTCTTAGACTAACTTCTGAAGAAGTATCTAATCGCCAACGGGCGAAATTCCTACGTTGTTTCTTAACCCCTTTTGTATAAAATACTCATTTGCTGCGAAAAAAACATGCTACATTTGCTTTCGATTATTTCCATACATTGAATCATACACTTTATTATGTTATCTTTTCGAAACACTTTATCAGGATATATGAATACATGCGATTCGTACCACTTGAACGTTATCGATTTTTGCAGCGTTATTAACTATTTATCAAAATTGTTCAAAGGTAATAAATAGATAATTTTATTTAAAAACACTATTAAGAACTAAAGTCAAAGATCGGTATTAACATAATATATGTACGATATTCCAATCAGATATAAACATGCAATGACGCATAAAAATACATCTTGCTGTAAGAAATGAGTAAATCCTTCAACTAAGTTCTTGAATATTCTTACGACCAATTAAGACAGGCAGCTTACGTTGTGTGCGTGTAGGTATATAATAAAGAGTCCAAACAAAGGGGAGTAACTTGATACATGTCACTGTCGTCATACTTTATTAAGGTAGGTATTACTTAATGACAATAGACGTGGTATTGATTATATGTAGGTTTTAGAATTTTCAGAACAGAAGAGACATGATTCACTTATCAATTTCTAGCGTCTAATATATCAACTAAAAATAATTTGGATATGTCTATAATTTTACAATATTTTTTATTAAAGAAAGCGTCACAAAATTACCACCATATTTATAGTCTTCCATACTATTGCTTACGGCTATTAAGCTTTCAATTCTCAACTCACCCACCTACCCTCTTCTGTGTCAGCTCTTTATCCCCAGTTATCAACGTTACAAGTGAAAGCATAATGATAACTAAAAACATTTAAATTTTAAAATAGGTATGCCAAGCAATCGTTACGTTGAACGGAAATTCTATTTATTATCTACTACATTAGATATGAAAAGATAAAAGATGGAAGCGATCGCAGATGGAAGTCCGCGGTGGCTTTATAGTTACCTCGTGTAATTTGTAGGAAAGCGCTTGATACAAAATTATCAAATCATTATTTATTTCGTGCGCTTTTCTAGGAAGAATAAGTTGTGAGGAAACCGAACCGGTGGAATCTTAAAGCTTATATTAAATAAGCTGTCACTGATTCGGAAGGTTGCACTTTGCTCTCATCGCGATAAAAGTCGGTGGACCAAATTCGTATTGGAGAGGCAAAGTAGGTCTAAGCTCCATGCTTCTCTATCCTAAAGACCGTTATTATATATGTGCTTCTGCCCTCATCCCACTCCGAGATGATTTGGCTACGCATTTTACGACCGGCCGCCTGCCTGACGTCAACTTACCTAAGTTGTATTTTACGACACCTTGGTAAGAAAGAGGGTGGTCTATTCTACGTAACCGGATACCACACGGTGGGTGAACTTACCTTACTCACCTTTTACGACACCTCGGTAAGTAACGAGACGGGTCTATTCTACTCAGCCGGATACAACACAGTAGGTCGCCTTACCTTAGTCGCATTTTACGACACCTCGGTAAGAAATGAGGGTGGTAATATTCTATTCAGCCGGATACCACACGGAGTGATATTTCGTAGAGGGTAAACATGATTATTTATTTTAATTTAATATGTGCAACGGTTACACGTGTTGTATTAAATTGATGGTCGTTTGAGTGTGCCATTCAATGGATACGACACGGCGTCGTTATTGTATTAACGAACTAAAACAGAGAAAAACCCATCATCAAATCCCGCGAACTTATTTAATTGATGTTACTATTTCAGGTTCTATCCCTGGCGACTATAGTATTGTGCCTGCTCGCACTTGTATACCGATACTATTGTCCAGTCGCCGAACCTGCTACTAATGGTGCGGAGTACTTTATTATCACCTTGATAAAGGTTTATATTTTGAGTAAGTATGACAACATAAATATGAATAAAAAATTTATACATTGCAAATGCCGATGACTGTTTTATTTAAAAAAATTATGAACATTGTTTATCTTGTAAAAATTTTATAATTTACTACCAATCGCCTGCGGCTAGCACTCGAGGATAAATTAAAACCGTAATATATTATTTTGATAACCATAAAAATGGTTGAAGTGGATTAACCTTAAAAGCTAGACATATGCTGTCGCGAAGTTTTATTTACAACTTTTAGAGGGGAATGGTTGCTTATCAATTAATTGCTCGTATGTATCTTTTCCCATGTATTGCGATCGAATTTTTTTTATATTTATTCTTTGGAGATGCATGCGAAAGTATTACATATTTTTTTAATATACGGTGCATATTATACTTTAATACTATCTTTGTATTAAACAATAAAATACATATAAATTATTTTTAAAATTTGTTTTTATTATAGTCATTATTAATCGTAAAGACAATATATACACAATTTTGCAATTTAAATATGCCTATTTCTAATCACACGAATATTTACATGAATTAGAATTATTATTTCAGAGATTTCAGAGACCATTAATTTTTTTTCCTCTTTCAGAAACTGAATGCAAATATTCATTACAGACACACAATCTTACCAAGTCGGATTCGATCTTCATATTTGTTATTATACTCACGATTTTTTGTCTAATTCATGTGTTTTCGGCAATCGGAATGCTTAAAGGTATTTTATATTTTATTCCTATTTTATGTTAATATTGTTACATGTCTCGATGAAAGAAATTTTTAAACGACTTCTTTTTTTTTCTTTGACTTTTAACAACCGTTTGAAAATTTGACATTTCACATATTGAAAAACACACTGTACAACTCCGCTCCGCATTATTTTTTCGCTCCGCTCAGTCTCCTTACTCTGCTCCGGTAGACACTAGACAGACACACTACGAAACTCAACTCCGCATCACTCCCTCGCTTGACTCCGCTTTAGTGGACAGGCAGCGTAATGCTGGGGCTACATTAGCGAGGTACGGCGAATATAAGGGCTACGGAAATGTATGCGGCCGAGTACATCGTTACAACGCGGTGTATGCGGGCGCAGACGATGTAGCATCGGGACACTGTCGGTAACAATTGAAATGATATGTCGCGACAATATTAGTTTGAGTGGCCACACCTATGTCACCTCAGTGTTGTCCGGATTTCGACATTCGGTTTCTGTGAATCACACTACTACCATCTCACATTTCGTCTCAATTTCATATTATTTCGTACCTGATACTCGTAAAAGTGTAATAAATAATAATTTACTGACATTTAATACAAAGATTCTTATCGTGTCGGACGCACAAAACTGGACAACGAATATTCACCGTAGGCCGCTCTCTGAATCTTCGCCCGCCTAATGTATACAAGAATATAGTGTGTGCGCGATACACGATCCTTTGCGCGGAACCGCGACTCGAATCTTCGCCCACTAATGTAGCCCCAGCATAAAGATTGTCTGAAAATTTCATTAAAATCGGTTCAGCGGTATTGAAGTCCAGAAAGGACATACAAACAGTCAAAATTTTTCAATAGGAAGTAATAGGAAGGAAGATTATAGATAATTTTTTTAATTTTTACAAATTTTGGCAATTTTTTCATCCAAACTTGACAATAACGAAAACAAGAGAGAGATTTGGTCCAGCCGTTTTGGAGTCTATAAAAGACACATACAAACATTCTTATTTATATTATATTTAAGAAGATATTGAATGTCCTAATCCAAAATTTAATCTGTCCTTGTGTTCACACTCTAACTTATGAATACGAATAAAAAATTAAATTGTATTTATTACAACACACATTTTTTCTAGTCGTAACCCAGGAAGTACCACCAAAATGCATGGACATATCTATATATATTTATATAGGCGCGAGCTTGGCCGTACTGGTAGTGGATTTAACACTTAGCGTACATTTTGGATTAGACTACGCAAAATTGAAGCATGAATTGGTATGTATTGTTGTGTATTTAAAGTTTAAAAATTTAATTCATTAATGTAATGAATTTAAATTGCTTTTAAATGAATTAAAAGCAATGTTTATTTATAGTTTTTAAATTTGCCTTAATCTACGAGATTAATGCTTTAAGTTAAATCTGTGTACTCCTTTTAAGCAAATTGCGCCAGGAGTATTAACATATTTAAGTGCGTAAAGAGCAGTTCATGAATATAAAAAATATAAATATTTAGAGTATGTGTAAAAAATATAGTATTTTTAATCACATCCAATTAGGTATATATTTATTGTTTACGTTTTTCCTACCAGTCCTTTTTTGTGATTTGTCATTTAAGCCTCGAAATAAAATATTCTTAAAAATTAAAGCGTCGGACAATGAAGAATCACTTTAAAGACTTTATGTAAATTAAATTATTGTAAATAGTAGAATAGTTATGGAATTATGTTGAATGTATGGAATTATAATTGATTTACATTCGATTTCATTTTTCTGGAATCAAAAGGTCACTTTGGATATTTGGATTCGCTTTATAATTATAACCACCGGGCAATAACTGGGCATTGATTAATTTTATAACCTGTAAAGAATAGGATTGAGATAAAATAGTTTCAACGATTAGACATTCCGATTCGTCGTTAAAGGATTCCATTGTAATTGTTTTTTTTATTTCTTTATTCCTCAGAGCTTAAATTCAGCCGCATTGGCGATGAACTACGAAATGGACGTAATTAGATTGGGAAGTCTTCTTTTAATGTCGGTTGCACTAAAGGGCTACGTCGGTCACGCTGCAAACATAGTCCTTCTTGTACTACTTGTAATTTATGTGAATCAATATCGGCGTTCGTTGCATCAAGTTCAGGTAAATTAAATTAACTTCATACAAGAAAATGATGATGTTATTTAATATTAAAAAAAGTGTATTTGTCGCTTTCTCGCAGTAAAGTCAGATTGTTTTTAGATCTTTTGACTTTGAGTGGACCGTTGGCGCAGTGGGTAGTCACCCTGCCCTCAGCTCCGCGGGTCGTGGGTTCGATTCCCGCCGAGGGACAACATTTTCTATGTATTTATATATATTATACATATATATTATGTACATTAATCGTAGTATATTAATAAAGTTTGCACGATTTTATGTTATATGGTAATAAATCTATTGTATTTTTTTTTTCCAGCACTCAATCCACAAACTGGGACCGTTGGATAGTTTTGAGTAAGTAAAAGTGCTGTTTTAGACAACTTAACTTAAAAAACTTTTTAAATCACTAAGTACGAAATAATTTGGTGAAATCTGATCGTACCAATAAAATTAATAATATAATAATAATTATAATATATCAGCATTAAATCAATAACCTTCTCTTATCGATCGAAATAATCAATTCAAGCTCAAATTCAAAGTATGTATTTCTAATTTATTAAATGTAGTATGCAAAAAGTGGTATAAACCTTACAAGCTTAATACACAGTCAATTAACAGTTTAACGGTTTCATTCGAAAAAAGATAGTAATAGCAATACGGTAAAAGTACTCAGGATTAAAAATACTTATGGAGATATAAAATGAAATTATGAAATTTAGTATTAAGTGGTTTCGAGGGCGATAAATCGATCTAGATAAGTTTCATTAAAAAATGTATGCTTCCTGCTTTGAGGCACAGAAAAACTATATTATTAGAAAACAATGGTTGATTACGCTATCATTTGCAGCTCGAATTTTCGATCTTTTTTATGTTTGGTCGTACGTGGGTTTGTTGTAACAGGGTGGTGTGACATACGTAAAAATGCATAAATATTAAGTTGAATAATCATATACATAAGAAAGTTTAATTTTATTATCATATAATCTTTAATTTAATCTTTAGAGTACCAAGGGCCCTTCTGAAGACGGATGAGTCGTGGAGCCCACGAAACACATATTTCAGTTACGCAAATAGGTAAATAATATTTTCATGGTAGGTATATTATTATCAAATAACAAAGAATTTACCAAAAAATACAAAAGTTTAAACAATGCTTCATGTTGAATTTATAGTTTTATAACTATTAGTGTACATTGTAAATTTAGTAATTTTTATATTAATATATTGTTTTTTTTATATCTATATCTATACTAATATATAAAGTTGAAGAGTTTGTTTGATTATTTGAACGCGTTAATCTCAGGAAGTACTGAACTGATTTGAAAAATTCTTTCAGTGTAACATAGTCCATTAATCGAGGAAGGCTATAGGCTATATTGCATCACAGTAAGATGAATAGGTAGAGTAGCAGCAATAAAAAATAGTACGAAAACGGCAAAATTTAAAGCTTGTCTTGCGTGCGCTGAGTAAACGGTGATAGTTATTCAAAAATCATGTATCACAAAATTGTTACCCACTAAAAGTTCTAAATAAAAGTCCGCGACAGCATATGTCTAGCTTTTAAGATCGATCAAAAGATTAAGTAAACAATTAATTAAAATTGGCCAAATCGTTTCGCAGTTTGTAAGGAACATACGTACATATTTTCTCTTTTATATACCTATGTGTATAAATAGACCTTATACCGGTGTGTAAGCATTAATTGTGCCAAATTTCATCATTTCCCTATATCGTTTAGCGGATTGGCCGTAAAAACGTAATAAACAGACAGACAAACAGACTTTTGCAGTCGTAATATTAGTGTTGAGTTTACCTATTTTTATTTGGAGTCATTAGTTTCAGCGAGCCGTCTAACCAACGAGTCAATATTGATAATGGACCTCAACACGTAACAACGAGAGATCTAAATTATATTTCTAAGTAAGTACATTATTAATCAGTCAGTACAGAGTTTATTTAATTTAGTGGACAAATATATAGATGCAATTAATAACAAAAGTTGTCTGTCTGTATGCGTTCTCAATAAACTAAAAAATGAACTGTTTTCCGTTTTCACTATTAAAAAAAGCGGGGACGCTTTAAATGTACAATTTGTTAAGCTTTTGTAAGTTAGTTGAAGTATGGTCATAATTATTAAAATTACGGTAAACTTATATCATGTCTTTTTTTAAATTTAAACTATCGTGAGTAGTATTCATATTTAACGTATTGAACCGGCTATACTCACGTCTTATTTTATCGATAAAATAAGACGTGAGTATAGCCGGTTCTATACATTAAATTATTATTATTATCTTGTTTATGGTCTGAACAGTGCAAATTGAGCGCAAATCACTCTGCCAGTGTCACGTAAAATGGCAAACACACGAGTAATGGAATATTATATCATGTCATTTTATGTCCACCGGACGTTGGGAATTTAGGTACTTAATTGTCCAAATATTTTTTTTTTTTTGTTTTTACTATACCTAATATTTTTTCTATAAATTATAACATGCATTTGTATATATCTGCTAAATTATCGACTTTGAAAGTGACGCCTAGTATATATAAATTTTCTTACTTTTTTAAGCACTCGAACAAATCCTGAGTTCAATGAAGGTGAACCTACACGTCAACGTGCGCCGGTAAACGAAAATCCTATATCTAAGTAAGTACTTCTGTCATCACATATAATAAAAAAAGTAAAACAAAACTTTTTCCAAAATCTTTACTTAGTGATGAGATCTAGCATATTTTTACGTCCATTTAAAACTAAAATAATTAGTATCTAGTGAGATAGGATGTTACAAAGCCAATAAATTATAATGCTCTAATACAAAATAATAATGCTCTAATACAAAAAATTTTTAATTAAATATTTTTACAAACTTTGTACTGGTATCTGTGGTTTCTTTTTATTTTTTTTAGTAAAACTGATGTTTAACTGCGTCTACGATGACATTATACATAGATAATACACATATATAGGATAACATTATAATCAAAGCATGTTAGACGCGTCTATGATATCTTTCTATACGCGGGAAAGAAGATTTGTTTTCTGAAAACTTAGAATTATGCTATTGGTATACAAAACATTTATAAATTTCCTATAAATTAATATACGTACTTTACATTTATCGTTAATTATGCGCTTTCGAGTGCAGATAAACATCATGAGAAACTAAAATTAATAGTGTATGTGTAAAACTCTCTCTCGACTCACATCCATGTCTTCATAAGTAAGATGAGTTCTCTGACCAGCGTTGTGATAGTTCCAGGCCTATACTTTAATTTTAGGTATTAAAATAAGATTCAAAATCATTTCGATTTCCAAAAATCTTAAAATTTTTCTCTAAAATTCAATATACAGGACAGTGTCACTAGTTGGGACACTTTTTTTTATAAATTTAACTTTAAAACCCCATTAGGTATATGGTTACAAAAACTACTATATGTATTTATTTTTGTTATTATCTATTTCTAGCCGCAACTACGATCGTTCAACTTCGTGGTTACACGACTCCGGGGCACGTCCGTTCTCTTATTTGGAGATGCCTAAGCAGCCAGCGCCAGTGAAACCAGCTCCGATCCCCGCAAATGACCCACATTGGCGCCGTGACCTCTGGCATCAAGCACCCACGGTTCCGGACCCTGATTATAGTCCTCAACCTCGTCGACTCAAATCTGTTTTAAAGTCTAATTTTATGTAAAATTATGAATATTTATTTAAAAAAATGTATGTAGTAAAAAAAAATATTTAAAAATAATAATAATAAATTAATAAACTAGTCTTATATTGAGAGAAAATAGAATAACAATTTTCGAACGATCTTCAGTTGAATTCGGTATTGATCTCTTAATGCGTAAAACTCTTACTTAGTGGGCTTCAAAGCAATTTTGAGTGCTAGGTTCTCAATTTAATCGGATGAAGTGCAAAATGTGGGAGAGACTATCTCCATCATTGAATTAACGTTTTTTAGTATTATTATTAAAAAAAAAAAATATCGTAATTGAACCATCCAAGTACAATAATATAATACTATTATGGATAAGAAATTCTAATTTTATATGTTCATATTGGGGATAACGATATTTCTTATATCACAGATGAATTAAATTTTATGGTGCTGAGCTTTAAAACTGAAATACGTATATAAGAACAGAGCAGCTCAATACATAAAAATATTCTCAACTATGATATTTTTTGATTTATATACATAGATATATAATATCTTAGAAGATAAAATTACCGTCATAAAATTTGTATTATTAAAATGCATGAATAAATTATTATTTTTCAATTATATGGTTCACATTTTTATATCTCATTCATAATAAAAAATCTTACTTCACACATAGGTACTTTATTTACGCTACATACATAGAAAATGTTACATGCATGTTAAATTATTTCGACTTTTATGTGTATTTTAATAAACAAAAGTCACTTATATATATGTTTATCATAAATTAGCCTAATCAAATTTATATTAATAAAATGTATAAATAAATTATTTTATCTTACTATGTCTAGATTAATTATAAATCTCCTCAATAAAGATGTGGTAAACAAAATACTTAATACTAAGGGCCTCCAAATTTTCTATTTGCCTAAGGAATTTCTATTTGCCCTCATTGCTGTGACATCATTCATAAGCATTTCGCTGTTTACCACCATTTTTACTGTCATTCATTAGATTGTACACGATTGTTGAGATCCTTAGAATTAATATAGCAACAAGCTTCTTGTCAAGATACTTGTGTTGTGTCCAGACAATATGTTATATAAATTAATAGAAAAATTCCCGAAACCTGTGCAAGCATTGAATAAAATGCAATTGAAATCTAGGACTAATCCACGATACAGGAGATAGCATAGATAGACTGAAGAAAATGAATTGGCGTTGCAGTGCAAAAGCTTGCAATTTAATATAATGGAGGTAGGAAACGTCTAAAAACTTGTATTCTCATGTGTGATGAAATTTCTATGGATACAGATCTTTTTTATAATAATAGCAGAACCACCAATTGGAGTTAATTAAAAAAACAACTGCAACTGGTTCAAAAGTAGTTACAACAAATGTGAGTGCACTCAGGATTCTATAAGAAGAAACAATGTGCTTATTTAAGGAAGGGAAAAGAATACTATTCCAATGCATTTGAAATAGACACATAAAAAATATTTCCCATTTTCAATACACCTCATCTTTTAAAGGGAGTGCGAAATAATCTTTTACGAAAAGATTGCTATATTAGCACAAAAGATAGCTAAGTGTAAACATATATTAATTCTCTTCAATGAAGATGTTGGGGAACATGAGATAAGGCTAGTGAATAAACTAACAGAGGCCCATGTATTCGAAAAGAAAATAATCAAAATGAAAGTCAAATATGCTGTTCAAATTTTTAGCCAAAGAGTTTCATCGGCTATGAGATTTTTGGCACGTAAGTACTATATTTATCAAATAAATGTGTTGTCTATATGTATTGTGTGGTTGTTACATTCAAAGAACTCAAGAAGGATTTTTCAGGACGTCAAATACTTCCCGAGGAATGTGCCGATACGGCAGACTTCCTTCTTTTATGTGACAAGCTATTTGAGTCGTTTAATATGTATACTTATTCAAATACTACAAAAGAACTAACACGGTGCCTAAAGTCTAGTTCACCCCACGTCAAATTTTGGGAACAGCTTCCACCAATTTGAAAGAGTATAGCACAGAATATATGATGGCACAGAAAAAGTTGTATATGAGAAAGTGCCATCAATTATAAATTGGGGTAAACACATTGAACCATTTATAGAGTTGTGGAATACGCTTAGAAAAGATTTAAAAAATAATAATTTATTAACAAACAAATTTAATCATGACCCTTAAGAACTTTTTTTGCAGTATCCGCAGTAATGGTGTCCGAAATACGAATATAACCTGTACCTGTGTTATTTATAAGCGCATATAAAAAGCTGTTAGTTAATAATCTCAAGTTCACCTCATTCTGTGAATGCAAACAGTGAGGTTGACAATAATAAATGTTTGCAATCATTATCAAACCTTTTGGAATCTAAACGAGAACTTCATACCTAAAGTGAAGCTATTAATTTTAATATCGATACTTTAATAGAAAATTACAACATCTTGTGAAAATCTGATTCAACATAATGTTATACATCAAGAGTCAAAGCGGTATGTTGCAAGGTATATAATCCACAGATGTCAAAAAATTATTTTTAAAAATTGCAGTTCAAGTAAAAATAATTTATTACATGGTGAAGCTATCCCTGTGACATACAGTCACTTTTTTTTATGCTAAAGACACATTTATCCAACTTAATAATAAAATGTAAATTAAATAAAATAATAAAATTAAATATAGCCTTGTGAGTACCGAAGTGCCTTATTACAGATACAGTCCAACTCCAGTTCTTGAAAATGATCATGCTCTGCTCTACTGGGACCGATCTATCATCACTGACAGGTATATTGCCGCAAATAAACCTGATATAGTTTTGGTAGATCGGTCAGTGCGTCGGGCATTTATTGTTGATATCACTGTTCCACATGACGATAATCTCATAAAAGCTGAAAAAGAAAAATTAACTAAATATTTGGATCTAGCTCATGAGATTACCGCCATGTGGAATATTGACTCAACAATAATTGTTTCAATTGTTGTATCGGTAAACGGTCTACTAGCGAAGAGCCTCGACCAACATCTCAAGAGGCTCTCGCTTAGTTGTTGGATCAAGGGCAGGATACAGAAGGCGGTGTTGCTTGAGACGGCACGCATTGTGAGGAGGTTCCTCACTCTGTATTCCTAACCGCCGGGAGCTTGGGTCCTTTCTCCGCTCTCCGTGGATATCAATTTTTTTATATTTTTAAATGTTTTTTTTTCCTGTATGTTTTAGAAAATATTTAAAAATGTAAATTGATTTGTAAATAAATGTATGAGAGAAATGTATGTAATTATAACGTTATGTTTGAAATATTCACCACAAGAAAGGAACCTTTTTTTATATTTTATTAAGTTAAATATAATTTTAATATTTTCACTTGTGAAACGCATTAGCTGGAGCTTATAAAAGCTGTTGTTAATATAGCGATTAATATTATAGTGCACAGTTGGTGTAAAACTATAAATAAATTATTAAAGGGAAAATTTACAAAATTTGCTCAATGCGACTTAAGGCGCAAGCTAGAACATACTATTTAATACTCACCTCTGTGAAGGACTTGTGTGCCTCTTCTATCAAGCTACACAAGTACAAGTTAGGTATTTGAACCCCAAACCAATACCGAAAGAAGACACAATAGTCACAGAGCCAAGGCACTGACCGAAACTCTGCACAAAACAGAACCAGCAGTGATGCTCGTGTGCTGGAAACGGCTGTCACGATGAACCCACTCATCAGAACGTCTGGTAAGGCCCCTAGTACCCCCCCGCCACGACATCCATGTATGCAGTAGTCGGAGCCGCTGGTACCGCCACGGCATACTAATGGTTAAAGAGACCGATACATAAGTGATGCCTGGTATGATGACCGTATGTTGTGAATAAACGTGTGGTCGGTATGGGTCGTTTAGGGGGAGATCTGACCTATTGTAACAATGGTGAGTCTGACCCCAGAACATGTATCTATACGAGTAACACGATCAGACTTAGGACTAATTGAGATAGAATGTTACAGAGACCTAGTAACGGTGGAAGCTTTGATTCCTCTAGATGAAGATAAGAAACTCAGAATGGCGTTTATGTCGGCTTACATTCCAAGCGAGACCGACTTCACACCACCAACTAAAGAATTCGAAGTAACCGTCAACAAATACAGAGGTAAGAAATTTTCCTTTATAATATGTTGTGATGCTAACTCACATAACGAGGTGTGGGGTAGTACAAACACAAATAGGAAAGGAGAACTTTACTAGAATTCATCATAAGCAATAATCTCGAGATAAAGAAGAAAGAAGTGTTGGATATTACTCTAGCATCAGAAGACATTATCAAGTACATCAAAGACTGGAAGCATCGCAAAGACGCGTCCTCGGATCATCGTAGAATCACTTTCTATATAGTCAGCAAAAGTGATAAATTGCACATAAGAAATGCAAAAAAGATTAATTGGGACAATTTTGCGTCCCTTTTTTTTTTTTTTTAAAGATGCCTTTATCAGTACGTGTCCATTAAGAGAGATTACACCAGGTAAGGGTCAACCGTGGTGGAACAACGAACTAAAAAAACTCAGGAAGAAAGTACGCAAATCTCAAAGAATTGCCCTTAAAAGAGGCGATGAATTGAGCTGGGCGGAACATAGAAACAATAAGTCAGAATTCCGAAAGAAGTGCAGGAAAGAGTCCAGAAACGGCTGGCAGACGTACTGTAATGGAGTTACAGAGTAACCCGAAGCAGCCCGCCTAATGCGTATACTGGCTAAAGACAGAACATGCAGATTCGGTAGTATTAAAGAAGAGGTTTCGATGATATCGGACCCCAAAATAGTTTGACAAGATGACAAGATGACAGCACATTTTCCAGAATGTAAAGAGATCAAAGAAGCAGAGATATCACCAAACATCAATTACGGTTGGTCAGATCCGGGACATATCATATCAGAAGAGTAGATTAAGTGGAGTATTATGTCATTTGCACCATACAAAGCAGTTGGACCTGACGAAATACTCCCAAAAATGCTACAGGTAGCGTACGAGTACATTAAAGAGAACATGCTAACACTTTTTGAGGCTAGCTTGGCATGGGGATATGTACCAACGAGCTGGAGAAAAGTAAAAGCGGTGTTTATTCCGAAACCTGGTAAGAAAACTTATCAAGAACCAAAGTCGAAATGACTTTGTGCATTAGCCTGTCATCGTTTATTCTAAAAACAATAGAAAAAGTGATGGACAGATATATAAGAACTAATATAGAACAAAGCAATCTACCACTCCATGAGAATCAACATGCATATATGAGGGGCAAATCAACAGAAACAGCTCTCCATAACTGAGTGGTAAGAATAGAAAGAACCTTAAGCAATAAAGAATTTGCATTAGGTTGCTTCTTCGACATAGAAGGTGCTTCCAAAAAAAGCAAATCGTAATACTATAGGAAACTCTATTCGAAGAGAAGGAATATCGAAAGTTGGATCGATAAGGAAAGGGCTGCTGAATAATGAACATGTTAGAGTATAGTTCAATTTCGGCGGAGTTAAGAGGAGTAACACACATTATAAAATCAACCAGAGGCTTTCCTCAGGGAGGGTCTCTCTCACCTCTTTTATGGTGTCTCCTTCTAGTTTCATTAGTTAGGGAAATTAATGAAATGAAAGACAAACATGCAAGCATACTCAGATGACGGAGTCCTTTTAATAACCGGGAAAGACCTGAGCACTATAAGGAACTTAATGAGTAATAGCATTCAAGTAACATTGAGATGGTGTCAGGAAAGGAGACTAAACCTAAATCCTACAAAAACCAAAGTAGTACTTTTTACTAATAAAAAGAAAATAGTCAACTTTAATCCTCTCAGCATAAATGGAGTTGAGATACAGTTTATAAAGGAAATAAAATACCTGGGGATCACATTGGATAAAACCCTAAGATTTAGAACTCATATTAAAGAAGAATGCAACAAAGCAAAAATAGCGCTTATGCAATGCAGAAGAGCAGTAGGTAGATCGTGGGGTATGAAGCCAAAAATATGAAATGGGTATATACAGCTATCATACTACCCAGAGTACTTTATGGAGCTTCGATTTGGTGGCATAGAGCCAACATCGGAGTCAATAGTAACGAATGTACAGAGGATAGCAACACTAATAATTACAGGTGCAGTGCGAACTACCCCATCCGCTGCACTAGAGATTTTGTTAGACTATATCCTCTGGATCTAGCGGCCAAAAGAAAAGCCATAGAACAATGGTACAAGATGAAAGTATTCCAACAATGGAAGGGAAACTTTACAGACAAAGGGCACACCAAAATAGAGAAAATTTACGTAGACAATCTGTCAATGCTCGTCAAGAGAAGTGACTTGATCAAGAAACAGAAAATCTTCGTTAAAAAATATAGGATACATATAGGGGCTAAGGAAGACTGGGAAGTAAATAAGAATGATATGCGTCAGACCATCTGTTACACGGACGGGTCTAGACGAGAATCCACTAAGATTGCAGGAGTTGGTGTTATCTACAGCACCTCGTCAAATTCGCGCCAGATTTTAAATTTGGGCAAATACACAAGCGTTTTCCAGGCAGAAGTGGTGGCTATTATTTATATATATTTTTTTATATTTTATTAACTCAGATATTAATTTTAATATTTTCACTTGTGAAACGCATAAGCTGAAGCTTATAAAAGCCGTTGTAAATATAGCAATTAATATTATGGTGTACAGTTGGTGTAAAACTATAAATAAATTGTTAAAGGGAAAATTAACAAAATTTGATCAAAGCGACTTAGTTAAGGCGCAAGCTAGAACATACTATTTAAAAAGATGCAAAAAATAAAAATTATATAATATTAGCTTCGATCTTCATTTAATTACCCTTTACTTAACATTTTTTTTAAGTCCCCGTTTTTAAGCTCCAGCTTATGTGTTTCAAATATTTTTTTTGTTTAGCCTATCTTTTGCACACCATTATGCATAAACATGACTTTCATTTTGGGTATTTTTTTTTAATACACGGGCGTCTGTTAGTTTATTCACTAACCTTATCTCATGTTTTTTCCTTGTGGAGCTTCAACAAAAAGTATAGCATATTGGTTGCTTAAATGTGCCTTTAATACTTTTAAGCCTAAAACCTAAAGCATCTTCAGCAATCACACAAGTATTTTTTAAGCCCAAGTCTTCAAAACCGATGATTCTGACTTTATGATAATAAAGGCCTGCATCCAAAGCAATTTCATCAAACAAGAGAACACTAAGTTTTTTTTCAGTGGGTAAGACCTTTACTGCCTCCTTTAAATGTGTGAACACATGTTTATTTATTCCTGGCTCTAAAGGAATATTATTAAGTATTTTTTGTAGGCTCCTCTTAATAGGCAAAACAAACATTTTCTTTAAAATATTGTTGGCTTTTACATTTTGCTCTTAAATATTGACAACAACAAAACTTTTTCTTGAGTCGTATATCTCCTGTTTTGTGGATTAGTCATAGTTTTCAATTGCATTTTGTTGAATATTTGCACTAATTCAGGAAATTTATCTATTAATTTTAAAAATTGTTTTGAGTATGATAAATTTTTTGCAAACTTGAATTTATTACTTTGGCTTTTGTACTTCTCACTCAGTTCTTTAAGTTTATGATTTAGATAAAGCTTCTTAAGTGTTTGTTTGTAAGCCTTGAATGGTGCTAAAAAAAAATTACAGATTAGAAACATTATTTTTTTAATACAATTTTTTTTAATCAAACTTATTAATATGTCTATATAATATATATAAAAGATGAAATTATGTAAATGTAGTATCATCAAAAGCTTTATTACTTTACAAGGTCAAACTACGGTCAAGAAAATGACTAGTTACTTAATGGAAAAAAAGACCATTTCTTACTGGTGGAATGAGCTATGTCTTTGGATGTACATGGTACTGTAATAGCTGTTAAATTAGTGGAAACATCTACAGGCAAATTTTGCAGTAAACAAGGAACTTCTAAATGCAGTTCATGGTCCGGCAGAACTTGAATAGTTTCAGCAGTTATATAAAATTAAATTATTATGGTATAATTTTCTTGAGTACTCATTGTATTATTTCTTTGATTCTATCATAGTTATCATAAGTAACATAAATAACACATCAAGTTGAAAAAAGCGTAACCGATAAGGAGATCAATTTTGCCAATCCAGACAATCCTGGCGGCATCATCAGGTCATACTTATCACAAACACGCATTGTCATAGGAACTGAACCATTATATTATATATAAAATTTCAGCTCAATCGTACTGGGTCAAATTTAACTTGAAAGATTGCACCTTCACATGCATACACAGCAACTTGTATAAAAGCTTTTAATAAAAATAAAAATTACGAGTATGTGGCAAAACATTTCCATGATACATTTGGAGATCTCTTAAGATTATGATGTCTAGCCGCTTGACTTAAAATAGAATGATCCATTAGTAATGGCTGGTTTTGAGATTGGCGAAAAACTGAATCAATACAATAATTGAATAATTATATTTTATTTTATTTCTATTTTATTACAACATAAAAGTAAGAAATCAATGTATCTCGAATCAAATGTTTAAGTTTACAGTTATAGTTTTCGGCCCGGCACTAAAATGGTTAAAAATTAAATTTCTGTAGTGAATCTTTCTACTGTTAGGAAAAAGTATTAAATGGTTTTCAAAACATTATAGTAGTTACTTACCAACGCTTTCACATCCCAAAATAGCACTTCAAATAATTTTTGGACGTCATAAATAAGTAATAATATTCTCTAATAAGATGCGTTTTCGGCAGAAAGATTTGAAAATTTATGATATACATATATATTATAGTGTATTATTTAAATGCTCGCGGCATCTATATTCTATTTCTATGCTCGCGACGACCTAAAAAGTAGGGATGTGACTCGGAGTAGAAAAAAAAGATTAACAAATAATCATTTTTTTCCCTTTAAACATAATAAATTTTATATTTTTCGTATCAAAATAAACGATTATTAATAATCGATTTTTTTCTGACTTTATGAAAAGTTGGCTTTTTTAATATAAATAAATAATTGGAATGAAGACTTATTAAAGTACAACTTTACAACATTAAAATACAACTACCAATAAATATTAACAGATGAGCTGTTTGTGAAATTCTATTAAAATGTGTAGTTTGGCTATATTGGTTTCATCTGGCAGTGCATATGTTATCTTAATGAAACTAGAAAAAAAAGATTGAAACGAGAAAGAGGATGACTAAAATAATCGATTTTCTAAATAAATCGTTTTTTTAATAAAAAAATTATCCATTATTAAAAATCGATTATTTTTACATAATCGATTATTAAAAAATCGATTATTTTTTCACATCTCTACTAAAAAGTGCTGCCTAGCCAGTTTCACTCCTCTGTTAAGTAATTCCGTTTAGCAAAATAACAACTGACAATTGGCACAAATGACACTGACAATAAAACGCTGACAAAGTGGACGACCGAGAATCTGGAATAGGATGAAAAGCAAGCAAAATGTCAGTTTCTAAGTTGCTTTTCTCTCATCAGTGTTGCCACCTTAGTGGATTTTCCACTAAAATTGGTGGTTTTAACTACCCACTAAGTGGCCAAATATTGCTTTTAGTGGCTAGTGGTTTTTTTTAGTGGCCTTGGTAAAATATATTAGCAGTTAAAAAGTTAGGTTTACTTCCATTTTACGATGATTTTTATATATCTGTTCGTTTTCCTTTTTGAATATGCATATATACATTGGTGTACAAGCTTCAATCCTCTGTTTGCTCATGGTTGGTGTTAAATGTTAATGAACATGTGAATCGGATATGACCATGCCATATTTATATTTTTAAGAGTACGACCTCGGTCAACAATATTGAGTCAACATTATTTGTCATTTCATACAAATCCTAATTCATGAGAATCCTAAACAAAAAAACCGTGGTTTCATCCCGGCTGACCTTCAACTACCAGTCCAAGACGGAATCACTTCGGGCCGAGGACGATGCCATCAGCGGGGCATAATTATCTATTATAAAGTGCTGAAATCTGTTGAAACTATCGAAGTGCACCGTTACCACCGATAGATAATAAAATTGTGAGCTGCTATGAAGGAAAAAAGGCCAGAATATAAGCTAATTTTCCTCCACGACAATGCTCCGTCACACACATCAAAAAAGGTTCAAAATTACTTAGAAACGCTCAACTGTTAGATGCTACTCCATACCGCTTATTTAGCAGAACTGGCCCCATCCGACTATCATCTGTTTTCGTCGGTGTGCCATTTGCTCGCTGAGCAGCAGTTCTATTCTTACGCGAGACGTCCAAAAGTGACTCGAAAAGTGTTATCCCTCGAAAAACGAACAATTTATTTTTGGTATGTTATCTATATATTACCTGAGAGATGACAAAAATGTATATTTTGAATGAAGTTTTATTTTTTCTTTCCTATGAAAAAATGTTTTTTTTTAGACAAAAAAGCGGATTTTAGCTTGTATACCTGGTAGATGTTTACTATGCTTGAGTAGGCATAACTGATCGGCAAGAATTAGTCGTCTACGTTTCTCTACACGCGAGGATTTTCCACCTAATATTTTTCTAAACTTATACTTTATACGCAGGGATTTCTGACTTCATATTATTTTCTGAATACTTATACTTAGAACTTAGAAGGGTTCATCATTCAGTAACGCTCATGGGCTCATAATCATTAATTTTGGTTTGTATTAACTGAGCGAATTTATTAAGGCGTAACTATGCAAAAAATCACAATATACGCAACGGGATTCTTGGCTCGTAGGTATCTGAAATATTACGGGTCAAGTAGCGAAATGTTTTTGTGATATTAATTTGTTAATTTTTTATTAAGTAATAATAAAGGAAACTAATTTTTTGTATATTTATGGTCTTTCATAAAACAAAAATTGTTTTACTGGGAAATTTAGCCGTTAGCGGTCATTTAGAGTGTAAAATTTTTGTTTGTTAGTGGTTTTCTGGTGGTTTTGAAAGTTGTATCTAGTGGGAAGCTTATTGAACTGTTGGCAACACTGTCTCTCATTGGTGTCTAGTGCAACTGCTAAGGTGGATTACTGGGGATATGACTTGGAATAGAAAAAAAGATTAATAAATAATCGATTTTTTTTAATCGATATTTTTCTGACTAGTTAGAAAGTTGCGTTTTTCAATATTAATAATTAGTAAGAATAAAGGCTTATTAAAGTGGACAACAATCAATAAACAATGACAGATGTTCGTGTGTATATTTGAAAAAATCGGTTATTATAAAAATCGATAAATTTTTTCGCAACTCTATTACAGTGTACATAATGAAAATTACCTCCCGTACTAATCTTCGGAAAAATTAAATGTTGCACCTTGTGTTACGATTTCAATATTCCAAACATATTTCTAACTTTACATAATGTACTCGCATTTTAACAGTCATTGTTTATTCGTAGAAGATCATTTTAAATCGAACGAATGTACATGTATATTTTATTGGATGTAAAATGGGTGCTGACAATTGCATTCATTTAGTTTTGTGGTATTGTTATAATTATGAGTTACACATACGTAAGATTGCATTTTATTGATCGGGATTATGTATAGATAACTAAACTAACTAGATGCGGTTACAAAATGAGGTTCCATAGACGATGTGGTGACCGGGTAACACTTTTGCATGACAATACGACGGCTGTTAGAAATTTTGTAGAGTTCAACCATGGCTTGATATTGAGCGCCGAACCGATTTCGGATGACATTCTATTTGAAGTCAGCATTGATAGAAAGGTAAGTTAGTAGATCACTAGACTTTGAGACAAAGGTGAGGTCTGTCTTAAGTTTTAGTACTAGTGAGGTCCAGGCAATGTTAATAATTTCAATTCAGTTTTCTAACAAAATATAAGTATATTTAGTTAATTTATAATATAATAATAATTATTTTTTACATAAATAAGAGGTCCATTAGCATTATAAACTAATTATTTCTCATCTTGTAGGTGTTAAAGATGTTATGAAGGGTTTACTTTTGTTACTAATCATTTGAAATTGTTGAAATAAAATACATAAATAATTTTATAATAATTTTTATTATTTAAGTAAAGCAACAGCCCGTTACTATCCCATTGCTGGGCATAGGTTACCTCTCTCTGTTACTGGAGAGAAGGATTGGAGCTAAGACCTACCACGCTGCTTCAATGCAGATTGGTAGGCTATAGATATCCCCAGAATTCTTTAAACATATGCAGGTTCCCAAAAGGTGTTTTCCTTCACCAAATAAAGTGATAAATTGCAATTATCAATTAGACATAAGTTTTAGTAAAATCTTATTGGTGCCTGCCTGGGGTTTGAACTCATGACCTTCGTCAAAAAATTGACACTCTTATGACACTCATGTTGTAAACATGGTATTGCAATAATATTTTTTTATACAATTCTATTTATAAATATCATTTTACTTTAATATTTATTTTATATGATTTAATATATTTATATTTATAGAATATCAAAAGCCAATATAAATATTAATTTAATTAAAAAATCTTTTTTTTTAAACATAAATACTTTAAATTAAATTATACTTGCAGTAAATAATATCACCATTATAAACAAATTAACCTCGAAACTAAGAAAAATAATAACAAGAACTTCAAAATGAAATTAAATTTATAAATTTTCAAAATATGAAATCTTTTTAGTTTTAAGTTTTAGGAAGTTTATATGTTTTATTTTTAAATTTGTGGTTTTATTTTGATATATAGGCACAATGTTAATTACCTATAGCATTTGCGACAAACCTGTTTTTTTAAATTCTAGTGACAGAGTATGGTTTATAATACTTTTATGAATTTTAAATAAATATAAATCAAATATAATGGCAAATATAGTATTTTCTGCAATGCGAACAGAGACTATGCGATAGTGGGTTGAGGTAAAAAAAACCTAGCAGTATATGTTGCTGATGTGCTGTCATTTACTGTGCTCGCGATTACAATATTCCTTCAGTGCACAAAATAAAATAATAGCAGTATAGCAGCTCCTGCCCTTATCCCACTCTAAGTGGGGTCGGCACAACATGTTATAAACATGCTGTCACATGATTTGGCTGCGTGTTAACGACCGGCCGCCTGCCTGATTTTACCTTACGTTAGTCGTATTTTACGCCACCTCGGTAAGAAAGGTAGTGGTCTATTCTACTAAACCGGATATCACACGATGGGTTAACTTACCTTAGTCGCATTTTACGACACCTCGGTAAGAAAAGAGGTTGGTCTATTCGACTCAGCCGGATACCACACTGCGGATCGACCTACCTTAGTTGCGTTTTATGACACCACGGTAAGAAAATAGGGTGGTACTACATTAAGGAGCATATGTATATTATTTGCAATATTGTGATTTTTGTGCACAATATAAACACCAAATGGTTTTTATGATGTGCACTTTTATTCTATTAATTTTGGTTCTTTAAGTCTTTGTTTGAGGGCGTAGACTCGACTAATTATGCCCATTAAAAAGGCAAACTTATTTAAAGAAATATAACCTCAGAGCAGTAATATTTTGTATCTTTTTTAATTAAAATAATTTGTTTGAAGCCAAGAGCTTACAAATGCAGTGGTATAATTAAATATTTAACATTATAAACTTGTTGTTTTTGTGATTAGAACAGTTTTAATTTTTAATATTCCTAAGCAATTAATTATTAAAAAAGTACCTAATTACAGATTTTATTATCTGTATTTAGGTACTTTAAGTAAGTAAGGTAAGAGCTTTTTTGTGTTGAGCATTTCAACATAAATAAGCTTAAATTGTTGAGCACTGTCACACAATTAAAAAATGTTATCAATAATTAAAAGCTGCGATAACCCAGCGGTAATGCCGTGCGACTTTTTCAAGGGGACACAGGTTCAAACCCGGGCAGGCACCAAGGACTTGTTCTATTAAAACTTATGTGTCTAATTGATAATTGCAATTTTTCAGACACTTTTTAGTGAAGGAAAACATACCTAAAATTAAGATTTATAACAAAGTGAACAACTTTGAATGACTTTGAATAGTTAAGTAGTTAAATACAATTTATTTATACATTTCCAGACCTGATAAAAGAAATATGTGTGCCCAACTATGCTCCGTAAGATATATTTTACAATCGAAATAATAATGGACAATCTTACACCTTTCAGTTTCTGTTTGTCTTAGGTGAACTGTCTGTACTTAAGTGAACTATTCTATAAAACTTTACATTTAGTTTTAGTTTTTCCATACGTTTATAGTTCTATTTAAATATACAGAAGACTTAAGGATTATATAATTTTTGATTGATGCATGCTTTAAATTATATGCCACTATGTATTCCATTCACTCCTTTTCCTATATTGGGCAGCAAATAACAATACATGATGAGGCAAATGAATTATATTTTAAAAGAGTAATAACCAGGTTTTTATAATTTGCTTTTATATTTAAGTTAAAAAACTTAAGAGTAAGTATAGTTTATGTTAGAAATTTATAACTCAATTCATGAATTTTTTTTTGTTGTTATTATGATGTTATTATATATTTAATCATATTTACTGATTTTTAAAATCTTTCAGTGTAACTATTTTGAAACAATAACTTACATAGTGAAATTATTAAGTTAATATACTTACAATAGTTTCATGACATTTCATACATAAACCAATGACTAGTGCTTTAGTTTACTTTAGTTAAGTTTTAAAGACATTTGGGAGTGGGAAATCTATTTGCTGATATTATATGTTTAAATAATGTTATTAATTTTACTGACCTCTGAGGAGTACATCAGTATTTGTGGATGCTACCAACATGGATAAATGTAACTATATATATCAATAACATAATAATAATGATATAAGCAAAAATTGAAGATTGACTAGCACTTGTTTGCAAAGTTTTTGAATAAAGAATATTTACAAATTTTATTCATATATTAATGATTTACCTACAGGTTCTTTTACATGTTCTCATACTCAGGTTACCATAAGAGTCTATCAAACATGTTACAACAAATATGTTTTTAATAGGTATGATTACATTTATTACATTACAAGAATTCAAATGGCCCTATCCTTAGTAATTATATTATTAATAATTATACTTTATTATATCACAAAATAATGGATTCATCATTCAACTATTACAATTTATATTTAAACATTTTGCACTGAAAATTGTAACAGTAGAATGATAGAAACACAAATTTTGCATTTTTTTTTATTCATTGGCCTATTTTATGATACATACAATTAAAAAATTATTTTTGTTACACTAAATGAACATAAAATATAGCCTCAAAATCTACAAAGAATTAAATATTTGTATCCATAATTCGTTAATTCCAACCAATTTATTCCTCTATTATCATGAAATAGTTACTTATTGACTGTTGATGTCATAGTTTATGCATTTTTATTATCATCAACTGAAATGAACTGAAAGCTATTTAAAAAATGAGACAACTCTATGATTTCTGTTAAATTTTTTTATACATACACACTTGTATGAATTATCACTATTTCACATTTCGATGGTTTTAACCAATAATTTCTATAAAGAAATTTAAAGTTGTACTCTGGAAAAGTTATCTGCTATAGAAAGTATAAAAGATAAGGCGTTTATATTACATATGATTCTATGTGCTTTAAAACAGATCAATTGATAAAACCGTTATTATTTTTTATACATAGGTATTTAAGATATAAAATCAATACTACCTATGTAAAATTACTTCTCATTCTAAACCACGAAATTAAACGACCTGTAATCTACTTTATTGGTTATTTATTCGTTTATATTGTAAAGTTATTAATGCTAGGTATTGAGAATAAGCGCTATTTATCATATATAAGACCTTGTTTTAGACCGTGACGAATTTGTTTATATACTGCATACATATAACTGTAAAAGTTGTATGTTTATAAACGAATACATAAAAATCTCTGAAATTATTGCATGTTCTGTGCCACACAGAAAAATTAAAATCCTAATTTTCAGTAGTCATTAAAATTATTTTTGGTAAGTCCTATTACTTTAGTATGTATAATGCTTTTGCATAAATTTATTATTCATAATATGAACGTAATATGTATTTCTAACATTAAAATATTGTTGACTAACATGTTAACGATCACATAGACTATGTTCTGTCTTATATACCTATACAATAATTCGTTATAGTTTCAGTTTAATGGAAGACTATAATTTCTAACCTTTTTATGAAATATTTTTGTTATATAATTGTATATTAATATATTTATATTTTTAAAAGGATTTATTATAATTAGTATATGGCGAATGTTCGATTTACCGATGTATCGATACAGAATATCGATACAGCCAATGTCGAATATTTATTTCGAAGCCAGCCTTTGCATTGCCATACTTATTGTTTATCAAAATTTCTCGAATTTGTTATTAATAGGCATTAAGCTTAGTTTAAGTACATTAATTCTTAAATAAATAAAATATAAATCTTAAATAAATAAATTGACTGACAATTATTGAAAACCGATTTTATGTAAAAACTCGATTCATTTTCTGAATCGATTTCTTTAAGTCTACACTATTATGTGCGTATTGATTTTCATACTTTCTATATATATCGTATCGTTATTGCGCACTGATTTTCAGGAGACGCCATACGCCATTTCTAGATTTTTCAAAAGCGTCTTTGATACTCCTGTAAGTTATATTAATTTAAATAGAGCAGTATTTATGTACTCGATTATATTTATTTTTACTCTCATCGCATCCATTCTTATTTAATTAATAGTAGATCATGAAATAAGCATCGTATTGGAATTTTTTATTAAATTTTTTTTAGCCTTTAAAGTGCGCACTGACGTCATATTTATACCCATTTAGTCTTTAAAGATGGTTTTTGGTTTCATTATTAATAATTCTTCTCCGTAATTAAAAATTTATATATTTAGTATATAACCGATAAAATTTTGCTCCAAAATATAAAATCTTTGCCATCAGGTAAATGTGTGGAATGGAAGCCTGGAAATTGGAGTCACCACTTTGGATCCTGAATATATGGAACTTCCTGCGACCGCCACCAAACTGCGCAATACAGCCTGGGTATGTAATTATTATAAATATATATGTTATGTACAATATATGTTCCATTTTTCGACCTTTGTTAACAAAATTAGTGTTTACTAATAATACTAAATTAAAAAAAATCGTTAATTGTAAAAAATAAGCTAAAACTAAGCTCATTTAAGCTTTCAGTAAATTAAAAAATGTTAACTAAATAACTGAATAAAATACGATTTGAATGACTAATTTAGAGCTTAATGATTTCGAAAATATTTTTCTGTAACACGATACTTTATATTTCACAATAATTATTTACAATTTTCTCTCAAATAAATTTGACAAATAATTGTTGAGGACTGTATTTGTTTAGTGATAAAATTTGGATTATAATATATTAAAGATAGTAAATGTTATTTTATTTCCTTTTGATTTTATGTAAAAATATAGTAATGACCAATTACATACTTGCAAGGGTTTCCTGCTAACATTAGTAGGATTGAATTACACACCATCATGTTGCTATGCAGTTGAGCAAGCTTAGCCTACTTGACTAGGAATTCTTTGTGTCTTGTCATTGTTAATTTTGATATAAATAAATCATATTGGTTCATTATCATTTATTACAATAAAGTTCATGATAATTTCTTAATATCAATCACAAGTAAATTTTTAAAAACAAATCTCAAAAGTTGCAGCCTCAAACCTTAAAAATTATTTGTGAGAATCATAAGCTCTAAGTATTTGGCCATCACTATTTATATTTGACATATAACTGAGAAAAATTTCTAACTTTTGTTTATAAATTAAAACATATTAATTATATTTGGTTTTGGTCATTTTCATATCACCCCATCCAAAGAATTAGGTTACATGTTCTATGTATATACATAGATTTAGATTTTGTATTCCTTAGGTATATTAGTCCATTTTTAATATTTTCTCTTCTGAGTTCCTCTCTTTTTACATTTTATATTTTAATATACCTAAAAAAATTATGTTTCTATGTAAAAAAAAAGTAAAGTAATATCCTGTTATTGTGCCATTTCTGGGCAAGCCTACACTCTTTTTTTTGGATGTAGGGTTTAGAGCTATCCTAGGAATTTTCCAGATATGTGTAGGTTTCCTAGTTAAGGTTAGCTTAACCAGAAGAACGTAGTCTGTTCCTGTCTGGAGTTAATTAACTTGTAATCCTTCCAAAAAAGATACTGTAAAGTATAATAAATGTTTTTAAACATATCTAGCAAGATTGAGATGTAGTATATATTGTTAAAAATGACAACAAAATTTGGTTTGTTGTATCTTGGTATAGATAAAAAAACCTTTAAAAAATTTAAAAAAAGCTATTATAATAAATACTGTGTTATCTTTTATTTATTTCTGTATTTTAAACAAAAAAAAAGTTTACAGTATTCACTCCCGCTATTCACTATTCACTCACTCTGTATGGGAAAAATATTGTAGATAACACTAAGTAGAACAATAACCCAGAAATTTTTGAGGTATATAAAGGATTATATTTCCCCTAAGATGAAGTACACAATGAATTTTCTAATTGAGATATACAGGTGTTTACGGAAACCTCATAGTATGAAGATTTGAAACTGTCATATTTATAAGTATTATATCCTCCATTTGGCACATTGTTTTGAAATATACTGTATGTACATACTTTTGACATATTGATCTGGTCATTACATATTTGCAGTGTATATATGTACACATTACATAAAATATATTATTCTGTTGAAGTTTAATGCTTCACAACCCTATTTACCAATTTTTTTTTAGATAATGTCTGGAAGTTCCATAGTCAAAGATGGTGTTACTTTGTTACACTCTTATGCACCAGAGTTAGACACACTCATGGAAGGGGATACCCTGGGAGTGATGAGGACCTGCAAGGTAGCTATTTAGCTTAAGAATTTGGTATCATTGTATCATTATTTTGAAATAAAAATTCAGTTGAAAGTTAAGTCATAAGAAGTTTAAAATATTGAGTTTGAAAGAGTATCAAAATAGATCTTATATAAATATTGCCCATGTTGGCTGAAAAGTTAGGTATGTAAATGATTGTAATGATATTTAGGTAGTTATAAGCTTATTGAATATAAGTATGATTATTATAATAGTAGAAATATATATTGTACAAATGTTTGCACAATTATTATTTTATTTGGTACAATGGGCAGTGACCCTGCCTTTAGCTCCTCGGGTTGTGGGTTTAATTCCCAGCGAGGAACATTTTCTATAAACAGTTTTTTGGTTCTTCAAGTCTGGGTGTATCTATGTATTTAAAATTATATATATATATATATATATATATATATATATATAATTTTAATCATATTTACCAGTTGTCTGGCATCCATAACATATAACACACATAAGTATGAACTTACTTACTTTGCTTTGGGGATGGACAACCATGTGTGTGTCGCATGAATTAATATATTTAGCATTAATTTTTAATAAGTTAGGAATTAATCCTATTGTATGATCAAGTAAAATAATATTCCATTTCACATCAGTAATATGATCTAATAATAAGTATTAGTAATATGAGTAATATCAAGAATATCAACATGGAATATTTTATACCTAAGATCCACATTGCTTTATATGGGGATTTCTGGGTTACTCTATTAACCAGACTTTTTCTAGAATTGTACCACACATTTGATTGCTTCTCTATTAAGAGCACATCTGAGAATAGAATCATAAATTTGTTTTTTTAATATTCATTAGCTTATTATAACTGTTTATATTGTAATGTTCGTTCATTACAATATAAACAGCCAGTTTGTTGACTGGCTCGTTGGAGCAGTGGGTAGTGACCCCTGCCTTCGGCTCCACGGGTCGCGGGTTCGATTCCCGCCGAGGACCAACATTTTCTTTAAAATGAATTTATCGGTCCTTGAGCCTGGGTGTATATTTGTATTTAAGTATGTATTTAAAAAATATATAAGTGTATATTCACCAGTTGTCTGTCTACCATAACACAAGTATTAAGTTACTTACTTTGGGGACGGACGACCGTGTGTGTGTAAGTGTCCTATATATTTATTTTTATTTATTTAATAGTGATTCAGTGATTGGAACATTTAGTGACAATTCGTTTTGTGTTAAAAGAATAAGTTAATTATATTAATACATATATAATATAAATTGGAAATATATAACTTAATTATTATAAGTTGAATAAATGAAAGAATTAATGAACTCTTTATTGTATAATAAACAAACAACATTTCTGCTACTTCTAAAAGAATTAAAAAGAGAAAAAAACATAAATAACAAAAAGAAAGACATTGACTAAGTTATATTAAACTTTAAATAAAGATAGGTTTAATGCAAAAGTAATGAAAATATTTTGCTATTTATTATAACGAAATAATATTTCCATTAGTTTTGTATTATGGGCCTCCACAAAGTAACACCTAACTCTATAAATTATGGGTATAATACATACATATTTTTATTTTTAGGGGGATTTGGTGTTTTACATTAATGGACGATGTCTAGGAACGGCAGCACGAGATTTACCCCCTAGACTTTTTGCTGTGATTGATTTATATGGGCAATGTGTTCAAGTGTCCATTGTTCACACAAGTGCTATGAGGAATATTATGGAGAGTAGCTTGGATCAAGTGTGTATATATATATATTTTTTAATTTTAACCTTCTTATTCTCTTAGGTCAGTGCCAGTATTTATAGAAAATAATTAACTGATTTTATGACCCATCAGGTAATAACAGGAAGTGACAGCTAATAGGCTTTAGTTGGTTTGTGGGTGAAGTAAATAGTTAACTGTTTGGAAATACAAATTAAGCATAATACGGAAAGTGACCAAGCTTTGCTTTGAAAACAGGGAATAAACATAAAATGAAACCTAGATAGATCGATTTACCTACCCATTACATATTGAGTTTCATTAAAATCATTACACACAAACACACACACAAAAACACACAAAACACACACGCATCTATACTTACACGCCTACACACCCACACACCCACACCCACCCACACACACACACACACACACACCCACACACACACACACACACACACACACACACACACACACACACACACCCACGACCACACACGCACACACACACACACACACAAAATTATCAATAATATGGACATTTTCTGGCCAACTATCACTTATCAATTTGAATTTCATCAGAGAATACAATCAAATGTAAAATAAATATAACATTTTGCAAGTTATGATTTTTTGTGATTTATTATATAAATAATTATATGGAACGAATTTAAAATTGGAAAGTAAGATTTATGTTTGCACTGGCAGATTGAGGAGGATCCAAATAATGATGATACATTGACATCAAGTGAGGATGCTATTCCTGAAACGTCAACCTCTAAGGAAGATCAAGAAGTATATGTTTCTATGCCGGGGGATGAGGCTTGTTCTGCAGGTATAATCAAATCAAAATTATTGAAATTTGCTTTTTCAAGCACTTTTGAATTGTCAAGGGACAATTAGAATAATGAAGCTGGTTTAGAATTTTGGTTACACCAAGAAGAAACAGCAATAAATTCGACAGTTAATCTCTCACACATTTAATTTACATAATGAAGCTGTTGTGTTGTATGAAGCAAGAAAGATTGTCATTTCCAAGCCTTTTTATGATTTATTTTATCCTAATCCTTACAATTTATTTTAACCTTTGTGTAGGTAGACAAGTCTGAAATTTTCTAGAATTTTAGTTTTCTAGAATGTTACTATAGAAGTGACTAACTAGGCACCCCAAAATATGGTTTGGTTATATGGATTGCAAACATTTTTTGTTTTCCTTGTATTCTAAAATAAATTATTGACTGATCTGATATTAAAGATTATCTTGATATTAAAGATTACTACTAAGATCTTGATATTCAAGATTACTACTGTATACTATATTAAAGATATTGTTTATATCAAATAAAGAATTTTATTTTTATCTTGATAATAAAACAGGTACCGTATAATTACTAAGTTTAATATAATTTTATTATCCGTTAATCAATGTTCATTTATACCTAGAACATCGGCATAAAACTTATTTAAGAATAGTAGTTCTATTTCTGCAAGGTAAGCCCTGTATATTTGATACTACATTAATTTTGTAGGTGTTGTCTTTGGAGCTACTTTAAATTACATCTATCTGTGTCACATTTTATGTTATTAGTTGACTAAAACATAAGAGGTAAGCTTAATTTATATTTTTCTTTTGTTTTAGTTCCCGCCGATCAATTAAGATTTCATTCAAGATGTGGTATTCTTGTTAAACTGTCTGCTAATAACAAGTAAGTTTAAATACTTAATACTTGTTAACAGCCATTATGATTTAAATAAAACAATCATTATTTTCATTTTCTTTACTGAAGTTATAACATTAACTATACTAGGTTCTGAATATGTTATATTTTGTGATGTTATATGAGTGAGTGTACTCCCTAACCCCTTTGAGTCATTGTTGAAATCTAATCACCTTCCAACTTTGTTCTGCAACAAACAACTTTGTTCCTTTTTTTCAAAAAATCGATGTAAACATAATTTTCTTCATGTGGATGATGTGCAGCTTGGACCTAATGCCTTAGCAGCGACTTAAATCCTCTATTTGCTTGATGAATGTGTACCAACACTGGGTTTTTTCGCTGTGGGACCTCTTTCACCTTGAGATCCCAACATCTCTTGCTTGCAAACTATACCCTACATAGATACATCACTACTTCATCATGACCATACGTTAGGCTAGGCCTTACTGATTAATTAATAACTTAAAAATAAGAAATAAGGAAAATACATAAGAGATGCCAAGGTTTAGAATAAATAATTAACAATTGATTACAATTTTTATGATAACAAGCCATAAAGAGCTGTTCTCAAGTACTCTTTGTATACAGGAGTGCTGAAAGAGCTCGGCCGCTGGATGACTACAATAATGGTGTGGTAATGACTAACCGACCTCTATATGACGATGAGCTTTTTGAGATACGAATTGATAGACTTGTAGATAAATGGAGTGGTAGTATTGAAGTAAGTTTGCGTATTAATTGCATTAAAAATATAGTTTCTATTAGACTTAAACCTAAGTACATACTATATAGGATATAAAATTTCGATTCGCAACTTATTAGAGTGGATAATAAGATTAAAATATGGACAATCCAGAATTGACGTAATGCATACTTTTAGATTGAAATAACAAAATATAAAATATTCATTTTTGCTTCCTTTTAAACTTTTCTCAATATTATCGACGATATAAAAATATTTTCTGTAAGGTCGGTGTAACGACTCACAATCCCGCCACTATCCGTTTTCCGTCAACGATGACAAATATGGATACTGGTACCATAATGATGTCTGGATCCAAGGTGCTTCTGAATGGGCATGGTACTTGTATGGAATATGGGAACTTCAATCTCGACGAATTGAGGGTAAGTATTTTCTCATATGCAAACATGTTTGGATCTAAAAATAAATATGCTATCCCTTCGTTTTTTCATTAATCACATTCAATTTATAGACCAATTAAGATTGCAGTTGAAATTCATGAAGGCTGTAAATTTGATTATATAAATTTGAATTCAGATGAGCTATGTTATCCAATTATAAATGATGTATGTTTTTGTAGGAAGGGGATACTGTAGGAATGATAAGAAAATCCAATGGCCAACTTCATTACTTTATAAATGGCATTGACCAAGGTATGGCGACGGATAAAGTGGAACCACAAGTGTGGGGTGTCGTTGATCTGTATGGAATGACTGTTAAGGTAAATAACATTAAAGATTATAAGAATTGTAAGGATTATCATTTTCATTGACCACAGATTTTTATTTAACGAACTTTTTATTTCATGAAGTTTTAATCCTCCTCAGAAACTATTATTGTCTTTACACTGTATAGTCGGTACTGCCTCCTATGAGAATCTATATTATAGATGTTATACTGTTTAGGTATCTATTGTGGATGGGTGTGAAGATCTTGATAACAACGTCGATAATATACCGATTGAATTAAGTTCACCCGCACAGGACCTCCCATCATCAAGTAAGTCGAAATATTTATTATTTGTGATTACATATATGCTGCTAGTTTTGGCACCGACAACGATTAGAACGATAGAGTTCAGAAGCATTGTCGACGATGCAAACTGTGTGAGTATAGCGCACATGTTTCACTAGCGTCGGAGAACATCGTCCTTAAGTGCTTCCTCGGAAGGCAGACCACATCTTATATTACGTGTGAGGGATTTAATATCTCTCTCTGTGTCCGTCTCTCTATCTCTTTCTCTCTCTGTGTTTATGTCTATGTATGTATATTTGTGTGTGTGCTTTTGTAGTGTGTGTGGTTTTACATATTGTGTGTGTGTGGTGGTTGCGTGCGGTGTGGTGTGTGCTCGAATATGTGTGTGGCATGTATGTGTACGAGTGTGCGTGAGAGGGTGCATGCATATAGTTTAAGAGTAAACTATTTACTTAAGTTATTTGGGATTAAATATTCAGTTTGTTCTTATAATATGTTTGATGTCTAAGTGTAGACAAAAAAATAATTAAATTATTCTACATTCCGAAGGGGTAAAATCAGCTAGTGTATGGGCCCCAAGAGTAATAGCGAAAAATGATACGTACAATTAGTACTTGGCTGTTGTGACTGGGATAACAGTTGGAAAACGATTGTTTCTTGTACAATACTTTTAGTACTGATCTTTGTGCCCTTTGCAGGTGAATAAGATTCGTTTTACCAGGTCCTCCGCAAACTGAAATGCGGTACGATAGTGTTGATTGGCATAGGGCGAAATAAATTGTCCTGATTAGATATTTACTACATGCCTTAATTTATTAAAAACCCATGTGAGTTTTGTATTACGCCCCGTTAATTGCTTTATATGTGGAATTCAGGATAAATATTCATCCAATATGATGCCTAAATATCGATCAATCAGTGGATTATTGCACGAATGATGGGCCTTGAAGTTGTGTACTTCAATTAAATGATTAAAATCATACGAGAGATTGGTTCTTAATGAAATTGAAAACACTAAATGTTTAGTTTTGTTAGCAGCCAGCCAATAAGCCAGCCAGTTACTGTTTGTAAAGCCTTCTGTGCTAATGAATATACATCGTTCACTTTCTCTGCCTGGAATAAAATAGCCTTAACTTCCGCAAACGTAAAATGTCGTCATGTGTTGAATTTTGCAAACATCGTTTATATGGATCAAGAAAAGAGTAGGGGAAAGGGAGAATACTAATCTTCGGCACTCATATTCAACAAAAAGTCTTCTCTGAAGTTACAATAAGCATTTAATAATTTCATAGCTGACAATATAGGTTGGTAATTACAATGTGTTTTGTCACCTCTAAATATTAGATGAATTGTGTGTGTGCATTAATTAGGAAATGACACGTTACAAAAATATAAATTGAAAATATACGCCATAAGGGCAAAATGCCTTACTTTTATTGATGCATAAAGTATATTATCGCAACGCGTTGCGGAATCTATTTTCAAATTGAGTTTAAGCCGGTCGTAAAAACGCAGCCAAATCATGTGACAGCATGTTTATAACATGTTGTGCCGACCCCACTTAGAGTGGGATAAGGGCAGGAAGATGATGAGTGATAAAGGATACTAATCGGTGTTTGTGTGTATAAACTATATTAAAGAACAATTAAAGTTGTGATTCCACTAATATAGGTGGATTAAGTTTTTTTGTGGTTATACTCCGGTCGGAGCGGCGTGGACGCCATAACTTAAGAATAAACGTCCAAGTTAACGGTCTTTTGATTATTCGAGGTGGAGAAATTGCCGGTTGTATCTGATTGTTTGAAACATGAACACCCTTCTTAAAACTTTACTCGGAGTTAATACGGTCATCAATTAATTGTATTCAGTAGCACATTGGTTTTCATTTGTAATAAATGTTTTATCAATATTGACGCTTTAAGGCGTATTGCGTAAGATTGAATGCTATAGAAGTAACAAAACAAGTTTTTTTCATTTATCGTAATATTCGTTTTCATTTATGTAATCGTTATTGAAAAATTAGATTGCCTTACTAGTCGCCACTACTGATATATATATTTTGTGTATGCTTTTATTTTAAAATCTAGTTTTTACCTAAAATGCTTTTCCACAGGTGGGTCTAGACCGATGATTGATGAAGATAGCCTTTTATTTCATACGCTGCGTGATTCGTATGTTATTATTACTAACGATGGTAAGACTGCTCATAGGCCTAAGTGAGTATACGTCTTATATTTACAATTGTCGATTGTTTCACAATTCGTAAATCGGTGAATTGCATAAAAAGAATAAAAATAAATAAATTTTAATCAGAATTTAATTTGAACATTAATAACTTTTAATTAATATTATATTTTAAAATAGGACTATTATTAAATAAATAATAAATTTGAGTGATATTTATGGACTCTAAAAAGAGTCCAATCGTAAAAAGTCTTCCGAGTGATAGATTAAATATTTTGCGTATTTCATTATTAAATTTAAATTCAAATAAATTTAAATAAAATTCCAATTTACCGTCTTGTTAATCTATATGGAATTAGAAGTTTTTAAGGCCATTTCATAGTTTGAAGTTACTTATTATTCTTATTAACTCTTACAATAATATTACAAATTTCTACACTTGCGAGTTGTGAAGCAATTAGCATTTTCAGAACGGGGGTAAACCTTTCTAAAGGTGAATTTTGATTTGTACAATTGATAAATAGATGTCGAATGTATAACATTAAAATAAAATTTGGAAAAATATTGCTCATAATGGATACGCTCACGTTCTCAAAATGAAATCTTTTTTTATAGAGGTTTTCATATTACAGTTTTTAAATGGCAAATTGTATTTTAGTGCTTTCGAATTCTACAACAATGGCGTAGTGATGACCAACCGAACACTGCGCACTAACGAGTTGTTCCAAGTGCGACTCGATCTGGTGATCCCCAAGTGGGCTGGAAGCATTGAAATAGGAGTCACGCAGCACACTTCCAATGATTTACAATTTTCATGCAAAATGAGCAATGCACTGTAAGTTTATGTTCTACTTATAGTACTCGCGACTTCGCTTTAACTTTAGTTTTGATGTACCCTCATTTATTCACTATTGTTTTCCTGACTCAACAGAATGTTTTTTCTCATATCCACGGTATATAAGAATCAATTGTACTAAATTGCAACAATATTGCTCCAGCTGTTTGTCTTTTAAAACTTAATAAACAGAAGCACACAGATAGACAGAATATTGGTATGGATTTAAATGTTATAATGAAGTAGCGGTCATGTTCCGGATGTACTATTAACCTAAATCTTCCTTAAGAATCTTTTAATAAAAATAGTACAAATTCCGGTCAGTACTTTCTTGAAGACATCGATTACATACAGATAGAGATTTTGGGGCTTTTATTTTATAATATGTATGTATACATGAACATTTCATCATCTTCGTGCCCTTATCCCACTCTAAGTGGGGTCGGCACAACATGTTATAAACATGCTGTCATATGATTTGGCTGTGTTTTTACGACCGGCCGCCTGTCTGACGTCAACTTACCTCAGTCGTATTTTACGATACCTCGGTAAGAAAGAGGATGGTCTATTCCACTAAACCAGATACCACACGGTGGGTCAACTTAACTTAGTCGTCTTTTACGACACCTCGGTAAGAAATGAGAGCGGTCTATTCTACTCAGCCGGATACCATACGGCGGGTCGACTTACCTTAGTCGCCTTTTACGATACTTCGGTAAGAAATGAGGGTGGTACTATTCTATTCAGCCGGATACCACACGGCGTGTATATATGAATATTTATGTTACATTATTTTTAGAACTTTGCAAAACTAATCTCTATTTGTTTTTTAGATCGGGCACTTGGGTTATGACCGGTGAAGACGTTATAAGAGACGCTACTATAATAATACCTCAATATGTCAGAGATCTCACCAGATTGGTGGTAAGTAATATAGAAATCTTTAAGTTGGAAATACTTTTTAATAAAATAATTAATAAAAAATGAAATTCCTATTTTTTTTGTTATTCAATATTTCATGTCTGTATTTGTTTACAAACTTTTTTGTTGATATTCGAGGACACTTCTAGGAAGGCGATACCGTAGGTGTGATAAGAAAAGATATGGGTATCCTGCATTTTTTTGTGAACGGCGTGGACCAGGGGCCCGCCGCTTTTAACATACCTGAACACGTATTTGGATTTATTGGTTAGTTTAAGATTTTAATCTCCTTTACACTCGATAGAAAAAAAATCTATGAAATATTGAATGGAGAGGTTTCTTTAAACTCTACTAATCTTTACACTCTCACTCTTTGATACAGTGGTTCCCAACCTTTTTTGTGCTCTGCTGTAACTTTTTTAAAATTGTTATGCCTGCCTTGATATTAAATGATATTAATTTAATATTATATATATCTTCCTGGCTTACCCTAAATGGGGTCGGCACAAAATATTATAAACACGTTGTCACATGATTTGGCTACGTATTTTACGACCGGCCGTCTGTCTGACATCAACTTAGCTTAGTCGTATTTAACAACACCTCGGTAAGAAAGAGGGTGGTCTATTCTACTCAACCGGTTACCACACGGCGGAATATTATAATAATTATATGAAATTATCTGTTCAGCTTAAATGATGAAGTAAATTTTTAATAAAGCAATTTCTTTTTCATTAAATCCGTTTTATGAAGACGAAATTGTTTTTTATCGTTAAATTTGCACCGAAATCGAACGACGCATTTAAAGGGCTGGGAGCGAAAGGCTTGAACTCTTTTCAAGTCTTTTTTCGAATTGACACAAGGGAACGTGGGCTCTACGTCGAGAAACACTACTCTTATACTAAACTTGTGTGTAAAAAAAGTGATTAGTCACAGGAATTCACAGTTTGGCAATCACGGCAAGCATTTTTTTGTATTTTTATCTGTATTCAGAGCAAATTGTGTAAAAATTATCACTAAACAGATTTGTGCGGACGCGTGGCACAGGCGACAATCGTAGACTCCTATTCTCCTCCTCCAGCATACTCGCCAGAATCGCCATACTCCTCAGAATCCAACGCAACTATTTATCCGTAAGTAATTTTTTTTTCCAAATAGGCTTTCGTATATTTTTCGCTTTTTAAGGATGAGACTGTATGTGTTGAACCCGCTACAAATTACTTATAAAAATGGCAAAGAATAAAATAGTTTTAACTGCAAATCCTTTAAAATATGGATAACATAAGGGACTTTTATTTGTTAATATTATTGCGCTTTAAGGGACTTGACTGTATGATTTGTATTTACTTGGAACCATAGGTAAAAATTTTGAATAGACGGTAAAATTAACTGTTGATCTATTTATAGGAATTTTAAAAGAGAGCCCATATGGTGGAGTTGCTATAATATAGCGAAAGGGTATTTATATAATCTGTGTAGGTCAAGTTCACACGTACACTATATACAATAACACGATATAATAGAAATACCACAATTCCCGTTCCGAGATGCTCTTCTCTTGAAAGACGAACAAAGACTGAACGCCACTGAAACGTTTTATCAATAGGAAGACTCCACCGGAAACAACTCGATACAGTGTTGCCAACATTTCAGTCAAAAGGGCGCGAAACTCTTGTTTCATGACAGTGTTGCTATAAAATACGAAGCGAAAGTCATTGGCGACAGCATGATAGAATTTGCGCTTTTAAGGCAGTATCATCAATAAACCAATAATCAAACTTTATAATATTTGCATGCCAACCGACACAGTAAAATCGATTGACTGGCCCGTTGGAGCAGTGGGTAGTGACCCTGCCTTCAGCTCCGTGGGTCGCGGGTTCGATTCCCGCCGAGGGCCAACATTTTCTATTAATGAATTTGTTGGTCTTTGAGCCTGGGTGTATATTTGTATTTAAGTATGTATTTAAAAAATATATAAGTATATATTCACCAGTTATCTGTCACCCATAACACAAGTATTAAGTTACTTACTTTGGGGACGGACGACCGTGTGTGTAAGTGCCCCATATATTTATATATTTATTTATTTATTTATACTATTTGGGAGATTTTTTTTTTACCCAGGTGAGCTACTTTGGAAAGAGCTTAGTGATTTCTGCTCAGATCGGTATGGTTATGTGCTGATCTCGAAAGTACAATAAGTGAAGATGATAGCGATATAAAGGCTACTCGTATCCAGTTTTAATTTCTTTTATAATTGTTTTTTTTTCAAATAAATTGATATATTAATTATTTTTCAGTGAAATGTGTTTTCATCGCGTGCACGGCCGCAATGCAAGACTGAGCCGTACCCGTTTAACAGCATCAAGATCGGCCGTGTATTCCGAGTTCAACGACGCCGTACTCTTTAGCTCGCGTCCTCTACGGGAATGTGATATGTTTGAGATACGTATTGATTCTATGGTTGATTGTTGGATCGGCAGCTTAGAAATAGGTAGGTTTCTTTCAATAGTATATATATTATACTAACAAACAACTGGTTTGAACACCACTTTGTGCATAATAATCTGAATAATATGTTCTTACAAGTTTTTTCACTTGCGGACATTTGATCGAACCGAAATTGAATGTTCTCAGGTTGGCCCATTGTAACAAGCCGCGTTTTGAATATTCTTTTAGTTATTATTTTTAACTGATGCGAAAATTTCGGATTACGAGAAGGGCATTTGTACACCCGACTAAATTTATTTTCGTTCTATTTCTTTTTGAAATTAGCATAGACTGTTGCTAATAGTTATCATGTAATTATCAAATCGTCCTAGGTTAACAATTTTTGAGATCTACAAGAACTGCCGAATTAGATTAAAGAGAGGCTGCAATTTTAATATATTTATTTATTTAATCACATATTGATTATCACTTTTAAAACTTATTTAGGAGTCACGGCCATTCGCCCTGAGGATCTTGAAGCGAATGGTCTGGCAGGCACCGCGACGGACCTAAATTGGGATACGTACATACTAAGCGGCGCCGCCATGATGAAGGATGGCGAGTGCGTCCGAAGTGGTTATCCTTTGGACCTTGACACTCTGACTGTTGGCAGTCGTGTGGGTATGTTCTAGTGAACTTTCCTTTGAAAAATTCATAGAAAACTATCGAAAAAAATCGAGAATATTTTATCAATTTTTTTTAAATAATTACAATATTTTTATCAACTGGTTTACAAATAATAAATGAAGTAATTTCACTCTTACACCCGCTAAAATACAGTCAGTCAATGTTATAAGATTTGAAAATATGCCTTTTATCATATGTAAGTAACGGCCTGTTACTATCCCACTGCTGGGCATAGGCCTCCTCTCTCCATTTTTGGAGAGAAGGGTTGGAGCTAAGACCTACCACGCTGCTCCAATGCGGATTGGTAGGTTACACATATTCCCTAGAATTCTCTAGAGATATGCAGGTTTCCTCACGATGTTTTCCTTCACCGAAAAGCGTGTGATAAATTGCAATTATCAATTATTAATTAATCCGCAAAGAATTCTTCGCGGATTATAGCAAAATAATTTTATTACTACTTTTGTAATAAAGTTATATTGTAGTAGTTATTTTATTAGTATGTTATTTTATTTATCATAAGTCGAATAAGGTGACGTATATTTTATTTTTAAGTATAAAGTATGATGTTTCTTAAAAGAGTTACATAATTGATACGACCTTTAATTCAAAATAGGGATGATGTGGCACGCTGATCGCAGTCTTCATTACTATCTGGATGGGATGGATATGGGCAAAGCATGGTATTTTCCGCACCTCAACATATATGCGGTAGTTGATCTATATGGTCAGTGTACTCAGGTAATTTTTTCATGGTACTTAATTATCATTAAAATAACTAAGACAAATAAACCTAATATTTAGGTAGATATCGTAAAATAAAGAAAGTAATTAAAAATGGATTATAAACAAAGACGGTTTAGTTCTCAACATTGAATTAATAATAAGACACAGAAATACTGGAACTTCTAGTATGTCATTACTATTTTGGATATCACAAATCAGCAGCCATATTATTTTAAGTATAGATTGATTATTATTAATTGTTAAAATTAAACAAATTTTTTTAAACAGGTGACAATTCTTCAGAACGAAGAAAGGGCGTTCAACTACAATGGTTGTACAAATTCTGACAACTCATTACTAAGCAATTTAAGACTTCCCGTAACTCCTCCGCCGCCATATTGGTGAGTTACTTGAAATAAATTGGCCATTGCTAGATTTGTAAAAGGTGTGTTTGTAATAGTCAGAAATAGAAATATCCTTAGAAGAACTACAGTTTAATACAGTTACTATTGCTCTGATCTCGTATATACCATATTTAAAATCTTTTGGACATATTTCGGTTTTTTCTAATCGTTTTTAATACTATTCATTATCAGGAGTTTCTCGGAATACTGTGGAGATAATATATGTTTGATGCACGACTATTCGATCGCGAGACGTCTTACGGCCGATCCGATGGGAGCGTTAGTGTTCAGCTCTGCTCATCTTGCTATTGGAGAAATATTTGAGGTAAAGATGTTATTAAATTGGAAAATTATAGAAAAAGTGGTATGGACATGTAATGAGGAGGGATGAAAATGGAGACCAAAAGTGTGTTAGATATAATCGTGGATATTAGAGGGAGGCGTTATAAGAGACGGATGGTGTTCGGGAAATATTTTCCACCGAGGGTAATCGGGGCTTGCTGCACCTGAGGCGGTGCGGGTAGGTGACTAATTAATGTCACACGATAAGAAGATCGGTCGGTCGCGCAACACGGTGCACGGGCCTCTGAGTGAATTGCAATAAATAATAATTCGGTGTTTGTGTGTATAAACTATATTAAAGAACAATTAAAGTTATGATTCCACGAATATATGTGTTATTATATGTGAATATATACGGTTAAGTTTTTTGTGGTAATTGTGGTAATACTCCGGTCGGAGCAGCGTGGACTCCATAACTTAAGATGAAGCCTCTAAGTCAAAGGTCAGTTTCCTTGATTATTCGGGGTTGAGAAATTGCCGGAACCTATGCTCACAAACTGCAGCTATCGAAGGCACGCAATAGGCGCGAACAGTTTGATTGTGTGAAGTGTGACATTCATGTAAAATAAGTAGCGCCGAAGGTAATCAATGATAGAAGAGAATGGAAGAAAGGAACATGTTGTTCCGACCCCTGTTACAGTGGAATAAGAGCAGGAGAGTGATGATGATGTCCAAAAATTGGAAATTTTAACAGTAATTTTGAAAAGTACACTTAACGTCTCATGAGTTATAGTTATGTATAGTTGTTTTTTTTAAATTTATGCTTTAATATCCTAGGTTTACCATTGCTTAACATAGTTTATCAGGGCCGATTTGGGAAACGTGTAACGCTTCACAGTAAATGAAAACATCTCAAACCTAAAATTCCGCAGGAATATCTTCTATGATGTAAAAATTGTCTAAAAGTACGAATTCATTTAAAGATGGCGGAATACTGACATTTGACCTCTTTAAGACTTTGAACCCATCCATTATATAAAAACTTTTTTGAACCAGATAAAAATCGTGGAATGCAAATACGGTTTCGCCGGCAGCTTTCGTATGGGCGTTACCGATATCAACATTTTAAATGTATACGTGAATCGCAGCCTACCGCCCTCCGTCGCCTGTTTGCCACACTTTACTGCTTACGTTGATGGTGAGTGATACATTAATGTTAAATACGCCTGGTATGGTGATCAATAATACAAGGCAGGTTAATAGTGATGACATATATTAGTAACCCGATTGTTTTGGGTCTCATAATGTATAATATGTAGGTCATAATAATGCTGGGTAAGTGGGCGATATTAAAGCGCAATATTTGTATATTAAAAATTCTCACGGGCGTAGTTCAAAGATTGTAATAGTAAGAACATAGAGGTATGAAATATAACCCTGAAAAACAGGGGGTTATAACACAGTGATGTGTCGACAATATGCAATCTCGGTAGGCCTTCATGACCTAGGAGATAGATCCTTCTTTCGAGAGATTCTTTGTTTCTTGTACGGGAAATTTCGTCTTTATTGCTCCAGCGGATTAGACATTCAAACGTAACAGACGTATATATAAAGTATATCTATAGATTTATTTACCGCATTTAATATAATTTTTACTTTGTACCGAGGAATAAAGCGTATATAACAAGCAATAAGCAATATGTAGCAATACACAATACAATTTTTCGTAAACGATAGATATACCTATGTCGAATACAGGTAATTATATACGCTACTCCAAGCCTGGTACCCGGAAACAAGATTTAAGGGTAGTTGTGCCTTCGTTTGAATGGTTGCGGCCTGGTGATCGGGTGGGTCTCAAGAAAACTGTTGACAACCGTGTACTGATCTACTACAACTGCGAGCAGCTGGACATAGCATTTGAAAAGGTTCCCGATGTGAGTATTTTTGTGTTTAAAGATGCGAATGTATAACAATTTACTAATAAAGCCGTGATGGATTAGAGATTGCTCGCGATCATTACCCTGAATTTGTTAAAACTCTTAACAGGAAGCTCTTCAGTTTCGTTTAAAAATATGTTTGACCCTGGGATTAGATGTAGAAACGCATCATTATAACAGCGTAGTTAAAATTCATAATCAATTACTTTACGTTACAACAAAGACGTAGGTGTCAAGAAATCTACCTGCAATCCTTAGGCATAGCCATCCCCATCAATCGCGTAAGCAGTCGTATCGAGGCGTCGTATGACTACTGATTTACTTATTTGGATAATAGTTACCTACCTTATCGAATAAGTACATGAGAGAATTCACTGGAGTGAAATACTATCACGTCAAGCTATATTTTACCCAATGCAAATATTCAAAACGTTTATTGCAGAAAGATTTTTTTTAATGCTTGTAAAATAGTTTAGTAAATATATATTATTAAGTGTTTTATGTTACTTATTATTGTGTATGGCCATTAAATATCAAAAAGTAAAAAAAAATGAATGTTAAAAAATATTTGAATTACTTTACGATTACAGTTAAGGTTTGCTAACATATTGTATAAGGAGAATTGTTACTAACACCTATGGATCATTGGTTTGCAGAAAGTATACGTCGTCATGGAGATTTATGGATCTGTATACAAGATACAAGCTGTCGTAAGAGGAAATGCGGTCCCTGCCCTGCCACAAACCAGTGAGTGGTTTTTTGGTATAACCATATAACCGTAGTGTGCGCCCGTTTTAATTAACAAAATCTATTCCACAGTTCCCAACGATACAGGTCACAAGATCCAAGAGATAATTTGTGAAGTACCAGTCCCGAACATTGAAGAAAAGGATCCGAATACTGCAATGATCGACATGGTTCCTGTCGTTGAACCTCGTCGGAGAAAAGCTGCTCTGCCCTACACGTTCCACTACATACACGGAGGAAACATCAAGCTGTGTAGTTCAGGTACGTTAGTGTTACTATTTTTGTCTTACTCGATATTACACAGCAGGATATGAAAACTGATTCGGTCTATACATGTTTTATAACTCGTGAGAATAAGATTGAGGGTAGTGATGTCGCGAATTTGAATTCGAATAGGCAAAATTTTGTGACTGACTGGTTGACTATTTGGTGGCTATGATGACGAAAGTATGGCGTCGACTCTCTTCAGAGGAACTTCCCTCTGCCAACTCTGGCGTAAAAATCGGTCAATCAAGGGTTTTGCGAAGAAATTTCTGAAGACACAGAGGGCCAAAATCGTTTAAAAGTGCGTTTTGACATGTTTGAAAACATTGTATTTGATTCATGGAATATTTGATTCAAAATATATTGACGTTTTCAAAACTTACAGACACAGTGGCGATGCGCACATCAGGATATCAAGATGCCATCGCGATTGTTAGTCAACCTCTTCGCAGAGGACACCGGTTCAGGGTGCGTATTAAACTCTTATGGCCTTATTCATAAAAAAAATCTTGTTTTGACGCTCAATGCAGTGCAAATAAAAAGTGTAACGCTTTTATAGATCACTAGTATATCGAGCCTGCTTTGCCGAACTTAATTTGAAGATATTAGTAGTAAAAACAAAACTGACATTGATAGTTTAAAAATTGCTCCGATCTCCACCAACCTTTACAGGATTATCTGGGTCAATCTACAGATTGAGTGAAAATTTCACTAAACGGGTCCAGTCGTTTTGGGTTCTATGAAGAAGTAAACTACTCAAAACAAAATAGGGCTCACCACTTTTATGCATTAATTTTAAAATACAATTATTCACTTTTCTTAATTAGATGTAGGTATTCAAAAATTTTGAGCCTAACCAATGACATCTGTTTATTTTTTAAATTTAAACACAAAGAACAGTTTTTAACGATATTTTGGTAAAATAATGAGATTAATGAAGTTTAAAATTTTACCATTGTACTGGGACCATATGTTGAGAAGTCTTTAGTTTAGCCCTTGCCTTCTCCACACATGTATTTGTAGGCCGTTACTATAAAATTTGACTTTACTTTCGTCCGTAAAGAGTACGGATCTCCAGTTACCCATTGTTCACGTAAGAACCTTAACCGCGCTGCACGATGAGCTCTTAGCAGTTTGGGCCGAACAACACGCACTATAGAACTTTGGCCATCTTAGTGGAGTCGATTTTGAATAATTTATAGAATTAGGCGTTACTTTGCGGAGATCCATAATACAAAAGTAATAATAAAATTATTTTGCTATAATCCGCGATGAAAAATCATCTTCATCGCGGATTATAGCAAAATAATTTTATTATTACTTTCGATTTTGAATAGTTTAATCGCTCACTTGTCTTCCAGTAAACTGCCGTAATTTTCTTTATAAGGCTTGGGAGGTGATTGTACGCAGTTAATCTAATATAGATGTCTTCGTGCTCCGTTGTAGCTCTTGCTCTCCCTGATTTAGATCTACTAGCAATACCTCCGGTATTGTTGTGTAAATTGTTTACTACATAAACTTCATCAGTAAAGTTTAGAATACGACTGAGAACGCGAGCGATAAAAATATGCATTTAATCACTTTGTGTTGCCTTACATTTTATTTGACTACCTAATTGAGAATAAAATTAAAGCTATTGTTAGAACGCTGGCACAGACTCATCACTATGTCAACTAAACGTTTTAAGGGCTTGAGTCATATTACGATAACCGTGCAAAGTATTTGTAAACAAATTTGTAGTTCATCGTGGGGTGGGCCCTATTTTGTTTTAAGTAGTTTACTTACTAATTGTCATAAATGAGTTTTAATGGAAAATTTTAAAAACTTTAAACCGCCTTAGTGTCCTTTATTATTGAGTTTTTTTTTATGAATATGACCATTAATTTATTATTCATTCAATATTCCCTCATAAAACCTACTGTAGTATTTTTGTTTGAAGTATGTTTAACACTAACTGGGTTTAATGAAGGACTGTTGATGTAGATTTTTAAATCAAAAGGTGATTTTGGGCGATTTCAATATATTTTTTCATAAAATCAGCCTTAAGTTACATAAATATTAGAAGTGGAAAAAGCCTCAAATTTTAAACGAATTTTCTAAAACCCTTTAGTCGATTTAAAAAAAAAATATAATACCTTAACATATTATATTTTGTAAGGCTATCGAAAGTATTTCGTGACATACTGTGGATGGAATGTCTTGAATTTTTTTGTTATTTAATCTAAACGATTGATGTATGTATTGCCGATAAAGTCTGCGATTTTGCATCTCTATAAGCGCACAAAAACTTAAATAGGATTATGTGAGCCATCAAAATAAATTAGATTTAATACCTTCTACTCTTCTTAATATCGATATTTTTGCTATCCTGAATATTTAATATTAATAAGTTCTATGACTTTTTTGCAGACGAATTCATTTCTATACTTTATTTCTCAGATATCTTTTATTTATCATCATTCATTATTTTACTAGTATTAAATTAAAATACTTAGAAAGGATTTCCAAAATATATCAAAACAATTCCTAAACACTTTTCGTCAGAACAGAATGCTGCCAAAATGAATTCCTCTTCTATTTTTAAATCTCCTTTTAAGTTGAGATTACAATATTGAGACTAATGCCAATATTTATACTTCCTAATACACTAAACTTAATCCAATAATTATTATCTTATTATGCAAATGTTAAAATTGCTAGCACTAATCAGTATTATGTATTTATATTCACTATTCATATTGACAATTATACAGAAAGCGATTTATGACTGATGTTGTATGAATGATGCAGACTATTACCGTATACATGTTATTATGTCTTATAATTTTTTATTTTAAAATATTAAACTTTTTTGTGTAGCAATCACTCTGCTCTGCGATGTTTTTACTTAAATATTAGGTAAATATTTCTACGATTATCGACTAAAAAATTTGGGCGATTACACTGGTCAGTTGAAAAACATTAATTAATTTAATTTATTGACACCCACTTTATAGGTCAATTAGACGCTTAAAAACAATAGTGAACCGAAGTTGGTTCGACGTTAATTTCATTTTACAGTGGCGGTGCAAAAAGTACTCAAGCGGTGAAATAAACGATCTCCTCATCATCTATATGATCCCTGAATGTTCGTGTGCCCTGGTGAAGAATTTTTTAAAATCTGTATCCCATCTGAGTCTGTCGCATTCCCACACTTGCTACACCATACACAAATTGGCGTAAGTTTGCGTCAAACTAGAAAGTTTACAAATTAGCGACATTTTCTTTAAATTCGACACATTCCTTAATATAAACGCCAATTACACATTATTTTTTCTTTTAATCGTTGTAGCCAGTTAAATATATTACAGCGGTGTACGCTATTTATTGAGAATTATATCTTTATACAGGGTGGACCTGAATACCGGTAACATTTGAAATAACTATAAAAAATACAAAAGGTACAAAACAATAAAAAAAAAATTCTGAAGTAAGTTTACTAAGGGGATATTATTTTTTGAATATAACATTATCCAAATGAGATCCTCTATTTGTTTGGCACTGCTCCAATCGAGATTTGAAATTGTCAAGTACTATCTGGTTGGTGCTTACTGAAATGTACTGGATTTCTTCCCGTATATTTCTTTTTAAAGCTTCAGTGGAGTCAGGATTATTCTCAAAAACTTTACTTTTGAGGTATCCCCAAAGGAAAAAATCCATTGGTGATAAATCCGGGCTTCGAGCAGGCCAGTTTATGTCACCTCTTTTTGATATGACTTTTTGTCCAAAAATTTCTCTAACTGCTGTCATAAAGTTGTTAGAGGTGCGGCTTCTGGCCCCATCCTGTTGAAACCATGTTAAATGGTTAAAGCCTGAAAATTGTTGTAATGCTGGCGCTAAATAGTTTTTAATCATTTCAACGTATCGTTCAGTATTAACTGTAACAAGACGGACTCTGTTATCTTCAAAAAAAAAAAGGTCCGATGATTCCACGCGTGCAAAATCCTGCCCAAACAGTCACTTTTGGTGCGTGTAATAAAGTTTGGTGCTTCATTTGGGGTTTTAGTCACTCCAATATGTACAGTTCTGTTGATTAACATGACCATTGAGGTATAAATGAGCTTCATCGAGAAAATTATGTTATTGAAGCTGTTAAACTTCTTGAGCATCTCATTAGCAAAATGAAGTCTTTTTAACAAGGTCGTCAGGTCTCAACTCCTGCACACTAAATTCCCCGGAGTCCCGCTAGCCATTGGTGCTTCCCACACCCCGCTCTGCCGTCCCTTATTACAGTTATGTGTCATACAAAGTCTACCAGAGTTATGGTCCACCCTGTATTAAAATAAACATATCAATTTTCTGTATAAAATTTATATTTCGGCAAATAAAAATTATGATAAACATTATTGTCTTTTTCATGACACCTATTTAAGGCCTAAAGAAGCTATAAATTGACTAAGCACACTATGATAATTCTTATGTTCGTTATTAATTTTAACTTATTCATATAATATGCCCACACATAAGAGCTACTCTTTTTGACATTAGATGCTGCCCAAACACGTGTAGTGTTCGAAACATGTGACTCAGCCGTTTGCCTGCTCATTCATTTTCTATCTGCCATTTATTTTATTGCTTATTTCAACGTTACATATTTCTTATATGTATACTCGTATCGTGTATTTACTGACCAGTTTATGCTGCCTACTTATATGTGAACTTTTTCCATATTTTTACTGATCTTAAGTACAACATATAACTGTTGCTTTAAACTCATGCTAATATTCAAGAAAAGCAAGCTAATAATATCTTTGCTTTTGTTGTGTCTGTTCTGTGAATGTTGTCTATGAATGTTATTTTTTCTGCTTATTTACGTGTAACATGTACGTATGATTATTGACTATAATTGTTAGGGTTGGCGATCCATCGTAATTTATTTTTCTAACTGTTAAGTAAATCCAAAAATTATTATATTTCTTTTTCCTTTTTTGTTTTTATGGTTACGGCGAACACCACAAGTGTTCGCCGTCTTTTGTTTAGTCAATGTTATCGCCAAAATTGCCTTTTACCGCTTTTACAATTGATCTGTGTTTATTTACTTGTTTTAGACTCAAATTGACCAATAATAGTTAAATATTTATTTAAAATAACGAATAGGTAACAAAGAAATAAATTACTAGTAATAAAATCAGTTCCTAAAAGAAAGTTCTATTTATGTGTGATATGTTAAAACGCAATGTCTTAATAATGCACTTCGTTTTCTTAATAATTTAATTATATTATTTCCTTTTACATTAATTATATATAAAAAAAAAAATTTTACTATTATAGTATTATTTAGTATAATATTGTTATTATAATATTGTCAGGATCCAAAGTAGGATTTATAAAAAGAGAACAAAATTAATAAATTTGTAACTAAACAAACAAAATGGCTGACGTGAACAGATTAACTAACAGAGCTTTCGCACGCAAGAAAGAAAGCAGACCTCTGTTCTTGACCTGACCACTTTTATACTCTAGATGAGAGGCAATAATGAAATGTTGCCAGCAACAATAAATTAAAACACTGATTGAAAATTTTCCTGTCTACAATATAAAATCTTACTACCAAAATTTATCTGATTAAATATGGAAGTAATATTCTATTCATTATTTTCGAATCGATAATATTTGTTGATTGATTGTAGTTTTTATACTTAATTTATTTCTTTGAATGATATATGTTAGTAATCATATATATTCTCGAAATTTGTAAATATGTACAGACCAGACATATTATCGATTATCAAGGCTTCTTACTGCTTTTGCCGAATTTTACTTCCATTCTTATAATATATTAGTGCAATAGTTAATTCTCTTCAGTCTATAAAGTACTCTATATTCCTGTAACGGTAGCTATAATATACGAAATATTTTCTGCGGCTACGGCTATTTGATATTTTTTTAATATAAACCTGCTTTCTTTTTATGGTCTATGACCTTCTCTTTTAAACATTATTTGCCTCATTACGCCTACAAGCTATGCTTTGGTTGTTGTATTTCCCACGGTTAGGGTTTTAAATTAGCTCCAATAGATAATAAAGATCATTTCGTGAATACCTATAACGTATAACTCATGGTCACTGTTGCTTAATGGTACGTTTTTTCGGGAACTTAAAAATAACTGGTCAGTACTAAAAATAGATGTTTGAACATGTAAACTGCTTGACTTTCTTACATGTTATCTGTTGCTACATCACATTATTTGCTCATGGCTTCATTGCAGTTTCGTTCAACGTTTAAACAACCTCAGGAATGGACAAACTAAGACCTTGAGGGTCTTAGTTTGTGCTGTCTTGACTTACTACCAACTTTCGTCGTTATCTTTTCTCGAGGATGTATTGAACTCATTTTTATTTTCCGTTGCTTCTCTTCATTATTATTTTACGTTTTTCACAATAATCACACATAATTATTTTATTATTAATACGCGAAAAAATATTTAATCTTATCTGTGTTCCTGGAAGTAAAAGGTACCCTTTTATTGGTCAATTCGTGTGTATTATAAATGTCATCTATACATTTTAATGAAATATATATTAAAATTTGTCATAATTCCATATAAAATGCCCTTTTTAAAAATTATTTCGCATACCTTTGGAATGTGCAGAAGCATTGCGAATGTATTAATTATCTATGAATCCTTAAGGGCCACGTGCTGCCATTAAAGAAAAATGTATTGTCTTTTTAATGTAATGTCTTTTTTATGCCAATAAGCAAACTTAAAGTATAAATATATAATATAATGAACAAAAAATTATGAATTTTAATTAAATTTGGTTCTATAATGAATTCTGTCGACTCGTTTCTTTTCGTTATTATAAATGTTTGTATTATTGTTTGTATATGAATGTGTGTCATATCAGGAATATCAACTTTTTGGTAAAAAGTCTCAATCAAACTTTTGTGGCGGATTAGATAAAAGTTCACGACTTTCCAGATCCGCTCTGGAGCCTAGTTGTCGAGATGAACTCTGCACAAAAGCATGACTATTCTTTATCTAACCGAACCAGAAAAAAGCAAATAGAGATGCGGTGAATTTGTACCACTGCCAAAGCGGGGCATTTTCCGAATTTAAGTCTGACCCAAATTCATGGAATCCTCCGCTTCGCTCCAGGCGAATTTCCACAGGTACCTCATAAAGCTGTTGCAAAACAGAGATCCTATGACATTCGGTAGAAGAGGTTTGGTAGAGTGGGTAGAAGAGATTTTCCGACGAGCCAGCTATAAAATTCACTTAGTGGGTTTCGTTGAGCAGAACTAGCCGACAGATCCATTAAAAGAAGAATTCATTATTAGCTTTTCGCTCTCTTTCTGCTATCATTCGGTTTTCCCTAGCTAACTAGTGGTCTGATGGTACGTCTGGGCCAGCAGTTTTTCTTATGACACACTCTCTTTACGCAAGTCAACCCGAGATGTGGGGTGTGGCCGCCTATTTTATTAGTCCATAAACAGTTCACTCCAGCGTATAGACCGCTTATGTTTTGTCCTAAGGAGTCCTTTCAAGAAGGAGCACACTATAGTTCCAGCGGTCTTCTACAATTTGTAAAAAGATGCTGGAATGTATCACGCACCCTTTTTTGTCATTAGAGACCTTTGCAGTTGCGTTCCTCGCACTGGTCTGTTTATAAAATCGGAAGAGGTAGCTATTTCTGTAGTTGCCGTACGGTTTTGCTAATAATTTAAAGGGCTTAGGACTCTTAAAGGAGTGCCACTACCATATGGTAATTAAAATGTCTGATGGGTAACGTTTTAGCAGTTATTAGCTAGTTATAGAATCCATAGTCACGTGTGGAGTGTGCAGGCGCTAGCATTGCTGCACAAGAACCATAGTCATATGTATTAGCATTTGACAGGACGCTTGCAACAAATATCTTCTCCTTTTAGGATCGCCCCGATGCCTTAGCGTTAATGGTCTTAAAAATTAATGATGTAGCTTGGTACAGTACCCATGCTGGTTTTCGTTAACAAGACTATGGACTGCCTCTATGAAAGCCGTTTCGCATAGGTTTTACACGACCGAGCACATTAACAACAATTTACTACTTAATACTTTTTTGGTTGATGCATTGAGTGAATTTCACAAGCGAGAGCTGTATAGATAAAACACTATACGATGAGTCTCAAAATTCAACGGACGGTAGACATGCTCAATAGCCATTCGAGAAAAATTAGTTTTTTTAACCACGGGTATTAATATGGGCATGACATCTTCTTAAAACCTCTTCAAATCTTTCTGCATATCGTCTACTATTGATGTGATCCGCATCCTAAGCGACATTTGGCGAAGATCGTCCAATATCACAATGGATTTTGAGTAGATCCTGTCTTTGAGACTACCCCAATAGTGAAAGTCCAGAGGGCCTAGATTAGGTGAACAAATTGACGATGAGATAGGTCCAAGTCTCTCCATCCGCCCTGAATAGCTTTCATTAAGTATTCTCGCGTATGAGGGGCATAATAAGGCGGACAACTGTCGATTATCCATCTATGTCTTGCATCCCGTTTCATCCGATCATAAAACATGTAATATGTGATATGATCTACAAAAATGCAAAATGCGACCCTTAACATATATTACAATCATAGTTCTGCGGTAATGATGTCTGCGCTCGCTTGTGATATGGGCGATTCCTGTGACGTTATATAATTCGATGATCAGAATTATCGGGATTCACATAGATTCTTCTAGCTGAGGTATTGAGATAGTTGAATCGTTGTCAATTTCATACGAAACTTTTTCATCACGTTCTAATTTTGCGTCTTCCTGAGTGTATATTCTTTAGTTGGTTATGAACAAATACCTATAATCCAGCTGTCTTCGAATATTTGGTGGCCTTTCTCCATATAATCTGCTAGTAGTGTTAGGATTGCCCCCGCATTTCCCATTATTGAGGGGCATATAAGCTATTAAAAAATACTGAAACAGTATTTTTTTTATTTTAAGAAATAAAATTTCATTCAAATTTTTACGCAAATTAGAATGAAATTTTATCTATAGATTTTGGGGCGTTCTTGTAAATTATGGATAGCTGTACTACTTAGATTGCCTTAACAAAATTACAGTAAGATCTATTTGGTATCACAAGGTCTATATGGTATGATTATAGGGTTACGCACATCGAACACCCAACCCTATTCTATTTAGGGGGGGGGGGGCTCATATACTATGGCTGGAGCCCACCGTTGGTAGCGGGTTAGGCGCTACCAACCGCCTGCCACCTTTTATGTTTTATCTTAAATAAAACGTAAAAGGTGGAAAGGTGCCATTCCTTAGGCTATTCTTCGGAAGGCCTAAGGTAGGCGGGCTACATTTGGTGTTCTGATGGCAATTCTCTCCCTTTATCTGTTCAAATCAAAAAATCTCTATCCGGGAACCAAAACGAACAAAAAATCTTTCTTTCTTTCTATACATTCCAGTATCGCTTGAATCCACCATGTCCATCAGATCTTAGGAAAAATGTAGCTGCCTTACGCCAATTTAGCGTTGCGACGCTGTTGGCAATAAAGAAGTCGCTTGGATCCTGCTTCTGATTTTGTTATTTTCATAACGGTTATATCATCTTTATTTTTGAAATTAAAAAAGACCCTTGCTTATTGGTGTAATTTTAAATTGCTTTGCGAAAGTTTTATTAGTCTGTACTGAATAATTTATAGAATTAGGCGTTACTTTGCGGAGATCCATAATACAAAAGTAATAATAAAATCAAAACCAAAATCGCAAAGCTTTGCGAATCCTGCATGTATCAGGTATAAAAACGGATTGTCCACTTAGCATTATATATACTACTACATTTAGCATAATATATATTTTCTATTTTACTTCATCGCGGATTAAAGCATAATAATTTTATTATTACTTTTGTAGTCTGTACTTGCTAAATGTATGCGAATGTAGAATAAATTAATATTAAATATGCACCTTGCGAACGTAAATAAAAATAAATGATGCATTGCGAAAGCACAGATCTTTAATGTTATTACTTTTATAGTAACTTTTTATGTCTTCGAATTGTGTGTAATTGTTATCTCATCTCATAGTAAATGGAGAGATCATAAAAACTTTGTACTGTAAAAAGAGCACAAACAAAAAAAGTCTAACTCTTTATGGTTTCCTTATACTACGGTACCAAAAAATAGTACACTCAACCAATCCGTGGCACGGATTTTCTAATAGCGGTTACTACGAGTAGCTAATCTATTTGCTAAAGCTAGTCTACGTGGCAAAACTATTCTTATAAGTGCATTGCGAAAGTACGTATCTTACTGCATTGCGAATGTATAATTGCGTTGCGAATTTTTATTGGCCAATGCGAAAGATTATTTCATATATAAATAAATTGCTGCACGAATTTGTATGACTGAAAATTAATATTATTGCATCATTCTGCAAAAAAAAAAACTACTGATGTTCTTTGTGCTAGGGTTTTGTGTAGCTTTTCAGGAAATATGGCTTATAAGTATATTATTCGATGGTAAGTAGAACTGTTAAATATATATTTTTATTTTAAGATAATATAGACAAAGCTTTAAAATACTGAATTATGTATTTTAAACGCAGTTTACAGTATTTTAAAATAACACATTTTACAATTATTTTAAAGCTTTGCTTTGTTACTACGGCCTTATTCAATAAAACCTTAACTTTGGATTATTTAATCTAAGGAATTCGGATTCAGAATGCTCATAAACTGATTAAATTCAGAAACGCTTTATTAAGGTTTGATAATTATATATAGGACCATTGATAATAAACTATATATGATGTATCGTCATGAAACATCCCATAGAAGAATCGCTTAAAATATTCTTCTAAGACTACTGAAGACCTAAAGTTCTAGACTTTTTGTAAGTTAAAATAAGCTACCTTTTTTTTAAATTAATATGTGTATTTATAATAAAACCCGCATTTATTGAATAAGGTCTTATATTCATTTTTGTTTGTCAAAATAATGCGTACTTTAATTTATTTTAAGATCATATGAAATATTTAAGTTCATTAATGTAAAACTTAGACCATAATTTAGTTATAGATTGATTTGAGAAAATATTGTCAATGCAATAAGCGAAATTATGTGTCGTTTGCGTAGATATTTAAGAAATATTATTATGTTTAAGTTTTGATACATTATTATGTTTAAGTTTGCAAAATTTTGTATGTAAGTGTGAAATGCTTAAGTTAGATTTAAATTGTTATTTACACAATTTTAACAAATTCTAATTTTCTATAAGAGTACATTGCGAACTACTGTGCTTGCGTTGTGAGTGTATTAATTTACTCCTAAGTTTAAAAATAGTTCAAGTAAAAATATTGAATTTTGTATTAAGGAAAACCAATTTTGCGAACTTGCTATGTGATAGTGTTTATTTATGAAAAGACTATTAAATTTATTTTTAAAAGTGTTAAAGTGATGTGTAGTGTCTGTGTTGAAATGAACATTAAGCACTCTTTGAAGCGAACGATGACCAGTGTCGCCTAGCGATCTAGTTTATATATAGTGTACGCCCGCTGCAGAACAATATTGTATATAAGTGTAGAAGTAGAGGCAAACTTGTTTTCATTGACTGTTGTCTAAAGACGCGTATACACATTTTACAGTTCCGAGTGGACAAATTAGACGACAGTTGGGAAGGAAGTCTCTCGATCGGCGGGGTCCCATGTCTGCCAATGGATTGTGTACCCGAATGTGCTATGCGACTTGATCCGCCGGCTTGGATACTGTCGAGTGATTTGCAGTACAATGGAAATAATGTAAGTCATTTATAGTTTTAAGTTAGGTGTATTATTTTATTGTTTTTGATTTTACCGTGTGCATAAATCTATTTAAAACTATTTTGAGTTGAGTCTACAGATAAATCAGAACATAAAATAGACCATATTTGTGTTATGTTTTATTTTTGACCATTTCCAAATGACATTATTGAGATGTTTCCACTATTCCATTTATGTTTTTACTATTATAAAAAACATTCAGATAAATTTTTGAAACTGATATTTCCTTCACATATAATTACAGTTTAATATAAATTGTCTAAATGATAATACATTATAAAATTTTGAAGTAAAAAAATTAAATAATCAGTGATCTTTCAAATACTATATATTAAAACTATTATATTTATTTAATTAAATTACTTCTGCAGTCACTGAATTGTTTACTAGCATACGAAGTGTATACTGGTAAACAATTTGGTGCACATTTTTTTGCCATTATTATTCTTGATTATCATACGTTTGTATAATTTTCAGGTACTTACCAGCATTGCGACGGAATTAGAAGAGGTGTCTGCGCAGTCCGTGTTGACTTTACACTTTCGTTTCAATAGTGAATTAGTCGTGGATATCGATGGTACTGTTCTAGAGGTCATTGGTTCAGTGCCACGAACATACAGCCATGTTTACCCTTTAGTAGATCTTTACGGAAGAGTTTGTCAAGTAAGTTCGTTGTGTACACAATATATTGTCAATCTATAGAAACTGTATACTAAATAAAACGTAATCTTCTTTAGGTCTCAGTTTTACTTCATCCATACACTGTGGTGACTGGAACATCGCTCGATTTGCCAGTAATCACTGAAAATTATCGAGAAGAAGACTCTTCGACTGATTTGAATTTTGAGGACCAATTTGAAGATGAGCCCTTTATAGAACGAGTTGATACTCGAGGAGAGCGCAAAACAAAAGCGTACAGTCACGATAATCTGATTGAGACTTTCGAACCTTTCATTGCTCAACCAGGTCCGAGTTCTGAGTCTGTACCGGTCCGTGAAAACGAAACGAGAAATAAGACTGTTAAAACGCATATACCGACTCATACCATGCACCACAGTTTGATACTCACACCGCCCGATGATAACAGAGACGCATCTTTCCAGATGGTTCCGCGCAGTCATTCTAGCCACGACTTTTGTCGTATGTCAGAGTCACTACCGATCAGGGACACGTTTCGGCACACTTTTAGCCCTGCGTGTATGGATGATGAAATGGAAATGTATCGACAAATTTGTGATACTAATATTCGGCATAACGACCGGTATCCCGAAGCTAATGACGTGGACACCTTAGACAATGAGATAATGGATGCTTTAACCTTCGAAACCGGGAATTTGCCAGATTTGACTGAAGAACAATCGTCCTCTTTAGATGAGTCAACACGTCGAGATGATTTATCTTCGGAGCCATTAGCTGAAGAGAATTTAAATTACCTAAACAGGATATTATGTTTAGATCAGGACGGAATTCAGGGTCAGAGTTTAGAAGCTGAATGGGAAGCGTCTGGTGAGGGCTGTGAACATTTACACTTAGTTTTGAAGTACTGGCACTACCTTGTGCTACCGTATCCGGAATTACGACGAGCGGTGTCTTGGGGTCAAGTTAGGTGCTATTGCAGTAATTGTCAACCAGAGGCCCAACCTCCTTTAGCAGGTAATTAAAGTTGCACTTTTTTGTTTACCGATCGTAACAACTTTTATCAATATTGTTTTAGCTGCTTAGCCGTGAATGCGTAACAGACTGACTGGCAAGCTTTAATAATATTTACTATATATGTATATAGTATTTCTATGGATATAAGTTTGGTGTAATTTTTCTTGCTTCAGGATGGGTGCGTATTGAGCGGATAGACGGCGTGGGCGCGGCTTCGCGTGGCTTCTGGCATATAACCCGATCGACATTGGGCGCGGCGCAGGCCATGAGCGGCGAAGAGGGCGTCGCAAGGCGGCCGCGCTCTTTAGGATCCGCGCCTTCCAGCGCTATATCTTTGGGTGATATGTAAGTTTTTTTTTGGATTTTTCAAATCGACACACACACAATCTTTATTCAAGTAAGCTTTTTCATGTCTTGTGGCATATTATAATACTTAGTCCAACCTAACATACAAAGTGGTACACGTCACTAATTTTAATTTACGGTACCTACACACCACAACACCCTATAAAATCAGTTAATTTTGTGAATTATTTTAGTCACAGAAAATATTTTAGGTTTAAAAAAAAAAAGAATAATTTTTTTTTAGATATCAATGTAGCCTAACACGTTATTCTAAATAATGTGATACGACCCATAACCTTGACCTAACAACTAAATATGACACGCGCGGGTAAGACAAAACAATATTGTTTTGTTATTGTTTTCTTTTGTTGCGAGCTGCTTGTGTTCAGTAAACCATCCAACCAAAGACACCTAAAATTATATTTATTTTGAAATTATTTTTCTTTTCAAAACTTAAGAAGATTGAATTATATCAAAGCTATCTTATTCGCTTATGTGATCAGTGAATTGATAATGTCATATTGTCGGTACCACTCTACATATAAATTATGATGCTTAGGTTTAGGAGGCATATAGAATTCTAATTCATGAGCGAACAAGACAAATTTTTGTAAGCGCTTCCGAAGTGTAAATATTAGTCACCCATTTAGTTAACCTATTTAGATTACTATTTAAATTATACTATCATCTTTTACAGATGGCTAGATGAAGAAGGCAAACCGCACCATACAATTCTAGCTATCGAGATCGACATCGAGTAAGAATTTATTTATTTATTTCACAATTGCTAATCCCCATTGAAATCTCAATGAAGTGCCTATGTTTAAACTCTCTTGTTTATAGCTTACTGTTCCAAAATTTTTAAGTAAAGTCATAATTTTTAGTTTTTCATTAACTATTCAAAGTAATGAATAAACTTACAGCCCATTTTATACATGATAGTTTAAGTTTACTTATTTTGAAGAAATTCATAAATTAAAATACTTTTTACAGGGGAAATGAAGCCGATAAGGATCGTCTCTTGGCTTTCTTAATCCACATGAAATTTCACACGGTGATCGTTGACGATAATCCTCTCAGCTTAGACGAATAATAATAATTATTATATATATGTATCTTAAAGTTAAAGAAAAAATTATAAAACGGTTATAAGACCTGTCATATTGTATGGATCAGAATGTTGGGCAATGAAAAAGACGGATGAAAGAAGAGTGCAAATACAATGAGAATGCTAAGGTGGATGTGTGGTATGACAAGATATAAAATATGGAATGAGTATATAAGGAGAGTCTGAAAGTCGGGCCCAATATAGAAAAGACGAGGAGTGTAAGATGGTATGGAAGTTGTTGATGGTGTGGAAGAAGTCCAGCTGGATGTGGACTTAGCGCAGCACTGTTCATTCAGTTAGACACAACACTGTGTCTAACTGACCACGTCTAGTCCCTAGAACAGCCGCGGGACAAATGAGTCATCGCACCATTTGGACGACAGATGGACAAAATTGATGCAGCTATGTTTTGTATAACTAAGTAAGTAACGGCCTGTAACTATACCACTGCTGGGAATAGGCCTCCTCTCCGTTTTTGAAGAGAAGGATTGGAGCTAAGAACTACCACGCTTCTCCAATGCTGATTGGTAGGTTTCACATACCATTGGGATTCTCTAGAGATATGCAGGTTTCCTCACGATGTTTTCCTTCACCGAAAAGCGTGTGATAAATTGCAATTATCAATTAGATTGTATTACTACCCACCAATATATTAATCAAAGATCGTACAGGACATATAATGAGCAGAAATTAATTAATGATTTAATGTGACTGAACGAGTGTTAAATATGAATGTGGATGGATATGTGGCTAGAGGGAGGCCTGAAAAGAGACGATTGGCTTATGTGAAGTATTCATGTATTCATGTAGCGCCAAAGTCGACCTATGATAGAACAGAATGGAAGAGAGTTATGTTGTGCCGATCCCACTTTGGGTGGGATAAGAAAAGAAAAATAAAATAATGAATTATTATAGTATATACCTAAGAATATATCTAATGTTTCAGTCTTAATTATATTACACGAAATATATTGCGTTTATACGAAATAATTATTTCTAGAGATAGGTCTCGTTGAACAGCGTTTAGCTTTGTATAACTTATTTCGTGATGGTTCGAGTTCAGACCAAACTCTGTACTAACATGTTCTATAAGAAGGTTGTTACATTATGGCTAAGCCAACTCGTCGTCAGTCGATTTTGTGAGTTAACTTGGTCATCTATAGCTATTTCAATTAATATTCTTAAGGTAAAGGGGTTGGTTCGTATATAGGACCATTTTAAGAGTGTTTCTAATGCCGTCATTAATTTTATTTAAAAGAAGTCAAACGAAACATTTAATTCATACCATTGTTAACTCTATCATATATTTCGGTATACATATTACCACACCTTCACAAGATCGTCCGATATATGAACAACTTCATTTAACTTTTAGTGATAGTAAAGTCTTGTATAATCATTTAAAATTATATTCATTAAATAGAATAATATTTATTGCAGAAAAATAGAAAAAAAAACTAGATCAGTAGAAAACTTTGTTATTCGTATATCATTTATGAACGTGAGTATTATATTACATAAAGCATAGGAATACAGATAATCAGTGAATCATACATTAAATATAATTTTCTTGTAGTGATTAGTTGCAGTGTACTTTCTCTACTAGCATTATAGATGAAAAACGTAAACATCACACTTTAGTAGTAAAATATTATTTTTAATCACAGACGAAAAGTAGATTTTCTGTGATGTGTGTGTGATAACAGGTCTATTGCATTAGTATTGTATATTTTGTTATATTTACAATTTTTTTTAAGTAATGCTTTGTAACTAATATAATAACTATCACAAATAACATAGAAATTACCAATTGGATACAACTATTTTCAAACTTTGAAGGTTTTTTTTGTCAATCGCAAAATTTGGTGCGATTAAGAGGTACTTACAGTTTTCGTACGGTGGTATCTATGACGCGGGCTAAACTGGGTATATTGTAGAAACCTTTAGTTGTAAATAAAACGGATTTTTCTTTTTAAAATATTGAAATCTTCTTAGACCCTAATATTTTAGTTAATTTAATTAATATTTTAGTTACGTCTGTACATAATTGTAATAATTTATTGGGAATCATGGTTCATTATATAATGATATATGATGCGCATCATATAATAGTCATAGCAATTTTTAATAGTTTGGAACACTTAGCAAAAGATTTCTAGAAAGTTAAGACTATATCAATGGTGGTCTTTAATTAAAGTTTGGCGCCGATACTATTTGATTCAGATTTGGATCAATAAAAATAAATATATATAGGACAATTTTACACAGCCGTCCAACCCCGAAATAAGACACTTCATACTTGTGTTATGGGTGACAAACAACTGGTAAATATATACATATATAATATTATATAAACAAATAAAATATATACACCCATACACGAAGAACTGACAAACTGTTTACAGAAAATGTTGGCTTTCAGTAGGAATCAAACCCGCGACTCACGGTGCCGATGGCAGCCTATACTGCTAACAGCGTCAACGGACTAGTAAGCCAATGCTAACACGATAAAAGTAATTTATATAATTAGGCGTTACTTTGCAGAGGTTAATAATACAAAAGTAATCAAAATATTTGCGATTTTGTCGTGGAATGTTAAGATCGTGGTAGTGAATGTGTGCAGTGCTTAGTTATTGTTGTGTTATTGTTGGTGGGTAGTGCATGAGCTTTTACAAATTCTGCATGTATGAGAACGGATAGCACATTTAATGATTTAGTATTAGGAATATTTTCTTTTGTCGCTGATTATAGCAACATAATATGCATACAGGTTGCCTTGCGATGTTTTCCCTCACCGAAAAGTGTGTGACAAATTGCAATTACATATTATCAATTAGACATAAGTTTAAACAGAAAAACTCATTGGTGCCTGTCTGAGTTCGAACCTTGACCCTCTCAAGAGGGTCGGTTTCACCGTTGGGCTAACACAGGTCTATTAAGGATTTCTAGAAAATTGGTACGGTAACAATACTGATCCTTAATCAAGGTTAATCGATAATATTTGATCCAGACTTGGAAACAAGAATGCTATCACAATAAAAATAGTGAATTTATACACAATACTTAAATGACTCGGTATAAACATAATTGTATGGAATCAATTATATGAAATACTTCAACATGCGAGAGGATTATATTCAATTATGTATTTGTGCGAGCGAATAAGTTTTTTATCTTTGGGTCTAAGAAGAGCGAAATATTTAAAAATGTTTTTTATGCGGTTCGATTTATTATTATGTCGAAGTAAACAAGCAATGCTTGTATATTTTGAATTTCATTCGCGTTTTATTTGTATTAAGAAGGTAATTTTATTTTATAACTCAAATATAAGAGATATGATAGATGGTTGCTAATATGCTGTACTAACCGAGATTTCAGGTATTGATTTAACTGTGATTTGATATATTGTACTAAACCACCGAAAGCGATCTGTTACAGATAGCTTTACATTACTAACCTCTTCATATTACTTATATTGCCATATTAATGTTTGTTCTGTTCAACTAAGGTAGGAAATTTAATTGTTCTCCACACATGAATTTTTGTTAGTCACTGCAGAACTGCGTATGCATTTTGTAATATTAATTTATAATTTAGACTTATTATCTAATAACTTGCACGCTATTATGTTTTTATGATCTCATATTATGTAATTTAGGTAGCAAAGTGATAGTCAGTAGTTATACATAATTTAATGAACTATTTATTTCACTAATTAAAATTGATGATTTTGTTTTCTTATGTATAAGTTATTTTATTTTATATTTAAAATGATGTCTTAAACAAAAGAGTGAACGCAATGAACTAGATATGTTTAATATTGTTCTCTTAGGTATAATGCGGCTCTTTTCTAGTAATAAATAAAAAAATGAAATTTAAATCTGATTATATAAAGTATTACATAGTTTCTTATAATAATCTTATAAGAATGTGCATATTTGTATCAAGCTCTTTAAAAGTGCGAAAAGAATATACTTGAAGGATATTTCTAGTACAGTCACTCTGTGATTAGTCGATGTTTTCATCGATGTAATTTATATAAAATAGTAGTGCCTCATTATATGCGTTTAATAGTTTAAAAAAGTATCTTCCGAACTTTCAGATATTTCCTTATATAGTTGCTTATATAGTTCCTTGTTGGCGCAATATGGGTACTGTAATGCATTTGACACATGTAAGCGTATATTAATAGATAAGTTTCAAATTTTCAGTTAATATTTAGGTAAAGAATAATTTTATATATTTCGTTAGAAGTTTTGCAGTATTGTAGGACAAAGAAGTATTGTTATGCATTCTTGTCCATTTTTCATATCGGCAAAATTTATTTTTACTGGTAAATATGGTTATTCTCGAATCTTAAACAAAATTAATTCCTTACTATGTATAAGCTGTATTATATTAGATATTTGTGAAATTTAATCTGTAATGACATTTAACTTATTTAACTTATCTTGAACCAATTTGTATTTGTCTCTTTTAAAAACAAGACTGAAACATTTATTGTAACTAACACAGTTGTAATTTTTTTAAAAGAGCAAACTATCGAGTTTCTTGCCGGTTCTTCTCGGTAGAAACAGCATTTCCGAACCGGTGGTAGATTTTTCTCTAAAGTTGTTTAAATATTCAAATGATTGGTAAAAAGCCTATTAAAATAAAGCAGAATTTAAAATATATCAATTTCGTTTCAATGATGTTTACCTCTTTTTTTGTAACACATCCCACTAAACATTATATTACAAGACATATAATAAAAATGCATTTACGTTTAATCTGTAACTTTTATTAATTACGAAGATAAGACTATTAATTTTGCCTTCTATGTAATTTAAGTCCTTTAGTCTATTTGAGTTTTCTAACGGGAACTGGTCCCTTGTAGTCTTTATTCTTGTACAAGGAAAATGATGTATCAATATCTAATATACGATGATAATATCTTAAATTGTTTTATTCAGTATTAATGAATGGAGGAGTTTTATTTTTTGGCACATTATGGACGAACAGGACAAAAATAAAAAAAAACGCAGGGCTGGCATCTCTTGAACAAGGCTGTGATCTATTATCATATTACTTTTTATTTTGGCACTAATCAATTAATCAATAAATATTGTTACGTCTTAAATACAACCGAATAGTTGTCAGTTGGTCGAATACATGGTCAATAATATAAAAAAAACATTGTTGCCGTCATAAATCATTGAGTTGTTGAGAAAGAATAAATGGGTTGACTTTTGAGAAATTTGTCTCTTATTTATTGGAGAGTATAAAGCAAAAATATCGTTGTTTATAAAATTCATTGAATATTTGTTTTTCATTTTTCATATTTTTATATTAGAGAGAGAAGTTAGCCTAAAATTTGCCATATCTTTAAAAATTTAAATTAATTATATATATATCGTATATTTTATTCAGCATGTAGAGGGCTTAGGGTAAAAATCGATCTAGATATGGTTTCATTCAAACAAATTATCGTTTTATCAATGTTTTCGGGCATTGAAAAAATACTTAAGTGTAGAATTGATTTCAAATGATATTTTGGCTGTCAAACGTAATGTTGTGATAGCCCAATGGGTAACGGGCGGACCAAAAACCCGGGATCAAGTCCCACATGTCACCGGCGCTTTCTTTCTTTTTTATATCCTTTAAAAAATGACTGAAAGCTCGGTAATCGGTAATAGATATAAAGATTTTTGCATTCATAATATGATGATGGATATTGTATATTAATCTTCTTCATATTTGTACCTGTAAATGTACGTTGTACTTCTATAACCTAATTTTATAAATATTATTCGTTCGTATTAGGTATTCGTTAATTTAGTTGAAGTTTTTTGTTGAAATAATTTATTGTGATTAAATATAAGATAGAATTAGGGTAGTTAATAAAAACCAAGCAACAGGTATTTTTTAATTGATTTTTATTGATTACTACAATAAGATAATTTCAAAAGTGATACTTATTACTAAGGAACTAAATAAAAAAATTAAATTATCACTGTTCGTTCGTAAAAGAATTGTTTTGTATGAGCAAACTTTCATAACATTTCCTTTATTTAGATACATTTAAAACAAATAAATACTGATAGGTATTAATTAAATATACTGAGGGCCTGTTTCACAAGTCACCAATAAACTGTCAGTTTCCTATTCGGAACATATCTGACTCATATCTCGGAATTTTGCGTTTCTCAAGTTTCTGATAGGCTTGTTCAGCACTTAAAGTCCCTAATAAGTTAACAGATCATGTGGCTGTTATTTTGTTTATCTACTGGATAGTAAATGCCTATTTCAAAATGGCCGCGATTTTATTTATTTTTAAGTTTTCACTTTATAAGAGTCTCCTTTTGAAGACATTTATCTGCTACTTAGTTTATTTGTCGGTTAACTAACCGACACTTTATAAGTAACTTGTGAAACAGGCCCTGAATTTATAATTTACTCTGGAAAGAGCTGTGTAACAAATTATTAGAACAAGGTAAAATAAACTTATTCGGGACGGTAACAGAGTGAAAATTTATTTCTTGATGAAAATTAATATAAATTTCTGAAAGAGACGTACTTATGGGTTCTAGAAGAGTAAATTTGAATTATTCTAAACACATAAGAATACAAATTCCACTACGCATCTACGAGATTCTGTATTATATCTAAGAAAATCGGCTTCTTTATGGCCAAAACCAAGCTCTACAAAATATTAGAATCTTAGAAAAAAATAATTTATCGTATATGAAAATAACATGTGCAGACCACGAAGTTCTTAATTATGAATACGCACAATAGTCATAGCGGTCCTTCTAAGAGAGCTAAAGCTATGCGGAATAGAATAACATGATTTGTCTTAATCATCAAGTTAAATACTAATTTTAATAACATCAATAGCATATCGGTATTCAAGAGCTAATCTCGCTAATAAGGAACCTACGAGAACAAGCTTTTTATTCTAGAATTAACAAGAACTACTGTATATATGTTTGTATTGTTGATCGAAAGAATAGCTAATAATTTAATGTTTACACGTTATTTGATCCTACCTCTACAACATCAAGATTTGATATTAAAATCAAACATCAAACAACATTGCACCTAAAGTGCCAGAACTATCAATGATTCTGGGACTAACTTCTAAATGCGGAGAATAAAGATTTAATATAATGAGCATCCAATTTGTTTCAGCGTTGGGCCGAGAGAGCGTTTCGTTGGCTCCGTTAATAAAATTACCAGACTTTGCATTTCTTGACAGGGTTCATGGGGGAACCGACGGGGCAATTGAAGTCGGCTGCGAATTCTTCCATGTTCGACATTGGACCGATGACGCGGAACCGGCCGGGTGCGTGGAATCCTGTCGTGATGCGTAGTTTGATAGCCTCATTACGGTAGACCGAGCACCATGTGTTAGCCGCGCTCAACCAGAATAACTGGAACAAATTATTGTTTGAGTTTTTGTGGTATATTTAGGATATGACTTTTACGCCGTGTGGTATCCGGTTAAATAAAATAGACCACCCTCTTTCTTACTGAGCAGTCATAAAATACGACTAAGGTAGCTTCAAAGTGGTTCCTCTTAAGGCATTAATATTTTGGGAGCGATGCGTAGCGATATATTTTTGCGTACTATAATTTTAGGTTACTATTACTATTTAGTATCTATTGAGTCCTAATAATGTCCTTATATAATCCTTTTTGTTTTACCTGTCTAGGGCTGTATTTTTCGAGTCCTGGGAGTCGAGTTTCATCTCCGTGACGTTGGGTCCATGCTTGATATGCGTAATAGGCTTCCTTTATACCGCCGTTATCAGCTATGTTTTCACCTTGCGTGTTAACACCATTAAGCTGAAAGTTTGTCAATTTTATATTTTGAATGGTGATTTGAATGGAATGGTAAATTTGGAAAATAAAATTGTATAATTTTTTTTATTTATCAAACTAATTTAATATTAGTGTCCAATTAAGGGGGTATAAATTTGTCAAGAAACATCTGATTTATAGATTACTTTTCCAAGACACTTGTGTAAAAAATATTGTCTAGGACTAAAATTTCAACTAAATAAACTATTATTATTTAACTGAAACAGTAGATAATATTTAGAAATAAGGCAAATTGATTACGATGTTCTGGACGATTTTCACCAAATAATTGTAATCGCTTTAGGAATGGGTGATTATAATGTACCTTCATGTTTACTTCTTTCACGGTGTAGTTTGAGTATTGGTCAATGATACATTTAGCTTTCTCCAAATATTTTTGCTTGGTAACTTCTTGCCACCAATCAACCAAGTTTCCATTTTTATCAAATTGACGACCCTGAAATGCAAACAATACATAAGTTAATATATAGTTACCTATGATCTTACATATAAAACTACTTTATTTGACACATACCTGGTCGTCAAAGCCGTGAGTAATTTCGTGGCCAATAACGAAGCCAATCGCACCGTAGTTCATATAAGCTGGACGTTGGGCGGAGAAAAATGCTCCTTGCAAGATACCCGCTGGGAATTCTGTTCATGAAATTATCATGCAATGTATAAGTGTGTGCGTTTAATGAAAATGTGTAACTAAAAAATTGGCTAGTATAGTCTTAACTTAGTAAGTAATATATATAACTATATGAATATATCAGAAAAAAAGTAATATTGTTTGCCTCTATTGCGTTTATGATAATGAGACATGCGAAAACGAGATTTTTAAGGTACGGAATATAAATAAAATATCTAAAAATAACGCTAAGCTTTAAGGAGGATGTACATATTTTACCAAATAGTTTTATTATAAAACGAAAAGTAATGATAAGATTCTAATAAAATTCGAAATGAAATAATAGTATCGTTCTAAGGAGTTCCATTTAGTCCGGCCTTATTCTACAATTTGGTTGCGTTTCTTCACTTACGTATGCTGTTCTCAATAGAAGAATAAAACGCGTTCACGATAGCGGGGCGGCCGTGGCTGATCCAGTCTGTCTTATTCACAGGCTCGCGAAGTTTTTTGAACAGATACTCGGTGCCAAATAAGGTAAGATTTAATACAGACTCCATCAGCTTATCCGAAGACATCACCAGCTGTACAAAATCATAAATTCTATATATTTTGTAAATTAAAGCTACTAAGTAAGCATGGTATAATATAAAAAAAAAATATGTTATAAAACTTATACCTGCGAATTCTTGCGCCAACTTAAACGTTTAAGTATCCTCAATAATGAGCCAAAAATAGACCGTAATTTGTTCCCCTATATTAACGCTTAACGTGTAAGCTTATATGTTCTAAGTTTCATTACTATCAGTCTAGTGTATGAGCCGTAAAAGTGTTACAGACAGATTATGAATAGTACTGTTATGAATAGTATCGAGAAATTGATCAGACCGACATCAGGCATCTGTTTTTGATAATCGATGTACTACAGTAAAAATAATAGATTATGTTGATTATTTTCTTAAAATTTAACTTGAATTGTTCATACCCCGTCGTAAAATTGCGTCAGTTTTTGATTATCAAGCATTTCGTTGGGATAAGCGATGTGAGAAGCCATGGAATCAGCCTTTTCTAGTGCCTGTTGACGTGTCTCCTCATCCATCCACTCCACTTCTGTTAGCGTTTTGCGAAATTGTTGCCTGGGAATATTTTTATTACGATATTAGGTGTAGAATTCTAAGAACTTTATAAATCCTAATACCTCTACTAATATTACTACCAGATTTAGAGTTTCTGAGAATCTTACACATTTTTTATATGCTTGTATTTTAATTGTTATAATAAGGGCAATGTTCGGATTGTTGTAATTCCAAAACGAACCTAAAGTAATATTTATTGGTATATTCTAATTATAATTATCGTAAATGAGAAATGAAATATGTTGTTACCATATCATCTGACACAACAATTTGGTCTAAGAGCCAGTGAACCGCAGACCAAGAGATTGTTCTTATTTGTATTGGGAGCATACGCTGACATACTGTTAGCTTATATAAAATTACGAAGGTTTACGGGATCTTATACTATTTAGCCTTTACAACAATGTAAAATAAGTTTTAAATGGAGGCGGATACAGAAAGTTAAAACTATACTATTGAGGATTACAGAAATTATAAAAATGTGTGGATTTTGCTATGCTGATTAATTTTTTATATTTCGATGAAAGCAACCGTCGAGTTTTTTGCTGTCTCTTCTCGGCAGAAGCCATTTTCCGAATCACCGGTAGAGTCGACAATTCAAATGTATTTGTTTACAAAAGTACTTGAAAAAATAATATTTTGAATTTGAATTAGAATATCGTATAATATCACCTGGTTTGTATTAAAAGTTACATTTTATTCGCACGCACCAATTACCCACCTGATGTCGTTAACCATTTCTAAAGCGTTAGCCTTAGAGTTTTCGTTGAAATATTTCCTAATGTAGAGAGCTCCCACAGCAATAGACATGCTAAAATAAATTAAAACATGTTATATATTTTATCGTTTTACAAACATGTCGTCTGTTGAAACTGCAATGTGTTAATCTGATATTCCCTGATTGTATTTATAATATATTTCCGTTGTTAAAAAATATTGAAAATCGTAATTATAAAAAGGACATATCAATAGAAAATTAATGTCATAAAACATATCAACCAAAAATAATGAACCGAAACTTAACACAAGGTTTTTTGCTTTCATACGTTGTAGTTGCAAACGGGCGATTTGATATATCGCCTTATCCGTCAAAGTCACATCTCCCATAGATAACCATAGGACATATGACTTTATTCTTTGGATAGTTTTGCTCTCTCTCTCTTTTACAAAGAGATATAATTCAATGAGAGATTACATTACAGGATAAGGTTCAAGGCCTGTTAGCTGACAGTTAACTTTTTAACAACACAGGTAATATATTTTTTCTGTAGAAGCTGGAGCACGGAACATACTGGACCAAGGTTTATTTGGTCCGTTACCTTGAAAATAACTTTTGGCAGGCAAAATTTTATTAGTGGTCATGGTAAGTGGACGTGGTACTACAACTAATATAACTATCTTAATAACAATACTACAGACTGAATAAAACAGAACTGCCCAAGATGATGAAACATGCACTATTATAGACTATTTTATATCTTTGTAGCATCATATTATATAAATTATGTTTTAATAAAAGTTTTTGGTAACAAAACAGCGGCAAACGGGACAATTCCGCCAAAGCATTCATTCCATCATGCTTGGTTAAATGTCAACGACAGTAAGTAAAAGTAGTAACACAGTAAGTATGGCTAAATATTTAATTGTCCTATATATTTATTTACATAATTGTAGTAGTACAACATAAATGTATGAAATTCGCCCTGCTCACATCAACAATTAACTTTACTATAACATTTTCTGGTTAGAAAAAAATAGCTGAACTTGAAAGATATACCAACTACCTCACACTAGCAGTATCAGTGCATTCCTTCCAACGACTCTCCCGTTCAGTCTTGCCCGAAAGAGCGGTCACATAAGCCAATTGACGTCGTCGCAAATCTTCAGTCAAGTATGATATAGACGCGCCCGCCACACGCCACATAACGTAGTTAGCTTGCACGCGCTTGGGAGTTTGATCAAGAAGTTCCTAGTAAAAAAATCAAGTTACTCATGTAAAAGATACACCGATTTTTGGGTGTGGTAGCTGGTACAAAACTAAAATAATTTATATTTTAATATAACCTACATATTTATAGTATCTGGGAAATTAATTTTATTGGTGTTCATGTTAGATAAATAGATGTTAGATACCTATAGCCAAATACACAATATACCTATAGCCAAAGGGTAAGACCGTGTGATCTTTACCAGAGGCTAGCGGTTTCAACTCCCACTTGGCAGATACTAATGGGTCTTTTATATAAATAAAATGAGCCCAGTCTGCGTTTGGTGAAGGAACACATCGTGGCGAAACATGCATGCCTAATAATTCATGATATGCGTAACCTATCAATCCGCATTAGGATAGAGTGTTGGTTATAAGCTCAAATCATTCTTTCCTAAAAGAGATAGATAACTATAAAAGAGACTTTAGCCTATACAGAAGCTTCTACTAAAGTACAAAAGTCTAAAGATTTGCCGAGGTTATCTATAATTAATATCTAAGACAGACGACGCAAATATTATATTCCTTGTATATTTCCGATTTCTAATTATACTTGTTCGTTATGTTTAAGAATACCTCTAGGTCGGACATGTATTTGGGCACGTTGACGATTGTCATCTCATCCAGTCCAACTTGAATATGCGGAGCCAGGAGACGGTTGATGTAAGTCAGCCATGGGATCCTACAAATGAAAACGCCTGTTAATAAAGAAATTTTTAAAGAGCGAACTTATTTACATTATATTATAGATCGATCATCATCAGTTGAGGCTTGCGTCTCGGAGAGTGAAACAAAACAACATGGTAAGGCTTTTCGTTTTCCGTGTATCAGCGTAAATCCGCAAAGACCGGCGACACAAACATACGTTTCATGTTACTTAACCGACTTAATACACGCCTAATGTATCCATAAATTTAGTAGCACTATTGAAATAGTGCAAACTTTTTCACAAATTCGCTTCAAGTTCTATAATTTGATATAGATATAGTGATTATAATAATATTTATGTTTATACTTACATATAATCGCTGCATAAGTAAAATAAGTACAGCTATAATGTCTTTAAAGTCACTATTAACAATGTATTTGTATAGTCACTTAAGTACCGCTGATTATTCGACCCGATAGTAATTACTAAGGTCTTCAGGGAAGTGAAGATTTTTACGAGTTTGCAACTATTTTACATACAACGATTATTATGGATTTCAAAGTCGTACCTAGGGAACTTCCGTTGCAGATCGGCTATTGACATCGGGTTGTAAAGGCTAGTCGCATTACGCCGTTTCTCTAATGGCAAGGAAATCTGAAATAATTCATTTCAATTTAATCATACATAATAAATACTGTTGAAAAAAAACTTGTTGTTGAGATATGTAAAAAATATTTTAGCCCTTTCTTAATCATCGTTTTATATCTGTTTTTTTAGTTTAGAAGTATCTATACTAAGTATTTTAAAAAAATATTTGTTCATTAATAAAGCAACAGTAATAAAAATTTATTTTATTATTACTTTTGTATTATGGATCTCCGCAAATTAACGCCTAATTCTATAAATTATCATTAATAAAGGGAAGCAAAAGAAATTTAAAAATAAAGATGTAACTTGGATATGATTATTATATAATGTACCTAAACCATAGATAAGTGTCACTAAAGATCGGCTTTGATAATTAATTGTTGAATAGACAAAGAGAGTGAGAGAGAAAGAAATACCATCTCTTTAATAACACATAATTTAAAAATCACCGTTATTTTACGTACAATATATTTTATTGGTATATCCTAGCTATATTACATTAGATCACAAAAAAATTAATCTAAGTGTAATATGAACATCTTTAACAAAAAAAATGTTCGTTATAGTAAGGCGGCCAAACATTTATTGCAATCCACATCAATTGACACTGCCATTGTCGTAATTAAACCAATCTTTTGAAACCTTGGCGCACAAGACTTTTAACAGACGATATATTAAGGCCGGGTAAATAACGGCAGAAAGAACAGGCACAAAATTCCGTTTAGTTTGCGATTAAGCGATCTTTAGTTGTTTCGCCTTACGTTAGTTTACGTAGAACGTTATTCCATAGTACTGTTATCCTCTTGTAATTGTAATTCTTAAAATTTATCTTCATTTCCAAATGAATCACACAAACAGTATTTTGTTGATGTACAAGGTTTATTATAAAAAAAATTTGAAAGTAGCATTACTAATATTCTAACCTGACATGATGACATGATGATAAGCTTCTTCGTTTTCAAATCTTACTTATATTAAAAACATACATTCATTGATAGAAATAACTCATTTGAAAAATTTGTTATCAAAATCATAATATCGCTATATGTAAATAATAAAAATTATATTATCCTTAATGGCCGACATGTTTTTTACTAGACGCAATGCATCATAGTATATCTCAGTAAACACGGCGCCAGCGTTTATTTCGTAGATTAATTGGTTCCTTACCAGAACATCAATGAGAAATAATGAAAATAACAAAAATAACAGTGACACAACAACGAACCTAATTTAGTCGCCGACAAAGACGTGGAGCACTCTAGTTTTACACAAAAGTCAAGGGAACTCATAAATTTCGCTTCTTTTGTGGGAACATTAAAAACGGCTTTTGTAACCGAGGCCCAGTTACACGTGTTAGACGGGGCACCTACTCGAAAGCGTAGTTGTTTGATAATGACCTATTATTTTTAATATGGGTCAATTGCGTAAAACATTTTTTTTAGCTGGTCGTGATTCAAGTTCTTTCTCTGTTCCTTCTATGTCCATAATAAATTAGGCAAATTTAAGGTTGGAATAAGCGCTGCACCTTCTTTGATGTCGTATAACACTTAGTATTGGTACAACCGGATGAGGAATCGCTGTTCCAAGCTTATTTAGCGTTATTTATTTGATTTATTTGACCCACCTATAACCATTTTTTTGGGTTTTACTTGCGTCTTTAATTTCAATTAAAAATAAAAAACGTTCTACTCAGTGACTGAGCCTTACTGTATGTAAGGCGCGTAATTTTGATGTGCAATAAAGAGTTATTATTATTATTATTACATATTCTATTAAAACTTACATTGGCAAGTTTTATTTCAAACTGCAAAGATTCTTTGAGTTCGATTTCAGCACGAGCCCTATCGCCACCGAGTAGGGTAGCGATGTCCACCATGTAGTCGTAATAAGCAAGCACCAGTTTGTCGCTTAATCCTCGGTTTAAATACTCACGACTGAGTCCCAAAGATGCTTGATCGAGCTGCGGACATATAATCATGTGGTATATTTTAAAAGGAAAATATTTGAAATTCGCATAGCGCCTTTAATTTGCTTTTACAATTTTATTTATTCCAAATGATAATAAAAGTCGCTGAAAATAACTGAATAATAAATAAATTAAATCTGTGTAATATTAAAAATATTTTTTACGCCAACTCTTGGCTTATGTAATAATCGCACTAGGTATATTGTATAATTATAAAACTTAATCTGCATATAAACTAATGTCATGTGAATATATTATTTTTAAATACGCATTTTAAGCGTCAATTTTATCTTAAAGTATTTAAAAAAAAGTGAATATCAAAATGTACTGATTTGATTTTTACAGTCATAACTAGCATATCCATACCACTATATACCAGTATATCTATTCAACTGATATACAAACTATATTTAAAGTTAATTTTAAACGCCAAGAAACAAAATTAAATTTCTTTATCAAACAAGTTACTCTTCAACAATCGCGAAAAGAATTAAATCACTTTCTTACAGATTCTGATAACAATGGATATTTGCATACATATTTACTATAAGTTAATTTTCTGCCTTGAAATCATTGAAGCTATAACTAAAAATATAATTTAGGTTATAGTGAGTTTTTGGATGCCCAGAAATTTAAGAATAGATAACTTAGCTATAGCATTGATTTAGTATTGTAATCTTATAGACTGCAACTTTTTTTTTATAATTAATTGATTTAAGGTTTGTAATACCGCATTATTCATTATTTTCGTCAACGTTAGGCGGGTTCCTATAATGTTAAATATTCTTTGTATTTATTTAATATGTTAAATTTTATCCAACTTGGTCGTAATGTTTAATTTCAATCTGTAAAAACTTTTAATAAAGTAGATATTTTTATCTATAGATGTTAAATAATTTTTTTCTTACGTCTATGATTCGCTTTGTAGAATTTTTCACATCGACGCTGATCGAGAAGTCCAGGAAGTAATCGACCGAGTAACCAGCTGAACGGAAACGGTAAACGGACTCGTCCCATTTAAATGTGCTTTCATCCCAGTTATTCCCTTCCAGCACAGGCCACCCGCCTAAGCGTTTAAGCATTTCTAGAAGAGGGCGAATGCCCCGAGCTTCTATAGCAGCTAGAAAAATAACGTTACATTATATAATTTATAGAATTAGGCGTTACTTTTAGATCTATAATATAAAATTAATGATAATATCATTTCGCTATAACCTACGGTAAAAGAAATATTTGTAATGCTAAATGTAGAGTCTACTCCGATTTCATACATGGTACATAGAGGATTCGTATAAATGCGTGATTTTTTTTTTAAATATTCTATTTCCAATCGACTAAACGCTCTATGAAACGCTGTTAGAAAAAACACTCGTGTACTGTATTGAATAATAATAATATTACGTGTCCTGAGATCTCATTAAAATTAATGCATAGATTAGTAGAAAATAATTTAAATATTATATTCATTTATTTACAAATGTCATATTAAGTTATAATATTAGAAACCAATTTTAGGTACTGCATGTTATGTCAACACTAGATACATTTTATTCTTAAATTATAAGGGAATTACGCAATTTTTGCAATTCAAAGTACGTTGGTAAGAGAATACGTAACTTTTATTTTTCCTTAAAATATAGAAACCTCTTGCAACACCATGGTTACGTTAACAATTTGACGTTGAACAATTAGATATTTCACCGTTTTTCTATATAAAACAACATAAACGAGATAATAGAATAAAATGATGATCACTTTTAGTTTTGCAGTGATTATACCGTTGCTTACGTCACATGTTGTGCAAATAACGGAAGTAACGTCACTGGTTCACTTTCACTGGCCTGTACGATTTACCGAGCACGTATTTGCGTTATAATATAGACCATCTAAGAGAGAAAGGATACACGGTATATTTAAAGAATATAATGTTATTATTCGACGATCGGTACGAGCGTTATTAAATTCGATTTTGGCCCATTTTAGGTGAGTATAATTATTCTGGGGCTATTCACACGATCTGTCTTATAATTTTCTTTTTTTCTTATGAAATTTAACTATAGCGCTGCTTAATATAATGTAGTCTATACACCGTAATTTTTACGGTTATTATATAAGGTTATAAGGACTGCGAAGTAAGAATAGCCTTTTTTTGGTTATTTAATATTATTATTATATTATTCTTTGGTTTCTTCATTCATCAAAGTAACAGCACCACCGGTCCAGAGTTGATGATTATCTATATTTCATAACTAAGCCGTCCAAAATAGGTTTAAACTTAAGTCGTTGAAAGGAAATATTTAAACTAAAACCAGTAAAGCACTGGATGGATATATTTACTTTAAGACCAATTCAGTGGGGAATAATAGAACCTATACAGAGTTGCTATTAGAGAGATTGTAAGTAGTGAGGGTAAGGTAAAGATAATCCTAAAAATATTAGCGACATACAATATGGCTCATTTTTAAAAAATTGTCTTTTATTATTCTGTGCAAATTCAACAATAACATTGAAATTCAGGTACAAATCAATTTTTTTTTTAAACAATCCACTTACATCTGTTCATACACGCTTGGTATAACGTTTTTGCGAGTGCGAAGGGACGGGGTTCGTTCTCTTTAATAGGTTCATCTAGAAGAGCTCGGATCTGTTCTTGCAGCTCGTCAGTGATTATTGAGAAAGTGTTCACGGATGTCTTATCATCGGGGATCCTGGTATTCTTCTCGAATGAACCGCAGGCAAATTTGTAAAAGTCATCGCAGGGATCAACTTTATCGTCCATGTTAGTCAATAGTTTTGAAGCTGTGAAAATATTAAATATTAACATCAATTTATAATAAACGTTACAATGTTTATATTTAATGATTAAGATTGATTTGGCTAAAGTTGGTAACTTGACCAAATTTGTTATTTCTTCACGACGATCGCTTACTTTTTTTTAGAAAATACAATATTCAGAATCCGTATCCCCTAACCCTTGCAGAAGCATTTTGCACACTAATCGACTAACGTCGACTAGTGGATAGTCGCCCTAATATTAGCTTGAGGCCACACCAAGTCTTAGAGCACAGTGTAGTTGAGGACTGGTGGCTTGGCCGTAAGATATAATCGATTAAAGCCAGAAAACTGGGATTTCGTATTCGCCGATGAAAAAGCTTTATGAGTAGGTGATCATTACGTGATGTGGGACCTTTTTAGGAAATTTGGGTGTAAGCTACTGAATATAATAAGGTTCAGATTTATCTTGAAATACGACCTTGAAAAACGCTTTAAGAGACGTCATAGTGTAAGAAAATCATAGTCTTTATGGAGAGACTGTGTGCATATGCGAAGAAAAATCAATCAAAAAAATTAATCTACTTCTTTACGTTTTATTCATTACTTTCAGTTTCATTTATTTAACCTTCGATTATAATGCATAAATAATTATTGATTCGATTATAAAAGGCGTGCTATTCTCACAGTAGCTAATTGTACAGTTACTTTTAAAAGTACGCAGTGTTTAGAATATTTAAACGATATAAATGATGTGTAGTGCAAGCGATATATCATATTTTATCGTAAATATCTAAAAATTAATTGCCTCGGACTTATCATATTTTATCGGATATTAAGTCCACTGATCTCTTTCTTAAAATTCGATTTAAATAACTGGACGGTATATCCCAGTCCTCATTTAGAACGTATATAGAGTTTTGCATCTTAAAATTTCTCAAATAACTTATTTAAAATACAAAACATACAACACATATTGGATTTATCTAATAGATATTAATAAATTTATCTTGAACATTATACCATGAGAATATGTAGTATTCAACGATCAATTACCATTGTCAGAGTATATGATATAAGCAGTTCTTTGTTTCCATGGGAATTTAATGTTACCTCTATCATACTAACGTTTCGCCTTTGTAATGGTATTTCCATTGTAATATTGCATTGACGGACATAATAATATTTCTTGAAGGATGCGCTGTCGGTCTAAAGTTTGTAGTATCATGAAAGGCATAATAGTCCGAGTACCATTTTACAATAAAAACCTTATTAACGATCCTAATATATTTTTTTATTATATAATAATATTATAATATTATTGACGATTTGAAGAAAATATTTATGAGAACTTTAAGATTAATTTGAAAACTATAAATAATATAATATATCACTGTCTTGACGATATTGAAAGATTATTTAATATGTTACAAACTTTTTCCTTTGTTTTAAAGTTATTAAAATAACATTAAAATAAAGGAAATGGAAGGGTTATTAATTAAAATAATTGAATTAGAATAATTGAAATGAAAAGAATTGGTAAATAGTAAAAAAATAAAATCCACTTCAATAAAAGAATATTTGTTTTTTTTTGTATTATTTGCATAATGTTAGTGGTAAAAATCAATTAAACCACGCGGTAATTATTATGGATTAACTTTTAAATCACTGACCAAACCGGTTTAACTTGGTGGATCAGATTATACATAAATCTCGGTGATTTTATATAAATAAAGGCGGTCATCTCTAAGAGCAAATATATCACATATTTATATACATAAATCATGAACGTGTCTCTGTAAGGACTACGGAGATAGTCATAGTGAGACAAGTGCTCGTGACATGCAAAATGTAAACGACGCTGATCGCCCGTTGCTATTTGCGACATGTTCGCAGGGAGTCCATGGTAGACATCAATTTTCTTATGTGCATTGTAGTCTTTGAAAGCAATAAGCTCGCCCACCGTACTCCCTCCATGCACATCTCATATAGCAACTATAACATCTCATCATTATACAAAATTGTATGAATTTAGGCGATTAGCGACTAAATTGTTGCGGTCCGATACGCGATTGCGAAGCTATATATTTTCAAGCTATAATATAGCTATATCTTCGCAATCGCGGACCCGCTGCGATACGCTTGCTTGAAGTTTTGATGCATAAGAGAGTAATTTTTCGTACATTAATTACATCTAACAAACACATTCATACAAACATGCTGAACACTTAAAATTTACATAGTTACTTTGCATATTCGTGCTTAAACAACAAAATAGTGCCTTGAGAGGTAGGTACCTAATTAATTTTTTGTCATAGTTTTGTTCAAGTGAAAAATTTACGATTGTATTAAGTCCAAGTAACGGTATGCATATTCAAAAGTTGATTTATAAAGAACGTTTCGGTAAAAAGAAAACCAATTTTTTTAATGATATATGTTAAAAATTGGATTGATGAATGAAATATCGTTGAATTTAATGTTGCAACACAATATAAATCGCCCTATCCGAAGAATGAAGTCACATTTCCTATGCTTATACATAGGATATGTGACTTTATTCTTCAGGTAGAGCGAAATAGCCTTGTGCGAAATAGCCTGTGAACATATACATCTTAATTGAACTTTAATTGCAAATATTTATTTTCCCATTGTTAACGTTTGCTGGGCTTTTCAATAAAAAAATTGGAATAACAATTTTTGTTTATTGTTAAAACATTCTTTATAGTAGATCGAACATAATCGTACCTGTGTGGATGCAGCCGGGTGAGTTGCATAAAGCGTTGGAGTCCATGTCGGTGTTTGATATAACTGCTGGCGCCAGAGGTGGGGACACTTTCAGTTCGCTAGTTTGTGGCATGTCTAGAATGCGGACATATGGGTGAATGGGTCGGACACAACTAAACAGTAGGTTATGAAAAGCATCATTAGGGATAAGGGTGTTGGAACTAATCATACGCATGCTGATACACACTTAAGCAGATCGAATTACAAAGTAATAATATACAATGTACTATACTATAACTATTATATAACACTAGTAATTTCATTTACGAGTAGCATCACAATGCGTTCTGGTGTTGTACTTGAAGCAACATTAACGCTTAGCGTTTTAAGCAGACGCTTGTAATTTAGACCGCATCAGAAGGATTTTAAAATTCTTAAACCTGTCCATTTTTACGTTAACATTAATAATTTTATTCGATTTATAAAAAACGACATCTTTGAAATTATGCTTAGATCCTATAAGAATTAAATTGTGCATTAGCTTAAAGGACATATTGGATAAAAGTTACATCGTGTAATCTTTTAATTGGAACTACGTTACTATTTATATGAAAACAAGATCCTAGTGTTTTATACAAAATGCATATATTATAGCAAAATGTTATTATTATTACGGAAATATCAAACTACTATTCATGGGTACAATTCCAAACTCATTTTTCATTACACTTTACAAGTATCACTATGAAGTGAAAAAGGAGCATAAATAATATTATAACAATATTTTTACACTGTCAGAGTGATTTGCGCCCAATTTGCGCTGTACAGGCAACATGAAGCAAGATAATAATAATATAACGATATTTTTGCTTACACTTATTCAATGATTAATAAGAACCGATTTTCACAAAAGTCAATCAATTTATTGTTTTCCAACAACTTCTCACATTCTCACATACTGTCGGCTATATTTTTTTTTTATATAATTGACCCAACTATTTGAAGGAGGTTTCTAACAAAAGCAATTGAAATAAAAAGTATTTCGTATTTGCGTTTATGTAATGTTTTTCAAATATGTCAAAATATATAGTACATATCTAGTTATTTTTGTAAGGCTATGAATTTTAATGTAAGTTACAAAATCACTATTTTTTATAACAGAATTTTATTACACTAGACTCAGGTGGTAAATACATAGAATGGACACCGAAACGTGTCACAGAACATACCATAATTTTGTGACATTAGCCTAATAATACTTAATTAAAATTGTTTAGTGTTTATACTATTTATCGTAACGTTTATTTAATTTGTAGAATTAACCCTATGTAGTCAATGATGTAAAATCGTAAAGTTCGAGAGTTTCTTTCAAGTAAAGCTTTGCTGTATTCGAAAATAGAAATAATCGATTCGATAAACCATGTAACCACATACGATTGAAATGAGAACACCGTATTGCGCTGTTGCTTTTAAACATTAATTAATGGTTAGGGCTGTAAGTAATTCTAATGAAATAAGTTGAAATTCAAATAATAGGTAGGTACTGCAAATTTTAATTGTGTTACCATAACGACGCCCGTCACCATATTTTTAGATTTCATTTTTCAATAAAATTTTAAAAATAAGGTTAAAATAGAATTATAGAAACATGTTTTAATAGTCCCTGGGTGATCGAGCCAAACTCGGTAATTTTTTTTAATTATAAAAAAATAATAAAAGCAAAAAAGGTTGATCATAACAAGGGCTTGATCCCAGGTATTATCACTTCTTCAGTCCGTCCGTTACCCACTGAACTACTACAACTTGACAAATAAAATAAAAAAAATATTTTATTGTGCACTTATTGTAAAAAATATTTTTTTTCTACCGAGAACTCCGAATTAAGTTTATAAAAACCTGTATGTCAGAGTCCCCGCCCTCTCCAAGATATAACAATAAATTGACGTGAACAGGCAAATGTTATGGACAAATTAAAATAAAGAAGGAAAACGAAAAAATGGTATGTGTGTTTGTATGTTTTGTTACACAATATTTGAAAAGTGTGAGTGGGTTTGCGTGCGTGTGTGAGTGAGTGTGTGTGTGAGTGTGCGTGTGAGTGAGTGTGCGTATGGTCGTATGTGTATATATAAATAATATATAACCAATATATATAATAAAATAGATTAAGAGAATATGTATAAAAACATCCCGCAGATAATAAATATTTACTCTTGTACAAATGAAATGAAATGAATAAACTATCATAGGTATGCATTTTATTCACCATTGTAGCATTTTTTCAGTGCCCGAGAACAAGGATAAAACATATTTTTTTAAATGAAACCTAGCTAGATCGATTCCACCCCCCCCCCCCACGACCAGGCTGATTTTCATGAAAATCGTTATAGCCGTTTCCAAATTACAACAAATATCATCATCCTCCTGCCCTTATCCCACTCTAAGTGGGGTCGGCACAACATGTTATAAGCACGCTGTTACATGATACAAATATATAGATTTTAATATTACGGCTTTAGCGACCAATTATAAATATCTTAAATTGTTTCGTTCGTTGAGAGGTCGTGGGTTCGAATCCCGGTCATTATACTACCGATAACTCTTAACACAAGCATTTAGCTTAGCTGGAAGATAACAAATAATTTGGGTTACAAATTACTAGTAACCTTATAAAAAAAAGAAAAAATGACAACAAAAATATACAAAAAATTATCTGTCATAATTTTTTTGTACCATTTATAATCTTACTAAAATCATATTTTTTGAAGAGCTGGTTGATATTGACCTCATTATACATTTTGAGCGGTGGTCATGACAACGCCGTGAAATCTTTTCCTGTTAACAAGTAAGCACTACGTATTTTTTTTGCCAATATGACACAGAACAAATAATTTTTACAAGGCACTATATAAAATAATGTAAAATATCTTGGTATGCTTGTGTATTTCTAATATTCCTGATTATTCATTTAAAGCATAAGTTCAAACACTGATTTAAATTATACATTTTATATAATTATTATAATTATATAATAATAATTATTATTATTATAATTAATAATTCGATTATAATCGATATTTCTATACGGATTAAGACTTTAAGCGTATATTTTATGTAAAAAAAATATTTATTTATATAATTACTACTTATTAATATTTTGCGGAGATTTATGCTACAAAAGTTAGTTATAATAATATTATTTTATAATCCACGACAAAAATAAAATAATAAAAATCTATGAACGCTCTATATAGCTATATAATTTTTAAATAAACGCTATGAGGGATTTACATGTAAATAAATAGGTCATTATCCTCCTGCCCTTATACCACTCTAAGTGTGGTCGGCACAACATGTTATAAACATGTCACATGATTTGGCTACGTATTTTACGACCAGCCGCCTGCCTGATGTCAACTTACCTTAGTTATATTTTACTAAACCTAAGCAAGAAAGAGGTTGGTCTATTCTACTTAACCGGATAGCACACGGCTATTATAAATAAATAGGTATAAAAAAATAGGAATCATAAACCTCTTATATAATATTTATAAAAAGTATTGAAACACAATGTCCTGAGCATACTGTTCATGTCCTGTTTCCAAGTCACCAAAGGAATACAAAAGAGAGAGGAATATTTAAATGAATCACACGATTTTAAATGCATCTGTGTCAACGCCGACAAAAAGGACGTCCGAACAAAAATTAATTTGCGAATACCTTCCTCATGATATTCGTAAACAATAGACTATTGTAAAGTACAGTGGTTTCCATTCATCAACTTTTATCGCTGTCAGTACTTACAGTACAGATATTACTAAGTATTTTGTTATGGTTATAGTATGTGTGGTTATAGTGTGGCGTACAGTGTTACTCTTGATTTAATTTTTTGAAAGCTATATTGATCGATAACGCGAGTCAATACAATTAAACGCCAACTCGCGCCAAATGCTCTTTGTAGATTTTTTTTAATTTTTATTCGATTTTTATTAAATATTTGACTGATTTGAAAAATTCTTTCAGTGTCAGATAGTCCATTTATTCAAGAAGGCTATAGGCTATACAACGTCACGATAAGATAAATAGGAGAGGAGCAGCAATAAAATATATTACGAAACGACAAAGTTTATAACTTTCCTTACTTGCGCTAAGTAATCTGTTCTCCTCTAAAGGTACAAAGTAAAAGTCCGCGACAACATATGTCTAGCTTTAAGGTGAAACCACTTTAACCATATTTAATTTGATAGTTTAGTATACATCTTATTAAAAATTACATTCGAGAAAACTCCAAAATCAAAGAAAATTTGATTTTAATTGTCATAGCAATAAATTTGAACCCCAAATATAATTGATTATAATGGTTTTTTTTGTTAAGAATGTTACACCATACATTATATATTTTGTGATTTTTTTTGGTTATTAAATAATATTGGATTGTATAACTACAACGAAAATGTCCCTATGCAATATTACCTAAATTCATGATTTTTCAAATATAGTTATCGAAGTAAATTACGCCATAATTAATTGTTTCCGTACAAAAACCATTTTTATAGCGTTCGCGTCAAGCGTGAAGTGGCCTTACGCCACCGTCACGGCATTGGAATACGATTGATGAATGACGCAAATATTTTGGTAACTATCTGCTCTGATTTAAATTAATAAAGCTCAATATTAGCTCACGTACCGTTCCCAAATGATGGGACGGTTCATGGTGATACAAATAAATCATAGTAATAAATATAGGTAAGCCTATTTTCAGTCTTAGTAGAATTCTTGCCGAATACCCGGCCTGTTTAGTTTATGTGTGTAATGAAAATCCAATAAATCATACAAAATTATTAGTGTGACAAGAATTTACAGCTCTAGATAATTTCTTTCTTTTTAATATTTATTAATAACAATGTTTAAATTATTTGAAGTATTCGGAAATATTTATTTCTTCTATTATGTTAAGGCGTAAATGAGAAACTATTTAACGGTGAAGGTTATTAAACAATATTTTATAACTAAATCACGGTAACTACTTTACGTTCAAAATTTCAATTCGGAAAAAAAATGCAAGCGAAGCTGCTGGCACAGCTAGATTAGATATATAAACACGGCTTGTGTATGCTATTAATTGTTTAAACTCGCCCGATTATCGCCAGCAGTAGAAGTTTTAACACTGCTTCGAACGAAGTTTAATTTCCACTTGCGACACACCTGAGTGCATAACCTTTGGACGGAAATTGCGAGCTTGTACACCAAGCTGTTGACAAACGACATAGTTTTAATGGAAAACACCTTCGATAATATCAGGAATATTTAGGTTTAATCTAAACTAGGCTCGAACTTAAACATGCCAGACTCTTACTCCAAACAGGAGTACTAACATGCTGGTCTCACTTGCATATACTCTAAGGTCATAAAAAGTCTTAGAGAGTTTCTCTCGTGCGGTGTTTACCTTGCCTAGGTACTGTTATCCTTATTGTAAGTGGTTTGGTAACGCACAAACTAGCTATTATTAGACAATATACGAATCTAGTTATATTCCAAGTGCTATATTTACTACATCAACTCAACTTCATCAGAACCTCACATTTGGTCAAAATATTTAGCATATTTTGGCTAAACAGAATAGACTACCCTCATTTCTTACCGAGGTGTCGTATAAGGCGACTGAGGTAAGTTGAAATCAGGCCGGACGTGAAATAATTAGCCAAAACATGTAACGACATGTTTAAAGCATGTTGTGGCGACCACACTTAGAGCGGGATAAGGGCAGGAGAATAATGACGATGCTTTTACTTCAATAAGCTCTGTAAGAAATAAAAAAATGTCAAGGGACAAAGGGGGATTATTTATGGTAACACTATTAACTTAGTTACTTAGTTAGATTGACTACCGATATAATTTGTTACTGGTTAGCAAAAGCTAACAAAAATAACGCAGCAACGTAGAAAATGAGGTAATTTTTATTCATTTATATTCTTTTATTTGAAAACTATTTTTGTTTTTAAACATTGACAAACTTATAAAAAATATTTTTATCTATTCAATTTAAAGATATTCGTAATTTTTTTAGTGGTAGCCTTAACAATTATTAAAATGTGTGCTGTTTATTGTTTCTTAATAAATACATATTTATTTAATTACTAATTTGGTTTTAAAGACACAAATATTTTTTATTACGAGCCTTTTTCTTGGCTCTTACTTACTACTGTATAAAAATTGTATAAGTTTACCAACGCCCCGTACACATATCGCATCGAACATCATTATGATTCTGGGCTACATATTACTAACTCATTAAAATGACAGATGTCATTCGCCCCACTTCTCATGGAAAGTCTAGTTTGCGAGATCGTGGTTTGAACGCGTTGCTTAGAAAATAACGCTTTTCTACAAGACCACTTACGAGACATTTCTCATGAGAATACTCGATAGTCGTAACTTTAACTTGCAATTGAATATATGAAACTATTAATGGGGAAAAATAATGGTGTTGTTGAAATATATATTAGTATTTTTCAGTAATTACTTTCATCATATATGTAGTTCGTTGCGGTGTATATATACTACGTACCAAAAAAATATTGTCATTTTAGGATACCTATATTAAATGAGAATTTCGTTTTGATTAGTTTTGTTTTAATATTGCTGAGATCAGTATATTTGACAATTATATTTCAGTGTGTTTTCCTAACTTATATTAAATATATATAGTTAAACAACTAATATTAAATATATATTACTAATATTAAATATATAGTTAATATAAAGTTAGACTTAGAGTAAGTTGAATAGGATTAATTTATTCCAAATTTGTTTCTTTTTGTGTTGCGCTATCTAAAAAAATAAAAACAATCAAAGTAATGCAATTGTAAGTAATTGATCTAACTTCAATTCTCTTATTGAATATAAATTTTGTGTCACTTGTTTTTTTTTTCTAAAAATTAATTCACAAAATGAGCAAAAACGTCTGTCGTTGTTAGGTCTGTTGTGTAGGGCAGATGGCCCGCTGTTTGTATAAGCGCTGGTTAAGTCGAGTAAGCGCTATGTTTTAGAATACGCGATCAGTTTATCGGGTTATATGGTGCAATAAGCCTTTAGGTCGAACAAAATAATGTCAGTCAAGCACAGGTTCAATTTTTTTTGGTATTACAAAGTAGGATTTCTAATTTGACGAATTCAGTTCTTAACATATTCAGAATCACCGACTTTAGGTACCATCTATAGCCATTTGTTTTCAACTTTATAGCATTTTGTATAATAAGTCTTTTCCAAAAGACTCTACAATAGAATATTTTGAAGTTTGCCGTTATTACCTTAATTTACTAATTGTTAGTTCTCTATATATTCCTAATGATTTTGAACGATAAACGTGAAAAACTCCCTATTGTCAATTGCGCTATTTCAGCTAAACCACTGACTGAGTCAAGGTTGATGAAATTTGATGATAATTGAACTTTATATAGGATGCAAATATTTAAGAGTTCTTTCCAAAACAGGATAGAATACATATTACTATCGGAGAACATTTTAACATTTTGTATCGAGCTACTCCGTTAATTGAAAAAAAAAGTAGAACTCTGTTTAAAAAATTGTACACACTAGACGCTTACGTTTATTTGCATAAAGATGTCGTAGGGTTTAAATAAAAGTATGTAGTTATAATCTTCTGATACGCGGAAAAATTACAGGCGTCAATACTAAATAGACAATATCCATTTGAATATACAATAAATTCCTTTGCTTGGAAAACAACATAATGCAGATTTTTATAATTATAGCGTTAATTGAGCCGTAGCATTACTCTGGTACATCATCATGACATTCATGACCAACTGTTTATTTAATAATACCCGAGATAACTATTGCATTCGTCTTTCCACCAACAGACAAATTCATTTTATCGGTATAGAGAAAGTGAATTTTGCTATCAAATATTGCTGTGAAATCTGTAAATTTTTTGCACATCAAAAAATTTTCAGATAACATAAACTGATATCGAAAGTCATATAACAAACAAACATATCAAGCATCACAATTCTAATTATACGAGTTTACCATCGGGATCCGCGGTGGTGCGCAAGAGGGCAGTCGCCAGGAACGCCACCAAGAAAGCTATCGCTATCACTGACACCACACCCACCACAAGAAGCAGTCTTCTTTCCATCCGCGTCCTCTGCTCCCAGAAGGACGGCCTGCGAACGAAATCGTAATTTTTTTTTTAAGAAAAGTAAAAATCAGGTGCTCATATCTTTTAAAGTAGTATAATATTACTACGTTAGTAACCGACCTACCCCGGGCTACGCAAAGGTTTTGTTTTCAAGTTTAACTGTTTTTCAACTTATTTTAAACACTACTGAGAAACAAACTATTTGTCCAAATAATTTATAGAATTAAGCGTTATTTTCGGAGATCCATAATACAAAAGTAATAAATAAATTATTGTGCTATAATCTGCGATTTAAGTAAATTGAAAATATATATTGTGTTAAATAAATTGTGGGGTTGAACTAGTTACTATGTAACTATGCTAACTTGGGTGATGCGTCACTCTTCGATTTTGTCGTGGAGTTTTATCTTCTCATGATGCTTCGGTTGCGGGGCCAAACGACTGTTGACTGAGGTTGATATAGTGAACGTGTGTATTGCTTGTGTATTGTTACAGCGATGGCAGGAGGTTTGTGCATGTGTTTTTACGAATAGTTAACTCTCTCTCTCTCTATATATATATATATATATATATATATATATATATATATATATATATATATATACTTACTACTATTATTATTTACTAAAATGTGGATTATAGCAAAATATAATATTTTATTATTACGCTGGGGCCGCGGCTTCCACTATTGAATACGTCCACCATCACCTCGCCTGTATTGGAATAATATATCCTTTGTATTTTCTAATATACTGTTGAAGCTTGTAAGCTTTGAAATTTAATTGGGCTATTCTTATTATTTTCAAACACTTACGACACAAAACTAGATGTCTTTAAAAAAATCTAACATTTTCTAGCAAGACACTAAAAGCACACTCATAAAATACATGCTGGATAGTTTCTACGTATTGCTAGCGATGATAAATAACACGCAGCGATAAAATAACTTTCATCCTATGAAGCAAAGGGAAGCAAGTTAGGCTATCGCTGTAAGGCAAAAAAGAAAATTTAAAATTTAATTTTAAATGTTGATTAATCATTCTGTCACCTTAGCTTTAACAACAAAACTACCAGATACTACTACTATACTCAGATACAGGTTGAACTATAGCTATATATAATTAAATAATGGTATAACCAAGACCTATTTTTTATTATATTATTTATATAAAAAAATTACACAAATTCCATTATATCCCCTGAGATTCATTGTAAATGTCATTACCAAACACAAATTGTGCCTGTCGCAAATTTGAACTTGGAACTTTATAAGTATCTTTTGATAACCCATTACGGCTTTTGAACCGCCGTACCGTAAGTAATTACATATGTATTTAATTAAGATTAAATAGACAAGTGCATTGTGTAATCTAGGTGCGCATTTCTAATCTGTAATCACTTATTGTTTAGTGCAAATCGTCGCGTCTGCGCCTTTTATAGGTTTTTTATTACGCTCCAGTATATTGAAGATTTTTATGGACGCATTTATCTTAGAAATTGATTTTTTTAACGACAATTGAATCATTTATTTGTAATACTTCTTATTTAAGGAATACACAGCACATGTTAAGATGAATTTAATTACGATAACGGTCCAATAATTTTAAAATATTAACAAATCGGCTTATTTTTTTTATTATTAGGGTTTGTGCTAGATCATTTCGTGATCTACAGGTCAATAAATGTATAGATCTATTTAATCTTAAATAAAATAGAACGATAGAAATAAAACTGTAATTTTGAAAACCCACGTTAGTCTCTGGAGGGTTAAAAATATGCTAGCAATTGACTAATAAGCCTATACCTTAATAAAACCTCTTTGATAACTAATTCATATACCTAAGTTATAATATAAACAAGAAGCGTGCAAAGTATAAAATAATATTAACAAGCATGGATCCATCTAAGAGGTTTTCAATCATGGTCATAATGGATTACAATCCATTATAACAGATTATGATTTATTGTATAAAAATACTTATTAGAAATTTCTTTTCATGTATAAGTAGGTAGGTGAGTAAAAAAGGAGAATCCAATAAATGTATCAGAATTAAAAAATTACAACTCTAAGTGCTTCTGTATTATTTATCACGTTGAACTCATGAGCTTTATCGAATAACAAAAATCACGCCCTTGAATGGTGATGTCGATTGGAATTATCAATTACATTATTGAATAAATTTTACCTCATAATAATAAAAAGATTTCTTTGGGGCAACCTTGAAGAATTACAATAAGTGGGTACGACCGCTTGAACGTAATGATTATAATAAATAACATTGTTGTAAAGGAAAGGGAAGAATGCAAAATGTTCACATCCTAGATAGAAAACTGAAATTCACACATATATTCATTTATTTAAGGGATTCCATCACCAAATCAATATGTTCACTGTATAAACTGACAATTCAACCCATTAAGTTGGTCATCATGGGTTTAGTGGGTCACCTTCGTCTAGAAGTATTTTGTGTCCCACAGGAAGGTTTCAATAAAGCTATTTGCAAGACTGTTTGAGGAAATTCTATGAAGTATGGAGTAAGTATATAAATTTCGTAGGAGCGTTAGACCTGAATATTTTATCAGAACGATCTATTATTGATTGAAAGTTTACATACCAATCTTTGCGACAAAACCTTTAATTTTAATCCATCCAGGGCCATAAAATGAAATTTGTAATGCCTGCACTTCACTATCGGTGATAATCGTTGATCGTGTGATCGTCTATAATTAATCAGTACGATCATTGTACAAGTGTCCAGACGATCATCCTTTTTATGAAACGAGTCATATGACCTTACGTATTATGAAACGATTTTGAACACCGCTAGGTCCTAGGCTGTAGGCGATCGTAGGCGATCAAAGACGATGATTTCCGAGTTGAGATGAATATGCACGATCCCTCTACACGATCGTGCCCACGCTTAATCGTTTGTAATCGCCGATTATGACAAGGAGTCATTTAATTCACGGCGATCATATTATGTAACCTTATTTTAATAATAAATGTTGATTAGAGAACCGTAACAAGGATCAACCACTAACGCTTTGTACTAAAAAGATCTCCGATAATAATAATAAAAAAGCAACTTAATCATTTAAACAATTTAATAACATATTCATGAACAATTATAATTTACAATAGTAAATCATATATAACACTAGTTTAATCAATTTCGCGGCACCACTATGTAAATGCACCAGTAATGAACCGTAGAAAAAGAAAATTGTGAAAAGTGTTCAATGAATGAATACAATATTCAAGTTTAGATTTGATACACCCAGTATGGCTTTTCCTATATTGTTTTCACAATAGAGACATTATTTAGTGTCATACATAGAAGTAACCAGCCGATGAAAATTTCTCGTACCTTGGTCCAGATTTTATCGACACTGCTATGTCGTAATGATCATTGAGATTATGTAGAAACTGGTAAAGTTGTGAGATATATGCCACACTTAATTCATGCGATAGGAAATATAAGAAACATTAAATTGAAACATTTTGTTAACAATTATCATATTCGCTATGTTTATTATTTTAACCGGTTACTTAACGGTGTCGCTACAAAAAAAAAAAATGAAACTGCAAATAATTTTTAAAGTAATAATAAAATTTTGTTTTAAAATTATTTTTAGTATGTCTTTTTTGTAATGTCTCATTGCTTATCGATACATTGTTCTGTACACCACTAATTTCATTATGCAACAACGCATCATTATGGTTGGACAGCATTTTTTAATCAAGACCGGTCTGACCTAAGTTCATTGTCTTCAAGGTCAACGAACTTTTTATCCGAATAAAGTAGGTTTCCGTTACTGTAAAGGTTGCTCATGCATAAAACCTACATCTTGTGATAATTTATTATAAGGTTGTACTTATACAGCAACATGTTCAACATGAAGCAGTTTTTGCAGTCAAATTGAATTGCAGTCAATTTGCATAACACAATAAACACGCATAACGTTTTTTAAATTAAGAGTGTAATATTTAATTTTTAAGGAGTATTTTAAAATAACCTATATGTAAGTATGAGTATAGTAATAAAGTACTGCGGGTGACCGCGCCTTGCTAGGTATTTGTTTTTAAGATATAAAAAAATGCAATAAAAAAAGAAAAAAGCGCCGAGTGACATGTGGGAATCAAACCTAGGTTTCCAGCAATATTAAGTCCGCGCGTACTATTAGGCTGTCGCAGCTTTGCATTTGACAGGTAAAAAGTTCCGTTACTTTGTATTCCTACTTTAAAAGTTTTATTAGTGCCCAAAAACAGGGAAAAACTAATTATTAAAAAAATAAAACCTAGCTAGATCGATTTTTCTCCCTAAAACCTCCTACATGCTGAATTTCAGAAAAATCGTTGGAGCCGTTTCCGAGGTCTCGAAGTTTTATATGTAGCAAGAATTGGATGTCCAAATAAATAAATCAATAAATAAGTATTAGAACTTTATTTAAAGTAATTTGACTATTCGTAGTGAAATTTCTTGAATACAGATATCTGTGAGGATAATAAATAATGACGCTTAACCAGTTCACTACGTATTAGAAAATTGTGTTAAATGATAAACACGCGATTTCAAGGACAAGATAAGCATGCTCAACATAAATATTTATTTCTTGTCATAAATGTATACAGGCACAGACAAATACGAATAGGGCAAGTAAAATAAATGTATATCAATTTCGTTATTTTTTCCAGAGTAATATTTATATAGAATTTACTGACGTAGATAGGCCTTTGAATAAACCTCGCAAATGTTCACCGCGGCACGATTCCCGCAGTCAAAGTAAATACTTATTATACCGTCACGATCGAGCCTATCACCGCCGATGGCCTGAACTCACGTATTATGATCACCGCCGATGGTCTGAACTCACGTATTATGGCGACTATAAACAGACAAAACTTGCGGTCAGCATTGTATATTCAACACAAGCAAATTTGTGGTTATTTGCTCATATAAGAGGCGACACGTAATTTTCTTGACCTTCTACAATCTAAGGTTTTGTAAGCCATCAAACTTAATTCATATTAATTGAACGCACCCTTATTTTAATATATTTTTATACTTAAGTTTAATATGATTTATATTTAGTCTAAATAATTTATAATTTAAATCTAAATAATTTATAATTTAAAGCATAAATTACTGTTATATTCACAGTTTCAAAAAATATTAAAAAATTAGACGGAAAAAACATCGTAGCGCGAATTTTTATGTGGACTTCAGGTTGACAAAACGTCACCTTAACATACGCCGTGTAGGATTCAACTGAATAGAATAGTACCACTCTCATTTCTTACCGAGGTGTCGTAAAAGGCGACTAAGGTAAGTCGACCCGCCGTGTGGTATTCGACCGAGTAGAATAGAACACCGTCATTTTTTACCGAGTAGACGTAAACTACGACTACAGTAAGTTGACGTCAGGCAGGCGGCCGGTCGTAAAATACGTAGCCAAATCATGTGACAACATGTTTATAACATCTTGTGCCGACCCCACTTAGAGTCGGATAGGGACAGGAAGATGATTACGAAAACATAATACGTAAATGATTTTGTAATTATCTTTGGTTCTATGTTAAGACAAGGTTACTCATTATTATGGCGATCATGTAATATTTCACCATTGTACTTTTCACTTTTGGATCAATTTCAAAAAATGTTATTGCCACCAAAAGAGACGGACGTGTATTGAATAGGAATTAGGCGTTTAGGTTTTTCCACAACTTCTTAATCGAGAATATGAATTTTATTTATAACTTTCGCATTTATAGTAAGAGTAGGATATAAAAAGATATTATCTTTTTATATCCTACTCTTACTATAAATGCGAAAGTTTGTGAGTACGGATGTATGTTTGTTACTCTTTCACGGCGAATCCGCTGAACCAATATTCTTGAAATTTGGCACAATTATTCCTTATTCACCAGGTTAACACTAAAAAGCCGTTTAACAAGCCGTGCTGTCAATTCTAGATAAAAAAGATGACATTGAAAAGCGCCATCTATTAATTATATCTATCAACTAATCGCGCGACAATAGTCCACACAAACGAAGTTGCGAGTATCAGCTACTTCTTCTATAATGCCCTTTGTATTCTTTAAGAAGGATAGCAGAAAGGAAATTGCATCTCTTGAAAATTTCTAGTGTATATGTAATCAGTTTAACTGAGACTGCGTGGTATGTCATTGTTACGCATGCCTTGAGGATGCGAGAGGACGCCGGAAGTCATCTTGCAACCTTATGAGTACAAACAAAATAAATATATTTTCCTTATTTTTGTTTTAATGCAATAAATTGTAAAAATTTGTCTAAATCAGTTTACTTTGGCTTTACCAACAAGTTCATGTCTGCTGCTGATATGTCAAAATTATTAATATGAATATTATAGCCGTATATAGAAAAAATACCTGGGTGACCGAGGCTTGCTCGGTAATTTTTTTAAAGATATAGAAAAAATTAAATTTGAAAAAAAAAAGAAAATAATAATTCGGCAGGTGGGGCTCGATGTAATATCACTTCTATAGACCGCCTGTTATCCACTAAGCTATTACAACTTTACAAATGACAGCAAAAATATTATTTGCAATTTATTTTACATTTTAGCATTTTTCCAGTGCCCGAAAACAGGGATAAAAATACTTTTTTTGAGAATACCAAGCTTGTTCGATTTTTCCCCTCCATGCCGAATTTAATAAAAATCGCTGGACCCGTTTCTAAAATTCAGAAAAATATATATACACAAGATTAACTTAAATTTTAAAACATTTAAAAATACTAAAGATTAAACAAACTTAAGCTTAAATTATCCTGAACAAGTGGGCTGAGACGTTTTAGAAATTATTGTTGAACTACATCGAACTTTTCTAGAGAAGAAGACGGCACATATTATTTCTATTTATACATATATATTATGCAAATGCAAAAATATTTCTAAGTTAAATCTCTTTGATCTTTTGATATCAATGCTGTACTAATGCATGCCGATAGAACATTAATAAATAGGCGAATCAACGATGCTTGCTCTACTCACTGTGAACATTTCTAAAGGCAATTATTCAATTCGTTAAAAAAACTCTAATGAAAATTAAATTCTGCTAAAAATAAAATAAGCAAAACTTAAAAATTATTAACATTAAAACAAGCTAATACGTTTTGACCAACTTACATTTTGCAGGTGTGTTCTATCTATTGCTGATTGAAAGCTTTATATTTCAATCCCAGTATTATATTAATTCGTCGAAGTGAATTAAGTCGCGGAGCAGTTCCCACCTTTTTCGCTATCTAAGCGTAATTCAGTGGCAACATACCGAGAACCTGTAACGTGACCGTGTGAACTTGACCGTTTCGTACAGACAATATTTCTGCAAAATTAGCTATGATTTTTTCTGGAATATGCAAGACGCTCTAAAAGGCGACTAAGGCAAGTCGACCTACCTTGTGTTATCCGGTTAAGTAGAATACCACCCTCTTTCTTACCGAGGTGTCGGAAAATACGACTGGGGTAAGCTGATGTCAGGCAGGCGGCCGGTCGTAAAATACGTAGCCAAATCATGTCACAACATAATATAACATGCTGTTTAGACCCCACTTAGAGTGGAATAAAGGCAGGAAGATGATGATTTATAAAGTTTAACCTTTCTTCTGTAGCGTATCTCTTTATATACCATTTGACTACCTTTTTTGAAAAAGCTTTGGTGGGTCCGTTTGCGCTCATAGCAGTAATTATCATCTAACGAACCAAAACCTTGGAGAAGACGGCCGTGGCTTCTGACACGGTGACTTAAAGTTTCGACAATACTCCGGATCCATTTTCTACATTGGATCACCTGTTTATTATTTTATATGTAAAGTTCTGCAACTATAATTAGCTCTAATAGCTAATCGAAAAAATGTAAGAAGTATACAGTACTTGTGCCCCCCAAGTATTTTTGTCATTTATATCTTTAAAATATTGTGTTTGTTTTGGTAGGTTATATAAACAAGAAATGGTAATGTAAAATTTAATTTTCATATTACAATGCGCTTCGAGCTTATGTCAATTATGAAAAATTTCCTTCCATAGTTCTTTGAGAATGAGCATTATTTGAAATTTTATTAAGAACAGTAAATATGTTCAAGTTCATTAGCGTTATTACTACTCTAATATCTTTATCTAGGGCTTCAATGACGTTAAACGATTAAACAGGAAAATAAATTAGAATTGCGTCAAAGATAAAAATTAAAGTGACGTAGGCAAATATAGATAATTAAAGAAATATTTATATGGATGATTTGTTAAGAGCATAAAATATTATAGAGAAAACTAATTACTGTACTTTACCTTGATTTTTATGCAACCCAAATAAAACAATGTGCGAGCACAAAAGAGCGCGAAGAAGTAAAAATTATGTATAATATTACTCTTTAAGAATTTAATTATGTGCGAATGTTTCAAATTGAGATATACAGTATTTTAGAGATTTCGTCTCCATCGTACGGCCTCGCCGTATGTTATGTCTAAAGAATGTAAAACATTACAAAAACTTGTGATGGGCGGTCATTGGTATATTTTATCCAATGAAAATTTCCTTCCAGACTATTTATTTACGAATATCATTTATTAGACACGACTTTGTATAAAACCTAAATAATCGTGTATCAAATAATCTCACTGCTCTACAAAGGTCCTTAAAACTATTTTAATATACTGCCATAATAGGCTACTTAAAAGCGCTTGCAATGCGATCTTGCTTAAAGAAGCCGTGAACTATTTTAATATGCCTTTGTATTCTCGACTTTAAACTTTATAAAGCGCTGTTTTATAGCTTCAAAAGAATTGTTCAACGCTATCAGCTTACTTTTTCGACGGAAGAGGAGTCAATAAGTAAGAGAAGTATGTACCTAGTCCAATTTCGTATTTATATCACAAAATACTTCAGAACTCCTGTTTCTTTAATGTTATCTTAAGCACTTTCTACTTATTGCGTTTCTCTATTAACCTGAAACTCAACATACTAGGCTGAGGCTGTAGTTTTTAACGTTGTTTGATGTTTTTAAGATCGTCCACGGAATCTATCACTTAAAGTGGTTTTGCATTCTATATTGGAAAGTTATGTGTTTAGGATATGAGAACGAAATCCATATCATTCACTCCACCTGTGGAATTTTCTACTCGGCGATGTATATCAAGTCAGTTTAGTATTATATTTGTATATAGACCTTGACCGCTTCATTGTATATGATCAGAGTTACAAGCCTTTCTTTAAATGTTGCCGTAAAAACTACAGAGCCCTTCCAGCCACTGAGTACAGAATCTTGTTCATATACGCTGGTATAATAACAAATGCCAATCGAAAACGTTTTACTTTTTATTGTTAGAAACAAACAGTTATAATTTTAGAGATCTTAGTAATTTTATGTCTTTTTTGACCTACCTACCTATAAACCAGTATCACCTTACTAATCTCAACTCATATAAGCGGAGAATTTAATATCCTCATTGGAGAGCCTCACCTAACCATTTTCAATATCTGTTATGGCATGTAATTCCTAACCTTTTGTCATATTAAGTAAGCATTATATTTTGTTATTATGTGAAAATTATACATGTTCGTAACATCATTGACATATACAATCATACGTTCTCTTTATAATTATGGTCGATTACCCAGGATAAGCAGGCAGGTGGAACTAAAGCTATTTATTTCGGAATACTTCATACTAGTATTAGAATCTTATGCAGCAGTGAAATCTTAAAAATATTAGGTTATTTATTTATTAAAATTCAAAACGTTAGGAAAACATATTAGTTATTGTAAAAATTAAGGAAGTTAAGATATAGTTAAGGCAACATGTTAAAAACGTATGATGTAATATCTGAATAGAATCCACATCGCGTAAATAATATGGACCTAGTTTTTTTACGTTAGTCAGAGTTAACTTTCATGCAAGTTTATAGAATTAGGCGTTACTGTGCGGAGATCCATAATACAATAGTAATAATAAAATTATTTTGCTATAATCCGCGATGAAGCAAAATATAGCAAAATAATTTTATTATTACTTTCATGCAAGTTCATGCAACTTTGATTTTTTATCATTTATTATGTCATATAAATCCCCTTAACAAAGTTCAAATATATTATTAATTATATATTTTTTTATTATTAATGAATAAACGTAGGAATAAAAACCCAATAAAATTTTTGATTTACTATAAGCGCATATATGTATGTCATGGCCTTTAATCGTAATTCATTGCCATAAAAGTTTGCGCTAGCTCATTTACATATTATATCGCTTATTGTTTACAATATGGGGTCGATCAACTCTTACATAACTGCGTCAGTAACGGTATTTCCAGATAGCACCTGCGAATCCTGCTCCTGCGCCGTTAGATTTCTTATGACTATTATTTGTGTCCTTCGTTTCCGTTTATGTATAGATAAAAAAGGTGAATAAGAATGTATATAAGCACATCCTATTATATCGCAAAATGTATAAATCAATCATTGATATATAATCGTTCAAATAGGTAGAGAACGTTCTTCCTCAATATTGATCGTGCGTATTCGTGTATCTCTATTAAATTGACCAGAAATATAAGTATTTTAGTTGTGTGTATAGGAGCATATCTCTTCTTATCTCTTCAATCAATGGGTCTCTTCTCTCTCCTTTCGAAATGACTGTTGGAAGACTTCAATTCTCATCACCTGGCCATCTAGATCTTGTATTCTAACATTGCATTGTTTATGTATGCGTGAAAGTTTGACGCACAAGTCACACAAGTTCGATACTATAGCTTATGCATCAGTGTCACGGAAAAATGTCTAAATTTATATAAGATCGACTACAGTAATATAAAGTCGACTACAGTAACTTAAGAGTGCATTGCCAAACTTCTATAACTTTCTAAATTAATGTATCTTTGTCTGTAATTAGCGGAAATTGCAAAATTATAATGTATATTATCATTTACTTTTTATGTTGTCACGCGCGCCTTTTTTTAACAAACCGTTTTATATTGCTGTCAACAATTATTCAGGCGATAAACCGAGAATTAAGTAAAAAACGAAAAACCACTTTTAGAATTCATTGTTTACATCTGATCTAAGTGCAAATTATAATACATTTAGATGATACATTTTAGGCTAATAAAGATTGTCCGCGGACCGTGGCTCAATTACGTGCCTTATGCTTTAACCAAAACAATGCGGCCCTGTGTACATATATTTTAAAGAAATACCTTTCATCAAAGTTGTATAAATATTCTATCACCAAAATTTATACATGGTTCGTAAAGTTGTAAAACGCACCTTGAGCTCTTTTATTTATTGAGTTAGATTAGTATTGTAAGCAATATTTCACAACTTTCTAATTTGGTATGGAGGAACTGCCTTCATTTTCGAGGGTCGCAGGTTCGATCCTCGTTGAGAGCCACCATTTTCTAATAACAATTTGTTGGCTTCGTGTCTGGCTGTATTAAGTATTAAGTAAAAATATTTATGGGTATATTTAGCGGTGATCTGTGTTGTGTAATTATTTATTATTTAATATTATATATATATATAATTGAATACTCACTTTACGTTGTTACGCATGTCGTAGTTGTTGGTGATATACTCAGCGTCCCCACTGAAAAAGAAAATGTTTAATGAATATAAAAAAAAATATACAACTATGGGAAGACATCGGAAAAAGAAAAATTTGCATTGATTATTATTCTCAGTGGAGAGATATTTTAAATGGAAAATATTTATTTCTACTTGAATGATAACGTCAAGACTTCAGCATCTTCTTATCAAACAAACGCATAATAGAACCATTTATGAAAATTGTTTTGTTGTCCTTGTTCATAAAGCAAGAGCAGTCTCGAATATGTTTAAAAATGGATCGAAATGAAATTTATATTTTCAAGGACAAAATTTTTCATCCCTAAATTAATTTATACTATTACTGAATAATACATTATAATTAAACTTGAATTTAGACTGTCATGAAAGGCTTATTGAATAGTTTTGAGGATTAAGTAGATGTTCTCATTTCAATATGACACTGTTTAGATAAAAAAGATATAATTGCTTGGAAAACTTACTATAAAATTACTAGTATATGACGTGATTAGCCAGGTAGTAGTTTAAAATATAGAAGAGAAATGTAGCTATAACTATTAATTAATAACTATTCGTAATATTACTCATGTAAAGGAGAACAAAGGAGAAATTTCTACTTCTAACTTTGGTTCACATATCTTAAAATAAAATATTTTATCGAATATTTTATTTACGCGATTTATGAAATTTTTATTAATATTTTATATTGAGGACATATCTTAAATGATCGCTATAAAATCAAATTAATAGATATATAATTTATCGAGAAATGTAATGCTTTTGATATTTCTTCAATAACATCTGTAATCCATCAAAGGAAATATATTTCTCAGAAAATTGGAGCACGTGGATGGGATTTGACTTTTTTTATTTTATTAGTCTGGTATCACCTAATACCCATTTAATTGGGTCAGGTAGGTTCAATAATATCAACACATTTTCTTTTGAAATAATTTTTATTACGAAAATGTAGCTTTAAGAAAAATATTTTATGATATCACCATCTGTGCCGGTGGCTTCGCCCGGGTGAAAGTTAATCTATTTATTTGAAATTTCTAATATAAAAATAGTTATTGTGAGTTAAGCATAAGAAGTGGAGACATGCTGTCGCGGTCTTTCTATGATATTCCTGTAGACAACTGCGAGACCTTTTCAACACAATTTACATAAAATCGTAATTTACTATTAACCATATCCTTCTGGAAGACTTGCACAATATTTTAGTAAAAACCGTTGTGTTGATTTCGAGAGAATTGTTCTCATACAGACAACAAACTTTTTGGGACTTAGTTTTATAATAAGTATTTATGGGATTAGTTTTTAATACCGTTTAAAATTCTAGTTCAAGGAATTGGAGGAATTATTTTATAACTTACGAGTATGTCTAATTTAGGTCGCAAATTAAGTCTGTTTTTTTTTATACAGGAAAAAACCCCTTATGTTTACCACCGCCCTATGGGGACAGGCTGCAGTTATGTCGGACTCGCACCGACTTAAAAGACCTGTGTGCTCTACCACGCTGCCGATGGTAAGGACAGGGTATCGTTGTACACATTGCCCCCAATCCCTGCCGACAGCAGCTCTGATCCCAATTCAATTAAAAAATTCAAGGAACCGTATTATAATTCTGGTACTAAATTAAGCAAACATTGAGACTGCGTACTTTAAATTAGTTCATTTGACAACTATTTCATTTTAAATCTTCCGAAATTGATTTTATATTTCCTAGACGTTTTATACAATTTCAACGTCACATAACCTTGTGCCGCTTTGATTTAGCAGCTCGCTGTAATTTTTCAAAGATTTTCTGTCGCTCCAATTGAACTTAGCAACACTATATTTTCCAGAGTAGAGTTGCCTTCAAGACCTGAAACATTAGCGTCCATCTATTTTTACTTTCTCGTAATTAACGTGCTCTACTCAATTATTTTCACTTGGAGAGATCGGGTGTCAAAGCCAAAATAAATGGGATTACCGACTATTATCGAAATACTCTGGTTTTCTAACATTTTCCTCAAGATCGAACATCGTAAAAAGGCCTTAATGAGTCTGGTAGTGTAGGTTGATTAATTCCAAAAAAATAGAAAATTGTTCGATCGGATTAAAGATGGCAAAATTAAGCCTGAATAAATAAGCGACAAACCCTTAAAATAAACTTTAAAAAAACCCTTAAAACTTCATACTTGTGTTATGGGTGAGAGACTAATGGTGGTAAATATACATATATAATTTTAAATACATAGGTACTTAAATACAAATATACCTACACTCAGGCTCGAAGAATCAACAAATTGTTTATTGCCGTGCCTTAAGCTCCGCGACCCGCGGAGCTTAAGGCACGGTCACTACCCACTGCGTCAACTTACCAGTCGAAAAGAGTCAATAAATACAAATAGTTTGATTTTCTTACTCCAACAATGATATGATATGATGATCTATGTGCAATGTTATAATTCTAGATTTATGACATCTGACTTGATAAGTATTCCTCACAAATAAAAGTATTATACGAAATAGTGGAATATATAAAGATTACCTCATCCTTGTAACAGTAGTCACTGTGCTAACGGATATACTATCGGCCAAACGAATTTCTTTAAGAATTTATCGCCAGATAAAAGAACACTGGTACACATTCAGCACTAATCCTGTAAGTATTGGTATGTTTAAAGAGTTGCTTATATATTAATAACAATCTCTAGCAGCTCCGCCCGCGTGTAAACATTAAAACTGTAATATAGTATTACGATAACCATAAAAATGCTTAAAGTGAGTTAACCTTAAAAGCTGGACATATGCTGTCGCACACTTTTATTTAGAACTTTTAGAGAGGAACAATTTTGCAGTACATGATTTTTAATTACGAGTAACTTTCAATGTTACCCCAAGGAAAGCTTTAAGTTTTGCCGTTTTCGTAATATTTTTTATTGCTGCTCCTCTCCTATGCATCGTAGCGTGATGTTATATAGCCTTCCTTTATACTCAAAGATTTTTTCAAATCGGTCCAGGAGTTCCTGAGATTAGCGCGTTTAAGCAATCAAACAAACAAACCACATACTCTTCAGCTTTATATATTAATATAAATAGTGTATAGACAATCATTAATAATAGTGATGATATATTTGTCCGCAAGAAATATTATATAGGATAAATATAAATTGATAGGTGTCTTTATTCCCAATATTCATATCGTCATGTACGCCGTGTGATATCCGGCTGAATAGAACAGTACCACCCTCATTTCTTACCGAGGTGTCGTAGAACGCTACTAAGGTAAGTCGACCCACCGTGTGGTTTTCGTTTTAGTAGAAAAGACCACCCTATGTCTTACCGAAGTGTCGTAAAATACGACTAAGGTAAGTTGACGTCAGGTAGGCGGCTGGTCGTAAAAACGCAGCCAAATTATGTGACAGCATGTTTATAACATGTTATGTCGACCCTACTTAGAGTGGGATAAGGACAGGAAGATGAGATGACTATTCATATCGTCTATGTCTGATTAATATAAACAAAAAAATTAAATATTTAACTAAACAATAACAAATTATACAAACATTAGATATAGAATTACATAATGTTTTCAAAAGGCTTAGTTTGTGAGCTTTGACTCATTTTTTTAATGGTCGCCTATGACTTCTATTTTTATTTTAATCCATATAAAGATAACAATTTCATAAGCATCGTCGGATATGCTCTACCTTTAAAACAATTAGATAAATAACATTCTAAGCCCAAATCCGTAAATAATAAAATAAATCCGTAATAATAAAATAATAACGCTGCGAAAATGAGAATCTTCTTTATTCCTCGCAATATAATCTTTCAGGGATTTGTTGTATAATTAGAAAGTCCCTAGCCTTCCACGGTAATATTTTACATTAATAAAAACCAAGTGAAGTAAGAAATATTTCAGTTTTAAATTTTTATTGTGATTTTAGTTATTGGAATAATTTCTATTAAATTCATGTGTTAAATTTTTTGTGAAAATGAGATTCTAATTGATCCTCATTCTCCTCCCCTTATCCCGCTCTAAGTAGGGTCGGTACAACATGTTTTGTCTAGTTATTTTACGACCGGACGCCTGCCTTACGTTAACTTACCTGAGTCACCTTTTACGACACCTCGGTAAGAAATGCATGATAGCATGATATATTGTACTCAGCAGGAAACCACACGGCGGGGCAACTTACCGCTTAGTCGCCTTTTAAGACACCTTAGTACGAAATGGATGGCATTCTAATTATGCAGTATTTTTAAATTTCACGTTTTGAAGATTTTAAAATGAAATAGTATTTCACTCTTTGAAATATCGCAATATCAACATGATTCTGATGCACCCTCAACGGGGTTAAAATCTCAAGTATTTGACAATATTAAGCTTTGTATTAAAGTTAGTAGCTATTCACATAACGATAAGAATGATAAACTTGTCTGTGAATTGAAAAAATAGGTGTGTGTAAATTGTAAAACTTTTATAATAACGACCTTATATTAAACATATTCTATGAAAAAAGCGTATGAAGCCGCAGCCTCAACTTGATTGGTAATAAAAAGTTACGATCTAGGTTGAAACGATGACACAGATGTATAATCTCATCATGTCCGTGTAATGAGCAGTTTCCTACTTTAAAACAGTTGCAGTTTCCGCGGAATTTGTTAAATGCATCATCTTACCTGTTTATATCTGCGTTTGCATAATATATTTGTTTTATTTTTTCAATAGAATGCTATGAAGTTGTATAATTAATTATTTTTCAGTGATCGATTACTTCTGACGATTTTTTTATTATTAATCGGTAATCGCACAAGAACCATCATCCTCCTGCCCTTGACCCACTCTTAGTGCGGTCGGCACAGCGTGTTATAAACCTGTCACATGATTTGGTTAAGTATTCAATGACCGTCCGCCTGCCTGACGTCAACTTACCATAGTCGTATTTTACGACACCTCGCTAAGAACGAGGGTGATCTATTCTACGCAACCGAAAACCACACGGTAGGTTAACCTTAACTTAATCGCCTTTTACAACACCTCGGTAGCTCGGTAAGAAATGAGGGTGAGTCGTCTATTCTAGTCAGCCGGGGACCAAACCAAGCAAAATATATTTTTATGCGTGGGACGTATTATTAGCTCTCCCAAGGCCAAAATTACGAGAGCGTTCTATACAAGATCACAACAAAGGAAGCTAGGTAGAAGGTTAATTAACCCAGAGGAACAAACAATAAGTCATAGTTTGTTGTTTCTTATATTTTTCTGGGATGAGGATTCCTGCAGGATTCCAGAGAGTTCTAGAAAAAGCGGGAACTATTTAGCGACCGTGTGGTGTGGTGGTGTTTAATTTTTTATTAGGACTAAATTTAGGTTAGCACTAATCTCGCATATTGGTTCCAACAAAATACATATATTTGTCAAAATATCATATATCGAATTTTAAAACAAAGGAAGGTATACTAAGTTAAGTTAATTTTTAAGGTTATAATTTAAAAATGGGAACTGAATTGCCAAAGGAATGTATTGCAATTAATTTGGACTATCAATTGGTTAAGACGACTCTACCATAAATTTACGAACTCACTCAGTAGAACTGCTAACTTCTCATTTCGAGAATATTTATACCACCTGAAGGATTTTATTATGAAAAACGCAAAACATGTAGCCGACGTAATAAAATTACACAGATTTTACTTTCACTCAGAATCATTGGTACTACTAGGTAGGTATTACTCTTCATGTGAACACATCAGAAGCTCTGCTTGATGACTACTACACCAAATAAATAGATAATACTGTTCCTATTATCACCACACATTATAACACACTGTAAGCATCACGGTACGCAAATTGGTAGTAGCATCCGAAACGTTATTCTCGCATACGACAATAAGTCGCACGGAGCGCCGAATTGTAGTAAGACGCACTACAATCCTCGGTTTACCAATCCGTATCAAGATTGGCGTTCGACGAATAGTAGTAATACATATGGAAGCTCGATACGCTATACCCTAGAGAAATATCGAAACCACACACGAACTAGTCGTCCGGAACGAGAGTAAGATGAGGCTTGAATATGGTGAACTGGGATATTTATAACCGCTGCTCCACTCCCAAAAAGCTACCCGTACATTTCTAATGCTATAAAACAACAAATGACACACTATTATCGTATCCGAACCCTGTCCATACTTATGCACACAACCGGATCGCACAACAGTACAACAGTCAACAAGAATTTAACTTTACATATTTTAGTTTCCACCGCTCGAATCTAAGGTCATGATGATTGAGGGCGTGTGGCTCAAACTAGGTCATTCTAACTCATTCTAGAGATAGAATTTCTTTAGAATGAAGGACTTTGAAGGGAAATTGGAACATTTTGTTCCAATAAGCTTAAGAAATTAAGTATGAGACGATATAATTATCTGGTCTATAAGTTTGTATACCTGTACCTATAAACGGTAAGGGCGAACATTGCTAGTTGCAACTTCGATCTGTCTGCTCGATAGCTTTCTACCGCAGTTGTGGTATTGATAATTATTTGAAACGCTTCGAGCAATAAATGCGTCCAACGAGTGAATTTCTATCATTTGGAAATTAAAAATCTAGAGGGTAGTCAGGAATACCTACATTTATTTTTGTCGTATTCATGTTACAAATGCGCACATAAGGTTGTAATCATAATTTTTATACATATTTCATTTTATATTATTGTAATGCGATATGCAAAATTAGTCGTAACCGTGGGTATTAAGATTATTCCGATCAATAAACGACGATCAAACAAATAAATTGAAACATGAGAAAGAATTTTTTAAAGATTTCTTCTAATTTAAAGAAAATTAACATTGTAAATGTAACCATTTCGCTATATCTTATACAAAAATGAGACATACCAAAAATTTATATTGATTATTAACATCGGTCTTCCAAAATATAATTTACAGCGAATATTTTTAAACTTTATGTTTATCTTATTTTACAAACGCTTTGTCTATTTTACTTTGTCTTAATACTTAACACAATTTATTGTTTTTAAAACCTAAACGTACTGTCATTAATAAGCACGTACGTAACGTAAAATTTACTGTTGTTAGTTATATGACCAGTAACATATTATTACTAATAACAATGGAACTTAACTGGAAAACCTATTGAAGTGATAATGTTAGCATTACGTGCAGATTACAAAAATAAGTGATTTACCTTTCAATTACGTCTATTAAATTCAGAATATAATCACTAAATATAATTTCTGCCAAATTTCAAATACAAAGATGATTTCAAAAAGATCTTTCCTCAAAAGACTCCTTTAGGTTGAAATTGTTCCACGCTAATAGAGTATCTGCATATTTCACACCCACTCTTTATACGCTTGTTTCTGCACTGACATTTTAAAAAGCCAAAAAAACTACTATTTTATCAGTTCGAAGATAAAATTTACGAAGAAATTTCACGAAGAGACTTATGTCAAGCTGTAGACATCAGTTTATTTGAAAACGAAGATGTGTTTTCAGTATATTCATTTACGTTTTATACCTGACTAGCTTTTACCCGCAATTTCGTTTGCGTGGACTGTTGTCTGTGCTTTTCAGTGTTATTTTCCCGTAAAATAAACAGGATTTCTATATCCTATATGTTAACCCGGTGTATAAGGAATAATTGTGCCAAATTTCATCAACATTGGTACAGCGGTTTCTCCGTGAAAGAGTAACAAACATACATCTAAACTCACAAACTTTTGCATTATAATATTAGTAGGACTTTCTGAATTTAAATCTTTTGTGTGACATAAGATGTATCAAAGTGTTTTGTATATGAGGTTGTAACATTATTCCGATCTCAAACACTGAAGTATCTTTTGAATGTGTGTCACGTTTCTCCGATAAAAACATAACTTAGTTTTTATTGAGAGTAATGTAGAGGAATCAGAATAATGAGAGCAAAATCTTTCTATCTATTGAGTAAGGAATAAAACAAAATAAAAATTTTGTGGTTAAGTTAAATGTTTTAAATATCATATACAAATTAATTTATATAATGTCTGTCTAAACGGACAAACGGACCAAAGCATCGTTATGAAAGGAGATAGCTTAAGGAAAGTAAATACTTCTGTGTTAAGGACCACGACAACACAGCTGAAGTTGTGAAAAGCTAACTCTACACAAACTACCACAAAACATAACCAATTACAATAATTCAACGCAGTTAAAATATCTAAGGAATTTTCTGTTACCAACAATATAATTATAAATGCATATTTAGTTTGCATGTAAAAGTGCAATTTATTTAGTGTTGTTTTGTAATTAAACAAACGATAGGTGTGGAATAAGGGTCGTCAATGATAAAAACAAAAGCTTGTGCGGTCAAATTCCTCAGTTCGCGTGATGTTTTTTATGCAGGACATTTCTATGCAATGGACCTTCACTAGCCTCGACCTTAATAATACTTGAACATTATTAATTAAATTGAAATCGTTAAACATGCATGCTTATGCGTATGCAGCTTTGAATGTGCTTATTTGCTTTTTATATAGATTGTTTTTATACGTAAAAGTGAAATCCTAAACTTACTGATGAACCGATTAACACTGACTGGAAAAAATAAAAGTGGTATATTTGTCGTTTAACATTTCGAACAAAAGATAAAAAGAGTATTTATAAATAATACAGGCTTTTGACAAAAATTTTTGCTTTTAACTAATAAAACAGCGATATATTAAAATAATATTTGAAAAGAGCTTTAGAAATTACATTTACACAGGTGTGTATAAAAAGTATTCAGCTCGTCTATTTATTATAGATTAACTTGAAATGTTAACACAATGTTTCATTTTTATAGGCATTTTATAGCGAAAAATAAAAGGAAAATTCTGAGCATCAAAAATTGATACCAAACCAAGCCAAGCGAAATTCGACCAAGGTATATTTCACTCAACATTACTCTAAATGGTGAGTCCCAAAGATTTTACGTTTTTTTCTTCATTTGTATTGTATCATTTGTATGTTGCTGTCAAGTATTGTGAGCTTTTTTTATTCTATACAGATCAATTCCTTTCTTATGTAAACTTTATATACGTAGAGCATAGGATAGAAAGCTTGATTAGACATAAGTAAATATCACGAATTATTTCAGTTTTATAGAGCTAACAATCTTTAGTTTCTTAGTGACAATAGTCCAGATGGCTTAAAGTGTCCTCCGTCATAAGCGAAGGGTATGTAAATAGAGCAATCTTGCCGTTAGTAAAATTGCCAGACACTGTTCCAGTAATCATCTAAGGTTAACCTTGTGCTGTCTACCATCATCTAATCGGAGCTAACTTTATGCAATGCATACATCGCTAGAAGAGACACTGAAAGTTGAATATATAAGAAGATTTTCAAAAGATAATCTCGCGATATATGTTATAATTTAGGGGATGTATAATATTACTAGTCCTCCTCTTAACTCCTATCTATCGACGACCGAAAGATAATCAAGAAAGGAGGTAAGTTTGTGGTTGACTTATAAACAGCACGTGTAAGAGATCACGATTTTTGTAAACAGCAATAATGTTTTTAATATACTTTGTAACTGAGCTTTAACGAATCAATTTTAAACGCATGGAGATCTGATTTGGTTTTGATTGGCACACTCAAACGACCATCAATTTAATACAACACGTGTAACCGTTGCACATATTAAATTAAAATAAATAATCATGTTTTACTCTCTACGAAATATTATCCGTAAATTGATCAGTTGGTGATTAAAATTACAATTATTAACTGCAATAACAGATAACACATGTACATATATATATATATATATATATATATATATATATATATATATATATATATATATATATATATATATATATATATATATATATATATGGAAGTTATGTGAATTCCTTTGAAGCACGAGAGAATTAATATAAATTAAAAAAATCTGTTTGAAAATAATTCAAATTCTCTAGTGAACTCCCGGTTATGGAATTTTTTATGAAATATGGAGGAGAGGAAGGTTTTATGAAGAAAATTTCCCTTGCGGCTTATTCTTATCTTATCCATAATCTCGACTGCATTAGCGACAGTGTAGCGACGTACAACCACCACAGTCTAAGCAGCATATTTCTATAATTTATAGAATTAGGCGTTACTTTGCGGAGATCCATAATACAAAAGTAATAATAAAATTATTTTGCTATAATCAGCGAAGAAGTAAAATAGAAAATATATATAATGCTAAATGTAAGTGGACAATCGGTTATCAGCGATTTCAATCAAATCGCTCTGCGATTTTGGTCGTGGAGTTTATCTCCTGATGATGCTTCGGTTGCGGGGCGAAACGATTGTTGAGTTTGTGATAGTGAACGTATATAGTGCTTGTGTATTGTGGTGGCGGTGGTGGAGGTTTGTGCATGTGTTTTTACGAATCCTGCATGTATCAGGTATGATAACCGATTGTCCACTTACATTTAGCATTATATATATTTTCTGTTTTACTTCTTCGCGGATTATAGCAAAATAATTTTATAATTACTTTTGCAGCATATTTCTATTGCTGTAAGGAGTTACCGCGACTGGTTATTCTATAGTTTCGATAGTTTGTCGACACCGGTTGATTCATCGCATTGTTTATTAGATTTATTTTATCCAAAATAAACGAGGTGATTAATTTCAAATACATATCAGATAACCTACATTACATAATAAAACCTGTTATCTATTACTATCCGTTATGTAATATCCTTCAAGAACAGAAAAAATACATTATAAGGGTACTTCGACAATAAAGTTGACGTATTCGAAGCCGCGGTAAATAAATAAATTAGACTGGTTATAATTTAGTTGTGTCACAACATTTTTTTGTTCTTTCAATTCGTTGCTCGACTCAATTTTAAATTGGGAAATAGGATTTCATATCGGGTTTCTTTGCGAGAATAATAAAAAGTTTGCAAGTAAAAACTCTTGCAACACAACTTGTAAGCGGTTACTTTTTATAAATTTTGTTTGTACGGAATCCCAATTAACAAATCTACTTTAATTTTAAAGGGCTTCTTTATTTGGAACTTTCATACCGACGGCAGAAAGTTAATAATTAATAGGTATTTTAAAATTCGTAAAGGAAAACCACAAATAAACCCGAACCCGAATTTTGAATACGGTTAATGTTTTATTAAGTTATGAGTCAGCTGTCTCTCCTTATGTAGTGTTAGGAAAACAATAAAAAATGTGGTTCTGAAACTGATTGGCTTCTAATCAGTGTCTGATTGTTTCCTATCCTTGGTAAAATCATATAATCACTAAATAGTATAAAACAAAGTTGCATTCTTTGTTTGTCCATATATCCCTATGTATGCTTAATTCTTTAAAACTACGCAACAGATTTTGATGCGGTTTTTTTAATAGATAGAGTGATTCAAGAGGAAGGTTTGTATGTATAATAACATTCAATACCGAGTAGAGAAATACTGTAATTTTTGAGGTTTCTAATGTGAAGTCGTAAATAATAACACTTTTTTCCGCTTACATTGCAAAAGTAGGCTAAACCCTACGAGATTTATCAAAGTAATGTACTAAGTATTTGTACACCTTGAAAAAATCTACAGAAAAGTCCGCGATGGTATATGTCTATCTCTTAAGGATAACCATAGCATTTTTTGACAATAGCATTTTTTGTCATTTACTTTTTACGAAAAATAATGCCTTATGTTCAAAGCAAATTTTATACAATACAACATCAATCCTTATCCAATTAAGTACCTTAAATAAATTGTTGATTGAATATAGATCAATATGGCCGTTTACAGCATGTAATTTAAGTGAACATTTTCGGAGATATTACAGATTTAAAATGCCGTGAGGAGGCCGTGCTTCACCCTATAGCACTTCGCATTTAGCAGCTATATGTCGTTCTTTCAAGTTTGTTTAATGACAAGAAAGCTGTGAATGATGTATATAAAGATATTCTGTAATTAATTGTAAAAATAAAATACATAGGGAAAACTGTAAAAATAAATAAGCAAATATGTACTATATGTATTTAGATATTCCCAAGATAGCAGGAAATTTTCTTGGTATAGGGAGAAGGAAATTGTTTTTCTCCAAATTTAACGCTTGCGGGCCACGGGCAGTAATGAATAAATCAAACTACTGGATCGATTTTAATCATTTTTTTTACACAGAGTGACATGGGCTATATATTTTATACCCGTGCAAAGCAGGGGCAGGCCGCTATTTATAAATATGATAGTAAAAATGTTGCCATACACAAAGTACATTTGATCAATTGTTTCAAAGGTGGTAAGAGAGAACTAGTCTATATCTAATACTAGTTCTCTCCTTTCATCAATATACCACTTAATTTTGTAATTTATATAATTATGTCAAAGAATTGTTCGGCTATTGATTAGTGATTTATATAATATTTTAAATGATTGTTATTAATTATTCTGCGAATTATACATTCACAAAAGTTATTAGTATATTAATTTCAATTATTATGAATTGAATTTTATTCAATTCATTCAATCATCAAATTTTAATTTAGAATTGTATATTGTATAAGCCATTATCAACCACATAACTACACTTGCACACCCCATTTTTGATTAATGAAACTAATATCACCACAACTTCATCAATCGATAAACGAAGCATAATGAGGAGATTGAATCACCGTTTCCATTTCATTGTCGTTTCGTTAAAACAAAATAATACTATCGTTACTTTTGTAAAGTAATATTAGGTAAATAATCAGTATCATCACCTCATTCTATAATTTAATATTACTAAGGTATAATTACCACTATTAGTTGATACTGAACGCAAACTTGATCATCATTCTATGTTTGTAAGTGCTGAAAACGTATTACGTATTTCATACATAATGAGGCAACGTTACAGATTCGTAAAAAATATTACAGCACATATATTCATCAATTCGTAACAGTGATTAAGAAATATTGTTATGTTTATGACTAATGCTCTAATTTCAGGAAAAATATGATGTACGTACTGCGAAAAGAATATAAGGTGTTAGGTATAGGACATGTTTGAAAAGCATCACGTCATATTGTAGCAGAATGCAGAAAGATTAAAATTAAATAATAGCCGAAAAATAAATACAAAAAAAATAGTACCTGATATTTATTATACTATCATACGCCGTGTGGTATCCGGCTGAATAGAATAGTACCACCCTCTTTTCTTACCGAGGTGTCGTAAAAGGCGACTAAGGTAAGTCGACCCGCCGTTTGGTATCCGGCTGAGTAGAATAGACCAACCTCATTTCTTACCGAGGTGTCGTAAAAGGTGACTAAGGTAAGTTGACCCACCGTGTGGTATCCGGTTTAGTAGAATAGACCACCCTCTTGCTTGCCGAGGTGTCGTAAAATACGACTGAGGTAAGTTGACGTCAGGCAGGCGGCCGGTCGTAAAAACGCAGCCAAATCATTTGACAGCATCCAGCAAGGGCAGGATGATATATATATTTATTATACTATCATAGATATCTTTTTCATAAGTCCTGATATTAAAATGGAGATTTAATTAAAAAATTAATTAAGAATGATCGGATTATCTGTAAAATGAATTTCTAAGCAAATCGGGTAAAATATATTTCATACCGCCCATTCTTCAGTTGACCTTGTGATAAATGTTATAAAGTGCGTAATAGAAAGTGCATATTATCCAAATATTACGCGCAACTGGTTTTAAAAACGTTTATAGAATCATATTCGATAGGTTTAGAAACCACTTAAAAAAAACTTACAATTTTAATTTAAAAAACAAGTATATTCCAACAAGTGAATTCATAATGTTCTTTAACTTGTAAACAAGTGCTTAAGAATCGTTAACTCTGTTGCTGGTTTGGAAAAATTGATTTTACCAGAATATTTGGTGATTGCTCTTTTCAAAATATTATTCTTATCGTTGGTTACATTTTGACATTACTATCGCATACAAGATCGAAGAGTAGATCCATTTAATCGAATTAAAGAAACAAAGAGACCAAGAAACCATGATTGAAGAGCAATCCGAAATATCCATATATACTTTATGCATATTGACATAAACAACTTTGTATACATTTAATAAAAACCAATAAAATTTTCTTTAACATTCCAAGTACCTGTTTTGTGATATTGATTATGCCTCATCCTATAAAGTAGAAAACATTGCGTTAGAATCGCACCGCAAATAAGTATAAATTACAGTGCATATAGAAATGTTATTACATCCGATGGATACTACATACATAAAAATATTCTCATTAATGTACCAGCGGAATACGCCCTACGTCGTTCTTAAACGTGTTTCTGCATTAACGTTAAAACTGCGCCACTAAAAACGGTTAAACCCTCGTGGCTTTAATAAACAGCTATTAATGAAATTACCTTCGTGTGCTATCGTTTATAATTAAATCTCATATTTTATCATATATTAACAAACAATTTTATCTTTAATTTTATATCGTTTTGCGCATTATAGTATATAGAAATATACAGTGATACACTGTATATTTCTATATACTATAATGCTCATACGGCACACGCTGTGGAGTCCTTGCAAGTAATCATCATCCTCCTGCCCTTATCCCACTCTAGGTGGAGTCGGCATAACATGTTTCAACATGTTGACACATGATTCGGCTAGATATTTTACGACCAGCCGCCTGCCTGAGGTACGTATGGAATATTTCCAAATTTTATAAATGTTAAAATATATGCCGTGTGGTATCCGGCTGAGTAGAATAGAACACCCTTGCTTCTTACCAAGGTGTCTTAAAAGGCGACTCATTAAAGTTGACCCACCGAGTGGTATCCGGTTGATTAGAATGAATCACCCTCTTTCTTGCCAAGTAAGGTAAGTTGCCGTCAAGCTGGCGGCTGGTCGCAAAAGATCTAGCCAAAACATGTTACAATATGTTTAAAACATATTGTGCCGTCCCCACTTAGAGTGGTATAAGTGCGATTATAAATGTTAAAATATGTGCTTCTTGTATATCATGTTGGCTTTGTCATAAAATATAGAGATAAATAAACATATCTGTCTGTACTTACATGTTCACATTATGAATGCACAGATGAATGCCTCCCGCCGCCTGCTCCCGATTTGCTATCTCCTCTCAATTGTAATATTGCTGCTCGTGAACGATATTGAATTTCCTTACCCGATATGCTAGATTAAGCATTGCCGTATATCCCGAGGCAATATTGACGACACGTTCTATTCGTTGTATAAAATAGGATGCATGTACTCTTGCTATAAAATAAACCCATATGTCATATTAAATTCTTTCTACGCTTTATTTGTAAGTAATACCGACACTAAAAAATAGTAAGCAAAGTGTATGAATCAAATGTATTGAGTTCAATGTAAAGAGTTCCAAAGTAATAAGTATACTTCATTTTGAAAAGTTAATTTTTATAATTCTATTCAGTCCATCCTTCGTGAGATGTGAGTGTTGCAAATCAAGCTCAAGAGAAAAAGAGAGATTGTTCGTTTACCAGAAACATGTTATTAAAAGATAAATGTGTTTTTTTATAATTATTATGTAAGGGTTTATGAATACTGAGTGGACTTCAGAAACCAAGATAAATGTAGCTATATCTAGCCATTCTAGTATCTAGCTAGCTTTTGGATAGTTTATTCCAACGTGAAAGAAGGACCGACAAATTGAAGTATGGATAGTTGACACCTTCCGATATTTAGCAGTGTCAGTAAAACAGTTACTGGAATTGAAACGGAAGTTGAGCAAACATGTCAACTGCAATTTGAGAAGCTCTACATAAATGCACACTTTAAAAGATGCCGCTTTGATTAATTACTTGGAATAAGGAATCGCTGAATAGCAAAATGGCATTCGATATGCCGTTTTATCAAGCCAGGCAAAATATATTACTTTTATTTTATATAATATTTACAACAGTCAACAAAAATAGATATTTGAACAAAAATAGACATTATTATTTAAGTTAAAAGGAATATTTTCGATCTTTCATAAATGTCTTCGATATTTGAAATTCCTAAATTTTGCAGGCAGCAGATATTATTTTAAATATTCTAACCCTCATTCTTCCATTCTCATCTATCACTCGTCAACTCTGGTGCCACTCCTTTAACATGCATATCATTTTTCACACAATCCATCCATCTTTTTTCGGCCTCCCCCTATCATTCATCCCATACATTCATCCACATTCATATTTAAAACTCTTATGGTCACATGATTTTTATCCCTCCTCATTACATGACCATACCAACTTAATTTCGTACTTCTCATCTTTTCTGTAATGGGCGCAATTTTCAGACTTCCCCTAACATACTCATTGCGTGCGTCATTCTATCAAGTTTTGTCACACCACACATCCACCTTAACATTCTCATCTCATGCACATTTCTTTCATCCTTTTCTTTTATTGCCCAACATTCTGATCCATACACGACAGGTCTAATGACCGTTATTATAATGAAAAATAATTTAACAAGTAGAATAGAGTCAATAGTTATACTCACTCTATTGACAACGTTGTTCTGTAAGAGTTATTTCACTCCCCACAACGCCATCGAATTGATAAAAATGAACGTAATGCATTGATGATGAAGAATATCGATGTTTTTACAGCCGCTTCAATTTTACGATGATGGAATCTATCTCTCGCAGAAAATATAGACATTTTTATGAGCGGCTAGTGTTATGATACAGTAGATCATGACGCAGCAGACACAAGGAGGAACACTTGAAATATAGAGAAAATAAATTGATTTACACATATAGTTCCATGTAATTATTACGTCGGAGTTGTCTGGTGGAATGAGTAACGAGTTGTTTTTGATGGATGCAAAAATTGCGGCAATACATATTATTGAGATTTTTATATTACACAGCATGGCGTATATTTTACAAGTTTAAAATCACAGGCAGGTACTTAAATATTAATAATTTTTGGATGTCTACATTACACATGCCTACAGTAAACTTCGTGAAGTAATTAACATAATTATACCTAATTATTGAAAACACGTGGTGGGCTCTAAATCTATTCCTTTTCTACAAAAAGGAGAATGGAGGAGGCCTTAGCTCTGCAGTGGTATAGAATAGGCCTTTGATGCTACTATCATCAAGACAATGATGTACCATGCGTATAAAGAATATTATCTCCAATTTCAAAATTCAAATATGATCTAAACAATTTTTTTTTTTGATGAAATTTCCGAAACCAACACCGCTTATTGAGGAAAGTGTAATCGCTAGATTCAGGGTTAAATAAAATCAGCTATATTATCCTCTTGCCCTTATCCTACTCTAAGTGTTATAAACATGTTGTCAAATGATGTGGTTACGTATTTTACGACCAGCCGTCTGCCCGACCTCGACTTACCTTCGTATTACGTCGTATTTTAAGACACCTAGGTAAGAAAGAGGGTGGTCTATTCTTCTCAACCAGATACAACATGGCGGGTTAACTTACCTTAGTCACCTTTTACGAAACTTTTGTAAAAAATGAGGGTGGTCTATTCTACTCAACCGGATACCAAACGACGGGTCAACTTACCTTATTCACCTTTCACGACACCTCGGTAAGAAATAAAGGTGGTCTATTCTACTCAGCCGGATATCACACGGCGGGTCGACTTACTTTAGTCGCCTCTTACGACACCTCGGTAAGTAATGAGGATGATCTTGTTCTACTCAGCAGAATACCACACAGCTAAAATAAAATCTACTACGTAACATAAAAACTGGAAGTGTGTTTGTTTATCCTTATTTCGTATCCGAACAGAATATATTAACAGAATAGGTAGGGGCTACTTTTATCTCTATACGTTGTGTACGTTATGTTCTCGTGGAGGAAGTCGAGGTTACAATTCAATACAAACAAAAAAATATAATTTACGATATCATTTCATATCATATTTGAATATATAAGGCAGTGAAATTTTTGTGTGAATTTTTTGTATGTCGGACCTGGAAAAGTCGAACGACAATTGTGTGTACTTTACTTAACGTTTTGGTCGTATTTTATTTTGTCTTCATTTTGACACTTGCAAAACCACAGAACTGTAAAAATAGTCTTAATTCAGCTATAACCCAGCAAAACGCAGAGCCGTTTGGCCAAGTAATTTTATTGGGAATTGAATATAGTTTAGATATTTTTATATATTTTATTGTGATTCCGACATCTGCGTCTCATTTAGAATATATTTATGTGCGCCGTAACTATTGTTATTTTGGTGTATTTTATTTTTCCCGCAACCTCGTCTAATAATACCAATTAGACAGAGATTGGAATTTTGTTGTGTGTAAGTGAATTATCATTCATCACTAATGGAATGTGATGTCGACAGCCGTATCGTAGGCAAATGACGAATTTTTAAGAAATCGTAATTATTATTTGATGCATTAATAGATTAGTAATAAATAATTTAGGCGACACTATGTCATTAGTATCATTAAGTTAGCGAAAGAACTACTTCATGCGTCACGTCCAATCGAAAATAAAGGTGCCCCAGAAGCGTCCTATACGACCCTGACGATCCAATCACGATCGCTAGCAGCAACATAAATAGTATACATATGCCTCGTATTAACCGCTATCTACTATACTATGATTGATCATAGTTATACTCCAATCTTCCTCAATAATCGAACTACAAATGTTCGGATTCCTAAAAACATCCTCAGTGTTGTTTTTATTTTTTTATATAAAATAATATATGATATGGAATTTTCTCTCTGTATCTATATTTTTTTCATATGCTTGTAGTTAGGGGGAGGACATTATTTAAAGGAGTGGTAATATCTTATGCTGCAACAATCGTTTGGTATAAGACTAAATCACGGGACGTGACAATTAAGGATAAGAAAATTATTAAGTAATAGTCATAATAAAAAAATTAATCAAGAAATTAAATACCACGCTGATACAGCAAATGTAAATTAATTTAAAAGAAAGGAGATTTAGGTGCTACACTTATATTTAATTTTTTCTAGTTGCTCTAAAATATTCGGTCCGAGACTTTTATCGCAGATGTGTATATGAATATTAAACTTATAATATCTATGTATCTTTAAAAATGTTATATTCCTGTATATATATTTATATGTGAATTTGTGTGTGTATGTTTTAATAAGCACTGTAAAGATTTCTGTATGGAGTTCATAGCTCCTTAGCCCAAAATTCGAATTTATAAAAATCACTCTTTAGTTATATGACCATTCCAACACCACTTTAGGTATATATATAGTGATTTCTTTAATAACTTCTGATTTAAAAAATATCTGTTATCTTTTAATCCATAAAATTTTTATATACCAGTAGTTTTATTTAAGTTATATTAAATATTTTACCTTTAAAATAATTACGTTTCATAAATTGTTTTTTCTATTAACTGACCCTGAACATGCAGGAAAGATAGATCGATAAAAACTGCTTACTCTAATACAGTTGGACATTTATTTTCCTTGTGTTTTCTCAAATGTTTAACCTTACTTGTGATTCCCCCGAGATTAAATACGCACGTAGCTGTTCATCTCAATTAGGATTATATGTACTCTTGTGGTTACTATATCTATCATTTGTTCTAATTATCTGCATTTCAATTTCTTTAGATCTCCACGTATAATGTTATTCAATCAAACTAAACAAGGTTATATTTTATTATTAAATTAAATGATTTTAAAGGAAGACCTCTAAAATTCCGAAAGAGAAATTTATAAGCGGTGCAGTTTTGCTGGTACATAAGAACGTAAGGTCAGCTTAAATAAATTATTTAGTGAAGGCTAAAAGCCTCGCATAAGCTAATTGATTAAATTTCAAAGCTTTACGGGCTTAAAGCAATTTCAAAGAAATTGAGTTACTGCCTTTACCGATACTGAACTTTATTCTGTTATACGATAATTAAATATTGCTTGCAGATTTTAACTTTGTTAAACGGTGTATCGGATAAATAAGCTTTAGGGTCTATATTGATAAAATAGCTTGGTTATACTATAAAAGCCATGACGGTCTTATAGTTGAAGATTCATTGATGCAATCACTAGTCAGCCACCTAACAGGTTTTCTATGAATACCTTTGAGATCGATTAATTATTTAAAACTAGTAATACGGTTTTCAGTTACCTTAAACTAACATATACAATGATTTAAATTTTCATGCTTAGAAAAACAACATTTTAGGCTTCTAATCTTCTTTTTTCATTTTATATAGGTGCTTTTTTTAGGTGCATTTCTATATTCCCTTATGCATACATTACCAGCGCCGCGCCGTGTGGTATATTACTTACTACCCTGATTTTTTTCCGAGGTATCGTAAAAGGCAACTAAAGTAAGTTGACTTGTATGGTATCTGGCTGTGTAGAATAGACCACTCAAATTTCTTACCGCGTTGTCGTAAGAGGCGATTAAAGTAAATTGACGTCAGGTGGCGTGGCCGTTCGTTAAATAAATAGCCAAAACATGTTCCCCACATCGAGTGGAATAAGGGCAATAGACTGATCATTACCTATGAAGGAATATCAGGAAATTCAATAATTTCAATAAAAGAGAATACATTACATTTAAGTACCATTGTAAATAATACGTGTATGTAGTTACGTAGGTAGTAAAATTGTAAGAACGTTTTAGTTCGTCAGGAATAAATCGTGACCAGCATGTTGGTAAAACAGATAAACACACTTTAGCTTGTCAATATATGCGCTGAATAACGAAACAAAGGTAATCGATATTATGAAAATGCTTAAAAGTGTCTAAAATTTCGATTATATACATCCTCCTGCCCGTATCCCACTCTAAGGGGGTCACAACATGTTACAAACATGTTGTCATATGATTTGGCTACGTATTTTACGACCGGCTACACGTCTGACGTCAACTTACTTTAGTTGTATTTTACGACACCTCGGTAAGAAATGAGAGTGGTCTACCCGGATACAAAACGGCGTATATAATATTTCAAATGGCATCGAATATAATTTTTTTTTAGCAAATTATAACGGTATGTCCTGAACTTACGTACTTTTAGGTTATTAGTTATACAATTGTAATACTTAGAGTTTAAAATAATTAAATTGATTACCTAGCCACCATACCATTAATACCATAGAAGTAGTTATTGATATACTTACGCTTGCTATTCATACCAATTGTTATTACATAAATTTTAATTGCCCCCAATATGTTAGGAGATTGCACTCAGACTGAATTATATAGCTACGCACAATATCGGCACTGATAAATTTGTCTATATCGCTTAAATAAATCAAATATATTTTAAGACATTAAATCATTCACATCGTATCTGTAAACAACTTAATTTATTCTGTATAAGACAAGTAAAGCAGACGCCGTCAAAGCTATCAGCACATAATGAGATTATATATATCTATATACGGCCTGCCCCTGCTTCGCACTGGTATAAAATATATAGCCCATGTCACTCAGTGAAAAAAATTACGAAAATCGATCCAGTAGTTGTGATTTATTCATTACTGCCCGTGGCCCGCAAGCGTTAAATTTGGATAAAAACAATTCCCCTCTCCATATACTAAGAAGATTTCCTGCTATCTTTGGAATATCTAAATTCATATACTACATATTTACTTATTTATTTTAACATTTTTCGCTATGAATTTTATTTTTACAATTAATTACAGAATGTCTTTATATACATCATTCACAGCTTCCTTGTCATTAAACAAACTCTTGAAAGAGCGACATATAGCTGCTAAATTCGAAGTGCTATAGGGCGAAGCGTGGCCTCCTCGCGGCATTTTAAATCTGTAATATGTCCGAAAATGTTCACTTGAATTACATGCTGTAAACGGCCATATTGATCTATATTAAATCAACTATTTATTTAAGGTACTTAATTGGATAAGGATTAATGCTGTATTGTATAAAAATTGCTTCAAAAATAAGGCATTATTTTTCGTAAAAAGTAAACGACAAAAACTGCTATTGTGGGTTATCCATAAGAGATAGACATATACTATCTCGGACTTTTCTGTAGACCTTTTCATGGTGTACAAATACTTAGTACATCATTTTGATAAATCTCGTAGGGTTTAGCCTGCGTTTGCAATGTAAGCGAAAAAAAATTTAATTATTTACGACATCACATTAGAAACCTCAAAAATTACAGTATTTCTCTACTCGGTATTGTATGTTATTATAAACCTTTCTCTTGAATTACTCTATCTATTAAAAAAACCGCATCAAAATCTGTTGCGTAGTTTTAAAGAATTAAGTATACAGAGGGATATATGGACAAACTAGACATATAGAATGTTTATTTTGTTTGAAGAAAGTGGTTTAGATAGTTATACCACCTATGCTAGGTTACTAAAATTTGACAGAAGGATAACCTGGTAACTTTGGCGATTATAATATTTGATAAATTGTGACGAGAATTCTCGCGCCTTACTTTTATGTCTAAATTTTAAAAAGTGTTATGTTCAAGCATAATATTTATCAATAATGTTCATATTTCTATTCATTTATTCTATGCAAAATTCAATTTAGCTGATGCTATTCTATAGATTTTTGATGAGACATATGGAGCTTGTGAAATTTTTGTCCTTTAACACAAAATTTTTGTCCTTCAATGCTGAAACTCCATTATAAAAACCTTGGCCGTGTAAAATGGCTTGTTTACGATTGTTATTAGAACTTAAAATACATACGAGTATATTAAAACCAGTTTCTTGAAATACACTTTACTTCCTTAACATAAGGACTTGTGTGGCGTGAATTTCTAAAATTGATAGTCTAATTTATAAAATCGCCAAATGAGACGTGTAAACCGCAGACGGAAATTTTATTTCTTTACCTGTTCTGCTAATTAAAGACGCCGCTTTCAATAAAATTGTTCGTTATTTGCGATGCTGTCTTTCACCATTCACAATTTCATTTATATTTATTAATCTTTTCAAGAGATTCCACACTGGTTTAAATCGAGATTGAAATATTACACTATACTATTTTGATATTTATTTTTTGCAAGTCACGTATATTTGGCGTATTGGAAAGAAAATAAATACAGAAGTTACAATAGAATTATTTTCACGTATTTATATTACGACAAAATCGTAATGGATTACGATTTTGTCGTCGAGCCTATTCTCCTTATGATGCTTTCTGGGCGAAACCATTTGGATGAAGTGTTGGTGGTGACGGCGTTGTATGATACTTGTGGTGACTTGTCTTGCATTTATAAGGTTTGTGAATGTTGCCTGCTTCATACACTTACTTAGTTATCAAAGTAACTGTTCCGTACTATGGAATCCCACAAAGTAACGCCTTTCTCTATAAATAAAAAAAAACAATACCGTAAAAGGTGACCAAGGTAAGATGTTCCGCAGTCCAGCATCCGGCTGAGTAGAATAGCCTACCCTCATTTCTTACCGTGGTATCATAAAAGGCGAGTCAGGTAAGTTGTCTCACCGTGTGGTATCTGGTTTAATACAATAGAACATCTTCTTTCTTACCGAGATGTCGTAGAATACGACAAAAGTAAGTTGACGTCAGGAAGGCAGCCGGTCGTAAAAAAGCAACCAAATCATGTGACAGCATGTTTATAACATGTTGTGCCGACCCAACTTAGAGTGGGATAAGGTCAGGAGGATTATGTAAATGGAAAAAATCTTTCTCGCCAATAAGACCTGTACCTATATAAATTTCCAGATAGATATGGAATATAAACAAAAACGGTCTGTTTCTCAATATTTTCGACGGTAAGAAGTCAAATACGTAATGCCTTAGAAAAAGAGACAATAGATAATGATCAAATTTTGGTTAAGTAGACGAAAGCAGATGTTAGTAAACGTTGACAATTTAAAAAAATATTCAGCCTTACATTAATAACTCTAAGTGACAATCACTTTTATGACATCATTTTAATTAAAATTATTGACGTCGCACATAAAATAATACAATAAAGTAATAATCTCTGTCATAAAATCACAATTATATAATTACTAGTACTTCCCCAGTAATTATACCGAACATAAGCTAATATGTACCAACGATTAGTTTATAAACATTTAAATTTACTGTAATTACTTTATCGGAAATAAATACTCTAATCTACAATAACATGCGTAAAAGCAGTAAGTAACATGAGTTTGATAAGTTCATATTTATATTTCGTAGTTATTACCTCCAAGAGTTTAGTGGAGTAAATGTAACTATGACTAACCAATAATTTCGATTTTATCTAATAAAAATAAAAATATTCTTTATTCAATATAGAATTTTAACTCAGATTCTTTAGATTCACGTCAGAATCGGATATCAACAGTCGGAGCGAGACGTACTCTCGTTCGTCTTATAAATTATTACTAAGTCCATTCCCAGCTTACATCCATGCAATACTTTTAGTACAACGGAACCATTTTAAATATTAAATGTATTGATTCTATCTGCATTTCATGTTTTAAAACTTCCCCCTCTTATATTTTGTAAAAAGTTATATCAATCTCAGACATTTATATAGAAAAAATGCAAATCATTTAATGCTAGATGTTGAAAAAATTAAGAAAAACGATAATAGTGCTGTACCATATCTACCGCTCTTAGAGATCGCAAAGATTCGATGCTTGCGGAAGGCTATTGTATGTTTTTCATGTAGAGTATCGAGCTCCCAATCTTAGCTCATCCCTCTAAAAGCGTTTTTAAGTCGAATAAGTTGTGGTTTCACTTAAAGCAATGAATTTCACTTATTCCGGTCAGGTCGACTCAGCGAAGATATGGGCTTCCAAAAAGCGTTTTATAGGACATTGGACAAATTACGCTCCAAAATGCAGATAAACTTAATATAAATTATAATAATAATAAACAATAATACAACGTGTTCACCTAGAAGTTTCTAGCTTTATTAAATTCTGGTAACTATTAAATTGAACGTAGATGTGTCAGCCGTCAGTGAATACCTCAGAGTCTCCGGCGGACGTAATGGGAGTATGCTAATGTTATAAAACGGATCGGCGACTCATCTGGAAACTGAGTTATAGTCTGACTTGACGTGTGTATATTTCGTCAATTTATCGTTAATTTTGTAATTAATGAATGTTATAATTTAGTCTATGTTTATTTTAATATTATTTATTCTATACTCGAGATTGAATAATATATGGTTGAAAACCATGAGGTTATTCAATCGAAGCTGATTTATACGATGTATAGACATAATAATACTGTAGTTGTTTAATGCAATATTACTGTAGTTGTTATGATTTATACTGATAATATACCTAATAAATCTCTAAATTGTGTTGTTACAGTACATTCAAGACAATCGTGTATCTAAGATAAAGACCTACCTAAAAGAGAGAATAAGAGGATACCTAAAATCAAGTGGACATAATAAGCAAAATTTGCAGTAAGAGAAGATAAACAGGATGAGTATAAACCTTCTGCAAATCTTAACAATATAGTTAAAAAAAACAATATAAACAACTTAAGTTCAAGATAAAGACAATGAAACTGTAACATCAAAAAAATTAAATTATCGTGTAAGTATCATGAGAAAAAACTGAGGTAATATAATGCGTAATTTATGTATAGTGATGTAACATGTTTAGGTTGGATATAAACTTATTTAATACTTTTTCAATTGATAAGAGGTAGTAGGTCTACACAGTTGTATGCAAAAATATAGCCTTTCTTTTAGTATATATAGTAACGTCGTGTGGTATCCGTCTGAGTAGAATAAACCACCCTCTTTCTACCGAGGTGTGCAATAGCAGACTAAGCTAAGTGACGTCAGGCAGGGGGCCGGTCGTAAAATACCTAGCCAAATCATGGCACAACATGTCTATAGCATGTTTTACCGAACTCATTTAGAATGGGATAAGGGCATGAGAATGATGATGATGTAGTAAATAATATTAAATGTGGACAGACATCGGAACGAGCACGGGAGGACAAGGAAAATCAGTAAACTGGACCGTGATCAGATATCTAGTTAGTCTAAATCTCCATCAAGTGCTAAAACAATTTTAATAAATTAATTGTACTATAATACTTCCTCACTCATTCCACCAAGAGTTAATAATGTCTATTGAAATTGAAATACAAAAATATCTTTAATATTTAAATGACTTAATTTTATATATATATTTATCTGAATTTTAGAAACGGCTTCAACGATTTTCTGGAAATTCAACGTATAGAGGGTTTTGAGGGTAAAAATCAATGTATCTTGGTTTTATTAAGAAAAAATGTTTAATCCCTGTTTTCAGGCACTGAAAAAACTGTTACAATTTTATAAGAAAGCAAAAGTTAAATGCGCTGTTATTTTGAAGTCTTGATAGCTTGTTTGGGTATTGTTACGGGCCGTCTCAAGTTCAGAGTGCGTAGTGCGAGTTTTTTTAACCTACTCGATCGCGTTAGCGTTACGCAATTTGTATGGCGAAATTTGTAATATGTATAGCAATCACTAGATGTCGCTATTGCAGCGTCATACAAATTGGCGTTACGCTAACGCGAGCGAGTAGGTTGAAAAAAATCGCACTACGCACACAGAATACCATTATCGAATTCAGGTAACATTTTCGTTTTTGAATAGTAATATTTTTTATGTATATATCTTTAAAAATTAGCGAGCAAGGCTCGGCCACCCAGGTCCTATAATTGAAATCACTTTACAGACTGCTCACAATAAAATATGCTTAAAACAATCCGTTTTATTTGAGAGAGGAGGTGATCGAATGATGAATAGTTCAAAATAATTAAATTTAGACATATATAGCATTCATACCTTTAGGCGCAATATAATTAATTAAATAAAAAAAACAAATAATTTAGCTGTAAGTGCATAATAAATAAGTTTACAATATTGTTATAGTTTGATATTATATACATATCTTTTATTTTATAATATATTTAAATTATGTATTATTGCCGCATATATAGCATGCCGCGGTAACTTATAATTAAGACTACATTTAATTAAATAGTTGTAGAGTATTTTATAGTATCCTTTTGCCAGGAATTTGGAACCCACAAAATCTTGTCATCAATCTTTTCCTAATCACTAGGACATCGTTACCCATAACAAAACATCCCATTGATATTTTATATCAATTTTCTCGTTTTTTCACGAATTTGCTTTTCATTAAAATAAGACGAAGTTAACATTAATAATTGTCATAAAAGTTGTCTATTTTCACACATTGCGTACGCTATAAAATTTTCAACAATGACACTCAATCTCTTACGAGTGGTCATTTCATTATCATTATATTATATACAATTTTAATATCATACCTTGACCCTTGTTGAATAGTCTAAATTTTAAATTGTATCCTTATAGTGACCTGAGTAGACGTGGAAATCAAATTTTGATATATAAAAATGAATGTTTGTCTGTATGTTCATTATAGACTCCGAAACGGCTGGACTGATTTTAATGAGGTTTTCTGTCATTCTTTTGAATGACCCAGCGGTCGTAGCATTTTTTACTGCTGAATTCTCTTTCGAGGGGAATTCGAAACCAGACTGAGCTACAACAACGGGTTGCCCGACAGCTATTGTTTATATATTATAAAAATAAATAAATGAAAAAAAAGGAGCTGTGATATCCCAGCGGTAAAACCGTGCAACTCTTTCGAGAAGGTCACGGGTCCAAACCCGGACAGAAACCAATGAGTTTTTCTGTTAAAACTTATGTGTCTATAATACTTATGTATCTATAATATTTATAATAACAATTTATCACACGCTTTTCGGTGAAGGAAAACATCGTGAGGAAACCTGCATATCCGTAGATAATTAATTCTCCGGACATGAGTAACCTACCAATCCGCTTTGGAGCAGCATGGCAGGTCTTAGCTCCAATCCTTCTCTTCAAAAACCGAGAGAAGATGCCTATTCCCAGCAGTGGGAGAGTTACAGGCCGCTACTTACTTTGTTTTTACTTTAAAAAAAATGTTTGTCTGTATGTACTTTATAGACCCAGGAGCGGCTGAATCGATTTTTATAAAATTTTCAAACATTAGTTATAATAACGCAGCAGATGATCCTGTAAAGTTTGGTGGCGATTGGAGCATATATTTACTGTTGAGATCTGTTTTGAAGAGAATTCGAAATCAGACTGAGCCACAGCAACGCGTTGCCAGACAGCGAGTCCTTAGTTAAATGTAAACTAGCATCTTGCCAAAACAAAAATATATAAACATATTGCTCAAGAATATATAAAATTACTACCTCTACATCTATCATCAATAAAACAAATAAAAATACTTTTCCCCTACATCAGAGCAGCTTCTTTGACGATACGTTTCATATACTACATATATTTTGTAACTTTAATACAAGTTAAATTACAAATCCTCAAAGTAATAACCCCATTACTAAGTATTAAAAAAATAAATATAAAATCATACTTCTTATTAAAATAGGAATATTGCGATAAGCAGCCTTTTTCTATTATTAAAAAATTACTAATAATTATTGTTTTTTAACTTAGTTTTTTAGCTTACTTTAACATAATAATTAACGTTAATATTCTTTTAAAAAAAACATGTTTTGTTCACAAACGAACTTTATAACAAAATTTTACATCGATCAAAATAATTTCCGCAGAAAACGCGTATACTTACTTATTGTAATCAAATTTTTATTATAGCAACATAATATGTAGGCGCATTGAATATTATTTACTGCAGCTATATAATTAAAAAATATATTGGACTAAACAGAAGTATATACCGCTAATCGATACCGCTTTTAATATTTCTTTTTGGAAATTCCCTAACTCTATTTAAAGTAAAAATTAAAAACGGATATTCGCCCGTAATATTTTTTAATGTTACTAGACATAATTAATTCTTAGCAAAATAACCATTATTGTCTACTTACGAATAGATATTAGCATAGAATGTATTAACAAACACGATAAACGATATTTCTCCTAATAAACACTGATTTTTCGATAGATATTAATAAAATGTGGTTTTAAGTAAAAAAAAATACACACAATATAATGATTTATTCACATTTTTAATAGCACTTTTAAATTACTCAAACTTTTTGTTAATAAATATATATTTAATCGTTTGACAAATATCCTGCTAATAAAGTTATATATATAATAAGGTACTTGTTGCATTACGAAATAAGCGAGTTGGCTTTCACATCTTACTGTAATAATTTACAATCGTTAATATATTTTGCGACTTTTAAATAAAACTATTTTGGCGCACTCCGCGAGAAAAGCATAATATATTTAAGATAATGTTAGTGATATGCGACAAATTTAGGAACAAATCAAATTGATAAAACATAAAATAAAATGTGTGTAATTCGCGCCGCAAGGCAGTAATAAAATTACAAAAATAACGTGGCTTACCTCATGGAGACGGGAAAGTGTAGAGATAGGTGAAATGAGACGCGTGTGTTGTACGAGTGCGGGCTAGTCGCGAATCGCGAACTGAGTGACCGCTTCTTGGTGAGTCGACTCTCGCCTCACCTGGTGCCGTGGTCACTATAGCTCGATCGCGGTGCGACTGAGTCGCGCGCTCACTCGTCTTTCACTTTTATATCCACGGTCCTACTCGACAGCTTTTCTCGTCCACGTGAATCCTAAACCTTTTCAACCTGTAACACATTTTCATTATAAATTAATTAGGTCACACTTTTTACTTTGAGATGTAGGGTGGTAATAAATCTAGTCTCTTTATACCGCATTAAGGCTTACTAACAAAAGATTATTTTAAAATTACACGAAAACAAGTCTGATTAATTATGTAATTTTTATATTGAAGGCAATCAGAGTATTTAACATTGCCGATGCTAAATGATATTTGTCCGTCGAAAAAAAAACCCAACCGGTTTTTATGATCATATTATCATGATTTATGTGTTCTACTTGTTAGGATGAAAAATATAAGCAAAAATAAGATTATTAATTGTCCCATTTTAATGTTAGTTTTACGGGTAATTATATTGTTTTATTTATTGTTTTCTACAATAATATGAAACAATGTTGTCGTTGCATTATTTTTAATTTTGTTAATTAATTAATCATCAAATCATCAAAAATGTTATCATTTATCGCTATTTGTATAATTTATTTATGCTTTCCTGTATTCGATGGCCTGATGTTCGGGGACTTTCCAGGGTGGTTGGCTAGTTTTATTGATCTTTTAATTTCTTCGAACTCTACATGTAAGTACAAAGTTCATGCGTATGCAATAATGCTTAACTTTATTAGTGTAATATATAAGTTTATGCCCTTTATACAATATATAATAATAATTGCATGCGAATGGGAGATTAGATTTATTAATAAGATTAGATTAGATTCATTAAGAAAAGTCTTCATTTTCTAATTATAGAGTAAATAAATAATAAAATAACTGAACCTTCCAAGTTTATTTTTAGTTTAAAATATTGTAATATATATTTAATATATATTTTAGAGTTTGATAGCAACAGAGGTCTGTTCTAATAATCTAACTGCTGGGTAAATCTCCCCACTGTTTTTGCATATTAAGATCGAAGCTTAGATTCACCATACATCCCAGGAGTTCTTCAGAGCTACGAGAGCTTAAACCTCTTATAGAGATGTAAGCAGCGTTTTTTAAGTAGATTGCACATAATATGTTGCAATCTATTTGTTGTAAAAAAAATCGAATCTTTGATTTATACTTAATGTGATAAAAAGAAGGTGGCCCAATCACTGTTAAATCTCTGCATATTATAAAACAAAGTCCATATTTCCGTATGTACGCATAAAACTTTAAAACTACGCAACAGATTTTGATGCGGCTTTTTTTAATAGATAGAGTGATTCCAGAGGAAGGTTTGTACGTATAATAACATTCAATACGGAGTAGAAAAATACTGTAATTTTTGAGGTTTCTGTACATAATTACATTTTTTCCGCTTACATTGCAAACGCAGGCTAAACCCTACGAGATTTATCAAAATGATGTACTAAGTATTTGTACATCTTGAAAAGTTCTACAGAAAAGTCCGCGATGGTGTATGTCTATCTCTTATGGATAAACCACAATAGCACTTTTTGTCATTTACTTTTTACGAAAAATAATGCCTTATTTTTGAAGCAATTTTTATACAATACAGCATCAATTCTTATCCAATTAAGTACCTTAAATAAATAGTTCATTTAATATAGATCAATATGGCCGTTTACAGCATGTAATTTAAGTGAACATTTTCGGAGATATTACAGATTTAAAATGCCGTGAGGAGGTCGCGCTTCGCCCTATAACATTTCGAATTTAGCAGCGATGTCGCTCTTTCAAGAGTTTGTTTAAAGACATTCTGTAATTAATTGTAAAAATAAAATACATAGGGAAAATGTAAAAGTAAATAAGTAATAATGTACTATATGAATTTAGAAATTACAAAGATAGCAGGAAATCTTCTTGGTATAGGGCAAGGAAATTCTTTTTCTCCAAATTTAACGCTTGCAGGCCACGGGCAGTAATGAATAAATCAAAACAACTGGATCGATTTTAATTACAAATTAACACTGACTGACATGGGATATATATTTTATACCCGTGCAAAACAGGGGCAGGCCGCTAGTTAATTATAAATTCGACCCCGTAAATAAAATAAAGTTATAATAGTGAAATATGACTCTTAACTTCGTTAATATTTGCAGTTTAAATGACTCTTCTAAAGACAGTGACTGTATTTATCATCCTCCTGGCGTTATCTTTTATATGTTATAAACATGTTGTCACATGATTTGGCTACGTATTTCACGACCGGCCGCCTGCCTGACAAAAGACAGTGGCTGTATTATTTTAAAACAAACATCGAAACTTAAAAACTTCTTTATAATTATCGGATAGGTTTAAGCTAGTTGAGCGCACCTGATAGTTAACAATGCTAGCCCGATATATTTTTCAGTCATATTTAGACTTAAGATTACAAACAATCAAAGGGAAAGTTCACATAAAAAATATTAATAATTTATTGTATGCACTTGGCCACACTGACTTTGACCGCGATTTTAAATATACGCGTTATTGATTCATCAGTGCTCCGCGTAATCGTTTGTCATTATTTGAATTTTATTGTTTTTTTTTTTACCACTCATTCATTATGCTTTGGAAATGATAAAATGCAGATGATATATTTAAAGTAAATTTAAATAGAGCACTAATTCTGCCACATTCTGTAATGCATTATTTTGAGATGCATTTTTGTTGATCTAATTATTTTACAGTGAAATATTTGTACAGTTGTTATTTAGTATTGTTTTCAAAACTATTAGACTTGAGACTTGTGAAAGGGTAAATAAACTGTCACCTTTATTCACAATAAACATAGCAGCGGTTGATAGAGTTTATTTATTTAACAAACAAATAAAATGTATTAACCGTTAGTGTTTTAATTGGATTATCTGTTGTCCTATTGTATTGTTTAAATAAAATAAAACTGCTATATATATACGAAATTTTAAATATTTGAAAATGTAAATAAATGTATGTTAACTTATTAAATTTTTTAAGTGACGTGTAAAAATGGCAACAGTTTTCGGCGCTAAAAGTTTTTAACGAGGCAAATTTTACATCACATGGCACGCCTGCACCAATGTAACGAATGTACCTAAATGTAAAAAAACAATATTATGTTTTATTCTATGTGAAACTTTGCTGGCAAACAGTACGTGATATATTCCAGATTTGGATATTCCGTTTGTTCTAGTTTTTATACGGGGAAAAAATACTAAACGAAAAATTTATATTGAGATGGTTCTAACTTTTATAATTACTTTTAGTACGTTTACGTAAATCAGGATTCAATCGCTATCCTAAATTGAGGATAAGGAATTATGAAATAGTACATCCACATATCTACTTCGTACGTCATTTCAATCAGTTATCAACAGACTAATGCAATCTTAATCTCAGCATAGTGACTATACAGCTATTATTTGAATATCAAAATTATTCGTGCACGTATCTTAAATTTATACAATATAAAAATCATTCTCACATTTAAAACCAGAACAACTTCAACACGTGTACTTGATATTTATAATTCATCAAGTACTTTACTGTAATAAAAACACAGTGACGAAGTTGCGTGTCAATAGAAAGTTATGTGATAAACCGCGAAAATCCGCATTTATTGATTTAATTTCTCAAGTTCTATGAACATTTAATAAGCGGGCTGGGAATCTGTCCACTAAAGAAATCATGGCTAATTAATATGTAAATAGGTCACTTTAGCCTTTATAATAAAAATCACCACCTTATTCGACGGACCGCATTTTAAACTGACTTTCCGTTATAAGTGGCTAACTTAAATATGTAACTCTACAAATTTATATCAACTTAAGCATAAACGTTTCAAAAGGCTTGATCGAATGGAAATTGAGTTAAGCGTGTCCAGTCTATATCTTCATAGATATCGATAATTTTATCGACTATAAATAAACTAAGTTATGTATTTTGGGTTTATTTCTCTGCGTTACTTGTCGTTAACCATAGTTTAGTGTGTGGAAACTTTTTGGTAAATCTTTTATACACTAATGATAATTTTAGTGATATAATATAAAAATTTTAATCATCAAAAGTGGTATTATTTATATTTTTAAAAGTCTTAGCTTTGCAGTTTTAAATGTAAAAACAGAAGATACTTTCCTAAGGATACTTTGGTACTAGTAAAACTTCTATAATTATCGGACTATTGATATCTCAATTGATACCACTTAAGCGATCATCAAAGCTATGATAGGCCAACGGTGAGACTGTGCGATTCTCTAGACGATCATAAGTTCAAACCCCGGGCAGGCATCAATAAATTTACTTTATTAACACGTGTGTCTAATTGACAATTGCAATTTATTACACGCGTTTCGGCAAAGGAAAACATCGTGAGGAAGTCTGTATATCCCTAGAGAATAGAATTCTAGGGATATGTGTAACCTATAAATCCGCATTGGAGCAGCGTGGTAGGTCATAGTTTCAATCCTTCTCTTGAAAAACAGAGAGAGGTGGCCTACGTTCAGCAGTGGGATAGTAGCAGGCCGTTACTTTACTTTTTCTACTTTAAGAGATCATCATATCGACAATAGCTCCCTCTCTTTTTGGAGAGAAGGATAAGAGCTTACGCCACGTTGCTGTTTAATTAAAGAATGTTACTCATATCCCAGGACTTCTAGTCACATACAGAATTCATCAGAATGTTATTACGTGTTAAGAAATAATATAGAGAAATGTCTTAATGCAAAGTCTAAGACATATATGAGTCTATAAACGTGTCATTACGGTGACAAAGTTGACTTACGTGGAAAGAACAATATTAACAATTATAGTTTTTTTTTAATTAATTTTTAGTCTGTTTAATATATTATTATCTATTTTTATTCCATAATTTATTTTTTATGCGTAGTAACTGATTCGAATAACTGATTTTATTTCAAACTCAGTAGTCATGGAAAGAAAACAAAATTGTATTTTAACCTGTGCGGAATAAACGGTTTGGGCATAAAATGTCAAACATTTAAAAGTCGAATAAAACCATGAGGTCAAAAAACTTTTAGTAGAAGCTGCCATTCAAGTTTATATCAAAGCTCAATTGTTTATGACACCGTTACTAATGCTAATCTCTAGCAGAGTAAACACATGTCTAACGGGTCTCATCTTATTGTCAACGAATACACAAAAAAAAGGAGACCTATGACACTTGTTATATGAAGTCGATAGCGTTTTGCTATTATTGCTTTATTACGCCATCTTATCAATTCTGTTAATAATTTTGTATTTATTTTTTTAATCTGGGTTAGGCTATTATTCTTATTCCAATTTTTTTCCTACTGAATTGAATGAACGATATGCATAGAGTAGGAATAAATGAGTGACAAAGGTGCAGAACGAATTGGACTAAACATTAACGATTATTTTCCCTTATTAACGTCCATAACCGTGACTGACTGCGTTCATGGTACAAAGAAAAGTTAAATGACCAAAGAATTACTAAAGAGAATCTCTAAATAAGTTTGAGATTGTAGATTGTTGTAAATTTTGTTAAAACAAGATTAGGCAACTAATAATATTTCATGGCAATATTTCGAATTCGTTATACATTGAGTAGCTTGGCGTTTAACACTTAACGAAGAAATTTTTCGTGAAATACCGATGTTTTCTTGCACAGTAAATATAAATTTTTAGTATCAATAAAGCATATTAGTTCAGTTACTATTATCTCTGAATACCATACGTTTCGTTGATTTACTTGTGGGTGGTTTACAATGATTTTTTATTTATTTAACGTAGTAAGTCATAACAACGGTATTTTCCTTTACACTTATTCAATAAGTAAGAAGCAATTACCTAAAAAGTCCACCCATTTATTCTTTCAACAACTTGTCACATAATGATGGCAACAATGTTTTTTTTTTATATTATTAATACAACTATTTGAAGGAGTTTGTATTTGAAACAAGTACTTATGGTATTTACTACAAGCTCTTTTAATATACTTAATATCTGGGTGACCGAGCTTCGCTCGGTAATTTTTTGCAAAAAAAAAACTTTAAAAAAAACAATTATTTAGTTGGGTTCGATCCTTGTCATTCACATTTCTCGAGGCTGCCCGTTACCCGAATAAGCTACGTCGACTTGACAGTTAATGGCGAAAATTCTTTTCTCCCCCAAAACCTCCTACATGCTGAATTTCAGGAGGCCGTTGGAGCCGTTCCCGAGATTCGGAATATATATATATATATATATATATATATATATATATATATATATATATACAAGATTAACTCATTTAAATATTAAAGATAAATACTTGCTTCAAATTGTTTCTTTAAAATATAATAATAATAATATATTTCGTTATTACTCTGAGGGTAATTATATCATTATGTTTTACTTATTTAAGTTCATGAACATTCCAGTCAATAAATATCATGAAAGTTAGTGCCAATAACACTGTTTTTGAGTTTTGTTCAGAAACTATTTGTTGTTTCTAAAGTCATTTTAAGCGTACGTCATGAATGCCGTGCGGGAATTTGTGCTAACGCACGAATTCGATTTTACTAATATTTTTTTTTGTAACTAAGGACCATCTCAAAGTAATAGCAGTAAACATCTATCAAAACTCGTTTTTGGAGATCTGTAAGATCATCACTCTTGGCTGCTGGAATGGTGGTATGTGGTCGTGTTGCGGATGGTATTACTTATCAATAAAACTTCTACTTGCTAGAAGTGATTTGAATATGCTGGGAATAGAAAGCGGCATTATTCGGTAGCCAGTTTCGCATTGCTTAATTGGGCGCGCTGCAAACAGATGAGTTTGGCAATTAGATATCAATTCGAATTCGAATTTCCAATCTCGAATTCAACTCGCAATATTTTGCTGTAATTTATAAATTCTTCTTCTTTCTTTAATAACTTTGTACATTTCTATTTTTCTTTAAATATAATATTTATTACACATAGAGTAAGATCGCGGACACAAAAGAAAGCACACAATAAATCCCAGTTTACCTCTCAATTTCATTGTACTCGTAGTTGTAGCTGATATTAAATGAAAATAGATTCTAAAGCAAACCACTATTACTTAGCAAAGAGATATGGCTTTCATTTATGGATTTCAATAAACTGTATTGCAAGTATGAAAAAATGTATATATACATATACCTACATACGTAGGCACAGTTTAAGTATGAGTGGGAGTTTTCTACCTTTAATGGCTCCACGAGTTCTTTCAAAAGCAATGGTTATCCAAACAAGCTTCGCATTTCGCCCTCCCTGTCTGCCCTGCGTGTGTTATTATACCAAAACATTCATTTTAATGTTGTACATGCAAAATCTGTTTTTTTCTTCCGGACTGAACAGCGGATCAATATAAATTCTGGTCTATACCAGAATCTCTATAGATAGACAATTCAATATGATTGAATATAATTCAAGATCATTTCTTAACAAATTTTTAATACGTTTAATTAATTTCGACTTTAGTATCAATGGCGATTATACAGTTGTGAAAATATAAAATTACAAAAATATATAGCAATAATAGGTAGAATAGTTTATAATTGATATGCGCATATCGGTGAAGGAAACGTCATGAGAAAATATGGTTATCTCTAGATAATTTATGAGATACGTGCAATTAGTCAATCTGCATTGAAGCAGCGTTTTGATCTAATCTCGTCATACTCTACAAGAAGAGCGGAGGCCTTTGGGCAGCAGTAGTACACTAACAGACCACCACTTGCTTGTAGTTTAGTGTACACTAATCTTAATTGTGATTTTTGTTTAACAAATCCCAATCCCAAAAGACCAAATCGAGATGTTCAAAGCACATCTCGACTTGGGCACGTATTTCTGGCTATTTATAGGTTATTTACCAATCCGTAATAGAGGTTATAAATAGTAAAATCATTATATTTATGCCATTCATTGCTTGCTTTCTATACTTAAAGATAATTATTAAAAGGCCTTACTGTTGAAAACGAAGGTCTCATGAACACCCATAGCATTCTAATGAATTAGTACTTCCGCAAGTATCATCCAACTAAACTCTAATGAGCATGCAAAATAGATGACAGACCGAACGGTAAAGCTATTTTTATTACCATATTTACATTTTGTAGACATTAACCTTGTTTTTTTATTTATGACAGGTAAATTTTTGCCCACAAGTGGTGATGAGAAAAGATGTTTCTTAATTTAGTCTACATTTGACTATTAGATTTTAATAATTTTATTTATAATTGTGAATAAATAAATAAACGAATAAACGAATAAATGAATAACTGAAAAATGAATAAATATATAATTAAATTAATTAAATATACCGCGCTCCCGAACGCACGCACGCACATTCGAGCTTTTAGCCCTTTCACGTAAGTCCATTTGATACATCTTTCTCCAAATAATAAAGCGAACATGAACTGATTACCGAAATAAGATAAATAAAAGGTGTAGTAGTGTGATTTCTATTATGTGTAATTTATATTATTAACAGGATATTATTTTTCTACACACGCATTATCGAGAAAAGTTCAATTCGGAAACTACCAGGTGTTAATTTATTACCGCGAAGGAAATTACGTGTGTCAAATACATGTCAACTAACTTATGATATACTTTATTGATATAATTCATATTATATGATTTTTTTTCTTATTGGTATATAGTTATATACTTTCTCATTATGTAATTTAGGGGCAATTTACTCCGGTTAATTGCCTCTTCAGGTGACATGTGGGCTGGCTCCTTTTCGCACAAAGAATCAGCTTAGCGATTCAGCGCGGAAACGCTGCAAGCATTCTTGGGACCATCCCACGTGGGCATGATTTGTATAGCCCTAGCGTGTAAGTAATTTAAGATATATATAACTTGTACATTTTTGTTATTAATATGAAAAAAAATGTATATTATACTGATATAATTACAAATGTATTTGAAATTTTATAAATTCGAAGGTGTATTGTTGAAGGAAAATCCTTGTATTATAAGAAATTCTAAAGAATATAAAATCTGTAAGCTCTAAGTAGAGCATTGTGATAGCTAAGATAAAATTCATATCCTATTGAAAATGAAAATACTGTTATTCAAACGGTTTTAAAAGAAAAATAAATGTACGATAAAACGTGATGCAAATATCAAAGGGTGAAGAAATGCCTGAGCGTTTCATAAAATATCCGATAAACACATAATCGGATTAAATCTTCATGCAGAAATGCGCAACTATTAGAGATCAAAAAGGGTTGAGACCTTTGATGATGGTAAAGGGAATAAATTTCTAACCTGCTAGTTTATTTATAAAAGATCAGCGCGTGATGCGTTCTGGTCCGAGGGAAAGCATCTAACACAGCCTTAATTAACGATCCGTTATGAGATCAGAAGAAGGCTTGCATCTTTTAAACGAGTTTTATATTTATACGAGTTTTATCTAGTTTCATTTCTCAACAGCTGTGTCTCGTTTTTTCTGCTCATATACAAAAAGTGTCATTAGTATTTTTATACCATTTGTCCATTGTAACTGCTTATTTAACGCCGCCCTTTACAACTTTAATACTTAGATAAATTGTAGCACCCGGGTATTTTTCGAGAAGGAAGAAAATACACACAACATACTCAACAGAGTAAGAGAGAAACAAAAAACAACAAAACAAAGTCCCTAAAAAAGTAATGACAGAATTTAGCTATATACCGCGTTTCTTAAGAAAATCTATTTAATGCTAAGTGTAGGAAACAAAGTCCGTTCTCATACCTCCTTATACATGCATTATGATTACTTACTGCAGGTATTACCAAACACCACCACCACCAACACATTACGCAAGCACTACACACATTCAAGATGACAATCATCACGATCGTTTCACCCCCTAACTGAAGCATCATCAAATAGGCTACACGACTAATTCCCAAAGCCTAAAGTCAAATAAGATCCCTGACGCTTTCGTCTGTCTGTTCAAACTCAAAGGTATTCAATGGAAAATCCATTGTAAATCTATGTGAAAATCTCATGGTTTTATATCATCATAACAAGGAAAATATGTGAAAATATGATGATTATTTAAATGTTTACAATCAATAATTAAGACAATATTTATAAAGACATTATTAATACACAGGAATATACATATTTTTCCGTCGCGTGATGTTAGCGCTTTCCACTGGTTTCTTGGAAAATTTTAGATACAAGAATTAAGCATATTTATTTACGTTCGAATGCACCGTAAACAACAATAATAAATGAACCTTGACTTGGATGTCACCCACGATGTCAGAAATTATAACATAATTTATATTGCCCCCAATGGGTAGTCAGACGTCTACTGGAATAAACGTCATTTCATAAACGACCTCAATATAAAATGGAAAATAGTGGATTTTAACTTTCGTAGTGTTATTATACCAGTTGGACTGATGACCGTGGCTGAGATGTAAAGTGGAAGTCATTTGAGAATCCAACTTGATCAAAAGACATCATAATCTATTAATTATGCTTACCAGTAAAATGGATTTGTTATATTCTGACAAAGTAAATATTATGCGGTTCTTTAGATCGATACTGCCGTAATTTTGGACTAGTACCCACGTGAATGTTGAACTGGAGCGAATATGAAGTATCGTTTTTCTATATACTTTTACTTTACGATCTTGTCGTGGAATCTATCTCCTGATGATGCTTCGGTTATGTAGAGTTTGTTAACGATTGTTAAGATTATGGTAGAGATTGTGTGCAATGGGGTGCCAAAGTGGTCGGCCTCCTCGTGGCGCACCCTGGGCAAGCTTGGTCTTGGCGAACGGACCACTGTGGAGTGGCCAATCCAGTTGTCCCTCTGATTAGCAGAAGGCAATCTGGACGGGCCGGGGACTCCGGGGGGGTTGGGGTAGAGTCCCAAGCCCGGAAGCCCAGCAATGGGAACGGGAACCTTCGGGTTGCGAGGAAGAAAACGTCTATAAAAAATTACCCGGTGGGGGCGGAAACGCCCACCATGGTGTAGGGGTCCCTACTTAGGGCGCGGTCTCTCCCTGTCGACCGTGAAATAGCAAACACGGTGGGCAGGGAGCGACCGCGGGCAGCGATGGCCTCTTTCTGCTCTGCGGAGGGGGGCGGAGGGAGGCGGTGGAGCGGCTCCAGGAACTTTGTTCTGGATCCAATCTACTGCTGGCGAGTCCTGGTGATAGCGACTTGCCTAAGCCCATCGTCTGCCGCCCTGTCAGGGGACCTGCGGACGTTCCGAACGGGGTACATCGGACGTCTGGCTTACAGGTCCCCGAGGCGGTCGGTGCATCTGGTGCTCCCGATGCACCGGTTAGCGGAGGGGGGCTTCTCTTTCGAGGGGCCCCTACCCGGAGGTGTTTATTCTCAAGGATCAGAGCTGTCGGCGGGATGGGGGCAATATGTACAATGATACCCTGTCCTCGCCATCGGCAGCGTGGTGGAGCACACAGGTCGTTTTAGTCGGTGCGAGTCCGACATAACCGCCGCTTGTCCCCGTCGGGCGGCGGTACCCATAAGGGGGTTTTTCCTGTATAAAAAAAAAAAATTTAACATGACATATTTTCTTTTTCGCGGTTTATATCAAAATAATATTTTCATTAGTTTTGTATTATGGATCTCCGCAAGGTAAAGCCTAATTCTATAAATTACTATATACTTTTGATAGAGTTATGATGTTACTAAGAACTAAAAACAGTTCATCCGGGTGTTCGGTCTGATTGTATATTCTTTTTTATAGTTTGCGATTGTAGGTTGACAGTTGTACACGTTGATATCTCCACTAGAATCTGTTAGAGAATTTTAACTTCATTTTTACTTAATTATGGAAAGACTTATTAGTAATTAAAGAAGAATTATTAGTATAAATCGTTACAATGGATAATTATTGTTCATTATCATTACAATAATTTAGATGGTATCTGTCAATGTAAGTATTACTGTTAATTGTGTTTGTTATACATGTATTAAGACTAATATTATAGCGATTTATAAATTGTTATACATTAATAATTGTGTTGTTTTTACAAAACATAGTTATCGGGTTCAGTGTTGACAACGGTTGAATACGCTTTCCACCAGATGCAACTATCAAAACCACCAGAAAGCCACTAACGAACAGAAATTCTACACTCTAAATGACCGTTAACCGCTAAATTTTCCACTAAAACTGTTTTATGATAGTAACAAATAATTAGTTCCTTTATTATTAATTATAAAAAATTAACAAATTAATATCACAAAATTTACATTTCAAAATTTACCCGTGGTATTTCCGATACCTACGTGCCGAAATCTCGTAACTGTTGCGTATATTGTGATTTTTGCATAGTTACGCGTTAATAAATTCGCTCAGTTAACATAAACCAAAATTAATAATTATAAGCCCATGAGCTTCCCGCAAATACGTATTTTCTGGTACAAAACAAGCCAAAACTATGGATGGAAAAAGTATGATTTTGTATGGAATGACAAATAATCTTTGACTAAATATTGACAGAGAACGTACTCTTAAAAATAAAAATATAGCATGGTCATATCCGATTCATATACTTATTAACATTTAACACAAACCATGAGCAAACAGTGAATTTAATCTTGTATACCTTTGTTTATATGAATATTTAAAAAGAAATACGAACATTTATATAAAGATCATCGTAAAATGGAAGTAAATCTAACTTTGTAACTACTAATATATTTTACCAAAACCACCAAAAAAAAACTACTAGTCACTAAAAGCAATATTTTGGGTAGTTAAAACCACCAGTTTTAGTGGAAAATCCACTAAGATGGCAGCACTGATCGGGTTTCTTAACCCTTTTTAAAGCAGAGGCAGGCAGTGCGCAATTTCATCAATTATATAGATATTCGAAATGCAGGTAAGTTTCCAGGGCCTTAGGATATTGCAATATAAAAGATATATAATTTTTGAATAATGTGTTTTTCATATTCTTCTCACTTATCAATTTCGTATATTTACTTTTTGATTTGTCTTCTTAGACCTGTTCTCGTAAATTGTTATTTAATTTTCTAATCGTTTAGCCCAATTAAAGCTAGTTTAATTTAGCTTCATTACTAATAAAATATTGATAAATAAAAAATATTTTACCAAACTAATATTTTTTTAAGAGAAGTATAAAATAGTTTCCTTTTAAATATAATTGCTTGTGCTAGCTCAAGTACTTCAATTAAGTGAACAGAAACAATATATTTTCCGGACGTTACAACGCCGGACACGGCTATTGTAAAATTGACACCGAAATGGTTTTGTGAAAACATCCTCTCTCTATGCCCAAACAAATCGACTTCCGTTTTAGGCGTCTAGTCCAAGTAAAGGCCAAGACAAGGTCACGTATTTCGTATTAATAACATAGTGAGGTCAATTGGGCTTATCGTAGTGACGTACTTTATTCTTTTTCTTTACTTGAACCAGAATGGTAGAATGGTAGAAAATAAATTAAAATTAAACCTCAACTTAGAACTGATGTCTAATTATTAGTCTATTTACAAACATCTTTTTAAAAAAGTAACGGCCTGTTACTATCCCACTGCTGGGCATAGGCCTCTACTCTCCGTTTTTTTTTTGGAGAGAAGGATTGGAACTAAGACCTACCACGCTGCTTCAATGCGGATCGGTAGGTTACACATATCCCCAGAATTCTCTAGAGATATGCAGGTTTCCTCACGATGTTTTCGTTCATCGAAAAGCGTGTGATAAATTGCAATTATTAATTAGACACGTAAATTTTACTAAAAAACTCATTGGTGCCTGCCCGGGGTTTTAACCCTAGACCTTTTCGAAAGAGGCGCACGGTGTTACCGCTGGGCTACCACAGCTTCAGCTCTTCTAGAAAACCAATTGGTATTACAGGATAATAAGATATTTCCACAAATATCTTATTATCCTATAATACCAATTGGTGTTCTAGAACAACTAATCTATATTAATATTATAAAGAGGAAAATTTGTATGTATGTTTGTTTGTTTTCACACAAAAATTGCTAGGCCGATTTAAAAAAAAATTTCACCATTGGAAAGCTGCATTGCATTTACTATATTATCAAAAAATATATATTACATGCTGCTATAGTACATTAAAAAAAAATAGGGATCGGTTATAATGCAATAAGGTGTTATAAATAAAAATTACGCAGGTAAAACCGCGGGATATTACTAGTTACATTTTAATATCATTACTATAAGGCATTTAGAACTCTCAGCGTAGCGAGCTCGGAGTATCTTTACATGATCAAATCAGAAATGAAGAAATCAGAAGTTCGTACAGGAACCAAAATTATCTACATAGCTCAGAGGGTCGCGAAGTTATAGTGACGATCGGTGGAACACATGCAGAGAACTGATGGGCGCTGGGATCTCGAGGTTTTAGGGCCAGTAGACCCCTTAGGCCTTACCCTTAGACGAGTTGGAATGATGACCTCAAAATGGTGGCGAGAGGCCGTTGGATTCAAGGGTCGCAAGATCGTGTGGTAGAGATCACACGATGAGACCTATGTGCAGCAGTGGACGTGCATTAGTTGAGAAGAGAGAGAGAAAAAGTATTTAGATAGATTAATTATGATTATCTTTTCTTTACAACCAACTCAAGTACAGCTTGTTTTCTATACTTGAGATTAACACCCTTGACGTTGCTACTGGCCAAACTTTTCAGATAACACTGTTAGTGTGTGTGAAAATCTGAAATAAAAAATATGAACCGGTTATTAAAAAGGCAAACATTGTGCGGAAACCTGCATATCTTTAGAGAATTTTGGGGATATTAGGTAACCTATCAATCTCCATTGGAGCACCATGGTGGGTCTAATCTTCTCCGAAAAAAATGGAGGAAGGAGACCTATACCCAGCAGTAGGATAGTAACAGACTGTTAGTTTACTATTCTCAACTGTAAGGTGTATTTATTTAGCCATGTTGTTTATGATGGTGAAGTGTGGAGAGGAAGAAACGAGTCTTCACCTTATGGCTGAGTGCCCTATGTACTCGCTGGTAAGATGGGAGATATTAGGTAAGGATGAAATTGAAGTTGAGGATCTGACAAATATCTCCTTCAGGGATATTATCAGGTTCGTAAAAGCCACGGGTAGATTAGAGCAGGTGACACTGTTGGGACAGCAGTGAAACCCTTGTTCCAACATGGGGAAATAGGTGGAATAGTCCGGAATAGGAGCTGACCACCCGCCCTGCACCGACAGGCGTCCCTGAAATTAGATAGATAGATAGATGATGGTGAAAATATGAAAAATGTATTCGGTACCAATTAGACGAGGACATTGGGCGGTCATTGAACTACATCAACTAACATTCGGCTCGGAGCTTTGTATTTCCCATAAAATTTATCACAATCCGTTGTATTGTCCAACAAACTTTGGTTTGACTATCTTTCCTTTTCAATCTTTAGCTAGCAGGGGCCAAGGCTATTACAAATGCTTTGTTCATTTTACACGATTAATGTCAGTGTCGCCTTTTTATTGTACATGCTTAAATACTTGCGTATTATGTCTATCCAAAAGTAAAAATGCTTTAATCCACGATTAAGTAAATAGAAAATATATCATCATCTGCCCTTATCCCACTCCAAATGGGGTCTGCACAACATGTTATAAACATGTTGTAACGTGATTTTACTTCGTATTTTACAGCCTTATCGTCAACTTACCTTAGTCGTATTTTACGACACCTCGGTAAGAAAGACGGTGGTCTATTCTACTCAACCGATTGCCACACGGCGGGTCGATTTACCTTAGTTGCCTTTTACGAGACCTTGGTAAGAAATGAGGGTGGTCTATTCTACTCAGTCTATTCACTCTTCTACCAAACGGACAAAAAATAGAAAATACTGCTAAATATAGACTGGAGTATCTGTTTTTATATCCGATAATTGCAAGATTCGTAAAAACACATGCTCAAAACTCTATCACCACAATACAAAAGACCATTTTACCGAAAAGTGCTTCATAAAAAAAGAGTAGTCCTTATTATAATATAGTCTTATTATTTTTTAACGTTGGACTTTGAAAATGTTCTTTAAACAGAGCCATTCTATTCGTTAAATGATCAAATACAACACGCATACAAGTGCTATCTAGTGATAGCATTTGGAACTGCTAGAATGATTCACCGTCTTCAACTTCCCTCATCGTACTTTCAAATAATCATACGAGATGGCGTAAAAACTACAAATATACCTTTCATTATAAAATGAAGTAACTTGATAGTAGATCTAATAAAAACAAATCTGTAACTGATTTCAATATGATGATACATTTTAATAAATATATGAAACATGCTCGTAAAAACTAAGGCTCATTATGGATGGGGTACAGCCGAAAGTTTTGTCGCCAGCGGCGTACTCGTACTAGAATTTGTCATGTAGAATTTTATCCGCACGCGGCGTTGCAGAACTTGTTTGTAATGAAGCGGTCACAGATGTCGCTACATGTCTTTCAATGCACAGCTATCACAGGACATTACTTTCATAGTACGCTTCCGCCTACACAACTTTAGAGTAACGTATTTTTTGCTTTACGATCCCGACACGAGTCAAGACACGACGCGAGCGTGACTGAGATAATCATTATACAAACGTTATTTTGCGGTGGCTTTCAATGTCGTGTCGTAGCCGCATTTAAGTAATCGTTGGATGTAAAGCTTGAGCATTCTGAGTACACTGACACCCGTACGGAGTTAGGAGTACCGCAGTTGAGGTATAGACTACAATCGGTCCGCGTTTCCGTGCGTGATGCCTTCCGAAACGTGTATCGGCGAATTTTATACTCATCGATTCGTTTTGTGAACAAAAAACGGCATTCGCTTTGACGTTTATTTATTTACGTGTTAAAAGACTGTGAAGCGGTTTCAAAGAACATTTTGAACATTATTTGGAACTGTGCCGGCGTAGTTTGTAAGTGTTTAATTGTTACTGATAATGTTATGAATGTTTACCCAGAGGGGCTCACTGACAAGACGTTGCTCTAAGATGAACGCTTAAGTGCACTGAATATACTACTCTTATTTATAAAACTTTAATCGCATCGATAGACAACAACTTGTCGCTATTTCTATGGTCTTTCGCGCTGAATTAAGCGCCTTTTATTTGTATGTCTGGATTTCGTATTTCGACACGACATATACATATTCCATTTCGATACATATTCCATTTAAAATGAATGATCACTTGTTATTTTTAAGGTTCCTGCAAAGTCGCAGATTTTTAAAAGTAGAATATTTATTACATCACAATATTCATTACAATTAGTGGGTTAAAAACTAGCTTCATAATCATAATATAGTTTAAATAAATATTTATATTACACATGTTTTACTGTTACCTATATAAGCCGCTTTAAATGTCTTTACTTTACTGTATAATAATTGATTAATATAAAAATCGATGGGTCTACACCTATATTATTTAAAAATAAATTTCACTTCTGTTATATTTCTATTAGGAACTCACACAGCATGTCGAATTTTTATTTACCTAATAATTAACTGAAAAAATATCACTACAAACCAAGGAGGACTGCTTTAAATTTTCAGTACCATCGTATTACAATTAGTATGTTTTAGATTTTCTTATAAGTAAATTAGTATTTCTGGATTATTTTTTTTTATAATTATAGTTAATCAAAATATAATTAATAATAAACATTTCAAAAAAAATATTTTTAGAATCGTTTAGTTACGCTTATCTAATGAAAAAATATCCAGTAATTAAAGGATATTGTATAATATATTATATTGTATATAACTCTGCAAATTTGATTCTCAACTATAAATCTAAGAAAACGTTGTATTACAAAACATAGAATTCTAGATGTCTACAATTGTATTTTGAGCCATTTTTTTTTATTTTTACGTAACTATGAGTTACGTAAAAATACAGTTGTTTTTTTAGTCAAAATCATTAACACAATTAAATTTACAATAAAAGTTATCACTATAGTTATATTGTAGGTATTATAAAATTCCGCACAGTAACGCCAATTCTATAATTATTTACCACCAAAAATTCTTTCAAAATATATAATTAATAGCCATCCGGTCACGCGTTGCGGTGGCGCAGTATAGTTTCGCTTAAAACCGTTTGAAAAAAATTACGAATCTCCACCTAACTTTACAGAATTATCCGCTGGGTCATTGTAAAGATTGTTTGAAAATTTCATTAAAATCTGTCCGGCCGTGTTAGAGTCTGTGAAGGACATAAAGACAAACATCATGTTAACAATCAATGTTAGAAGATGAAAAAAATTATTTAATAATTTAGATGCTACTCATCAATCTTACGGTATTGCAAAAGTAATTAAAAATTGTGTCAAACATTATTACTTGCACTCGCATCAAAACAAGTTTACCCGCCTTAATTATAGTTCGAACTCCGCGTGAAAAGCAGTTAAAACATACTTTGTGTAGTCCCAAAGGATTCTCATAATGACATAGGATATTTTCCATTCCCTAGAGCTTCTAGCTGTCCTTGTACCTATCTATCGAGATTGGTACGCGATCGTGTGTGTGACACATAACACACAAATTGAGTAAGGATATAAATTAATTTTTTATTTTCATTACTATTATTATATTTTATAGTTTTAGTTAGAGTATCGACGATATTGATGGAAGCTTTTGAATTTCGTTCTGATTTTCGATTTTGCCTTACTTCGAACTCCACTAAATATTACTTTTCGCAAAGTCGCTAGTCTTAAGTTAAGTTCTGCGGAATTGAGTTTGTCCCATTGACCTCGCCGCTGGCCATTGTTGATCAGTGTTTTTTTATGAGCTGGTACATAACTTCCAACCACCGTTAGTTCGTTGTCAAGACTTTGTCATGGATAAGCGGAAAACAATAGTGGGGTTTGCTAAGCTTTTCCACTCCACTCTCCCGATTCCACTCTTAAGATTTTTACCATTAATTTTTTAACTTATGTAAAATTACAAAGTTAAAATGAAAACTCTACACGGCTTCTGGAATGCAAAACTCTTGTCGACTTTTCCTTCCTGAATCGTATGGAAAACCATCGTTGAAAGTATTGAAAAGCGTGATAAATGAAATCTTATTCTAATTAAACTAGGTATATCTACATATAAAAATAACATCTAATCTTTTCCTATTCCACGTCAGCATAATTTAATGATATGCATTCAGCAGACTTTAATGCTAAAGGTCTCCACCACATAAGGCTAAGTCATAACCGTATATAGGGTTGGCACTAATCTCTTTAGCAGATATAAGTGCGTTCGATTTAGTCAATACATGTTGGAAAAATCATATTGAAAGATTTAAAAAAATATATAAGATAATAGAAATTGTGTAACGTATATTTCCAAAAATAAAACAGTATTTAGTTAGTCAGCACGCAGAATTGGTTTTATTTTAATATATTTTATAAATATATTTGAATAAAAGATTTATTTAGATTCAATAGCAATGCAAAAATTCCCAAATTTCAGATCTTGCTAGTGCTAAAAAAATTTACGGCAGACACCATGTAATTGAATTTACTATAGATCCATACATAAAAGGTTTATAACTATGCCTTTTTACACATAAATAGACCAATTGATAGATCTTATTATTGTTAAAGAGATACTTGATAGTATACAGTACAGCTACATGTACGCTAAGTTGCAAATAAAACCTAGGTATAGGATAAATTAAAATAAAAATAAAAAATACAGATCGGTATGGATCATCGACAGCCCTACACGTTGAACGCTCCACGATAAGCCGGGCTGCTTTAATAGATGTTCACACCAAGAGCCTTTCATGGACTTGGTGGATGCTGAATGCTGTATGAAAAATTTTATGCAATAGAGATATTTGAAATTTTCATTTCAATACGAAATAGAATATGTGTATGATACTACTCTATCATGACATTCAATAAATATGGATATAAAATCTTTGTTATTTTATTATTAAATAGGACTGATACGCGACTTCGTTTAAGTCGCTTTTAATTTTCAAATACCACCAATTATTTACTATGTTATGTTTTATGTTGTGTACCAAATTTCATCTATATCGCGGCAGCGAATTGACCGTGAACGCATTACAGGCATAAAATCCAATAGTATCATCATACATCATAGTAAAACAAAGTCGCATTCTCTGTCTGTCAATATATCCCTATGTATGCTTAAACCTTTAAAACTACGCAACAGATTTTGATGCGGTTTTTTTAATAGATAGAACGATTCAAGGCAAAGGTTTATATGTATAATAACATTCAATACGGAGTAGAGACATACTGTAATTCTGAGGTTACTAATGTGATGTCGTAAATAATTACATTTTTTTCCTCTCACATTGCAAACGCGGGTTAAATAAATCCTACATTTAACAAAATGATGTACTAAGTATTTGAACACCTTAAAAAGGTCTACAAAAAAGTCCACGATGGTTTATGTCTATCTCTTATGGATAACCCACAATAGCATTTTTAGTAATTTTTTAATTACAGAAAATAATGCCTTATTTTCGAAGCAATTTAAACAACATAGCATTAATCCTTATTCAATTAAGTACCTTAAATACATTTTTAATTTAATATAGATCAATATGGCCGTTAACAGCATGTTATTTAAATGAACATTTTCGAAGATATCACAGATTTCAAATCCCGCGAGGGGGCCGCGCTTCGCCCTATAGCAATTTAGCAGCGATCGGGCGCGCAACTTAATGTCGCTCTTTCAAGAGTAACCTCTACAGAAAACATGTTTGTATTGTCTAATGACAAGAAAGCTGTGAATGTTATATATTAAGACATTCTCAATTCAATTGTAAAAATAAAAAACGTAGGGAAATATGTCAAAAGTAAATATGTAGTATATGAATTAAGATATTAGATATAGCAAGAAATCTTCTTGGTATAGGGGGAGGGGAATTGTTTTTCTCCAAATTTAACGCGTGCGGGCCACGGGCAGTAATGAATAAATCAAAACTACCGGATCGATTTTAATCATTTTTTTATTGAGTGACATGGTCTATATATTTTACACCCGTGCGAAGCAGGAGCAGGCCGCTAGTAACATAACAAATTTAAAAATAAGCGCATAAAGGGGACTCAGATTAACAGATTTTATGTAAATCTGGCCCAGAGCTCTGATTTTTAGTTTGATACAACGGATTAACGTGCGCGCATTCGACGAAAAAGAGATTACTGGTTTTGGTTTTAATTTTCTATTTCTCATTCAGGTAAACGTTTTTTTTACAAATAATCTGAAATTAGTTAATACAGTTAAATTTTACTGAAGGGCAGCTAAATCTTGCTCCTGAACCTTAAAGAACAAACGATCCCTGGTAAACTGACAATTCACGTCAAAGTAACACTTTATAAGGCTTGCATCAGGCCTATAATTTACCTCCAATCCATTCCTGATGTCAGCTACTCATATGTCCAAACCCTGATTAATGATAATATATGGCCTATGATTTTTGACTCCCTGCTGTATGGAATCAGGACTGCGCCCTTCTACGCTTTTAAACAACGTAAACGAAGGGAATAAGAACTGTATATTTCAATAAGAATTACACATACTCTCGTCCGCCCCTAAAGTAAGTTACTAATATTTGTGTAATGGGTGACAGAACACTGGAAAATATCTACATAATATAATTGAAATCCATATGTATATATGTATACTACCTAGACTCGAAGAACCAGCACATTGTTTATAGAAAATGTTGGGCCTTGGCGGTAATCTAACCTGCGATCCGCGGAGCTCCATGCACGGTCACTGCCAACTGTACCAACGGGGCAATATGAAAATGCTTTTGAAATATTCATGATATAGAAAAAAAAATTAGAAATCTAAATAATGGCGCTTTTTCAGTCGCCTCTTTAGCCTGAGCATACTATGAATAAGCGTCGTAATTGCTCGTTGTGGAATCTGATCCTACTTTGTCGTAGTTGAAGCTTGTAGCTCCCTAACGAACTCTTCGCTGAAACTGTAATGATTAGATGTTCACAAAATGTTCGAGAAATGTTGTATAATATTGTTATTAAACTTTGTTTAGACCTCAGTTATAATTCAAGTTATTACATATCAGTTAAGTTGTTAAATATTTTGATTTGGAGTACATTATTAATTGTACATTTAGATTTTTATGTAATAGTTGATAAAATAATATTATGCTGCATGTAAATTTAATAATATTGTCAATAGTACAAAAAGTACATAAAATTAAATAACGGCCTGTTACTATCGCACCGCTGGGCATACGGATCGCCTTTTACTTTTAAAGAGAAGGATTGGAGCTAAGATCTTTACACACACTCTCTGTCTCTACTGTTACACTCTGTCTCTAGTAAATTGCATTTATCAATTAGGCACATAAGTTTTAATAGAAAATCATGTGGTGCCTCAACTTGAAGCCACGACTGACCTATGACAGAAAGCTGGGCACTTGGTGTTCATCAACGAATACGATGTGCCTGAATATTATTTATATTTTTGTTGTCGGTTGTGCGTGACGTGATTGAAGTCTGAACTCTGAAAGGCACATGCAGAGGTAGGCCATGGTGAGCGAGGTCTCCAGGAAACTTAACATTCGATGTAAATCATGGAGGGTCTATTGCTGTCCACATGAATAATTTTGAAGTCTGTAGAGTGCTATTAATTTGACTTTGGAAACTTGCACCAACCAACGCCTTTCTAGCAGATTCCACAGCCCACTCTCACGCCAACCTAACGCTGACGAATTATTGCTACGCCCAAGCAAGAAATATATATTACAAATAAATCTAACTTATCGCGTTAATACGTTATATATAGCGACCTATTACTATCCCACTGCTGAGAATAGGCCTCTTTTCTCCGTTTTTGGAGAGAAGGTTTGGAGCTAAGACCTACCACGCTGCTCCAGTACGGATTGGTAGGTTACACATATCTCCCGAATTTTCTAGTGATATGCAGGTTTCCTCAAGATGTCTTCCTTCACCGAAATGCGTGTGATAAATTGCAATTATCAATTAGACACATAAGTTTTAACAGAAAAACTCATTGGTGTCTGCCTGGGTTTGAACACCGTTACCGTGAACAGTGACCTCCTCGAAAAAGTCGCACGGTGATACCACTGGTCTACCAAAGCTTATCAAAAATTTAGTTAACTAAAAATTACTCTTTCTTTTACATATAAAACTAAATACATATGCATGCACTACTGGACTTATAGCTGATCTGCCTGCGCTTTGAAAGGTTCCAGGCCAAAAATTCTGATATCTATAAATTTACATCTATGTTTTTATGTATGCTTTATTCCTTAATTCCCTCATGAACACACCGGTCATTCCGGTCTAATCCACGGTGGAACATGGCCGAGTTTAACTAGTTTCAATCAAAAAGCATGATAAATTTGACGTATACATGATATATTTGACATAACGTATAGAGTTGACATATTTTAATTGGATTTTAAAATAATATTTTGACTATAATGAGAAAACACAATTTAAATTTGAATATGGAGCTTGAGTCAATAATAATTGTAAAGGAATATTTCTTAGTTTCTACTTTGATTTCAGTCGAATTTCCTAAGTCCGTCTTGGAAACTTTAATAATATTGGATGCCAACAAGATTCATTCAGATTAGCAAAGAGAAATTTTAATACGTAAACCATTTAAAGTCAATGATTTTGTTTATTAAAATGTTTTGTTTATTAAAATTTTATCTTCAAATTAACTAAAAAGTCATCGTTTCAGGTGACGATGACGTATCGTAAGCATGTGGTAAATGCTTATAATACTATTGTTTCGTCCGTTTAAAATAAAATTATAGTCAGACATTAATTAATTGTATTAATTTATGTCTATTATTTCTGAATTGCAACAAAGTATATTAGTTCGTATAGGACTATACAAGCTATGGTAGCCCAGCGGTAACACCGTGCGCCTCTTTCGAGGAGGTCTAGGGTTCAAACCCCGGGCAGGCACCAATGAGTTTTCTAGTAAAACTTATGTGTCTAATTGATTATTGCAATTTATCACACGCTTTTCGGTGAAGGAAAACATCGTGAGGAAACCTGCATATCTTTAGAGAATTCTGGGGATATGTGTAACCTACCAATCCGCATTGGAGCAGCGTGGTAGGTCTCAGCTCCAATCCTTCTCTCCAAAAACGGAGAGAAGAGGCCTATGCCCAGCAGTGGGATAGTAACAGGCCGTCACTACTACATAGGACTATACGAACTAATACTTAACATTAAAAATTGTGTATATCCTGAAATTAGATGCCATTATATTGGTACTCTTTGCACTAACTGGATATTGCTATCCGATTTTCTGAAACCTATTCTCCATTTAGTGGAGACGCTAGGATAATAATATTCAAGCAATTAGTATACTAGTACGAAACTGTATTCAATTTGTAACATCATATCTTGCTAAAGGAGTTTGAAGATTAATTATAGTTTTAGCTGGCTTTGAATTTAAGATCAAATTATTAGAGAATGGAAAGACTACTTGAATACTTCACTGATTAAAAAAAGGTTAAATCGAAACAATATTCTGTTCAGAAGGTTTTATAATTACTTTCGTGTTTCTAATGCGTTTTAGGTTTAAGCTATACTATAAATAAAAATCAATAGGTCTTTGCATATACCGTATTTGATGAACTTGTTCATGTTTAGCTACCCCAAGTTAATAAAATTTAGCTATATATATTCTATAAATATTATAATTGAGAATGAAAGAGGCAAATGAAATAAGAAGACATATTATGCCATCCCCACTTTGAGTGGGATAAGGGTAAAAGAATGATAATGATGAGATATATTATAATTAATATAATAATTGTCAATTTATAAATATTATAAAATATTAGTTAAATTTCTACATTTTTCGTATTTCTTAATCTGTCACATTGAAAATACTAATTTCGTTTAATTTGTTTGACATCTTAATTGTCATAAAGTAGACAAAACACGTACGTACTTGGATTACGATTAATTAGAATTTAATATAGCTATTTTTGAAATTGAAATAGTAATTTTAATTTCTGAAATTCACGTATAACAGTAATAAATAATTGTATCTGGGCTCTAGACTAGAGTATTAAATTTACTTAAAACATCTCTAATATTGCCCTACTTTAATATTTCGTAGGAAAGGCCGTTTATAATACGAGAAATAATAATAATTAAGCCTTGGATATATATAGTACAAAAAAGGAGTATAATTAACGTGATAAAATATTATGAGCCCCTAAAATAAGATATCGTTTTCGCATAATTACTTATCATATTATAAAATTGTACATGATACATATTAATACATATTTATTAAATTAAAGCTTGTGTATTTTATTTACTTTGAACTTAAGTTACCACGTCGAAAAGAAGGCAGAAAAATGATAATACTATCATATAAAATGAACTTTTAATATATAAATTTTAACGTCTTTTTTGGTTAAAAAGAAGTTATTGCAAACAGGAATTTGTATTTGTGCAAATAACTGATTGATGTTATGTAACAGATCTCATTTAAGAGCCAATATACTTCGACTGAGGAGTAACATAGGCATTAGTAGCTAAAGGGCGTAAAAGCTTGGTGCAATTTCATTATCGTTACTCCCGTCGTCATGCCTTTAATACTTCCACTCTGGGAGCTTATATCTAGCTTTTGCGAACTCCACTACACAAAGGCAAGCGCGGTACAGCTTTAGAGGTCTCTGGATGTATTTGCCATAAATTTCGTTATTACTTTAGTTTGTATACATAGTATTACTTTGTTAAGTTATATAGAACGGACTGTAGTCGGGACTTCATTCAAGTAAAAATAACTTCAATTATGTGCTAGGTATTTTTTCCTGTTCCGAAAACAAAAACGGTCTTTTTATATTATATGATAGGCTGGTATATACTCGTAACCTTTAATTGCACCGAATTTAATCTTTATTCCTCCAGTTTATAAGCTGTTAAAGCGTAACAGACAGACACACAGACTTTCGCATTTATATAGTAATGTGAATGATTTTATTTATCGCATTGTAACATGCATATTTTTATTCATTTAAATAATAAATGCTACTAAAAGTGGACTTAAAAAGTTACTACCAGAAACAGTGTTTTTCAAGTTTTGTTTTCTTTTGCCTAATAATGTTAGAAAACACTATAGAGTGAGTGACCCATTTTTGTCTGTTACGTCAGGGCATAGACCTCCACTTCTCATCTAACAATAGCCCTTCCATTTAGAACTTCAACCTCGGTACCTATATACGGTTAACGATGTAGTACTGGTACGATAAGAATGCTTAAGAATGTTATATAAATAAAATTATAATAATATAATATGTTTCATTATGTTTTTTTTACTTTACAAAAAAAGTATAACATATTTCAAAGGTGAAATATGTTTGTTAAACAAAACCATAATTCCAAAGATAGCAGGAAATCTTCTTGGTATAGGGAAAGGAAATTGTTTTTCTCCAAATTTAACGCGTGCGGGCCACGGGCAGTAATGAATAAATCAAAACTACTCGATCGCTTTTAATCATTTTTTTTACACTGACTGACATGGGATATATATTTTATACCCGTGCGAAGCAGGGGCAGGCCGCTAGTTAGTAATAATTTACGAAAAATTAGCAAGAATAAATATAGTTTTTCTTATAATTTTCTACTTGTGTTATTTCTAACAAACCGCTTATGGAAACGTTTATATTTTTTATTATTCATATTTTAATAATTTTTAAGTGCCTGTGAACAAAATTACAAAAAATCTATATTTTTATTATATGACGATTTTAAAGGGTCGAATCATACCAGTTACACATTTATAATATAAATAGAATAAGTAGAATATTTTGATACGTGGTCCCCTGTCGGAAGGATTTCCACCGCTTATGCAGATTTATCCAAATGGAAACACGAAAGTTTGCTCATACATTTCCACAAAGGCTACCCCTTGCTGAACATTGGATGGTTCCTTTATTTAAATTGTCTTTTTAGCTTTTGGAAAGCAAACCGCCAGATGCTTGTCAGAATAACTCTTTTATTTCATTTGTGTATTTTGTTTTGATTATTTTATAGCTCAAATGTTAAATATAAACGGACTCTTTCAAGATTCTTTAGTCTTTAAGTTTTAGTTTCAGTGGGAGGCACACTGCAAAGGAAGCATTTCACGCGACAAGGACTCACAAAAGAGCTGTCATGTTGTGCTCATTTCGGTTAGGGTTTGTCCCTTTTCGTATTATGCTTCAACTTTGTTTCAGGCATTTTTAATGTTGTTTAATGAGGACCACCATATCTGTTAGATAGTTTTATAAAATTGTTAACATTTAGGCTTGCTTGTAATTACATATAGGCGTTAAATATTATTTCTTATAATGATATTTTTCAGTAAAATCTTCCTTGGCGTCCTAATATTTGACGGGGTTTTACTTACTATTCTAATCTATATGTGACACGTCTCGAGTTCTTATGGAATATCTGCAATATCTGCTATCTGATCTCCGCGACCTTTTAGGAATGATCCAGATCAAATCAATTTTAGCTTATGTTTATATAAGTTATACTTATATAACACCACATAATTTCCTTCGAGAGAAGAAGTAAGATTTTCAATTAGATTAACTTTGCTTATTGGTTGAGCTATTCTTGTAATTATCCATAATCTACAATACCTTAATATGATTAGCAGTATCTTTATCAATAACAGGAAAGGCAGACTATTTAAATATTTCGTTTAGCAGGCAGACAAGACTAAATACAAATTACACCGTTCTGATTACTCTAAGTTGCAAAAGTGTATCGCGTGTGTAATGCCCCTTGTAATATATCATTGGCAGCGTCTAGGTATGCAGACGCCCTAAGCACGCCAGCTGGTACCGATGAGTCACGAAGGAGGGTCTCCTCCCCCATCCAAAGAGGACTCCTGTGACGTAGAACCAAATAGTTCCTTAATGTTTTACTTATAAAGTTCAATACACAGTAACGTTTATTTCGTAAGTTAACAAAATAGTACCAACTATGTATAGTATAATTATACGTAGACAATATAATTTAAATAAGAAAGCATACTTACGTATCAAGATGTCACATTAAATGATTTTTCTGTAAATGGCATAGCTTATTATATGGACAAACTTACATCTACTAGAATGACGCTGAAAGTTAACAGTACATTGTATTATTTTTTGGCAAAGATAAGTCTTGTAGAAATGTGATTGAAAGATTTGAAGTAGCTCTATATGAGTATTACTATAACAGTTACTTTAATGGTAACAGAATCATAATTTTCTATAACAATTTGTATCATTGTTCCTTTGTTGTAAAGGAACAAAGCCACAAATTGTCCGTAGAATAGAGGAATGAAGACGCCATAATAGTAAAAAAGCTTCTATAAGGAATAAAATATTGTAATCGAATAGCATCATTCATTTATTCTAAATTGACGGCACCGTAATTTTTATAATCGAAATATAGGTACTATAATAATCAAGTTTTATTATGTAATTCCCCAGTTATATCGAATTATTGTTTATATAATTATTGTATATATAATAATAATTATTCTAATCGAACCGTTTTATAAAAACATATTTCATAGCAAATAACTTTATTGCATATTTATATGCATTTTAGGAAATATGTCGTAATAAACCGTTGCCGTTTTTAAGAATTGTATTTTTTCTTTAAAAGACAAACCATTACAAATTTAAGAACTAAGAACGTTTACTACTGATAAACGTATTAGATTGTAGTTTGATTAAAAGTTTGCCTTTTTTCGTACTGACGTTATAACTTTGACGTTAATATTGATAAATTAAGAAGTAACCGCATTGTTTATTAGTTAAAGATTTATAATGAAAGTACATAATTAATTACTAAAGTTTGACTTTATATATCTATGTAATACAGAGCTCAGGCCAGGACACAAACAAACAGTGCACATTCCACTATATATTCTTAAATAGGGACCTAAGTAACTTGTGTGTCGTAGTTTTTGCATCCTTTTCTCGTAGCATACTAGTGTAGCCTGGCCTTCTTTTAGCTACTGACTATATTAAAAAAGTTAGTATAGAGAAAGCTTAAGACAAATATTTAACTAATTTTCTATACCTAATACAAATTGTAAAAAATTATAAAAGCTTTAAATAATAATTGGTCATTTGGCTTCAGTAATGAAGCTTCTTTAGAGGATTGTGTTCTATGGAATCATTTTGAATATTATTTAATTGTGTTTAATCATTTTGCATAGCCAACAGCCACTACTTTTTAATTAAACATTTAATTAAAATAAAATAAAAATTAAATATTAAAAAATTATGACTCTCACCAAATAATTGATTTGAAAAATAAATGTTACAACATGTTTCAAATACAACCTCCTTCAAATAAGTTAGTCGATAATAGAAAAAAAAATTGGCGCCGTCAATGTGTCATTGAGTTGATGAGGAAGAATAAATCGGTTGATTTTTGAGAAAATAGCTTTTTTTATTATTACATAAGTATAAAGGAAAAATATTTTTGTTATATAAATTTAATGTACGCAACGTCTGAGTAACACAAGAAAACAATTACACCAAAGTAATCCCCTCGTCACAATGTAATTAGTATTTCGGTGAATCATCTTAAAAGTCACTAATAGCTTTAGGACTCAATTCGATTTTCTCCGCACACGCAATATTATTGAGCAAATCCCCTTCTATGCAAAGATGGCTGGCAGGCCGCAAGTGACTATAAATCTGATAGTAAGCTTTCGGCAAACTAATTCAACTAAAGTTGACTCGAATTTAACTTTATGTCTATAACTCTTCAGTGTCTTGTTCTCAAAAAATATATGTTGCTAATGAACAATGTATCTGAAATTTGGTCACTAACAATGTGCCTCATAAGATCTCAGAGCATTAGACTGCTCAGATTTGATATCAGGTTTCCGAAAGGGATTGCAATGTGGCAAACCCAGCCGAATTTATTATGAAGTTGAAATTTCAGCATTCGTTCGATCACACAGAAGTATAAAAATCGTTGCAAATGTTCAATGTTGTTAAAAAATTCCAATTTAAAATAAAATTACATTAATTCTGCGTAGCAATCACTGTAACGGCTTAACCATTCCAGATTTTTCTATCTCAGCTACATCCTTTAATAGACGGAAAATGAAGTCCAATAAAATAAAAGGACCGAGTTAAGTACCTATAAGTAGCGAGCTTATGTCCCGGATTTCATCTAGTGAAGTGAAGCAATAAAGAAATATAGTAATACTCCATTTTCCAATAAAATTATTTATTGTATAGATAAAAAATTAAAAAACAAGAATAAGAATAACTTTATCCTACAAAAAAAGGACATAGGGAAATTTATGAGTAGATTATTGCTACAGTAATATGCTAATCTCGTCTAAATAAACTTCTTCATAAGCCTTCTTATCGTTGTTACTTTTTGTTTTAACGATTGTCATGGATATTTAACATAGCAGTCAGCTATTAATGAATTTAAAAAAACGGTAGTTAAATTTATCTTGTGCATTTTCTTCTTTGTGTGCCTCTCCAACAAATAAGGTTGGCAGTCAGCTCTGCATATGCCTTCGTAATCGTCATCTCGTCAAATTCAAATTCAAAATATTCTTTATTCAAATAAACTTGTAAATAAGTGTTTTTAATCGTCAACTCTAGAAGAGCCAGCAAAAAACTCGGTGGTTGCTCTTTTAAAAATATAATTCTTATTACTAGTTACATTTAGTTATCACTTGTACAGTACTCTTGTACAAAGTCGATAAGTAGCTATGTCCACGCATACTTATTCGTTTCCATATTAGCCTTTTATTAAAAGTGTTTTGAAACCTCTGTAATGGCAAGGCTAAAACTGATTGCGGAGTTTTATAGAATTTTACTCACAAACGACGTACGTGCTTTTGCAAGGCGCAATACTGGAGCCGCAAGCTTATGGCTTGTAAATACATTTTAGTTTGAACATCCCTATAAAACATATTTTTATGAACTGGATATTTTCCACAGTACTTACTGATTTTAACCAAATATTTCGAATTTGAAATGAGGTGAGTTGACACAATTATTTTTATACACATTAGCCCAGCTGCGACCAGAAAGGTGCTTATTGAATATATAGCTATGATTATATTGAAAAATATTGATATCCCCTTTATTCTGTAATTTGATACTTTAGGCAACTTGTTTAAATCGAACCAGTGACCACTAATTTAATCATATGCCAGTGTCATTTCATTATCATCCCATTGCAAACCAATTTGGTTAATCAATTAGGTTATAACTTTAACCTCATAGCTGCAGTCGCATCAGCTAATCCATACACCAGGGCTGTCTAAGTTTTTGTATTTTATCTGGAAAATAGTTCATGATGTGTGTATGTGTATGTAATAAAAATAATTTTAATAATTGTAAATATCATTGGAAATCCTATTTTCAATTGATTTCAACTACACGTTCAACCAATAATGTAAATTAACTGCAAATCGATAACATTCTTCACCAGCTCAATTTTAAGAAAACCAGAAGAAATAAATATGTATAGGCAAGAGATAATATTGATCATTAATCGCCTTCTAATCTATAGAAGAATTAGGAATTTAATACTGGCAAAGAAGCTTCAATATAATATACGGTATCTAGTAAAACAATTTATATTATTATGTTAATTTTCTAACAAGATTAATGTTTCACTCACAATTTTTCCAAATAAGCTGGCTTTATTTCCCTTGTCACTCGTAGAGGCAACACTGCGCTAAAATAATCTTAATAAATAAATAAAAATTGTTTAGAGTAGTAATAACCAAGGTAAAAAAAAACTCTTTACGGTATATTAAAAGTACTATACTATGTAGAACTGAACCTGATGTAGATAAAGGTTTTTTTGTTCATAGACACGCGCTTAAATTCAATCATAATTTTTGAGAAGTTATAATGCTGTCTAAGACAGTAACCGCTTGCCTAGGAGATGCTCCGTTCACTTTTGCCTTCCACGTCGTGTACATGAAAAAAGTCCCTGTTTGCAAAAGTTTCTGCCACATTAAATACAAAACAAAAGGAATACACACACAAAGACTTACGTGGTTATAATAAAGTAGTATTTCCAATCTGAGACCAATATTAATATAGATAAAACAAAAAGTCAATTCCCTGCTTGTTCAGTACGCAAGCGCCGGAAGCAGAACATTAAGCGTGTTAAAGTCAAGCGTGATCGATCACCGCCAGTTCATTGGCGGCTGATTTCCTTTATCGGGTCGCAACTCTAATCAACTGAACACTAAATGATCACATTTAGCCTGCAAGCTATTCTAAGAGCCCACCATCTAGGTGGATTTCATTCTACCTATTAATTATTTCCCTTTAGGCAAAGTACTATCGTCATATACTTTTATGACCACATCAAAAGGGTAAATATATTTTGCGTCGTTTTTAACGTAAATGACCAAACAAACTGCAAGATGCAACAAGCACTAAGAATAGCAGTCACTTATAGAATAAATGCAACAAAGGTCGAGGGTTGCCTCTTTATTGAATCGTTATCGATGTCTGGCGCCATACTAGTGACAGCTGTTTTGAGAACTGCATCATATCACGATAGAAATTATACTTCGAGAAACTGCGTTGAAAGGAAATAATATTTTCATTATGCCTATTACGATTGCAAGTAAGTACCATTATAAGTGCAAGAGTTCAAAATTGCATCAGATTTCTGTTTCTGGATCCATGCAGATTACAGATACGCAAGGTAATATTATTGAACGATAATTTTTAGTATATGATAAAACAGGAATATTTATTATTTATATATGTGTGCATTAAGTACAACGTATATTTAATATTTATTATATTAAGATTTAAAATACGATTGAATTATTTTTTTTACTTATTATTTCATAAAATTCCTTTAAAAAGATTTATTTATAAAGATTCTTTTTACTTTCTAAGCTTCTTTATTTTTAGTTTTTTTCTATAATTTATAAAAGATTTTTTAAATAATAATGTTGATAATATTTAGTTCTATCTGGCAAATATACGGAAGAATATATAGATAAGATAGTATATAGTAATATAGTATAGAAAGAAATTGATATATTGTAAGGACCAAATTTTAAATCACGTAATATATCATACCTTTCTATTATTCTAATTGAATTATATTTTATATGCGATATACTATTGTACTACCTATAGTAATATAGTAATAGTAATTTTACATAGTTATAAACTCAGTAAATTTCTATAGAATTGGTGTTAGGAAGTACTTAATTGATCTTGTGTTAGAAGTTTCTTAATTATGTTAATGGATGTAGATATACTTTAGGAGTAAATTAACTGCTATCTTTATCATATTGAAACATATATAAACGACATTGCTGCGAACAGAGACATTGTCAATCCTCTTACACTAACGAAATGAAATTGAATATCAAGTTAGAAGCAATCTCACACCGAGGGTGTTTCTGAAACAGCGAAATGTCGCCGACAATATCCAATTACTATCAGGTTCATTCAGTGGTATTGCCTGTCTACGAATTGACGTTACGAAGTTAATCCAACACCACTGTAATGCAAAGAGTTAATTAATACGTTATTTTGTAAAATTCTTACAATGAACAATATTTACGGAATCTTATATTTTATATATTGGAATTTTTTGTACTTATTTTTTGTCTTATTTATTGCATTTTTTCAAAACTTTAAAAAAAATTACCGAGCATGGCTCTTTTACCCAGGTACTTAATATTGAAAAAGCATAGAGCCGTTACTTCGCATTAAATTATACCTAGACGTTTATAAACTTTTATTTATTTATTAAGATTAGCCAAAGGTAAGCCAACAGTATTCTATATACAGAGTTAATCTTAATCTATTTAATGTACTATTACAGCCATATTGATAATTAAAAAACATTAGATTGTATTCGTAAAAACTATTTAATATAAATACATGCAGTAAATTACGGAAAAGTTAATTACCTCTCACAAACATGTTAGAATTACAATGTTTGTTGCGATATCTAAAGCTGGAAAATTATTTAATTGACTTACTCGATAAATGCATCGATATTTACCATGGTCAAATAGAGGCAGAAATTGTAAATACCGCTTTTAAAGGTTGTAAATCCGATCGACTGTTTGAACACTGGCGGAAGCTCTGTTCAATTTCACCAATGGGAATTCAATTTCCTTGCAACTAGTGCTTCGACTTGACGCACTGGTAAAAAATATTTGTCGTATGTCGCTAATCGTAAATCAGATTATAAGCCATTTACATTGAATTATAGGTATAACAACTTTCTATTTACCGATAACAATTAATTAAAAAAAGATTTTTCATACTCATATTTTAAATTTAATGTTAAGTTATCTTTTACTACTCTTGATTATGTCAAGTAAAAAAAATATTTTATTAATGTTATAACGTGTAAATGGTTAATTAAAAAAAATGCTTCGTTTAAACGTTAATTTTAAATGTTAACAAGTCGTTAATGGTTGTGAAGTAATCATGTTGAGTACAATGCGTATGCATGTCATTAATTCTTAATGTTTTTACAAACCTAATTTATTCAATTCATATTAACTATTAGTTTTTTTTAGATATGCCCTTAATATTATCAGCAAAAATTAGAATGAAAAAAAGTTCATTGTATTTTTTTTACACATAAAATACGAAGTGACTATATAGGAGGAAGTTTGAAAATTGCGCCCTTTCTAGAGAAGACGAGAAGTGCAAGATTAAGATGCTATGGACATGTAATGGGGCCCCTCCCCATAAAATTAAAATCATGTGACGTGTGTTAAATATGAATGTTGATGGATATGTGACTAGAGGTAGGTCAAAAAATAGATGGTTGGATCATGTAAAGTATGACATGCATATAAAACAATTAGCGCTAAAGATGACGAATGATAGGATAGAATTGAAGCGAAAATCATGTTATGTCGACCGCACTTAGAGTGGGATAAGGGCAGGAGAATGAAGATAAATATTTTACTACGGAAAGAAATCATTCCAGCATAAATAGCAATTCGACTCATAAGAGGCTTAATACAAGTTTGTAATAGTTATATACTCATTTAATTTAAAAGGAACGCAGATATTACTGTTGGTACTCGCTGTTATTATAATACTCTCCCAGGCAAATTTCCGACTGAGGTAAACGAGCCTTTATCCAATAAGCCGCTTACTGCTGTACGCCGCAAGCGACACATTGTCTACTTAGTGGAGAGCACACCAATATTTCCTCCAATCTACTAGGAATTTATTAACATAAAAAATGAAATAAAATACGAACGATATTCAACAGCATTTTTTAATATCACGGGATTTAAAAAATGCTTTTCAAAACAAACTCATAAATTAGTGAAACAATGTTATTAAAAACAATGTCAATAGTAACAAGGTACGTGAAGCTTAAGTTGAGATGCACCACAACTTATTTTAACTTTTTAATGTGACGTTATTTAAAAAAGGTTTTGATTTGATTTAAAATTATTATAATTAAACTACTGTTTATGGTAAAGCTCCTAAATATCATGTTAATTTTAATAACAGATATATACTATGTTGAACATATATTGAACATAAAAGTAGTCATTGTGAGTTAAATATAAGAGATTTTTGAATAAATTTAACCGTTTACTTAGGAAGAAAAGAAAAGCTTTAAATTTAGCCGTTTTCGCAATATTTTTATTGCTTCTCCTCTCATAGCCTTCCTCGATAAATGGACTATCTTACGCTCAAAGAATTTTTAAAATCGAAACTACTGAACCCTAGTTCCTGAGATTATCGGGTTCAAATAAACACACTCTTCAGTTTTATATATTAGTATAGATATACACACTTGTACAATTTGCACGTAGGTAAAATTATGACCGATGGAAATTTTTATAGCATAACTACATAATGGAATGTTGCGACCATTTTCTTGAAAGATATGAATCATAAAACTGAAGACACAACAAAACAACAGAAGGAAAAATAGAACGCGCTTCACATAAGACATATCATACTTTATGCAACACAATTTATAGGATACTTTCGAGATGCACACATGTTACAACGAACTAGGTCAGAATAATTTACGAATGCACTACGATGTACACTTTTCATCTTCTAGTATTTGATAATATTTTATATCAATCACTTGAACTAATTTTAATAAGAAAGGCCTTTGAACAAGATCCCTGCGCCGGGAACAAGTCGCTTGTATGTTTATTGGCTTACGTCATAGATATGCGTCGTACCAATCAAAGTGTGATCTTGATTAATAGAATGATGCAGTCACACTGAGCGAAGAGCGTAATGTCACAAAGCCTAATAATCTAACAATAAGTGGCGTACCAATTGAATCTGTAGTCGGTATAGATTGATGTATTGCGTGGTTGCTATGTCAGTGCAGTTTTGACATAGGGCTGTGTTTTTTAAATTTGCTTTTAATATATGGGACACTTACAGACACGGTCGTCCGTTCCCAAAGTAAGTAAATTAATACTTCTGTTATGGGTGAGAGACGACTGGTGAATATATTACTTATATAATTTTAAATAAATACTTAAATACAAATATACACCCAGACTCGAAGAACCAACAAATTGGTTTGGCAGTTATATTTTCATAGCATCACTGAGTTTCATGAATCAATCAGTACTTTTAGATTTGATATAGTGATTTCATGTAGAAATCTATTTTGTTATACATGTGCATATACCACAATAGCAATAAACTCTGATGATGAAGTTCATCATAACGAAGTGTCGCTACAGACGTGATTCGGTATTCCTTTATTCCTGTACCCTCGTTACCTGTCAGTAAGGTGGAACACGTTGAGATTTTATCCGTTAAGAGTCCAGTATAACTGAAACACAGAAAAAAACAAAAGCAAACACATTTCCAAATTCATGAATTCAATTCATTTCACAAACACAATCCGTGCCGCTTAGATTCAACGGCTTCCTGTGACCTTTTGATTATGTCCGTTTACCTAGTGGAGAGTCTACCACTGCGTCTTCAAGTTCTTAATTGATATTCCAACAATTTGAGATCGTAAAATATTTATTTCTTCACCATACTTTTTACTTTCAATTACGTCAACAAAAACGTAACCCTTACGTCATACCGAAATTTGTTTCTTCTTATCTTGGGAATGAGATTTACAACCATTTAACTTGGTTATAAATACGCAGTTATTGGTGTTAAAGTCGTTCTGAACGTTGACTTGATCCGACTATGGGATGCCATGTTATCTAGATTGAGGTTAACGTTGATATTATCTTTTCTTAGTGAGTCTTTTTTTATTTATTTTCCAATACCATTTCTGTTCATATTATAATTTTTAACAACAAAACAATGTCTTATAAATATTAGTTTTTAAATTTTATTTTTCAATGGCTATTGATACCTATTAAGTTAAACATGCAAGTTTATAAGAATTTAAATAGAAACAGCTGTATTCAGTACTTAAAATATAAATTTATACAATATAATCGCTGATTTAACAGCCCTACTACAAGTAAATTCTTACAAAGACTTAGGTAAGTTAATATTCTAGGTATTTCAAGATAAGCTAGGCAAGTTTGGAAAATAATTTAAAAAAGGTTTAAATTACTAGTTACTTTTAAAAATTTTGCTTCATTTGTTAACAATAAAAATAAATTGTTATTTAATATGGTGTTTCGATAGTTAAAATAATATAATTTGCACTGTTTGGTAATGTCAAACACCTCAATGGTATCCTAAAGCAAATAATTAGCCATACAACAAACACATAATTACACAACAGGATTTAATTAAACAAAGCCTCAATGTGATACGGTTGAGATATAGATCCTTTGATGTCTGATTACAGCCTATTACGAGATATTATAAGCGAGCGCACACAAACACTTTAAACATTTAACGGAAAAGTCAGTTATATTATGCATACTACTTACACAGACTTTATGCTTAATAAAAAAGTAAAAGTAAGTAACGGCCTGTTACTATCCCACTGCTGGGCATAGGCCTCCTCTCTCCATTTTTGGAGAGAAGGGTTGGAGCTAAGACCTACCACGCTGCTCCAATGCGGATTGGTAGGTTACACATATCCCTAGGATACTCTAGAGATATGCAGGTTTCCTCACGATGTTTTCCTTCACCGAAAAGCGTGTGATAAATTGCAATTATCAATTAGACACATGAGTTTTAATAGAAAAACTCATTGGTGTCTGCCCGGGTTTGAACCCATGATCGTCTCTAGAGATTCACACGGTCGCACCGCTAGGCCATCACAGCTTTTATGCTTAATACTCGTTAATAAAATTGAAATTATATTTTATTCAAAAGCCTTGATGGCTCATACATACGCTTTTATTTTTATCAAGTTGACATAAAGGATTACCAAATATTTTGTCTGTGTAATATAATCAAGAATTACAAGTATATGTAGAAAGTGTTGTAATGTTGATGTGAATGGATTTTCATAAATATAATCCTTAAGTTTACTATAAAGTTGATATGGATTAATACTGTATCCTTCTTAATTCGAATTACATTATATCACAATTTTTTTGAGATGTAAGAATGTATTTGTGAAATAGTGACTATTCTTAAAAGATAGATCTCGCTGAGTAATCTGTCGAACAATAAAAGAGGAATATTCCACCATAAATTGTTTTGTTATACCTCAAAGGGATTAGACAACGTTTGAGATGAAAGCTCCCAGGCGGATTGACTTTATTTGACATTTTCGACTTTTTCCGAGAAAACATTGATAAATTACAAACTGTTATGTACAAGTTATCTTCCTCATGAATTAGTCAGTATTATTGATGGAAATTATCTGAGAATTCTTTCTTTCGTTTTTGAGTTTATTGATATAAATTATTTCTACTAAATTTCAATATAATAAAATATGAAGATTACGTTATAAAAAAATTACCAAATAAAATTTTAAATTACGGTTGCACAACCCTTCTCATCTTGTGGGTATGATAAATAGATAGTAACTAATTCTCAGACCTTCTGAATAGGCATATAAAACTTTATAAAAATCGATCAAGCCGTTTCGCAGGAGTAAGGTAACTAATATTGTAACACAAGCATTTTATATATAAGATATTTGTAAAAATGACTGACATTCTTATTTTGTTCCTTATTATAATCCTTATTTTGCGTCCGATATTAGTTGTAGAAGAGACACGAGTATGTTAATGAAATGATAAGAGTAACATGAGCTTCGACTGACGATGGAGGATGTAGAGGACGAGGAAGATGTAGACAGTAGCTAGTATTTAATATCTGTTCCATTACATTGTTATGTTTTATGAAGACAACTAATAAATAAAAAAGAAATACATTTCACTGAATTAATTTATAAGTGAAAGAACGAGCACCCTCCTTCATGAAAGGATGCCAATTAACCTGAATAATGAGAAAGCGCCTACAAGCGTCTCGACTGCTAACTTTGAAAACTGCAAAGGTCTCAAGGTGATTCTTGGCAAACAATGAAAAACATGCAGTATTATTATATAACTCATTTTAAGTAAGTGTCAATTCATTACTTCAATTACAATACGCCTACAAAATGGAAAGTCAGCCGCAGCAAAAGATTAAGTCTTTAGCTCATTGTATTTTTAATTTATTACTTTAAAATAGCTATTACCTGCAACTTGTGTGGACCGTAGTCTAAAAAACCAGCTTCTGTCAATCTTCAACCGTACATAAATATCTCCATCGGTTGATTACAGATGGCAATTTTTAATGTCATCCCATTCCTTTAGAACTAACAGGATTTCAATAGTCTATATGTTACCCCGGTGTATAAAGAATAATTGTGCCAAATTTCGCATACATACATACATCCATATTCACAAACTTATACACGCATTATATTAATTCGCATTATATAATATTAAATAGGACAGGAGTAGTATGATGTAGGATTCAATGAATTGTAATTTTTAATTGCGACCACCTTTATTTCTTATTGCATGAATATACTTTATAAATTTCTGTATACTTAAATACAAAACTCACCTCACCCTTTAAAATGATGAAAAACACCACAAGAAACCTTACCTATTCAAAGTTCGTACTGAACTTTTGTATTTCTTTTATAATCAATGAGTAACATCAATGTATTCATCGGGTTATCTATCGCTCTTAAATATAGTATCCAATCTTGTTAGTCATTAAATAATTAGTATTAGTCTTAAAAAGTTTTAATAATATAATTTTAATAAAGCTATAGGCAGTATTTATGGATTTTCTTTATATTTTTGATATTAAATTATATTTACGTAAAATATTATAATCTCATGTTATCTTTTTAATATTAAAAACCATTCCGTCAGTATAGATTATTGTTAAATAAATTTTCTAAAAAAGTCTATTTTTTATTTTTATAAGCTGTCAAGTCTAATAAAATAAAAATAAATCGTGCTCGATACGAAATAAAAATTTAAATACGGGTATTCTAGCTATGTAGAATGGATACTTGAAAAAACAATCTGTTTGTTGTGTTAAAATTGGCAAAAAATTGAAAGTGTGAAAACCTGCGTAGAAACTGAGTAACATCACAATTTTTGCCAAATATTTATCCGAAACAAACGGAACGCGCGGAACATCCGGCGACTGTGAACGGCATTCAGTAGACATTAAAAATAACTGTGTATAAATAGCATGTTGTATTTTCGTAGCGTTTTTTTATAGATCATACTACACACTTTAATTAAAATTAAATGAAATCAAAATACTTTTTAATATATTTTTTAAAGTGTTACTTTTATTATACTTATCAATTATTTAATATCATTAAATATGTTATTTAATTAAGAAAATAAAATATGAAAAAGATCTAATTACTAGTATTTCAGTTTAAGTATTTTTATTATAAAAAATAATGATTATACTACAAGTAATAATATTCTAAGTACTCATATGTTAAAATAAACTCGTCCATTCTTCTGTTTACATTAAAATGCTTTCATAGTTGGCGCTCTTGGTTCTATTTTTATGCTAATTCCTTCTATTTTCTACGTTGGAAATAAATTGTGAAATGCAGTTCTGAATATTGCTAATACACTACACAGCGTGGGAGATCCGGTATTAAACTACAATTATATTTCTTCATTATTGTATTCAATGCAATTCATGTATCAAATATAGGAATTTTGTTAATACTTAATTGATGCAAAATAGAAAGAGTGCAACTATTGCAGTGCTTTTAGAAGGTTAAGAGACAATTTTTAAATGACAACTTAACAACGTGTATTTGAGGCCTGGCTTAAGAACAGTGATTAATTCTCTTGTTATCGAGAGTGTGATAGAATAGAATGGAGACTACGACCGAAAACGCTCATGAATCAATCACGATATTACATAGTTCATATTTACATTAGTAATATATGTAGAGAGTAAGCGCCATTAAAACTTCTAAGTAGAGGTTAAATAATTGCCAAATTTTGTCAGAAGATCGCAAATACCTTTGCCCGTCGGTTATGGGAGTTAAAGCTTCGTAGAGAGCGGAAGTTTTCAGTACTTCATTTTTAGTCTTTTACTGGCATGCGGATAAGAATTGACAACCAGAGTTTCTAAATTGCTATGTAAAAACACGTACGTTTATTTGTTATGAATAATGTTCCTCATTGGTGAAGATCCATTTTCAAGCTTTTTACTTTATTGACGTTTCGCTGAGCAAATTAATGATATTTATTACTAGCTAACCGGGCTAACATTCAGGATTCGAAAATTTCCGTTTTCCTTCCCGGAACAGGAATACCTTAATATTTAAATGAGTTAATCTTGTCTACGAAAACTGCTCAAACGGTTTTTATGAAACTTAGTATTTAGGGGGTCTCGGGGATGATAAATCGATCTAGCTAGGTTAAATTATAAAAGGTCGTTTTGTCAAAAATCTTTACTTGAAATTTCGCCAATTAGTGAAAAGATGTCTTTACTCCCGTTATAAGCATTAGCTTAATAAGTATCCCATAAAGAGCGGACACCGGACTTGTAATCTGTGACAGGTTCAAAGCAAAGTTGTGACAAGGATCCATACAACATTAGTAATTGTAATATATGTTAATATGTTGACCTACTTGCTTCTACCGAGTATTTAATATTTGCTCCCTTTATGCTTTTTGCTTTACAATCTATAACTAAATGCAAATACTTAACTGAAACTGTTGGCATTTTCTGCCTTTGTTTCCATCCAGATTTCAGAGTAGTAATGAAAATATTTGAACGACTACGTGACATTGCAGGCGGATTATTTGTTGTATCCGAAGGGTATGATTTAAGATTTAGTAAAAAAAATACATTTGATTTAGCTGTGGCTAGAAAAGGTAAAACGGTTTTCAATAATAAATTGGTGATGCACAATAACGACTTCTTTTCTAAAATATTTCTTAAATCTGAGACTATGACTAGACTATCTATGTAAAAGAATATCTAGAGTCCGATCTTAATATAATATATATAAAAGTATACGGGAATAAGAAATATATGTTTAATATTACATAAATAACATTAGCATTATTAATTGATGTATAAACTAATCAGGCTCACCTAAAAAAATGAAAGTTGAGTAGGTTAGCCGGTGAGTATATTATAAATACATACGATAGTTTATTAAAAAATTAGGAATATATTATAAAACTCTACAAATTAACCCTTATTCCATAATATTTAAATGGCTGAATAAAAATCGATCATCGTAATGAAATTTATTTCAGAACGGAAGTCGTAGATGCCGCGGGACAAATGATAAAAAAAAATATTTAAGTGCTTTTCGAACCTACTTCACACCAAACTGAGTTATGTTCTGAACAGGGAAGCCTGTCGACTTTTGCTAGCAGAAGTCTTGATCCAATTGGGTCGCTCAACCACTTGGTAGCTAAATGGGTTATCTTAAACTGTACGATTGATTTACCATGAAAAAAGGAATCTTTTAGACACTTCTTTCTAACGCAAAGTAACTTTTTATGTATTTTATACGCTATTGAACATAAAAAAATGATAATAATACTACTTAATAATAATTACTACAAAAGTTGTTAGTTGAATACCATATTATTTTTACCTACATTTAATAACAAAGTAACTATTAGCAAAATTAACTCTGATACTTATAAGTTGATACGGTCGGCGGTCTTGTCTCTTAATCTTAAGTAAAGAATGGAACATACGAGAGCAATCAACAAATAGAAGATGTTTAAATTTTAATGTTGCTTTTGTATACAATGTTTATTAAAAATTCACTGTTGTTTATGACAAATTTTAAGAGATGCGAGAAAGATATTTGGACTACTGATTAATTCCTGGCTTGTAAAAACACACGTTTAAATTGTACAATAATTTCAATTCATTACAATACAGTACAAATTTAAGTTCATTAACTGCATTTGTATGCAGTTAATGAACTAATGAACGAACTTAAATGTTTTCCACGCATCTATGACAATTCGAGCTCATTCAAAAATTGAGTGCTTGGTTTATAAAGTGTAACCTCGACGGCGGTTACAAATAAGGCATAAACGTGATGTTATGTAGCGTAGTGTGAACGTGGGCGGACTGGACTGGGGTTTGAACTCAGATGCAGTTTGATGACCCATTTAGACGTACCCCTGTTCAATTTATCCTTAGATGTCGGGTGACGGTGCTATGATGTATAATTTAGATGCCTTCGATGGTACACCTACATGCCTAGTGGCGTATAAATGCTTAATAGATTCACACCTGAAGAATTACAATTGGAATGAATAATGCAGAAGTACGTGCTATATTTATTTGTATCTCATATTTTGGATTGATAGTCTGATTCTAAATAATTTTATTAAAGCTAAAGACTTCATTTTATCAAAGAAATTTCTGGCAAACGACGTGAAAAAGGCTTATAAAAAGAAACGCTTTCAAAACAAAAAATGTTGGATAATATCCTTAGACGATACTTACAATGTAAGTTTTTATAATAAAATTTCCTTGCCTATATACATAATCAAAAAAGCACTTAGGTAGCACCTAATACTTATGATACAGGCATTTTTTTGCGCATAACATCATTTTAGCGATGCATAGCGAGTATGCAACCAGAATTGTAACCGTTCGTTGATAATAATTTGTATAATAATAGCATATAAATAATTTGGAATTGATATATATTTTTATGTAGATGTAGTTCTAAAGATATAAGTGTTGCATTACATAAATCACAAAAATCTCTAAACAAAATCACAAAAATATATTCTTCGTTCCTTTTAATAAGCGCTTGTTTAATAAGTGCTAATGCTTCGAATTTAAGATTGGATTAACACATAACATTAGTATATAAAATAATTTCAAAATATGGTACGAAGTCTTCGCCTATCCCATGATTCCAGAGTGTCTTAGAACATTTCCTTTAACAATGCGATCAATTAAATGCGAATAATTAGACGCTATTAATCGACCATTCAATCGAATCAATCGTTTGAGCTGATTAATCGCTATAACAATTAATTAATTAGCGTGTGGTATTCGGTTAAGTAGAATAGTACAACCCTCATTTCTTACCGAGGTGACGTAAAAGGCGACTAAGGTAAGTCGACCCGCCGTGTGGTTTTGCGGCTGACTAGAATAGACCACCGTCATTTCTTACCGAGGTGTCGTAAACGGCAACTAAGGTAAGTTGACCCACTGTGTGGCATCCGGTTTAGTAGAATAGACCACCCTCCCTCGTACCGAGGTGTCGTAAAATACCACTAGGGTAAGTTGACGTCAGGCAGGCGGCCGGTCGTAAAAACCCAGCCAAATCATGTTACAATATATTTATAACATTTTGCGCCGACCCCACTTAGAGTGGGATCAGGGCAGGAGGATATATATAACAATTAATTTGTGTGGAATTATATTGATTAAATTTATTTGACAATAACTTTTAAAATGTTTCTATTATATACACTAATAGCTATACGTTTTATAGCACTGTCTACTAAGATTATTATTCTCTAGGCTTAATTATACTCACGTTAAGCCTAGATAATATTAATGTTATATTATTATCCCTTTCTTAAGCAAGAATTTTTTTTTTTTTGTAGATTTAAAATGCAAACAATAAGGTTGAAAGTAAACAAGATAGATTTCTTTTGTTGGACCCAGTGGCAATTACTGTGCATTTAATAATAAAGATTTTTTGGTAGTCTTTCACATCAATTAAAAATTATAATAACGTTCTAGTGGGAAGCTTCAACCAATATTACTACAGGTAAGAATCTTGAGCTGCTATTTTTATTTAAAAAATGTAACAAGAAATCTAAAGTTCATATATTATAATTTAGTAGAGGTCACTACATTATATTTTCTCTTTGATATTGAAGCGTACTTATAGTGAGTATTGAATTAAACGAGTACAATAGAGCTCCGTGGTGCAAAAAGATACTTTGACAAACATCAGACATCAAAGAAACGATCGGCGATTAAGAAGTTCAAGAGGATATTGCAAAGCGAGAAAAATCTTATGTTTTAGTCATGGCGTAAATTTAAAATTAAAAATAAACAAAGTGGGGATAAAGGGAAATTGCTCGACGTTAAAATTGACTGGAATAAATTTCTGGCTTACAAATCAATTGATGCAATAAATGAGAAATGTTTTAATAACATTCAAACTAAAATGACTCGTAACGCATGAAACACAAATATAGAAGTTCAGTGCTTGAACATTTAATTCTAAAATTTCTAGTTAAAATAAAAAGCAATGAGTAATGGGTTGTAAGTCATATGTACGTAAAGTATATTTTGGCATGATCACCTTTACCTTTTCATATATAATTCCGTGTTAAACACAACTCACGTGACCTAAGTGATTGCGTTTATCGACAAACTGTTTGACGATAGGTATTAAATACACACTTGTGCAATTTACCATTGGGAGCAGCTTAGTGACACTTTGACGCTGTCCTTTTGTTATTATCTAGTCGTAAATTGTTAGTTATGTAAACTAGGCTGAAGAATCATCATGAACATATAACAGTTTTAAACGGTAAAGAAGAATTAAAAATGGGTTTGTAAATAGACATTAGATATCGGGGTTTAAACCTCCGTCGAAATTTATAGTATACCATTCTATAATACATGCAGCTATAAATTTATTTTTTTGAGAATTTTTGTGAGATACAGGTAGCTACAGATGATGGATTAAACAAAAATCCCCGCTAAAGGAAATTAAAGAGCGCTTTTCTTTATTTAATAATCTACCAGAGACTGGCTGGTTAGCACAAAATGTGATGTTATGCAAGATTTTTATTTCAGCTTTATTTTTCAAAAACTAAGAAGATCTATGTCAAACCAATATATGTAAAATCTGATAAATGAGAAATACTATTTAAAAGATCATTTATTATATTAAACCTTATAACACATAGGATAAACTATCCCATTTTTATTTAAGGCAAAAAATAATAGTTCTGGAGTTCAAGTTCAAATTCATAAACTGAATTAATAATATTTCAGTATACGACAGTACTTTATCTATAAAGTGTAGTTAACAGTCCGATTTCTTCGAGAGAATGGAAGTCCCACTAGTTCTTCTTGAAAGTTAACAGTTTAAAATTAACAGTCCTTTATATAATCTAATAATAGTCTGTATAATAATAGAAAAAAGGAAACTTATTAATAATTATGCAGAGAAGCGTGACCCTGCAAGTAGGAACAACTCACTGTTTTTGGGAGCCATCATTTATTAAACTAATATTACGTCTAAAACATCACTATTTTATTTTAAAAAGAGATCTAAAAATGAAATGTAATATAAATAAATATACAGATATCTATAGAAAAATAAATAAATAAAAGGAATACTTATATTTTTGAAACAATTATTTTAGAAAATATATGTTCCTAGTAACTGTTACAGTTTTTTTAATTAAAAAATATTATCATAGATTATTATCAATGTTCTATTCTCATATTGAGAGGTAGCCTCACTTGCTTTCTCTTATTTTTCGATGGATAAATTTTAGGCTTTTATTTTACTCTAAAATAATAACTCTATGCATATTTAGTTAAAAGAATATAAGAAACACGTGTAAAATATAAATTTACTCATCAGTTGCTTATAGGTATGCTAAAGACTAGGTGCTAACGCAGACCGCCGAGGTGTGCAGGCGCCGATCGACCCCAATGCGCGGTCGTCGCACCGCTCTATCAGCTTACCCGTATCGATACTCTACCTATTTAGGTCAGCTTACTTTATTATCTAGATACGTGCTTAATGCAATTTTTAATAAGTATTTTTGATCATATTTACAGTTTACAACTTTAACACACAGTTTGTCTTTGCGATTTTGTCGTGGAGTCTATCTCCTGACGATTTTTCGGTTACGGGGCGAAACAATTGTTGCGATTGTGGTGGTGAATGTGTGCAGTGCTTGTGTATTGTTGTGTTATCGGTGTCGGGTAGTGCATGAGTTTCTACAAATTCTGCATTTATCAGGTACGAGAACGAATAGTAAACTCTACATTTAACATGACATATATTTTCATTTATCGCGGATTATAGCAAAAAAATATTTTCATTAGTTTTGTATCATGGATCTCCGCAAGGTGAAGCCTAATTCTATAAATTACTATATACTTTTGATAGAGTTCTGATGTTAGTAAGAACTATAAACAGTTCATCCGGATGTTCGGTCTGATTGTATATTCTTTTTTATAATTTGCGATTGTAGATTGCCAGTTGTACATATTGATATGTCCACTTGAATCTGTTAGAGAATTTTAACTTCATAACTGTATTATGGACCTCCGCAAAGTAACGCCTAATTTTATAAGTTAACTTTAACTTGGTTAATTTAACTCATGTAATTTTGTAAGTTTTAAAATTGTAAGGAATGTGTCATTCCAACCTTGCCCATTTAGTAAATGGTATTACTTAAAAAATGTTTAAACAGCGAACATTCAGGTTTGCTGTTCTGAACATTTGAATCGGCGGCCGTTCAGTTTACAGTTTAGCTTTTCACAGACGAGCTATTTGGATTTACATCTACTTCAAATATATTGATATTGAATTTATTCAAGAATATTATGGCGTATGGTAAAGAAAAATTGTGTTCACCATTTTCGATGTGAAAAATGAAAATGCGCCAGATATGTCAATAATGTGGACTTTGTTACGGCTTTCAATAGACATGGCGTCTGAGAATTCCTTTGTTATCATGGAAAGCATGCAGGAGCTTTAACAAGGACTAGCGTCGGAAAATCTATTGCTTCGAAATACAATAATAACTTAGCAAAAGCCCCGTGTATAATGCATATATAAACTATAAAATAAAACGCATTATATTTACAAAGAAATAATGCTAAAATAGCGGTTTGTGTGAAGTTGACTTTCTTTAATGGTTCTTATTTCTTAAATGAATTTTCTGGTGGAATTAGTTATTATAATAATTTAATTGAAATTTAAATTATTATCTTACTTTATGGCCTGTATTGGTAGTAATCAATAGAGTTTCTAATTTAAGTGTGACAAGCATCTTGATCCAGTGTATTTATAAGTAATCTTATTATTGTTTAAAAGTATTGATTACATTCTGCTGTCGTTTTTATTCTGTGCCTAAATGAATTAAGTTGATAAGAGTAATCCACCGTGAAATCTGCCTGATAACGTTGGGTATTTAAGAAGCGCTGAGAAATAAAAATATATTCCAATTTCAGGATGAATTTTCAAGCGCTTTTATTAATATTTTAAACCACGTACATTTGTAATAATTGTGAAACTAAACTAGTTCTCGGGGTCTATTCGTTCACTCCACTATTGTCTCTATATTGACTCCTATTGTCTAATCCCCTACATAAGTAATAGCATAATATACATAGACATGTACCTATGGTTTTACCCCATCGACAATATGTGTTTATCTGCGCTTAATGCTTGGCCACAATTCAACATATTCTACATTAATGCGGTTAAATCCGATTAATTTGCGGTGAGCTAGCCCTATACAATTAGTAGGTATTATAACTACTGGTTCGTCACTATACTACAACCAGACACAGAAACAGAAATTAGAACCAAGGCTTGCAGTCACATATGTTAGATATATCCCAGGAATTCTTGAGATAAATGAAAGTTTTATTAAAGAAGTGTTTTGCGAGAAACGCACGATGAATTATTAACATCAATTAGAGACTTTTTTGCCGGGGTTTGGATTCGCAGGCCACTGGTAAAAATAACGCTTATACATAGATTAGCTGCAAGCTTTCCCATCTATGCTTTATTATGAATTAGTAACAGTATTATTGTAGTTAATATATTCGCATAAAAATTTTATACTGTGTCAACAGTGTCAGTCAACACGTAAAACGTAACCAGAACGGATATGAGCTTTATTACTCTTCATCGTTCGAGATTTTTATTACTTAATACTTATCAGTTTCGTTCGAACCGCGATTCGCGCGAATACCGGAATAAAATGTAGCTAAATATCAGTCCCTTAGTGACCCGCAGCATCCGTTGTCAAACCTGTTAACGTGAGATTCTATTGAGTCTACTCTATTCTATCGAGATTAAAAAAAGTGAAAGGAGAAATGTAACTTTTAAATATAAATTAAAAACAAATATCCTTTTGTAAATTAAAACCTTAGTAACGTACAAATTTTGCATTAAAAATTTTCGTATCACAACTGTGAAAGTCTGAATGTTAAAGACAAAATAACGAAGGAAATCGGTTTCTTATTACGTGTGACTTTTTGTTAACGAATACCATCACTGAAACTCGACTCGATATTATTCAAGAAGGGCTTTAGCGAATTTTTACGACATCTTGTTACGTTACTCTTGACAACAAATCCTTTGACTTGTTTGGTGACATAACCGTCCATATAACATGTATGATGGAAATAAAAAAATATAAATGTAAATCTACACCTGATATATTGTTTCTTTTCTCATTCTACTTTTTGTACCAGAAAGATGCCAAGTGTAGTTTCAAATCATCTAGGTTAACAAGTTTCTAAGAAGGTTTATTTCATCATTAACTACGGCTGGAGTAATTTATGGATGTAACGATGATAACTTAACTTTTTAAAATACTTGTGTAAGATAAGCCCAAGAACAACACTCAATAAGGAGAGTAGTTCAATGCGTGCTTAATCTTGCAATCTCTATAGAGAAACAATAGTTAGCAGAAATCTCTATAACTCTGTATATGATGTATTGAACACAACGCTAAACTTAGCTCACTTAACATTGTAATTATATCCGATAATGCAACTTCATACATGTTATGGCTACATATTTATAATTTAAAACTTTATTAGAAGTTTAAATAATTTATAAAATAAGGCGTTACTGTGCGGAGATCAACAATACAATTAATATTTTCATTACTTATAGGAAAATAAAATATTATTTTCCTTCCTTACTTAAAATATTATTTTACTGCCTTCTTTTGTTTACAATATCACTTTATACATAGTTACATTTGGAATAAAAGAACAATAAAATTGGCACTGTCCGTTTCTTACATATACTTAATAAATTAAACGGTGTGCATACTTTTTTTGTAATTTTGAATATGAGTTCCAACATAATACTAAAAACGGAGACAGTTATTAACATTAATGTCAGGTTTTGGATAATCGGCAGTAGAGTACTGTGATAGAGGGAAAAAGGAAAGAATATTTGTTAAAATAATTATACGTTTTCATAATATGGAAAGCTATTATTAACATTATCAAAAGTGTATAATTACAACTAAATTTTGCACTACGTAAGTTCCTTTAGGACAGCAAGATAATTTTGATACAAACTTGTTAATAAAAAATATAATTATAAAAATAATAAATTAATTAACTAATTATAATGATTGACAATGAATATCGCGGGCATCGACATTTTGAATGTACTCGTATTTCCGATAAACCAGTTCTGTCAGGCTTTTATACGGCCGTTGTACTAGCTATCTGCTTCAATTATTAATAGTTATTTATTTCAATGTCGCCGGCGAACGGCAATATAGCATATTATCAGATATCAAAGGTCACCTGCATGTGCAGTGTTCATTCCTAAGTACTTACAGTAATATTTTCATTTTACATTGACATTTACATTAAAAGTAACAAAAGTATTAACGGCTGTTTATTGTTACGTGTAGAAGTTGATTTGTTTGATATTTACAAAATAGTAATTTGTTTCACAAAAACCAAATACAAAGAAAAAAAAACTGAAACTTTCAAGAAGTTCACGAGTACAAACCCGGGCAGACACCAATTAATTTTTCTGTTAAAACTTATGTGTCTAATTGATATTGCAATTTATCACACGCTTTTCGGTGAAGGAATATACCGTGAAGAAACCTGAATATCTAGAGAATTCTGGAGATATGTGCAACCTACCAATCCGAATTGAAGCAGCGTGTAGGTCTTAGCTCCAATCTTTATCTCCAAAAACGGAGAGAAGAGCCCTATTCCCAGTAGTGGGAGAGTAACAGGCCGCTACTTACTTACTTACTCATTCATTGTATTATCAATGAAAGCACAATCGTAGATACGTGTCATAAATGAAAAAAAAACGTATAAGAAAATGAAACTTAAGCATCATCTATTGGCAAAGTTCGCACTTAAATTGTGACCTAAAACGTTCAACTTGAACGGATAATTGATACGTTGAAACGTTTTTTCTAGGTCAAGCAAGCCTTATGGCTCTTAGAGATAAGCAGTTTGACTCTGACAGTTGTGTACACATAACAGTATTACAAGAATTTGTCGATATACTAGTTGTTGCTAATATCATAGTGATAAGACCGCCCTTGCGCTCTTAAATGTTCTTATTTCTCTTATTTACATACACATTATTTACCTGGTGTGCAATAAAGAGTTATTCATTCATTCATTCATTCATCATTTCTTATATTATTTATACAAATTCAAAAATGATTCATTTAGATTGCACATTTACAGTACAATTATATGAGGATTAAAAAAATTATGATAGCATATTTTGCTATAATCTACGTTTGATAAGAAAATCTACGTAATGCTAAGTATTTGAAACAAACCTTTCTCATACCTTATACATGCAGGATACGTTACCGAAAGTACATGTTAAAGACACCACAACCAACAACGCACTACATACACACTAAACACATTCATTACGACAATCTCAACGATCGTTTCGCCCCGTAACTAAAGCATCGCGAGGACATAGGCTCCACGAGAAAATCGCAAAACCCAAATAAAGTTTGTGATTGTTTGCCGGACTATTGTAAAAATAAAGAAGTAAAGAGGGTATTTTAAATTAATGTATATCAAAACTTGAAAAACGGAAGTAGTAGTCATTAAATCTGAACCAGAAACCAGAAGTATACGCGTGGGCAAAATCTAGTCTATAAATAAACAAATCGTGTTCTATACAACGTTATAAAAAACAGATGTTGCAGTAAGAAAGCAAGCAACGAGCGATTATGTTAATCAACATATCTGGGCTTCTTTATTGAGGTTGTGTCGCGATTCATATAAATTTAACTCAACAGCACAACACGAAAATTCACATAATGAGGGTGGTCTACTCACCCGCATACTACACTGTGGGTCGACTTACCTTAGTTGCCTTTTACAACACCTCGCTAATAAATGAGGGTGATCTATTCTCAGCTGGATACCGCACGGTGTAATATAGAAAATTATTATAAAAAAAAGAATAATAGAAAGTAACGACACTAGAATTGCAATAAATCCGTAGGAGTTACCTTCGAGCAAAATGAACGTATATATTCTCGAGTGTTTTCTCCATGCCTTTTGATTTTATTGTATCGTCTATTGTAATGAAAATTGTATTCAAAGAGTACTTACAACATCCAATGAGCATTTCATTTCTCTGTTTTCTTATTTTAGCCAATACATATAAAACGTAGTTAATACATTGAAATAATTCTGTTGAAGAGTACATTGAAATAAAGATAAAAATGAAATGAAAGATCTAAAAATATATTGACAACAGTACCCTTATAACTGTTGATACAAAGTAATATAAATAACATTCATAGCACGAATGTAATTTCCGGTAATGTACCAACTTCTCTGTATTCTCGATATCAAAGTAAACATTATCGATACCGGTGATAACAAGACACTCGCTAACGGCTTGAATTAAACAAACAATCATGTTTCCGCACTATATACATTGAGTTATAACGGAACTAAACTTGTTTATTTTGCTACAGATATAATATTTTTACGGACAATATTTGTAGAAGCGTTTTTACGTAGCTACTGAATATACACGTCATATTTTCGTCCCAAGATTATATTCGATTTGTTTACTAAATCTGAGGTCATAAATATGAAAAAAACAATTTATTTTTGATAATGACCACTGCATGAAACGAAACAAATGCGAGTAAAACTAACTCGGACTTGTGCTTAGCTACATTCTATTTAGTATTATACACACACAAACACGCATATATATATATATATATATATATATATATATATATATGTGTGTGTGTGTGTGTGCGCGCGTAGACTGGTGGGCTGGAAGAGATTGCAAATTACGTGGTTTTTTATTTTTATTTTTAATTATTAAAATAAAGACATTACAAAAAACAAACTCGTACAAATAGCTTATTTTATTTGTTTTATTTCAAATTTCGATACTAAATTTATAATATACCTACAACCTCGTCCGGTCTTTTGCGACAAATTCACTTTCGAAAGTATTCTAATTTTCATAGGAAATGACATGTAAATTTATACAGTCTACTATAAATTTTCCATATCGATATGCTGATTAATAAATACGTCGACCAATGATGAAAATCTGCCCACCCGAACATAATTCAGATGTATTTTATTGTGTGGCTCTGTTTCTCCAATAAGGGATGAAGTATTTGCATAAAATTGATACACAGAATGGTTTAATGTCGTAAAACCAATTTAAATTCTGATTAAGTTGTTCAAACATATTATCAGAATCGTGTTTAATGGAAATACGACTATTTACATTGTTAGTTTTTTAAGTAAAAATATTGAAATCAACGGCGGTATCCGGCTGAATAGAATATACCACCCTCATTTCTTACCGAGAAACCGTAAAAGGTGGCTAAGATAAGTAGACCCGCCGTGTGGTATCCGATTCAGTCAAATAGGCCACCCTCTTTCTTACCGAGGTGTCGTTAAAGGCGACTAAGGTAAGTAGACCTGCTGTGTGGTATCCGCCTGAATAGAATATACTACCCTCTTTCTTACCGAGGTGTCTTAAATGGCGACTAAGATAAGACGACCCGCCGTGTGGTATCCGCCTGAATAGAAAATACCACCCTCTTTCTTATCGAGGTGTCTTAAAAGGCGACTAAGGTAAGTAGACCCGCCCTTGCGGTATCCGGTTGAGTGGAATAGATCACCGTCTATCTTACCTAGGCGTCGTAAAATACGACTAAGGTAAGTTGACGTCAGGCAGGCGGCCGGTCGTAAAATACGTAGTCAGATAATGTGACAACATGTTTATAACGCCGAGTTTATAGCTGTGCCGAGTGGGATAAGAGCAGGAGGAAAGATTGAAAGCGTTATAATAAACTTGATGCGCTTCATGTTGCGCTTTCAAACGGCGAATTTGCAAACAACAAATATTGTATTCCTGACGCTTGACGACGTCAAAACAGAACACTGTTACTTATATTTAGAATACCTGCATAAGCAACAATGCGTGAACACCGGGTGTTATAGACGCAAGAAATAAACAAGGATGAGGAAGTCACGGCAGCTAAAACACATCTATAACTGACATTATAATAAAATAATGTTATTCCAGTCACACGGCCACAGCGGGACATCCTTCCGCCGCTTTCGGTGCTAACAATTGGAGGCAACGTGCTCGGCGTGTAATGGAACGCATTAAGTTGACTTGCCAACGTGATAAGACGTTATGGAGCTCGATTTTGCAACAATCCATAAAATATACGCAGTTATCTATGTAATATAAACTAACGCAGCGGTAGGTCGATGACTTTCGAATGATAACGTGATTTTATTTGCAAATTAAATACCTGGAATTGATCTTTCTAAATCCTTTTTAAAAATCAATTCATCAATCAATAAACTTTAATCCTGATGTACAACTAAAACTTTTTAGTACTTTTTAAAGTGAATACTTGTATGAGCACGTTGATTGTCTTGACTTGTCACGCTCGGCTATGTAACGCTTGTTCGGGTAAAACCGGTTCGCTTCGATGAAGTTTTGCTTCTGACATCTGGTTTTAAGCACACTGTTTTTTCTTCTTCTTAAACATATTCTCAGTATTTTACCAAAGCTTATTAATCAAACTAATATAAATCAAATTAAACATACCTGTATGAATAACACTAACTAATCCGCTCTGGCTTTGCGCGAGTAGCAGAATATATGATTCCTTGAGTAGCACCCGCCATTAATTAATTTTTTCGCGCGATAGTTTTCATTCAATGAAAACCATACGATGTTCATTTAAATTATTTGGTAAAAATCATAATGTAATAATGAACTGTTCAAAGTAACTAACGTATTTAAGTGAATAATGATTAATAATGTATCAGTCAAGAGCTTTTCAATTACCGGTAAGTTTTTTTAAAGGTACTATATCATTACAACTTACAACGGGTATAGTACTGATAACCATCTCGGCCACAAAAAAACACAATTTAGTAACAATGGAGAAAACAGCATTAAAATCACTTTACTTGTGTTTGAGCTTATCTCGAAAAGACAAACGGGGGACTTTGCTTATAATACATAGTGATGATATCAAATTGTTTGTCACTGCCTTTTAATGTTGAATTGCTAGGCAACGTATACATTCGAGCTTAGCTATATAGTAATTTTCATATATTAGAAGGCAGAAAGCTGAGCCGTGAGGCACGAAACGAGAAATAATAATTGTGTTGAAAATCATCTACTTTTTTAACCAATCTACTAACCATCATCTCATTGTTTAGAATTTGACTAACGCTGTTAAAAACAATGTAAAGGTGGTGCAATTTTCAAAACACATTTGCCTAATTTTCAAAATTAGGTATTTATACATTAACACGTTGTCCTGCGTAGTACCTGGTTATTTCTAACAAATTATTTTACATTATCCCATTCCTTTGCACTCTCGCTAACCGTAGTGAGTCTCATGAATGTGTAAATGTGAGTTTATTTCGTAGGCTTTATTCAACACTCACTTCCAAACCGAATCATTATACATATTTATGAAAGTATGTCTATGTATTTGAAATGTTTTTCTTAGTGACAATATTATTATTATTACTTAGATCATCATCATCCTCCTGCCCTTATCCCACTCTAAGTGGGGTCGGCACAACATGTTACAAAAATATTGTCATATGATTTGGCTACGTATTTTACGACCGGCCGCCTGCCTGACGTCAACATACCTTAGTCGTATTTTACGACTCCTCGGTAAGAAAGAGGGTGGTCTATTTTACTCAACCGGATACCACACGGTGGGTCAACTTACCTTAGTCGCCTTTTACGACACCTCGGTAAGAAATGAGGGTGGTCTATTCTACTCAGCCGGATGCCACACGGCGGGTCGACTTACCTTAGTCGCCTTTTACGACACCTCGGTAAGAAATGAGGGTGGTACTATTCTATTCAGCCGGATACCACACGGCGTATTACTATTACTTAGATATTAATTTTATAAATCAATTGTAACCGAAGGGTCGCATATGAATGTTGTGGGTTGATGAAATAATATTTATTTAATAAGTGCAGTAACGATATTTTCTTTACTGTTTTAACTTACCCTTTATGAATGTATACAAGTTTATGATATAACTATAACATAAGTTCATTCAAAGTATTAAAAGGTAAAATATTGTTCGTAATTTAGCGCCACTCCACTCCACATTATCAAGGACAGAAGCAGATGAAGGAAGTCCTACTAGAAAGTCTGCTTATTAATCGTAGGGATCATGCATGACCCTCAGTAAAGAGAATTCAGAATTCAGCGCATAATATAATTCAAGGCATTTGACTGTTCCATTGTTATCAAAATCAAAATCGGCTCATTAATTCACGTCGTCATACTCTTTCCAATGATGTTATCTTTAATGTATTTGGAGAAGTTACTAAAAATCAAACTAAGATTACCAATTGCTTATAATCAGAACTCAATCACACCTAAATCACGTCAAATTAGCACCTTTGTAGGTATTTACACGGTGTATAACTACTGTGTCGCTATCTCTCTAATTCTAATTCGTAAATCCTCTATTTTTTCGTCGAAAGCATTTGACGAAAAAAAATATTTTCCGTTAATCCGTTATAAAATCGGCACATATATCTTAATTCCATTACGTTGTCGATTGGGCGCGACACCTTAGTTTTTTAAATTTATGTATCACCTGTTTGGCCTGCTTTGTGATCCAACTATAAAATATTTTTCCTCATAATTCTAATTCTAAGTGCACCGCCATAATAATAGTAAAAACAGCTTGCGCTTCGAAGGGTAGTTGATGCTGGGGAAAATGATATTATCTATTAAGAGGCGACACAGGTATGAATAGGCGGGTATTTGTATAGAGATAAAAGAATTAACCCCATTCTGAGAACTTCGCGAACGAAGGTAGTACTCGTATTATAGAACAAAGGTTGCATTATGATCACAATGATTGACGATTTTATGCATTATATACTGCAGTCGAGTATGCGATGACAAAAGATCCACCAACACAATTAAGGTATCTGTTACAAGGATATATATTTGCGTTAAACAATTAGTCCTCTATTTGTAGCTGATCGGATGATCTTAAAATAAAAGTCAATTACGTATGTATCACATGTTTATTATTCATTATTAAATTTGTCCCTTGTTGCATTTAATTTCACTAGATTATTTGTATTTATAAGACACGCAAGTAAAACAATATGTTTTGTTCTGGTAAAAAAATATTTATTTAAATTTATTTATTTAATTTATTTATTTAATTTATTTATTTAATTTATTTATTTAATTTATTTATTTAATTTATTTATTGTATAATACTAAAACCTATAGGGTTTTATTAAAGTGTAACGCAAACCATTCTCGGTAGGAAATTACGTTTAGTACAGTGTATTGTAGCCATTTCAACCGTATCCGTTTAAAGTCACTGAATTCCACTCAATCTATTAATAATATGGACTCAATTGACTTACGATATATGTTGTCAAGTTTCTCTTACTTTTGATTGCAAAGAAATAAAATTTCACATAATTTTTTGAATGCAAAGTAAATAGTATATTGAGTAATTGCTATGTTATGCTGGTTAAGCAACTTGATTTAAGTCCCTTACTACTTTTCTAATGACCACATGCTGTTGTTTTAACTAAAGTACTAGTTTTCACTAGTTCTCATTTCTGACTAAAGTCAATAACACGTTGGAACAAGTCGCAAAGTACGTCTTACACGTGAATACGCGAGCATGTTAATATTTTTTGTTTATCTTAAAATAAAACAATACTTTTCAAAAAATACGTCTTCACACTTTACATTGACAACGCACATTCATTAGCGTAGTGATAATCACATAATAACACAGCAGTTTGCACTCATCTGTAGACTTGCCTACAGAATAAAATTCTTAGCGTGTCCGTTTAAAACTTGGTCTCGTATAAATCTTTCATGGTTTACTAAAAAGATTTTAAAAGAGTCCTATGCCTTAAATAGTTTCCCTGTTTTACTCAATTTACCCTTTCTTCTATCCTTTCGCGTTTTGAACATATAAGTTATTCAGGATTACGATTACTAGTGATATCTGTAAGCTGTCAAGCATCAGTACGTCTAACTACCTCATTGAGTTTAACAGATTTTTCTGTATTGAAAACTTCATATATTTTTCTCTTTCATTGGGAAATAAAGCTCCAAGAAATTATAGGTTAAATATTGCTATAAATCCTAGACATATTAATTTTCTTCCAATATTTTATAACACTGTAAAACATAACGCATGACTAGGTTTAGCTTGATAAACAAAATTCTGAGGAGTTTGAACAAAGTTGAAATATAATAGTACCCTTATTATATTATCCTTTTCCGTTCCAATTCGAAGTATATTCATTTGAGCCTTAGAGGCAAAACATTCCAATGTAATCATAAACTTTGTTTCAAGATTAAGATCAATTACACTGTTAGACTGATTTATTTTTGCGATTTCATGTTTAATTTTTGCAATACAAAAGCGTTTCATGTAACCAACAGAGGCAGCTATTATTACGCTTAACAATAACATTAAACAACCAAGTATTCAAATTACGTGTTTGCGAAGTATAGATTGCTTACTAACTCAGACGGAGTCTTAGTATTTCCTGAGAAAAACAAATGCATTGGCCATGGTAGAATATAAATATTTATTTAACTTAAGAAAACCGCTTAATTTGATTAAACTTGTAAATGGTATCTAATCAATACTTACATTAACAGCTGAGGTTGTAATACTTTTTTTGCGAATAAAATATTAAATAGGTAAAATAAAATATTGACAGCGAGTAAAGTAGGGACTGCAGCAGGGTGTTCTCGCTTACTCCCCGGGTGGGGGTAAACGGGCTGCGGGCCTCAAGGAAATCCTCTCTAACCGGGCATCTCCTCGCGGGCAGTAGGGACTGGATGGGTTATTTCTCCAGTTTTAAGTTATCACCAATGTTTTGGGATGACAACTGGAGAGAAACGCCAACAATGTGGGCAAACTCAGTAAAGGTTGGGGTGACGGCTTCAGCTAAACGGTATGTCCACCGCCCTACTATCTATCTTAGACTATATACACAGTTTTGAACTAACGTAATACTTATTCCAAGTGGAAAATAGTGGGAAGTATAGGCCAGAATGGTAAGTAAATGCTGCGCTGGCTGGTTTAACGGCTTCCGCTTTTGTATACGTCCACTATCACCCATATAGCCCTGCTGCTTCTCAACCATTAAATGGAAATGGAGTCAACAGGAAGCTGAGGGGGGAGAGGCTCTGCTCGGGTAAGGACGTTAGCTTCCGCTATTGAATACGTCCATCGTCGCCCTCATCCGAGCGACGTCCTCCCGACAGGACTGGATGGACCCATAAATAATATGGGAGTACCAGTAGAAACAAAATTATTTTTACGATTTGATGAAAAATTGGCTTTACATAGTAAGTAAGTAACGGCCTGTTACTATCCCACAGCTGGGCATAGGCTTTTCTCTCTGTTTTTTTTTTTGGAGAGAAGGATTGGAGCTGAGACCTGCCACGCTGCTCCAATGCGGATTAGTAGGTTACACATATCCCCAGAATTCTCTAGACATATGCAGGTTTCCTCACGATGTTTTTCTTCACCGAAAAGCGTGTGATATATTGCAATTATCAATAAGACACGTTTTACTAAAAAAAACTCATTGGTGCCTGCCCGGGGTCCCCTAGACCGGGGAACCCTAGACCTCCTCAAAAGAGGCGCACGGTGTTACCGCTGGGCTACCACAGCTTATCATCTTTTACATCTTTCCTTCATATTAGTGGATGACATACTTGGTTGAGTAATAATAAGGCTGTCTTGTGAGTTCTGACAGCACGAAAAAGCAGTCAATTTTTAAGAAAACAACTTGTATTACACTCTTAAGCCTGTTATAATAAGTAGGATGGAATATTGGTTAGAATAATTAGAGTTTTTTACAACAAAAAATAATTGTGGATTCATAAGAGTTGAAGTCCACGATATTTGCTAAAGTAATGCTTAAAACCTTTTATGGAACTGAAATTCGTGTGTATCGACTACAAATTGGGAAGAACCGTCATTTTTCGTTACAAAGTTGATAACACATATCACAAGCTGCCGCTATGAAGCTATTAATACTTTACTTCTTAACATTTTCGGGGTCATATCAAAAATATCACCTCTCACTTAAAATGCAGCTTTAATTTCTTTGATTAAAAAAAGTAACGGCCTGTTACTATTCCACTGCCTGGTCTCTTCTGACCGTTTTTTTTTTGGGCAGAACATTGAAGGTAAGACCTACCACGCTGCATGCGGAAAGGTAGGTTACACATATTTCCAAAATTCCCTAAAGATTTTTTTAAACAAATTTTTCTTAACGAAAAGCGTGTCATAAATTGCAATTATCAGTAAGACACATATGTTTTAACAAAAAAAACTTATTTAAACCCGTGACCCCCTCGCACTCAAGTCACACAGTCTCACCGCTAGGCTATCACAGCTCTTACTTTGAAAAATCTTTAATATTTACAACGTAGTGGACGTGGAGAACCGATTGTTATTCTGTTCCTACTTAATGTTCTCATTATTTTGCAATTTCTTTACATCATATTACGTTATTAAATTTACTTACCTTTGTGTTCTCTCAACTCGATTTACAGTGAGGTTATCTCTTTATCACAACAGTTTCGTTTGCTTGTTTTCTTTTTTAGGTAAGAAATTAATCTTTTGTAAATGTGATTGTTATAAATAAAAAGTTTTATTACGCAATAATATCACGCCATAGTATACAACTAAACAATTGATTACAAGGTACAATGCACACATAAAGAGATATTATTAGTTACCAATAATACAACGAATATAACAATTCAGAAAGGAAACATTACGTCAAATTACTTAGAAAAACGATTTATCAAGGATATTAGTGAAAGGGATTTATGTTTATCATTGTCTTATTAATTGTGAGTAACAACTACGTCGTTGCATGATTCGTCGATAAAATGACTGAACAAATCTCAATAATTGTCTATTTGTAAAGAAGTCTAGTTTAAATAACTGTTATGTTAGATGGGCTTTAGAATGTAATGTTTTATAAGGTAATGTATTACGTAAGTTAAAAGTATTAAAATATGTAAGAGATGTTTTAAGGTAATCTTATAATAGTGTCAATACGTGAGGCGGTCGATGCATCTGGTGCTTCTCATGCATTGTCCAGCGTAGGGAGGGGCCACTTTTAGAGAGGCCCCGACCCAGAGGTGGCGCACTCTGGGGCTTAGAGCTGCTGCTGGCGGGGATGGGGTAAATGTGTACAACGGTACCCTGTCCCCGCCACCAGCAGCGCGGTGGAGCATTGTCAGGTTTTTAGTCGGTGAGAGTCCGACATACCCGCCGCTCGTCCCCGTCGGGCGGTCATGACCCATAATCGGTTTTCCTGACATAAAAAAAAGTGTCAATACGTACAAATAAACGTAGAAATGCTAAACCTGTGCGTTTAATATTCTGGCTCTTAAAAAACAGTTTAAAATTTTTGTCTGTTTGCTTATATGTGCATTTGGGCGCGATTATCAAAAAAAGCTGATCCAATTTGATGCGGTTTTTATTCATATGAAGTAAAAACCCCCGTACAGATAAATGGTATGTAATTTAAATCTTTGAGTAAATAAAAAATATATTTTAATTTTAATTTATTATTAAATTGTTATATTTTTAATTTTTCCGTTCTTGTACCGATATTAATCGGCGAATGTCATATAATTATCATTTTCCATATTAATTATGAAATTAATATCAAATCAAGTGACATAAATCAAGCACAAAATTGATTAAAAAAGAATAACAGTTATACAAAGATGAGTGATTGAAATTCTTCAAATAGGTATCATGTACAAACATATCTACTACAATGATAGTGGGTGCATCGTCCGTAGTAGTAAATATGAAGCGTCGCGTGGGTGTCATCGGCCACAAACAATTTATGAACGCTCTTGACCTATGCGACTTCCGACGCTAGTACAGGTTCTTTACCCAGTTACAGAGCATCTGTCAGGAATTTATAAATTAAATACCCCTTTTTTCATTATTAATGGTACCCGCGACTCCGGTCACGTGGACGTTAATATTAAAGTACCCTCAATTGTAAGCTATACTGTTTTTCGTCTGTTCCTAAAGGAAAACCAGAATTTCTATATCCTATTAGCCCAGAATACAATCTTTAATTGTACCAAATTTCATCAATTTTGCTCCTGCGGTTTAGCTGTGAAAGCATAACATAAACAAATTAACTCTAATTGTACGCCACTTATATACTATTAAGTTATCCTCAAATAACTAATAATACATTTAGGAATTAACATAGACCATTTCATACTGAACAACTCAACGTTCAAACATAGAAACTCCTTTCTATTAAACAACCTATTAAGCAACTGCACAAACTACATATGATTAATTCCAATTCTGAAACATGCATTTTTATTTACGTTCACTTTAGTAGGAATTCCCAGGGTCAAAGTTTCGAACTAAATAAATAGGGATGTAACGAATCGAAAGATCTTACACATCTATTACATATATACGAGTGAGTAAATGCTGGAGTGTTTGACTTGGAAACGTAAAACGTCCGGGTAAAGTTTTTATCCCATTTCTTAACGGACTGATCAACAAGAACTTCATGGCTAAGTTTTCTGTTGATAGCTAAGGTCTTAAAGGTAGATTTTAGGTCTTTTAGCAAGAATTAAAGGTTAACATTATTGTATAATACAAGAAAAATATTTATCATGACCTGCCTACCATTTTTTATACATGCAAAATGCATTCAAAACAGCAATAAGGAGAATCGCAATACATTCGGCATCAGCGAATTCAATTTAATCATCGTATTCAAATCCAATACTGTTTTGATTAAGAGAGGATGCGCAATCGACTAGGTCAGCGATCGGCAACCAGCAGCGCCCGATACTCATGACTCTCCAGTACTAAAGTAAAATAAAAAGAATTGAAAACCTTTTCTTTCAAAAACCATGCCATTATTTCTTAATTGTTATTATTAGTCAAATATGAAAACTATATTATGGTTTCCAAAGTTATTTAAGTACATTCATAAATTACATCGCCATTAAACCTTTTCTTATTGGCTCATTAAAATCTGGAAAATTTTGTAAATTTTCACTAATGGGTCTTTAGTCTTAAAAGGTTGCCCGTCCTTGGACTAAGTGAAGCTGACAATATCGTCATTCGTAATTATGATGAAAACTAATAATTAAGACATATCCAATGAATATAGTTATCATACCTCATTATATGTATGAATATACGACGAAATCGCAATAGGATAATATGCTAAAGATGTATGAAATTCTGGCGCTCTCGATATTAAATATTTTTCTCCGCTTTATTAAATTAAAAAAAAACGGAAATATTTAAAAAATTAGAAAAATAACTTTTTCGAAGATTTTTATATTTTACCTCGGTATATAAACATTAATTGTGCCAAATTTCATCTATATTGGTTTAGCGATTTGGCCGTGAAAATGTAATAAACAGACTTTCGCATTTATAATATTATATCAGTTTATTTTAGTAAATAATCCGATTACTTACCTATATTAATTCTATATTGTAATAACTCAGTTAAATTTATCCAGTAAACAGAAACTCTTTATTATATAAAAACTCTTTAAAGATACCTCTTTTGACGAAAGACGAAAAACTTGGAATATAAATGCTTCTGTAAATACAGATTTTACTTGATTTTGACACGGCAGCAGGGTCATCTCGCTTACTCCCCGGTTGGGGGGTAGGCGGGGTACGGGCCTCGAGGCGTACCTCTTTGCCCGGGCATTTCCCCGGGGGTGAGGTCTGGGAATGATAGCTCCCAGACCTCGTAGTCATCGTCAGGAATTGTTAAGTCCGGTGGTGGTGTTGTAATCGGTGGTGTTGTCTCGTCCGGTGGTTTCGCCCTCTCGCCCGTCGCGTCGTCCTCATCGTCGCCGTCGTCATCCGCATCTTGATTTTGACACATCGTAAATAAGAATAAGTTCCATAGGTTTATTATAGAGGGCGTTTTGAATGTCATCCTATTTAATTCCTGTTGAATTAACAGGATTTCTATAGCCTATATGTTACCCCACCGTATAAGGAATAATTGTGCCAAATTTCATCGATATAGGTTCAGCGGATTGTCCGTGAAAACGTAACAGACAGACAGACAGACTTTCGCATTTATAATATTAGTAAGGAAGTAAGGATTAGTAAGGATAATTCACTATGCGATCGTTGATGACAGAAAAATTAAAAAAAATTGTATATTGTCAGAGGTTTACTGTGATTTATGCTCTAATCCCCAAAGGAGAGAAAAGCCTTTACCCACCAGTGGGATTATAACACTACGAGTACTTTACATTACTATATAAGTAACAGATTATAGTTAGTAGGCGTGAAATAGAGTTCACTTACAATTAAATTAAAAAAGTGTCCAATACTATTTATCACCCTACTGTAAAGCGTAAAAGTATTATGCAATCGTCTAGTTAAGATAAATTATAATGCACCTTTAACAATAACACAAACGAGATATAAACATATTTACATTTTAAAGCAACGACATTAGTGCCACTTTTTTCACTCACTAAATGAAGATTATTTTCATCTGCATCAAGATGACGAAGCGTGACCCATTTCATTCCTATTCGAGTATTTACAGTTAATGTATTAAAAATTAGTTTATTCATTTACTTCATTGGTATGATTGATAAAATAGATTCAATTATTTCTCCTTTGATGCACATAATGAAAAACGTAGGAGTGCCTTTTATTTCATAAACTCTAGGACATCGTAAGGATTTTGAGTGTCGAAATAATTTTACGATATGTTAGATTTAGTCAATCTGGACAAAATAACGAACTGTTTTACAAAACAGTATTGTCGTAGCCTTAATTTCGGATATTATTATAATATAAACCAGCTGTGTCCGCCAGAGCATATTTCGGTACTGTGCCGAAGACAATGATTGCGCCAGAACTAAGTCGAACTCAGACATCTCTCGAGAACAACTTATAAACGTAACATAGGGGATGGTTCTGAAATTCTTTGATAAGAATAAGTTTTTTACCGCGAAAGAAATTAATATTATTTCTTAATGTGTGTATTTATACCGCTACTTCATACTCTGATAAAATCTAGGAAAACATATTATCAACTAGATGTAACAATAGATAACCATCTCACTTTTTGCATAACCCTTATACCGACGAAATAGGGAGGCGCCGTTAGTGTTTTACATTCTAACAGATCATTTGCCATAAAACCCAGACTTAAATTGATTTTATCCTTCCTTATTCTTATATTCGATTAACTTTTATTGCAATATGAAAAAAGGACTTATATGTTTCAAAAGATCATGCCAAATAATCTTCAATAACTTCTCAGAAATCCTTATTGTTATATGAGAAAAAAAGGTAAACATCTAACTAAATATCATTAAATAATATGGAACAGTCGCTTTTTGCGTATGCTTGTTTATTTTAGATGTTCTTATCTATGGAACTACTTTTGTTACTGTTAGAGAATTAAACTTAGAATTGATGAGTAAATAATAGTTTTGAAAGCAAGAAGTAACGGGCCCGTATTATCCCACTGCTGGAAATAAACCTCCTCTCTCCATTTTTGGAAAAAAATGGGTTAGAGCTAAGAACCACGACGCTGCTCCACTACGGATTGATAGGTTACACATATCCAAAGTCCTTTAGAGATATGTAGTTTTCCTTAAAATGTTTTCCATCAGCGAAAAGCCTACGATAAATTGCTATGTATGATGTATTGCCTGTCCCGAGTAGGAAACCCGTGACCCTCTTGAAAGCAAATACTCTTGCCCTACCCCTTAATAGTTGCACGGTCTCACCGCTGAACTATCTGATAATAAGAAACCGTTCAGTCACTCTTACTATTTGAACATTTTAAAGTTATACCCGCATCTTCAAAGAAAATAAGAATGAAAATTCTTCGCTTCCATTATATTGCTGTCATTTACGAAAATATATATAATAAAGTTCGATCTAAAATGCTCCATAGTAATCAAACAGTCATCAACATAATATAAGCCTATAATGGTTATCTAAAAGATCAGTATATAAATCAATGTAAGATAATAAATCTTTCCACAAAACACCTCCACACTTAGTGCACTGATTTCTTAAATAATTTGTAACTCTTAAGTTAATTTGTCCCTATAAATAATAATATATAATATGTTATATTGCTTTTAGTGTGCAGTTAAATTACACTGGCGCCTGTATTAGCTACACTTTTCTGTATTAAATTGTAATTTTATTTATTCCGCTTAAGGCTATCTACTGAGTTATGTTCACTGTTGCTTCATGGTGTGCGTTACTCTCACGGTGTGTGGCGTAATAAACTAATAAACACGGTCTTATAGCGGGAAAATGTCAATTCTATCGTCATAAAGATCTCGACGTAATACAACAATTATATAATTAATAGGACTATTGTTTTCATATATGCTGTGTTTATATTTATTTATTTATTTATTTAACGTTATGCAATACTATATAATATATAGCATGTACTATTTACTAACTAAACTATTTTTAAAAGCCAAGCATTAATAAAAAAAAACTTAAAACAAATTAAAACTAACTAAATAATAGCTAAAAAATAAAAAAATAAAATTTATCAATATAAATATATTTACATTAAACCGAAACCATCGATTCCATTGCAATGGGGTAGAATTCCTAAAATACTGACAGCGTTTCCCCCTATGTATGTACAAACTTATTCGTTGGCCAAGGTAGCTGCCAGCTCTCGGGTTCCCGGTACGCTCTACGAGCCTTTTAGCGAGCTCGTTGAAGAACGTATGAGCGTCCGATCCCCATGGACCTAAGGTCTCTACACCAAAAAGCACAAAAATGAAGCTTCTATTTATGTCCTCATATTTGCGCCTCTTGGCATGTTCTGCATTGGTAGCGGCTGTTCCCGCCATAGTAGAAGGTCCCTTGTATATGTGATGCAGCTAACGTGTCAACACATGTAGCATCCCAAACAAGTGACCTCCCCAGTTTCCAAGGTATGAGAGTCATACCATCAGGTCTCTTGCCTTCGCTACGAGCCAATCCATTTGGTTATAAAACAGCAGACACATTAGCGGTAGCTAGAGATTTCCGGATGATCTCATTTAAACTGCTATGGCGAGAATAACGACCAGCACTTTTTAAACAAGAGAGACCATGGTGTCCAAATGTATCGAACTGACTAGACCACTCTACAGAAAGGTTTCAATTAAGTATAAGAAATATTCTTATACGTAAAGCATATTACAAAATTGAAGATTATTTGGATGGTATAAAAGCTTGGATTTGAATATCCTTTCAGTTTCATACAAGACTGCGGTTTAATAATGTAAAATTGAAAATATTTAAAAGATCGACCGCTGAGTTTCTTTCTGGTTCTTCTCATATTCAAATTCAAATTCAAAATATTGTTTATTCAAATAAACTTGTAAACAAGTGCTTTTGAATCGTCAACTCAACTGCTGGTTCGGAAAGCTGTTCCTACCGAGAAGAGCCAGCAAGAAACTCTGCGGTTGCTCTTTTAAAAATATAAGTCTTAATATTACTTACATTAAGTCGTTACTGTCTTGTACAGGTTCAAAGAGAGCTATATCCACACATTCTTATCTTCTAAATAATCTTCAAGAGTATAGTAGGCTTTCTGTATCAGCCCCTTTTTAACAGTGTTTTTAAACTGATGTAATGGCAGTGCTGAAAGGCAGGGCATATCGTTCTGATTCTAAAGTGCTTGAAAGAGCTTATTTTAATTAAAGATGATTTTGATTAGATATGATTTGATTTGGCACTAAGTTTACAGATGTGTTTGTCTCATATCACGCGAAGGAAATACGTTAATTTTGTTGACTTCAACCACTTCCTAGCCTCCTGTCGCAGCCTCTTTCAAACTCTGATAGTGGCACTACCAATTTACGAGCAAATTATTTAACTGATGAATATTAATATTAGAAATGCGAAGTAAATGTCCCTTTGTATAGTTTTTATACTAAAATCGCTAAATATATTTGATCATAGAACTCGATGTATTAATATAATTTCATTGTGCTTTTAAATTGTGTCAATTCAATACGTACTATGTATACAATTTTGTAGTCCGAGACAAATCTACATTCTATTTTGCCGTCATTATAAAACTGTTTTTGTACTAACGGTTCACGATTTAAAGTAATCTACTTACCAAATTATGCCCGTGGATTAAGTTATAAAATATCTGCAGAAAACGAGATTTTTAAACAATCAATACCATATATATTATTGGATGGTCATAATATTATTACCGTATAAATATGGATGTGGAATCTGACATTGTATGGTGGTACACGCCAAGAATGGTGAGTGGTCTTGCCATAACCTCGCAATGCAGAATGATAATGGGATGGCAAACGACGTCTATATATAGCCTACGTGCTTGATTGACTCGCAATGCGTCCAAACATGTTTTATACGATTACTATCGTAACATCACTTATGCTGTTCGATGAGAATCTATATGTTGGACATTCGTATTAATAAATTTATTTTGTTTCAGGTAACTTAAGATGCAGGCAAGATAAACACTTAACGGGTGAGTAAAGGTACGAAATAGCCTTAATAGTTCCCGTTAACGATATATATGATTAATTGTAATCGAATATAGAATATAATATATAATTGATCCATTTCAAAATATGAGTTATTAATTTTTAAAGATTAACTATATTCTAATGTTATTCCGTGTGGTATCCGGCTAAATAGAATAGACACCCTTAGACAACGTGTTTATAACATGTTGTACCGACAAGGGTAAGAGGATGATGAGAATTAGAATGTGATGCAATAAATGTTCAATTTTTTAGAATTAAAGGTATCTCGCTTCTGCCTTTGACTATATCAGCTTGTACTTTACTACTATGATAAAGAAAACCTTTGTCTTGAGCTCTTTATCTATCTCCATACCAAAAATAACTTTATTTAGAATCTCCCTTCCGAACGTAAAAAAGAACGAACAAACAATTAAACGTTTGCATTTATAATATAAGTGGATATTGATCCCTATTAATATGTTCTAATATATGGATTTAATATTTGTTTATTAAAAAAAATTATGCTATTTCCATATTAATTTGGATCTGAGTATAATTACTTTGATTAAGTCAATAACTAATACATAGAACATCACATAAAATAATTGCTATATATAAAATATCTGAAATGTAGGATACATTATATCCTAGCTAAACGAAAAATATTAAATATTAAGGACTCGTGTCGCCTCGCACGAGACTAACTTATATGAGAAAGCAAAGTTTGCTTGCAGGAAACATATGCAAAACATAGCGCTGTATTCCATCCAACAACACGGACGCTAAAAGGTTTTCAAAAACACGATGCAAACAATTTAACTTTAAATGCAATTCCACTCGTGTTTAGGAAAAAAAGCCATAAAAGTACTTTTCAATTTATGTTGTTGCACTTGTCTTAAACATGCGATAAAGCGACTCAAAGCTTAGTAGTACGCACTCTTAATATTTAATTTCCTTGGATATATTTTATGTTTGTGAATAAGCTCGCTGCTTTGAAGTGTCTTTACATAACAAATTGCACAAACATTTTTAACTTTTTCATTTATTTCTATGCGACGTATTTCAAGTTCGTTTCTTATTTTTTTGATCTAACACAAACTCGGTATTATTTTCTTAATTTATCCTCACATAATTACATGTGAGGATTACATAATACAAATATATTAAATAAATAATAAGATAATAAATAAATAATTACATGTTTACATGCCGCAAAACTTGGACTAAATAAACTGTTCTTTATTTACATAAAAAGGGCACGGCACGCATGAGTTGAGTTTCATAATATAATATGAAACTCAACTTTTGTACAGACAGGATTCGTTTTTGTCGCATAAATTAAAATGTTACTATGCTTAAATTAAGGTGTAATGTTACAAATAATATGAAATTTATCACCATTTAGTTTTTTTGTTTAATAATACAATTTCTGGTCTTTGCTGATCTTTCTGTATTACTTTTCCTTCAAATTTGTGTATATTTATCAGCATATTTGTAGAATTAATAAATGTCTTAGGTCGTAGGGAAGTTGAAACACGTGAGTTCTCAGGTAACACTGGTTCAAATTCCATTTTATGAATAATAATTCATTATTTAGTATCCGTTAACGCAATAAAGACTTTGTAACTTGACTTTTCTTAGTAGGGATGCTCTTTAGCACTTCTTTTAGTCTTCTCTTTGCCACGTGTGTATTTAAAAAGAGAAATAGCGCTAAAAGTGTTTTTTTTGTCCGCAATTGAATGCAATTTGGTAAAGAAATGACACATGACACCATAATATTGATCCGCTATGATTTTTATTTAAGACGATCGATTAATAAGATAAGATCGTCTAATTGAACTCTGACTGGGGTCACATAACATATAAACTATAATTATATACGCGGTGTGCGGAAACTATTCTCTTTTATTGGTTCCTACATACATATCTAGGACATTGCATTCAGTGGTATAAGTAGGCCACTACACGCTCAAACGTAAGTAATACGGACTCACAAATAAAATCGAAATTAATGAACACGCACGTGTCTGTAGTTTGGTATTATTATTCTAGTGTTTTAAACCGTTTGTATAGAACGAATTGAAGACAAAAGGCATTGAATAAAATAATCCTTCAATGCTAACAGGGCCTTTGTTCGCGCGACCACCCGTTAAGAGGTTATGAAAATAAAAAGTACGACATCTCTTTTAAGGAACTACAGAACCAAAACTTACACAATAGATAATTTGTTTCAGTTTAATGTTTACGTGACGTCTATAAAAAGTTCCTGAATATAGGGAACGATATTTTATTTGCTTTTGCTAAACATGATAACTGCCCCCTTCAATTTCTTAGAATAGAATAATATAATCTTTCTTATAATATAAAATTCTTCCTTATATAAATATAATATTCTTCCTTAGAATAATATAAAAGTAGCGTAAACGATTAACTACAAACAAAAGCTTTAAGCTAATCTCAGCTCTAATGTCTTTAAAAAAATTTATTCTTAAAGATCTAGTCGGTGCCTTTTGTAAATAGATAAAGATTATAATATTAAAATGAATATTTATTGAAGACGTATTTTATCGTTTCAGAGAATGGTCATTAAGATATTAGGGAGTGTTAGATGCGTTTTACTATCTTATGATTGAAAACAGGCCCGTGCCTTAGGAGAGAAAAATGAAGAGAGTAAAAGAAGTATCTATTAAATAATTTATAGAATTAGGCGTTACTTTGCGGAGATCCATAATACAAAAGTAATAATAAAATTATTTTGCTATAATCCACGAAGAAGTAAAATAGAAAATATATATAATGCTAAATGTAGAGTGGACAATCGGTTATCATCCTGATACATGCAGGATTCATAAAAACATATGCACAAACCTCCACCACCGCCACCACAATACACAAGCACTATATTGTGGTGGCGGTGGTGGAGGTATACACTAGCTATTGTAAACTTTAGTTTGTAAATACTACTTTAATTTGCTTAATAAAATCAAATACTCGCTTGCTAGAAAACACGCGCTTGTTTAACTTCAACTTCGCACTCACTTCACTTCGCTTTTAAAAATGACGAAACAAAGAATTATTCGTGCCTGTAAAAACAAATGACATGTTTATTGTTTAAATAAATTGATATCGTAAATAGTTTATGATAACTTTGTGTGTGTGTGTGCCCGTGTTTCTTGTGTTTGTGTGTGAGTGTGTGTAGCTCGTCTAATTTCATCGACGGAGAAATAGAGAGGATCAAATCTATGGTTTCCACTTATGCAATAAGGCTCCAAAACAAAAACAAGTATAATTTTTAAATAAAGTCGGCTAAATGAAAATAAATTCACTTTATTCTAAAGTCAAATACCTATTTCTTAGTTTAAAGGAATTCTCAGTAACAATAATGCCCCAAGGATAATGCTCTGTTCAAAGCTGTTTTCTTGAAAGAAGGCACACAATGCTCTTGCCTTGTTGAGCTTTTATAAATACAATACCGATATTGTTGTATTTTCTTGGTTTTTATAAAATCACCAATAAGTCTTTGACTTACAGCACTATCGATTTGTGCAAACAATTTATTTTGAAAATATCAAAGGTTATTTTTCAACGGTATACGGTTCAGTAAAATTGGTTGATTGTATGTCAATCGCATTATCAAGGTCGTTTGATCAGCATTCGGAAAACTAATCAAGTGCGCCAGAGCAAAATATTCGAAAAGTGCGTTGATAAGTGGAACTGCTCAACTAACCGTTTTATGACACTGTTTACTTAGGTTTATCTGTTATTGGATCTCTTAAATAAAATTCTGTCACTCAGCGACCTGAAAGAAAAGAGCTACGCTTTAGGATGCCTTCAAATTAGAGGCGTGAGGAAGCACTGCAGTTCTGCGAGTCGCGCGACTACTAGTTCTACAATTTCTAGAAGCGCAGTCATAGCGCCACTAGTGCGACACCAATCGCGACTCGTGTATATTATTTTTACGTAAGGAAGTGAAACGCTTTTAATTTTTATTAAACCTCAATATGAATGGATATGAACCTGACATATGAAGTGGTAGAGATTGGAAAGCCGTAGTCTCCTTTTGTGAAGCCATCATGGTAAGGAAGGAGACTACCGAGCATAACCGCGAAAGGGCTGATCCTTCTCGCAGGTGGACACGTAGGCGCCATAGAAACCGTCCCTAATGAAAATTGACAGTCCCGGCCAATGGGACCTCTGGGGTCACGACCGGTCAGAGTGGGGGCTGTGGCCGTTCCTTTTGACCTCGAGAGAAAAGGGAGCTTCTTACAGACACAAGCTCCGTATTATATTTTGAAGAACACGATGTGCGGCACTAGATAGGCTCCAGTGCAGTTCGTCAGAGATCCCACAGCCTCTCTGTTAATGCGGTGGCTGTCCATCGAGGGGGTTATAGTGGGTAGGAATCCCACATAACCGGATCTCACCCCTAAGATTTTCGGTATCTTTTTGAAGATTCCTCCCCCACTAAAAAAGAAAACAAGATCAACCTGACATGGCATAACTGACGAACATCACTAGAAATTAGAATTTGCCAAAGCATTACAAACGCACATCCGCTGCACCACAGTCGCGGCTCTGCATCGCTTTCTCACGCCTCTAATTTGAAGGCGCCCTTAATATAAAATCAAAACCAGTAGATGAGTAGAAGAAACGTTAACCAACATTGCTCGTCCAGTCGTAAAGTTGTAGTGACTTTGGCTACACAATCCGGATAACGATATAACAAGGTTTAAGGCCACATTTCACCTACATTGCAATGTTTGTTCCCACTAGAGACGAACACAGAATACCGCAGGGAGCTGCTGGATTCAAACGCCATAAGTCCTCCACTTTACTCTACCCTGTACCTCTTTAGCCCGATGACTCTTGTGTTTATATTTGTGCTTAAACCCATTTTTATTGTGTAAATTTAGGATGAGTTCAAAATGGTAGCATCATAGTTCATAGTTGTATATTTATAAGTTATTAGTGGTACCCGTAACTTCGTTTGCAACAACTTAAGCGTTTAATACCTAATATGTGTTCGCGAAAGAAAAACGGGAATTCTTATGCTATATATTACCCCGGTGAATAACCTTTATTTGTCAAATTTTATTAATATTGGTACACCAGATAATCCATGAAAGTGTAACAGACAGACTCTCGCATTTATAATACAAGTAAGGATAAATTAAATTATATATTTTATATTTGAGATATTTACCAATATTTTTCTTTTTCTTTGTTTTCTGTGAACTTATCACACATTCATCGACATAGATTATTAAAATGTAAAACTTTAACTCGTGAAATAAAATTGTTTTGATTATGATTACCTACGTAAAATAAATTCTTATAAACATAGTGATACTTAGGTACTTAATAAGCCCTCTAACCCGTTTACTACGAGATATCTAAGAGCTCATTTCTATTCAAAGGCATCATTTCCAGCATTTATCATATTATTCATTTTACGTTGAGCGCCCAGGCATATATGCTGAAGTAAACCTATTGTAAGCCAATTACGAATAAATCATTGAGAGATAGTTATGTGAGTAGTAGTGAGAGGAGTTGCCCTATTCAATTAAATTTAAATGCAAAATCATTTATTGCTACGATATTACGTAATCACATCCTCCTGCCCTTATCACATTCTAAGTGAGGTCGGCACAACATGTCATAAACATGCTGTCACATGATTTGGCTACGTATTTTACGACCGTCCGCCTGCCTGAGGTCGACTTACCTTAGTCGTATTTTACGACACTTCGGTAAAAAAGAGGGTGGTCTATTCTACTCAATCGGATACCACACGGTGTATCAACTTACCGTAGTCGCCTTTTACGACAAATCGGTAAGTAATGAGGCTGGTCTTTTCAACTCAGCCGGATACTAAACGGCGGGTTGACTTACATAAGTCTTAATTTAGTGATGTCACAATTTACACTTCATTAAAATAGAATGCTAAATTATATAAGAATGCCGTGCGGTATCCGGGTTATTTATCTAGAGGTATTTATATATCTCTTATCATTTAGAGGCAGAGGCATTGCAATGTGTCTAGCACATAGACACATTGCAGTGCCATTTCAGATATGACGTGCTTAATATAATGTGCTTGTAGCTTGGAGAACAATATGTCGCTCTTTACATTAAACTTACGCCTTGTTCATCGAATACTGCCTTAAGCTTCAGAAAATCAGTACAGTCACGATCTACAATGCTTAAGTCGTCTAGTATATAAAATAAACAGCAAAATAAAATCACTTTGATTTAATATTTTCATTACACCGTATTTTATTTATACTTAATACATTTTATTTTACATTAGGAATCTTATACAAGGGTGATCTCCATCGATAAAGAGCTTAAATACCAGTTATCACCTAACAAAGTAGAAGTACATGTGAAAATGAATAAATAAGATCTTTATGCTTCTTGTTGTACTTAAGATAAAAAATCTTTGCAACCACCCCCCATCACTACCCCATAAAAATGACGTAAAAATTATTAGTATCTACGAGAAATGTCTATTATGGAAAATAGAAGGTTATTTTTAAAATATGATAAAGTTAGAATAATAAATGTCTGACTTCTTGGATATAACAAATTGTCTGTTAAAAAACAATATCAGTATAAATAACTACAATAAAGTTAGGTCCAACTGCATTTAAAAGCCAGCACTAAATGGACTACTACTAAAATATGACTAAACATCGACGCAACGCTTTTATCGTGTAAAAGAAAAAAAGAACTTAATTGTTACATGCGTAAAAAGGCACTTCGTAGCTCACAGGGATGAATTAAATGCCACCTTTAAAATGCTAAAGCCACGATACTGTGAAGCTTTTCAGAAAGAACGTGCTTAAAACATTTTGCAAGTTATATATAGTATAGTTTAAAACTTTTGCGAACGCTTCTAACTTCCTTATAGAGTACAAGGGCAGGTAATAAACAGGTAACGAAATCTCGTCGGTAACTAAGCACCCCCTTGCAGGTTTATATTTCCCAGAGTCCTAAGAAAACATCTTAGATCGATAGGACAGCAAAATAATTACTTGGTTTGTAATTGAGTTAACATGAAAAGAATGACATCGGATGGTGAAGCGCACCCCAAACTCTGACCAGGACCACTATCGCTCTGCCAAGAGTGCAGCGAGAAATAAAAAGAAGGAATTCGTAGTAAAGATGACACCTCACAGGAGGCATCTTTAGGGCGACGTTCCTTAACGCTAGTAGAGCTTCTGCGCTCTATTCCCCGCATTTCGCAACCTCGACGATGTTTCTGCGCTTGCCCGTCCCTCCCGGTGACGCTTTAAAAGCTATTAGGACTAACAGCATATAGTCAATTTAAAAAAAATGGCTAAGATGAACACGTTTAATAGGCTTTTATATTTTTCGGTTTGAACTTTTAGCCGCTCTGGTAGAAAATTGTTATTGAGAAGATCTATAAGAATAATGTAGCAGCCACACTACTAATTATTTTATAATAGATCACTCGCAAACAAAACCCACGGGCGTAACACTAACTCGACCAGACTCGTAAAGGACCAACTCGTAGTTGTTGTTTGGAAGAGATAATATTTAAGACAAAATATTGTTTATTTATTTATTTATTCTTATTATTATATGATATATCATCGATGGTTTATTTCAGAGTCAAAGGCTATTATGTAATATGGCGTTCATATTAAAAAAATTAAGATAATAATCTAAATTGTTCTTACAATTTTAAAGTTGGTTTGGTTTTAAAGTCGCTTTTAACATCCTCGTTATTCTTAAAAGTTGCCATAAAACTCCTAAAAACATAAAAAACTTTTGCGATTTTGGTCGTGGAGTCTATCTCCTGACGATGCTTCGGTTGCGGGGCGAAACGATTGTTGAGTTTGTGATAGTGAACGTATATAGTGCTTGTGTATCATGGTGGCGGTGGTGGAGGTTTGTGCATGTGTTTTTTACGACTCCTGCATGTATCAGGTATGATAACCGATTGTCCACTCTACATTTAGCATTACATATATTTTCTATTTTACTTCATCGCGGATTATAGCAAAATAATTTTATTATTACTTTTGTATTATGGATCTCCGCAAAGTAACGCCTAATTCTATAAATTATCCTAAAAACATGTTTATTTTGATTAGATTTGTCAATATGCTGGTAGCCCTAACAGATTTTGTATATTGTCATACGTTGGGTGGTGAAAGTAGAGCATTGACGCAGCAAAATATGAGATACAGTAGTTCAAGAAATGTCGTTTAATGGTAAATTAAAGATGCCTTCTGTGAAATCAAACAAACTTATAGTCGAAATATCTTAGACTCAAATAAACAATGATTCCTGTCCAACTGTAAAAGTTAAAATACCTATCACATCGTTGTGTTTACTTTCTACAATGTTTGATTTAATGCACCTAAACATAATCAATTGCTAACTTTCTGTTACATTTACAATCAAATTTATATGACTTAAGTCTTGAAATCATTAATGTTACAATATTATGTATGAGATTGTAATTTGCATAAGAATAAGTACCTAATCCAGGTACTCAGGCAGGCCAGGTACAGGCGAACCATGCTCAATATTTTTTTAAAAGATTTAAAAATGCAAAGAAGAGGTAGGTGGTGATATCTGGGTCTTGATACCGGGTATTTTAACTACTTTAACTTTAGTCCGTCCGTTCTGCACTGGGCTATTACAACTTTACAATTGACAGCAAAAATAGTTTTCTTTTGCAATTTGTCAATGTCCGAAAACAGGCATAAAATTATTATTTTTTAAATATAACCTAGCTACATAGATTTTTACCCCGCAAAGCTCCCTACATACTGAATTACATGAAAATCGGTGGAGCCGTTTCAAAAATTCAGAAACCATTCACTGTGTCAAACTTTCCTATTTATCGTAGCATGGTAACTACTCTCTGATAATTAACAATTAAAAAAATAGGAAGAGTCTAGATTAATGTTTAAGAAGACTTATTCAAAACTTCGTCAATGATTGAGAAATTTGGTATGTTAGGATTCTCTGGTGTAATATCACAGTAACGGTCCATAACGGGGTTTATAATAATAATAATATAATATAAAAAAGCCTAATACATGGGTTTCAAAGCTTATTTATCGGACGCCCATCTGAAAAGGTCCCCGAGGCGGTCGATGCATCTGGTGCTCCCGATGCATCGTCTAGCGGAGGGAGGGCCCGCTTTTAGAGAATCCCCGACCCAGAGGTGGCGCACTCTGGGGTTCAGAGTTGTTGCTGGCGGGGATGGGGGTAATGTATACCCTGTCCCCGCCACCAGCAGCGTGGTGTAGCACTGTCAGGTTTTTAGTCGGTGCGAGTCCGACATACCCGCCGCTCGAACCCGTCGAGCGGCGATGACCCATAATGGGTTTTCCTGACAAAAAAAAAATATCACAATCCTCTAAACTACAAAAAAGCTTTCACGCGGCGTTAGTTAACACTATTTACTTGTTAACTTAACAAACGACTCGTTTGCATATTATTACGTGCATCGAACAACGGTACTCTACCCTTTTTTGGGTATGAACTGGCGACCGTTTGATTTACGACGGTATTAAGCTCATACGTGAAAGCCTGTTTGTGTTCAACCACATTATGCATCCAATAATGGCGGCTACTTGTAATACAATGTTACCTAGAGATTTGGAGTATTCTATGGGAAAGGCTATCAATAATTTAGGCAGATAGTGAATGCCTCCGTGTGGTATCCGGCTGAATTGAATATACCACCATCATTTTTTACCGAGTCGCCGTTAAAGGCAACTAAAGTAAGTTGTCAGCAGGCGGGAGGCCGGTCGTAACATACATAGCCAAATCATGTTACAACATGTTTATAACATGTGTCGATCCCCCTTACAGTGTGATAAGGACAGGATACAATATATTGAACGGAATGCTTTATACTGAACTATCAATTTTAGTTCTAAAATATCTAAGATTTCGGTAACGTCTTCTCTCCCTACAATGACAATTTTATTGTTACAGCGTTACCGGGCAAATAATTTACCTTAACATTGATTTTAAGAACCGTCCAGGACGTTTCTTGGGGATCGCATTGCGGAGCTCTCGTTTTGTGGGATCGTTTGGAACTACTATGGGTTTGATTATGATGCTGTACAAATAATTATATATGTATCTATTTTATAAACCTAGTAGTAGTCATGACCAGCTGTTAAACTATCTACTGGCGCTGGCAACCGAATTGAATGCCCGTACCATCACTAGAGATCAATGAACGCTTTCAATTAATATTAACTATTCGTTTAAGTAAAGATTTTTTTTGTTCTCTGACTAATACTGAGTCAATATTGACAATTATCTAACTTAGGCCTAGCTTTACTTGTTCGAACAAAACGTTGATAATATGGTAGGAAAGCAAATCGATGTATGTAACTCAACTCAACCTGACAGAGTCCCTTGTAATCAATGAATGATACTGAAAAATAAATGGGTATTGATTGGGTTACGTTATTTTTTTGCAAATTGACGCGAAAACATGCACATTTTAAAAAATAGTGTCTATGGTCTTATCCCACTCTTAATGGGGTCGCCACAACATGTTGTGATGTGGTTTAGCTAGATATTATACGACCGGCCGCCTGCCTGACTTAAACTTGTATTAGTCGCCTTTTAAGACACCGCGATAAAAATGAGGGTAGTCTATTCTACTCAGCCGGATACCACACGGCACGACAATTTAGAAAATAGTGTATCGCTACAAATTCATATCTCATATTTTGAAAGGGATCAATTATGCCCAGTTTACGGACTATATCAAAAATATTAATAATGGAGGTTAAACACTAAATATATGCTAGCACAAAGAAAGCAGGAATTTTACAAATAATATAATTATTGTATAGGTCTCCCAGTTCCGAACCCAGAAGCAAATGAACTATATGATATAATACCGGATTCATTGTGTCAATAGCAAGATTACTCAGTGGACGATAACTTCCTCTGCGACGAAAATAATTTTTGATATCCGCTGTTGAAACTGATGCGCATATCTATATACCTACATTGAATCAAAGAGTCAAAAGGTCATGACCGTAACATTGTCCGTGCATTGATTTATAACAAATTTGACCTCTACAACTACGATAAATATTTTAACAAATGATGGTTTTTTACTTCACTTAACTTAAAAATCAAAAAGTTTCTTCCATGCTATAAGAGCTAAGTGGTAACAGCATCGCTTTATTATTCTCATACATTCCCTATTAAAAGGCAATGTTATATTGTTACGGTTCGGATATCCATTAAGGACGGCGAATATTTGGACGTTGCGAACTTTCTGATAATGTTTTAACAAATACAATTAAAATCTTTTACAATAAAAGTCAGAATGACATTTTAAAACTAGATTATCATTACTCTCTTATTAGACAATTCCTCGGAACGTAATAGACGGAATAAAACGATTTCATTTTTAAATAAACCTCATGTTATAAAGCTTTTTAATATCGCAATTTCCAGAGCCTTTATGGGTACTGTTTCAAAGTTATTTCTTTGTGGTTCAGCTCAGGTTTATGAGCAAACTTCCTTATACCTCACCCTCGCAGTAAAAGATCTAATTATTTAATTTATAATTTATAGAATTAGGCGTTACTTTGCGGAGATCCATAATACAAAAGTAATAATAAAAAAATTACTTTCGGAAATTACTTTCGGATTATAGCAAAATAATTTTATTATTACTTTTTTTATCTAATTATTTATTTGCGTATCTACTCTCGCAGCAACCAGTTAGTGCTTGAAGAGGCCATTACAAAGAGAAGTATTTCTTTTATTTTCAGGTTAATAAAATATTTACAAGTTTTTATTTATTCATTTTAACAACGTAGAATTTAATATTTAAAAAAGTAAAGTAACGTAAGTATTATTTAGTAGACTTGCAGCATTAGCCTCCGTCTGTTGTCCGGATTTGCCGGACAACATATGTACATAATTTTGACAATATATTAAAAGCTTTTATTTCCCGCCGTGTGGATATCAGGCTGAGTAGAATAGACCACACTCATTTCTTACCGAGGTGTTGTAAAAGGCGACTAAGGTAAGTTGATCCTCCGTATGGTATACGGTTAAGTAGAAAAGACCATCTTCTTTCTTACCGAAGTATCGTAAAATACGACTAAGGTAAGTTTACGTAAGCAGGCGGCAGATCGTAAACTACGTAGCCAATCATGTTACTACATGTTGTGCCAACCCCACTCAGAGTGGGTTAAGGGCAGGAAGATAATTAAAAGGTTTTTTTTTGTTAGGCCTGTATGTATGGGAAGGAGGCATCTTGCAAGTTAAATTTAAATTACGTGGTATCCAATTTAGCTGAAATTTTACATACCGGTCCCGATGACAATGCATTTTTATGATAAGCATGACCTGATTCTGCTACCAGGATTGGCTCCAGGAGAGGGGAATTCCTCAATAGTTAACAGAAGGGACATGAAGTTTTGTTAAAAGCTTTTATTGAAAACAAAAAAAATTTAGCAATAAAAATCTATTATTACTATTATTTAGGCAATACAAATTTATAAATCTAATTTTTTATTTATATAAATTATAAAAACATATAATAATGTAATAAGTAAAGTTACTAAAGCTAGAAGGGAACAATATCTTCGATCATTCATTACAAAGGCTTTTACATATCAAATTAAATTTACCGAAACTTTTAAAAGCTTTAGCTGTCAAACGTCAACGTAAACTGAAAGGTCCAAGTTTTAATTTCGTTTAGTACAAACTGCCTGCGCCTCTGATCAATGTTAATAAGGTGGTTTTCCTATAAATTTTCAAAACATCTTCCTTAATATTTATGATTACCAGGATCAGAACTACAATTATTAAATACTAAGTTTTGCTGGGATCCTCTTGTTATATCCAAGCGTCTTATTCATCAAGTCATTAAAAATGGATGCTACTACGGACTGAAAGGATGAAAACCTTGCACAGGTTCGAAAATGGTTAGGTACATTCTATAATTTTAATAGCCTAAAAAATTTAACACCGTCTTAAATTCGGCTTCTCAAGTGTCACGCCTGGCCTTCTTTCATCGGTATCTCCCAGTGGAGTCGTGAATTGAAAGCACCTGAGTCAGAAATACCTTGAGCCTTCTGGCAAATCTGCCCTGGTTAGATTGCAGACATCGATCAACTTTATGTGCTGGGCTATTTCATCGGTTTGCATTAAATGAGGTGTTCAGCATGACCCTCGTATAGTACCGACCACCAAAGTACTCATTGCAAGTACAATGAGTACTTTGGTATAATTAGTATAATTTCGAGCAAAAGCGGCATATATTGTTGCTATTTATTTACCTTTAGATTATTAAAAGTTTAAGTATTATATTTGCTCGATACTACGAATATAAAATTGCTTGATACTTGTAATTTAAATTTTCCTTTTTGATTTATAAATGTACACTGTAATCTTTGAAACTGACTAAAAACGATGATAGAATGACAGAAATAGAAAAACCGTTGGCGCGCGTATACGAATGACGTATGTGTCAAAATTTCAATGATAAACATGATAATTGCTCCGCGCACATAACACAACGCACGTTTCTTTATACCATAACTTTAATTTAAATATAAAATTTAATAATTTTATATTATATAATTTCCGAACCTCAGAAACGGCTCCAACGATTTTCATGAAATTCAGCATGTAGGGGATTTTGGGGGGGAAAATCAATTGAAAAAAATAATGTCTTTTTATCCCTTTTTGGACATTATAAAATCCTAAAATGTTGAATAGACAGTAAATTATATTAGAGTTGTAAAATGCAGAGCTGTAACAGGCTAATGGGGCGGACCAAAAAGTTCCAAACCAGAGATCGATTCCCACATGTCACGGCGTATTTCAATTTTTTTATTGCATTATGTATATCTTTAAAAAACTACCGAGCAAGGCTGTCACCCAGAGATTTAATATTAATTTGGTTGTTAACAGATCGTAATTTTAAACATGAAAGCTCAGAATTCTAACATTTTCTCATCATTTTTCCAATACAAGTCCAACTAAACATTTCCCGTCGCACCGGAAATATTTACTGTAGAAGTAAGAGTATGATTAGATTTCCCGTCGTATTTGTATAGGTATTCCCAGTGCCGTTATTATTGAGATGCGCTTCTTTAGAATTTAAATAAACTAAAAATGAATCCTTTAATATAAATGAAACTCCAGGTCGAGAACTTATTCGTTTTTAAAGTAATTTGATGTAAACGTGAAAATTCTTTAAATTCATACAAATAATAATTATAACATTTTTGATATAATTATTTTGCAATATTTGATTGGTTATTATGCAATGTCCGTAAAGCTTTTAACATTCTATGACAAATTTTTCGTATTTGTACCAAAAACGTTGGAATCCAGTGCCGTACGTATACGTAGTTTTAAAAACCATATTGGCATCGTATCTACGATACGTATAAATGTTATTATTAAATAAGTTTTCTAGCACGTTCCCATTAGAAGTTTATAATATTTACAGATATATTTAATACCAGAAAAACATTATGAATTTTTTGATGTTTATTAAGTTTTTGTACACCTTTTACTGAGCTATTTTAATATATATTTTATGTAAGTACGGGTTATTTACTAAAATTATCAAATTATGCTCTTGATGAAACGATAAATACCTCTGATTCGTCCCGGATCGATCAGATTTTTGTGATGGAGATATTTGCAGGGTTGGGAGAGTGATGGAAGCTACTCTTCATTTCAATACTACAGTCGACGCGAACGAAATTGCGCGGGTAAAAGCTAGTACATAATAAGAAAGTTTACGCAAGGAATAGGATGTAGTTTTTTATATAATAATTTCAATCTTAAAAATATCTAAAGTACTTAAATATGATTACGTATGTGATATGTTGATTATGATTACACATAAAGTTACCCATTAAATGTTATTGTTAATATCATACTGATGTTATAAAGTTGCCTGTCTGTTAAGCTTTCACAGCTTATCTGCTGGGGCAATACTTACGAAAATTGGTACAATTGAAAATAATTTATTGGGCTAATATATAGTTTAAAAATTACCATTATCATTTTCATTTTCCTGCCCTTAGCCCTTAAGTGGAGTCGGCATGTTTAAAACATGTTGTTACATTTTTGGGTTAATTATTTTACGACCGGCCGCCTGCCTGACGTTAACTTACCTTAGTCGCCTTTTACAGCACTTATTGACATTAGTCAATTCTACTTAGCCGGATACCACACAGCGGAGTATCTTAAAATATATAAATATATGGGACACTCACACAAACGATCGTCTCTCTCCTAAGTTAACCACCTTAATATTTGCGTCAAATATAGTTATATGATAAAGTAATATAAAACTTGTCAACGGATTATCAAATACACGCCTACTCGTTCAGACCGTACGTTATTAAACGATTTATATTAGTTTTACCTGTATATGTGACTGATTCATTTGAACACGATTTCAACCAACTTTGACCGAACAAACTTGCCAATATTTCTAAATCTATCATTATAATCTAAATAAACCAACTTTAAACAAACTTGTCAAAAACCGGTGTCAATAGAATATTTTAAAAAAAATTCGCATTGTAAAAAAGTCTTTAATTTTTTTTATCATCATCATCAGCCACAATAAAAAGTGGAAACTGTGGGATATAGTTATAAGTTAGTATAGTAATAAAGTAACCTATTTCCAAAATAGGCTTATTTGAGTTACATTGTTATCCCTATTTCAATGCCACCAATGACAGCATACACTAGTGTTTTCTTCCTAAGCATAGTTGTCCTTAACATTCACGAGTTTTTAAGGCGCTACGCGTATATAATGCGTACTTTATAACAATTTGCCACAAAACAACTTTTTCGAAATAGGGCGATCTAATTATTTAGTATTCTAAGCGTGCGATATTTAGTTTAAAAACACTAAGCAACATGCTTTTCAGCTCATCGAACTAAAAAGTGAAATAGAAATAGACTAAAAATAATGGACGAAAAAGTCAATATTATTTTAAATAAAACGTAGCGTGCGTATTCTGTGGTTACTCTGGTGCCTTTTAAACCATAAGATGCCAGACGTGGTAATAATATATTGCTTTAAATCCAATATTTGAAGTTATTTAATTATTAAGATTGATTGAATTCAAAATTTGGGCTTGCAAAAGGGGACATTTTCACCGCCCGCCTTCCGGTCTAAATATAGCTAGTATGGATGCAGCTGGAAAGGAGAACGTTAGGGGGAGGGCAATGACCCGACCCAGACCTTGTGCCACGTGAAATTGCAAACCTACAATAAAACACAATTCTGAGCATCAAAATTTCTAGATTAATATAATTCTTCATATAGGTAGAGTAAAAATAATGACCGAAAAATATTAGAATTATTATGAAAATCTTTGCATATTTATCAATAACCGGTGACAGTTCAGAAAACTTAATATACTTAATATATAAAAATATAATCAAAACATCTTTAATATAATTATAAAAATTAGTACCTGCAACTTCATTCTCTCCGACTTAATTGTAACGCCTGTATTGGAAAGTTTTTTCCGATTGTCGAAGTAAAAATTGGATTTTTTATCATATGTGTTAGCTGGGTATATAAGCTTAAATCGTACCAATGTACACTGTAATCTTTGAATTGTACCAAATTTTAGAAAAAGACAGGCAGACTGTCACATTTATATAATCAGTATTGACAATTGCTTAGCAAATGGTATAATGCTACTTTTTCTTTTTAATACCTTAAAGATTTGATAATATATATTAATGTAATAAATAAAGAAAATATAGATATTTTTTTTTATAAAAAATCAAATTAGCTATTAATCAAACGTTAATTTTATATTCTGAATTAGCTATTGTACAAACTTGTAATTCCATTGAAGTTATATTCCAAATGAAGTCTTCGTATTTGACTGGTTATTGCTTCTCTTTTATTATATAATATTATTTAAAAACTCAAAACAAATTTGTTGCGAAAAAAAATAACATTTTCATTTTACAATGCAGTGAGTAAGCACGCTTTGTTCTCGAGTTTATTTTAGGAACTGCTAAAAATATAAAGGCGCCATGCAAACAAGTCGAAAATATCTTTAGCAAGTACGCGGTTGTAAAGTTGTACAGCTTACCTAATATTATTATTTTAGGTATTGGAAAAAAAATTATATTTCTCGAAAAAAAGAAACAGGTTACTGAATTGAAGTATAGTATAAACGTAAATTAACGGAATTCTTTCAATACTTGTCGAACTTTATCGAAGCTTTCAATTAGAACCAGACCTCAGTCAAAACATGAAGACAATTCTAATAACTATATAAACCCAGAAAGTAGCCAAAAGTGGACTAATAAAATTTAAAATTATAAAACCTTACTGGTATCAAACTTCAGATAATTGTGGTGCATTATTTAATTATAGTTTTCTGATTAAGGCGTTAATATAAGGTTTAACAATTATATATTTTAGTATCAATTTGATATTCATATAATTCTAACTTCACAATGCTTTTCAAAGTATTTGAATTACAAAATTCCTGCACTCCTAAGCTTTAATCTATGGAAGCTTCAGTCATACAATAAAACGCACTAAACACAGACGAGCTAAGTGCATGTGAGTGTCAGCCTATTTTAGAATTCTGCAATCAAACTAACTTCCCCATCTCCTGCCCACTTCACTTTGGGGGGAAAATTTGTCGCTACTGACTATTTTAATTTTTCCGTAGCTGCAGTTAGTAACAATTCATATATTGGATTTCATTTATAATATTCTTTTATGTATCGCTCATAGAATAATTTATAATTGCAAAGGACAATAGAAGGAAAAAATACAATTGTGTGATTTTAATGTTGGGCAAAAAAAATCGACTGAGTGTCGCTTGGACTGCAATAACGGATATAGAACAAATAAAATACTCACCATTCGTTATACGTTTAAGATGCGTAGACATTTAGACTGACTTAGTAAGTATAAATACAAATCTAGGATTAAATACAGTACGTAACATTGATCCACTGAACTCGATACGTGTTTAAGAGGGTTTGCGAAGTTCAATAACACTACGGGGTCGCGGCCACCCACCGCCCTCAACCTTGATATAAGTGATTACGTTTATGAACCTCTTTGTTGAGTAGAAAATTACCTTATAAGCCTTCTATGAGATTTTCCGTTTATTATGTAATCTTTATTTATTTAATTTTAGAATTTTATCAATAAAACAGTTCTGAAATCACTTCGATCATCATCAGGATTCACTTTAAAGGATCTCATGCCTTGAGAAACGTATAATAAAAAGTTAAGAAAAATCGTAGGCTTGCAAAAATATAAACTAAACTGTCCTCGTAATCGTCTTACGTTTAACGACAACAACAACAAGATTCTAGAGAAGATAATAAACGATATTCTAATGATGTATAGGTAATCTTATTTTTTCTTGTATAAAATAATTGTTCTACCCATACTAAAGATTATTGTATTAAATTAAATTAGATTCATCGCTTCGAGGAATAATTGTTATAATGCAAGTTTTATATCGAAGCGATTAGAATATGTTACAACACGTTTCAAATAAGACCTCCTTCAAATAGTTGAGTCAATAATATATAAAAACATTGTCGCCGTTAATTTGTGACAAGATGTTGTTGAAAAAGTTGACTTTTGAGAAAATTGCTTCTTATTTATTGCATAAGTGTAAAGGAAAAATATCGTTGTTATAAATATATGCAATATCCGATTTATTTAGTTATAACTACCAATAGAATTAATCACAACGTTTCATTTTACAGAATTCTTTTAATGCCGAATTATCTTTGAATTATTACGTACGTACATACATATATGTACTGTTATTTTAGAAAATGCATTGTTTCATCATCGCCAAAATAGTGAACTAGATGTATATATATTACATACTAGCATATACACATAGATCGGTTCATACATATGCGTATATACATACACTTTAAAAGCATTACCCTCCCGCTAGTTCAGTCGGGTAAAAAATATGAAATGTTCTATGTACTTTCTTTCCGGACAGGGAAGTGCAAATGCACCCCGCAGCCGGCGCCCATGGGACTATATCTTAGACCGTAGACGACCAATTTATGGAGAGACTTTATAATAAAGAACTGTAACATAAACGTGTCACTGAATAGGGCTTAATTTATTTAATTAAATTATTTTGCTTTATAGAAAATGTCGACTTTGTGGAACTTAGTAAGTCATTACCTATATTATGTAAAAGTTACCTTGTCTGACACAATATATTATGTTATCTATACCTTTAACGAGCAATTATTGTATGTAATAGAATATGAATTTTGGAAGCAGCTCTAACGGATTTTATGAAATTTAGTGCGTAGGGGGTTTTTGTAGAAATAAATTGATCTAGCTTGGTTTCATTTTTAGAAAACGTCTTATCCGTGTTTTCAGGCTCTGAAAAACTGCTACAATATCATTAGAATACAGACATAAATTTCACGATTATCCACAAACTCAAAATAGCTCAGATGGAAAATTGGAAGGTCCCTAAACCAGAAGACCCCGGTTCGAGTGCAGATATCTCCATGTTCAATTACAATTCCAATTTTTTTACCTTTGTTTTCAAATTCTGTCTTTTGTCAGAATTTTTTTTTTAATGGAGCCCTTTATCATTGCATCTTATTTGTACCTCGGTATTTTTAAAAGATATTATACGAGTATAATGCTTCTAAAAAATAATAAGCAAAGTTATTCAAGTACTACTACTAAATATCTATATATCCACTACAATATTGGAGTGGACCAATATCGCTTCGGGCTCTAAATTAAATGAAATCCTGAAATCGGGAATGATCCACTCGAGCTGATGCGTGAATTTCATAAAATCCCCTATATCTGCAATTGTGTTTTCGAATATAAATCATTTCTCACATACTCTATTAATGAATTAAATGGTTTATATTTCGAATGAGCGACAATTTTCGGGAGTCGTTCCATATTTGTATAGATTAACATGTTTTGTTTCAAAATCATGTACCATATTTGATTAAGCTCCCGAGTGGTGTTTAAGAATTTAACCTTATTAAGTGTTTATGGTGTTTCAATCAATGACTCAAGCTGTGAAATTAAAGCCAAATGAATTGATGATAAACGAGATGTGTTAATATTGGAAACGGATAGTTGAGGCTATGTCAGTCATCGTAGGCGGATAAACCTAGGATGCGATGTTGTGGGTGAGCGCGAGCGAGCATCGCCGGATACAGCAGCTATACCGCGGTGGGACACTCACCTGTCTGTTTGACTATGGCCTGGTGGGCTAAGCGATTCTTTGTATCCAGGATACCAGGATACAGGATTCGATCCCCAATACAATGGTTTTATACCATGTTTCAAATTATTCTTTATTCAAGTTAGCTTTTAAAAGCATTTTTGAATCGTCAAATCTTAATGAAGCTACTAGGTTGGAAAATATGCTCTTATGAGAATAACAAACTCGGCGGGCACTATCTTTAAAATTTATTAAATATAAAACAAAATGTAGAGCATTTATGTCAGATTTAAACCCTCGCCTGTATGGAGAATTCACCACATGTTCTAACCATCAGCAACTTACAGCCGCAGAACTTAATTTCAGTTTTAAGGGATATAAATGATTCTTTGGGAGTAGACCCATAACTTGGATGTAAATCAAACATTCAACAACTCCAATTTCGATTTTAGTTTGATTTTGCTTCCGAGGTTGACGATACTTCCGTGCTTGCCTGTCCCATCCGTTGATGCTCTACCAGCCGCTAAATTCAAAAACATAATATTCATTATTTAGTTAGACTTTGTCGTTGTCAAATAAGCTAAAGTCAAATTAAGTAAATTCTTAAACAATTTAGGACTAGCAACATATATATTAGTAACTTTAAAAAAGTATATTATATTTATTTTCCACAACTAACTCACCTGAAAACCAAGAAAAGACAATCTAAGTTTTTATTATAATTGCCGATTCCCTTTTTACATTAACTTAATAACAATAGAAAAACAACAGAAAATATGTTTTTGCTTCAAATCTAAACCATCTCTTTGGATCATATATAGAATTTATATTCTTTACAAAGGTACATAAATAAATGAACCAATAATCAAATGATTCTATTAGTTCAGATTTATGACGTATTGATGTTCATTTGCGATAGAATTATACTTACTTATTTATTTTCAATAGAGCTAGTTTGAATGCAACTAATGACTTATTAGAAAACTCGGTCTTGGTGAAATTACTTGTCCAAACTAGTTCATGTTTATTTTCATTACTTCATAAACATACGTTTGCAATATTATAAGTATCGCCTGCTCTAAATAATAACATGACAATATTTAAAAACAAAGTATTTTAAGGTTTCTGCTGCGATAATTATCTTATAGCAAAGTGTAGTTTAATAAATTGATATTTTTTATTGTAAATAAAGAAAATTTACTAATACATATAAAGGAGTTTGACTATGATTTTTTTTTAATATGGACTTTAAAATGAGCCCTATTACTGACTTTTAACGTAAGGGAAACATTAAGGAGTATATATGGAGTTATAAGAGAAAGGCAGATATAGGTACTTATAAATGAAGAATTTTATTAATTAGCATTTAAGGTTACAGGAAAAGTTGTGAAGCACTTGACATATAAGCATTGCAGGATTAATTACAGTCCATTTTTCGATATTGTTTCTCTAGTAAGATGATTTTATCGGACAGGCTATACAACAAATGATTGGACACCTTGTAGTTTTAAAATCAGCTTTACTATTAGCATTAAAAACTCTCTCTTGTACTCCAATTCCAATTCGATTAGTTCTTCCAATTTGTTATTAAGACTACACATATTAGTGTCAGTTATTGGTTGGGTAGATCGAGTTGGCTTCTTTTATTTCTCGCAGCGTTAACGTGTTGCGAACATATACGTACTATATATCGACGATATTATCCGACGAATCTTACTCATCGTCATCAGACTGACTAGATCCGGTTGATAATGCACGTGATGGTTGCAACGAGCTCGATCTTTGAAACTGAATATTTAAATTACGGGATATATAGCCACTAGCTTCTTCTTCAACTGATGGACGTCCAGTGCTGAACATGCGTCTCTTGACGGTTCTCCACACCACAGGATCTTGTGCTGCTTAGATGTATCCGGTCCCCGCGACCTTTTTGAAGTCTTTATGGGTTTTTTTCTTTTGTACCACAAAAATCTTTTATCGCTTTTAAAACTTTAACAGTTACATTGTGACAAAGATTTCTTAGAAACACAAAAGTATCGAAAGTTTTGATCCGTGAAACTTCGACTACGAACACTTTGCTAGTCAATACTAGTTCCGAAATACTTTTGGATTTCAGATTTTGTTAGTAAGAATGAATTAGTTTTTAGTGCCATTTTCCACTGATTTAATCCCTTCCACGGCACCAGAATTTCTTAGTTATATTCTGAATAGCGAGCGCTTGCAAATATGCGCATTGATAAATATCTATATTTATATTTATTTAAATATTTATAGACCATCGGTAACAAATATGTGCATTAATATCTAATATGAAACAATAATCTTAGTAACAATTTATAACTTTTATGTTCTACTGAATCCAGATTAAATACTAACATATTCTCTTGGAATATTCATATTTTAAATATGAAAATATTATACAAATTGTATAGGTAGAAGAAATTCAATTTGAAATATGATATAATATATAACGGTTTTATATATATACATGGTCAAATCAAATTTAAAAGAGATTAAATGATGTTTTCGTATTGAATCCTTTATGTTGTTGTTCCCTTTTGCGGACTAGAAATCTTTTTCCAAACCTTGTCGTGGTTAAGAAACTCTCAGTTAAATAAATATCTCCTTTTATGAAACGTTCGTTCGCCTGGTAACTTAAAAAGTGAAGTAGTATTAAATTAATCAATGAAATTGATTGTATTGTCTCTTTAACTAAACCTTATAATCCGTGTAAATAATTACTGTACATACTATTTCGACTAATTTAGTGTAAAATAATAATGATAAAATGTTTTTTTTTATAAATTCAACGATTCTGCGCTCACCAGTCAATTCCAGTGACACTATTTCCCGTTATTACTAATATCTCATTGGCAGTATGGAAAATATATAGTCGGGCAAGCGCCCATCAGAAGAATGACTGAATGGATGATGTAGTATAGCCGCCTAGCTCAGCTATATTAGGTCGGGTGAGCTGTACAAGAGACATCTTTAATATGACATTTACGCATTCCTTTTTACTTTTTATCTCTTCCTATCTCTTGTTTTAGCTTCAGTAACGCTATCGAAACAACATCATATCTTTTCATTGTAAACCGATGAACGTCCACTGTTGGACATAGGTATCTTTACGGGATCTCCACACCACAGGATCTTGTGCCGCTTGGCTCCAGCGGCTCCCTGCGAGCATTTTGAGTGACGCCCTTATAGGAGATCAACTGACGGGGCGTTTTCTGTTGCGGGGTCCTCATTACAACCCTAAGACATCAACGCCTATCGGTTCTCCGCACTATGTTACCCGCTCGTCTCCATTTCCACTTAGCGATACGCTGGGCTATGTTGGTGACTTTGTTTCTTCTCCGTATGTCATTTCTGATTTGTTCACGTAAATATACGCCGAATAAAACTCATTCCATCCGTGTGTCATCGTATTTAGAAACACATGAATAAAAAATCATGTCAATAAGATGAATTTTCATTTCCAGGTGGTTCTTTTTATTAAGCCGTGTAGTATCCGGCTGAGTAGAATAGACCACCCTCATTTCTTACCAAGGTGTCGTAAAAGGTGTCTAAGGTAAGTCGACCCGCCCTGTGGTATCCAGCTTAGTAGTATACACCACCCTCATCTCTTACCGAGATGTGGTAAAATACGACTAAGGTAAGTTGACTGTTCGTAAAATATATAGCCAAATTATGTGACAACATGTTTATAACATGTTTTGCCGACCCCACTTAAGATAAGGGCAGGAGGATGATGAGGCAATTCTTTCCATTGTATCACTTAGTCTCATTTGTCCGAATTCTAAAAAACTCTCATTGCAATTAGATAAATAAAATGTTTTATTTAATCACGTATACCTAATTTTCTACTAAGTTAGAATATCTACGTATTTATGATCACGATATAAGAGTAGCAATAAAGAAAACCTCTTCATAAAAATATATTTATTGCTAAATTATTGCTAATAAACCTATAAAAACGAATAAAACATAGACTATACTGCTTCATAAACAAGCACACTGTTACATTTGTAAAACACAGATGCATTATTCACTTAATACAAATATGTGTCATAATCTTGAACGCAAGCTAGAGTCAAACAAGGTTTGCATCTACGCTATGAATCAACATCAATTGACTTCGAATACATGAATGAGAATGGAATAAGGATACTTTGAATACATAACAGAGGTCTGTTTGAGGAAAAATTAGTTCATGAATGGCATAATTTATTATTAATAAAATAAACGACTAAGATAACTAAAAATAATATAAACAACATGTAGTTTAAATAAACTTTTATCATTGTTCGAATTTCACTAATCAAAATATATAATATAGAAAAATTTTCATCATCATCTTCCTGCCCTTCTCCCACTCTAAATGTAATCGGCACAACATGTTATAAACATGATTTGGCTGCGTTTTTACGACTGGCCGCCTGCCTGACTTCAACTTACCTTTGTCGTATTTTACGACATCTCGGTAAGATAGAGGTTGGTCTATTCAAATAAACCGGAACCACACGGTGGGTCAACTTAACTTAGTCGCCTTTTACGACACCTCGGAAAGAAATGAGGTTGGTACTATTCTATTCAACCGGATACCACACGGCGTAATTTTAAGAAATTTTTTATAAAAAAAAGAATAATAGAAAGTAACGACACTCTAGAATTGCAATAAATCCGTAGGAGTTACCTTCGAGCAAAATGAACGTATATATTCTCGAGTGTTTTCTCCATGCCTTTTGATTTTATTGTATCGTCTATTGTAATGAAAATTGTATTCAATGAGTACTTACAACATCCAATGAGCATTTCATTTCTCTGTTTTCCTATTTTAGTCAATACATATAAAACGAGTCAAGAAGTTAAAAACGTCATTTTTGAGCTTGATACAATAAATATTTTACATGTAAATTTGTTGTGTATATAACATACACTTAACCTATCTTTAAACAAATATCACATAAGCTTTAGAAGTAAATTAAAATCTAAAACATATGACATATATTTTTTATTGTGTATGCCCTACCTAGGGTTGCCAACCGTACTATATTATATAGTATCGTACTATATTTTAGTCAATTGTACTATATAATATAGAAAAACAATATAGGACGAAAAATTCTATATTTTTATCGCTAATTCAATTGTCCCGCTTTTTTGAATCAATTGTACGCACCCGCAGCACTGCATAGGGAATGTTTGAACGAAACTCATTCATGTATGTACGGGGCTTAGTTAGTAACTCTAACTCCTGTCATTGTCCAGCGAAAAGTAATAATAAATAATCATGGAAAAATAAATAATGACTGGAAATAGATGTGTACTATTTTTTTCCTGAATTTTCTAAAAGCACTATATTTTTTTGATTTAAAAACAAAAATACTATTTTTCTTAAAAAAAAGTGGGGCAACCCTAGCCCTACCTATTAGCAGTTAGCTGTCTTGGTAAACTTCGCACCGCCTTGCAAAATCTTTAATTTTAATACCGATCAGTTTGTATGAGAAAAATAAAAGCTTTTTCTTCAATTAGTACGTTACGTTCGTTGGGATTTAACAAATATTTAAAAAAAATAACTTATTGGTCTAACCGCAGTCTAAGTAAAATAGCTATTTTTTTATATAAATAATCGGGTTTTTATATATCAATCCAGTAATAATCAAAACTTGGCAAGATCTACTAATGCATACTAAAGAGCCTGGATTTGAGCATCGCGTCTAGCTTCTGACAAAATTCCAAGTATGTAAATTAAATAAATTTAAAGAAATGAATGTTCTGATTAATTGACAGTGTGCCTTCGTTGCTAGCTAAGCAAAATGACGAACCGAAAACGCTCTTAAAGACTGATTAAATTTGCTAAACTATTTTATTATAATTTTTATTCGCACCAGTTAAAGTATATGCTAACCTTTATTCTATTTTGGTAGGTTACCTACTGCATAAATTACTGACAATAGCTGTAGAAGAGCAAAAATAGTATCAAACGAATTTACGGTTTATAAATAGACTAGCGGCCTGCCCCTGCTTCGCACGGGTATAAAATATATAATCCCATGTCAGTCAGTGTAAAAAAAATGGTTAAAATCGATCCAGTAGTTTGATTTATTCATTACTGCCCGTGGCCCGCACGCGTTAAATTTGGAGAAAAACAATTTCCTTTCCCTATGCCAAGAAGATTTCCTGCTAGGTATCTTTGGAATATCTAAATTCATAGTACATTTTTACTTATTTACTTTTACATTTTCCCTATGCATTTTATTTTTATAATTATTTACAGAATGTCTTTAAACAAACTCTTGAAAGACGGACATAGCTGCTAAAGTCGAAGTGTTATAGGGCGAAGCGCGGCGTCCTCACGGCATTTTAAATCTGTAATATCTCCGAAAATGTTCACTTAAATTACATGCTGTAAACGGCCATATTGATCTATATTAAATCAACTATTTAGTTAAGGTACTTAATTGGATGTATTGTATAAAAATTGCTTCAAAAATATGGCATTATTTTTCGTAAAAAGTAAATGACAAAAAATGCTATAGTGGGTTATCCATAAGAGATAGACATATACCATCGCGGACTTTTCTGTAGACCTTTTCAAGATGTACAAATACTTAGTACATTATATTGATAAATCTCGTAGGGTTTAGCCTGCGTTTGCAATGTAAGCGGAAAAAAATGTAATTATTTACAGAAACCTCAAAAATTACAGTGTTTCTCTACTCCGTATTGAATGTTATTATACGTACAAACCTTCCTCTGGAATCACTCTATCTATTAAAAAAACCGCATCAAAATCTGGTGCGTAGTTTTAAAGTTTTATGCGTACATAGGGATATAGGGACTTTGTTTTATATTATGTAGTGATAAACGTAAATATACAGGACATTATTGACAATTTAATTCTATTTCACAAAATATGTTAAGTCATACTGTTAGCTGATTCCTTTACGGTACGTGCCAGTCCATTAGATTTCAATTTAGCAATAAAGGTAGCATGAGATATGTGAATAGCATTACATATACCTCGCTTTTCGTACGTGCACAACACATCTATAGGCTAGAAATATATTTTTTGTATTGCATACAACAATGTATGTGTAAATAAATACTTAAAGTACTGAAGCCCTGTATAATCGATATATTATCCAACGATTGAAAGAACTTTGTCTAAAGTAATAATAAAATTATTTTGCTATAATCCGCGAAGAAGTAAAATAGAAAATATATATAACGAACGTATATAATGCTTATGTATTGTGGTGGCGGTGGTGGAGGTTTGTGCATGTGTTTTTACGAATCCTGCATGTATCAGGTATGATAACCGATTGTCCACTTACATTTAGCATTATATATATTTTCTATTTTACTTCTTCGCGGATTATAGCAAAATAATTTTATTATTACTTTTGTATTATGGATCTCCGCAATGTAAGGCCTAATTCTATAAATTATTTAGAACTTTGTCTCTTTATTCCTGACATGCACACCAAAGAAAAAGGTTTCCACCTTTCGTTGATTTTTTCTGCCATGCTTTCAAAAGAAGGATGAATAGATGATTTAGGTATGCCCGGTCTATCTTATAGTGCATCAGTCTTTTCAGATGGTTTAGTCTACTGAGTAACAAAAATTCAAATCCATTTTAATTGATCAGTGCAATGTTCGGTTCAACCAAAAAGCGAGTACTCAATGTAGTGGAAAATTTAATTTGCCGATGGTGAGCACTAATTATAATATTTTGAGCGAATAATCAAAATTTTCAACAGTGCAATCGAGTATTAATTAAGGTTTGTAATGATAAATCATGATTTTTATTTTAATAATATTATGAATAATCTATCATTTCATAAATGTCAATATTCAATTTTAGCCTCATGATCTTCCGAAAACACAGGTTTCCTAAAATCTAGGTCCTTGTAGCCTCTAAAATTCAGTGGTATGGAAAATGATCCGCTTTAAAAAGGTGAACTTCTGATTCGATTAGGTTATTATCGTGGACAAAAGTCTCAAATATTTTATTTTAATTCATGTCAAAAATATTTTATTTTAATTTTTTGTCGTTTCTGTATGTATAGTAAAATTATACATATAAAAACTAATCTAAAGCAAATTAAATAATTAGCATAGTTTGTTATTTTATTATCTATGATACTCTTGTTGGTTCTTGGGCACTAATATAATAAGTGGTGATGTTTTTTAATCACAAATATAACAAAATGTTAAATATACACGCTAAAAGCCTCTTACTAAGTCTGAGTATAATATTGTAGATATATTTTGTCCTGACAGAGTATCGAATCCAGAAAATGCGACTTGCGATGCGAGTTATTAATGTTTCATCATCGAAGTCTACAAAGTTGACGAACGCAAATATAAACGAAATGAGGTTTATGGAAATGTTTTCTCGTAAATACAAAGATGGGATAAAGCGATCACGAAATTTTTATCCTGTTTCCTTGTTATTTAATTCGTTATTTAATAAATTCATAAAGGTCCTAATTATGTTTTAATTCCCATAAGAAAAGAAAAATTATATTGTAAATATAGAATGTATTTGTGTCTAGTTTCCTAGTTTTTTTTTTATAGATTGCAAATAAAAACCATTTACAAGAAAAATACTGTATGCACTAAAAAAAAGAGAAATTACAAACGACACGAAATTTTTTATTTTCAGAAAACAAAAACACGTCAATAATGCCAGCTTTAACTTTTCATAACGCTTTGTACGGTTGCGGCGGAGGGCACACGCCGTACATACAGAGGCTCCAATATTCCGAACTCCCGTCCAGAGCTGCATCGTCAGGTAGTGCAGGCGTGCCGATCAATATTCTCCCTCACCCGTTCCACTTTCCGACTCCCTCTAACCCTACTCCTCGCCGGGCCCACTCGCCGCACACCCGTAGCCAAACCAAACAAATAAAATACCTCGATAGCGCTTTCCTCGTTTCATTTTTTTATGCTACTTTACAAAAACTTATTTGTGAAACTTTCTATAATAATCTCGGAGGATCAAATTTAATGCGTACTTAAACGAACTCACTTCCACGTCGTCGTAATACTTTAATGAACGGACGTGTTTTAGACTATAAGGTCACGCCATATGCCATATGATTAGGATTATTTTAAAGCAGTTAGACGCATAATCTTTAATATTTAAATGAGCATTGTATTATATATATATATATATATATATATATATATATATATATATATATATATATATATATATTCTGAATCACTATAGTATACTTAAATAAATAAAACGTATAAATGACATAACTACTACAGTTCTATTTTAGCGACATTGCCATACTGGGCAAAATATAGGTTTCGCTTCAAGCACGTTTATTTAATTTAATTATTAATCTTGAGACTATCTAATTTTTAGCATACAATTTCATTATAATAAATAACCATTTCAAAGAATGTATTGAAAACTGTTATCTTAAATAATAATACATAAAGGATATATATGTATATTTTGTTATACACAGTCGAAGTTTGTGGCAAACAAAACCTAAATTTTATTTTTATAGATTTGAAGACTATTTCATGAGATTACTTTAATGATGGAAACCCATAATTAATTTTATTTCAGCCTACTATGGGTCATATTATAGAAATTCTAAAATATATATCAAATATATTCATAATTATATCATCCTCCGGCCTTTATCCAACTCTAAGTGGGGTCGGCATAACATGTGACAACATGTTTGTAACCGGCCGACCGGCCGCCTTCCAGACATCAACTTACCTCAGTCGTATATTACGACACCTAAATAAGAAGAGTGGCCTGTTTTACTCAACCGTATACCACGTGGGTCAACTTACCTTAGTCGCCTTTTACGACACCTCGTTAAGAAAATGAGGGTGGTACTATTCTATTGAACCATATACCACACGGCGTATATCACACAATTATATATTCAATTAAATATAATATATTAAGTTGTAATCTATAAGTAGATTAATTATGTCCAGTGGGTAGTATTTGAAACATTTTTGTATTTAGCCGTAGCACGACACTAGCTGACAAAGGTTTATTGTCAGATTCAGCTGATTCTACCACAAACGTCATGTCTACGATGAAACGAGACTAACGTGTCAACGAAATCTGTGTCTTATTTGGGCTCACCCTCGTTTTACAAAGGCTAACCCTTCTAGTATCTTAATCCTGACTTATCTCTAATGACTTTAAAGGGGCAAAAGCTCTTTTAATAATATCACTACTATACTCATAATAAAAAAACCTAACAAACCCCCTTAGACAAAACTACGTTCCCTTATCAAAATGACACAAACTATACTATCGATGATTATTATTGCTATACAATTTTGCAAAACGTAGATTTAATTATAAAAAAAAAACATAAATGGGTGTTTTATTGAAATATAAATCGTTTTAGGTAATGAAGTTTTTAATATATTCATCAAGTAGTAACGTTTAAATCGTACGTCGAAACATCGTCACATAGTTTTGGGATCTCTGGTCTAAAAGATACCATTTATAAATAATAATAATAGAATTATAAAAATATCTAGCGCTTTTGTACTCGTCGTAATCCGTTTTCCTTTGTTGTTTGGAAAAGGCGTTATACCGGGCGCGCTTTAAACCGAAACTAATATTTGCAAACTGTAACTGCCCGATTGCTGACCGTTGTTTGTTTATTAAGTCGAGCTTTCACAGACTAACCCCTTTGCTCATGCTTGTCATCAAGTCATTATATCATAACATATCCAAGTTTGCATATAACAATAGACAATTATAGATTATAGAGGAATTATAGATTTCGATATATTTATACATTCATCTTTTATGCTTTATTTCACTCTTTTTCGTTTGCTGTCTTCTAAATTATTTTATCATCAGTTATCCCTTTTACACTTATGTTTGTTTATGTGATAATATTAATTTATACATTTTTATTATAGATTTCGCGATGTTGTTAATAGCCGTGTGGTATCTGGCTGAGTAGAATAGACCCTCTCTTTCTTACCGATGTTTTGTAAAATACGAATAAGCTAAGTTGACGTTAGGCAGGAGGCCGTTCGTAAAATACGTAGTCAATTCATGTGACAACATGCTTATAACATGTTGTGCCGACCCGACTTACAGCGGGATAAGGGCAGGAGAATGAATGAATCTCGCGATGTTGTTACATTGATCTCTTAACTTTTATTTGACTTTTAATTTATTAGATTGTAAATTTACCTTCTTTTTTCATTTATGCAAATAATTTGTATTTCCGGTTATCTAGCTAAAGTTAATCAATCCAATTTCAGTAAAACGGCTTCAAGTGAATGATAAATACTAACCGCCGATTCTGTACAGCACGTTTCCATCGGAAAATAAATATAACGAGCAATCATCCTACATAGTAAAACCCTTTGTCATATCAACGTAAGTGCTCTCACATTGAAGCCCGTCCGCCATTTTCAGTCGTGTTCATGATATAACTCAACAAATTGATGTAGATCTTAAATTCAATTTATGTCACACGGGGTGAAATAAGTACAACTATCAGATTTTGCTTTATACTTCCAAATAAAATACGATCGTAAAAGTAGGGATAAATTTAACATTAAAATGGATATATAAGCGTTAAGTAGGTACTTGTAAAACATTGTACTCGGGAAGAATAAAATAAATTTAAAGAAAACTGTTTTTTTTTCCATTTTTTTCTAATTTTATTTTTATCTATTAAATGTATTTACATTTGGTAAATAAAGAGTTTTACGTTTGTAAAAAATACTTAATCAAATATTTGTTATGTGCAAATGATAGAGTAAAGTAATCGCCTGTTACTATCTTATGCATAGAGCTTCTAGAGATTAAAAGCTTTTTAAGAAAAGGAAAAAGGAAAAAAGAAAATTAAACAGTTTATTAATTCCACTGTTGCTAACTATGGGCCTCGTAAGAAGGCTCAGAGTCGCTCAGCAAGCGATTGAGCGAGCTATGCTCGGAGTATCTCTACGTGATCAAATCAGAAATGGGGAGATCTGTAGAAGAACTAGAGTCACCGACAAGGCTCAGCGGGTCGCGAAGCTGCAGTGGCGATGGGCGGGGCACATAATGTGGAGAACCGATGGAAATTGGGGTCTCGTATGGCGACCCCGGAAAGCGCAGTGTCAGTAGACCCTCTACTAGATATACTGACGACCTCAATAAGGTCGCGGGGAGTCGCTAAATACAAATGGCACAAAATCGTGTGTTGTGGACATCCCATGAAGAGACCTATGTCCAGTGGACGTCCATCGGTCAAAGACGAAGAAGATTAAATCCACTTTCGAATAAAAGTTACCAAAAAGGTTTAATATTTAGGTATCATAAAGTTATATATAACGTAGTAGACAGATATTAAATAAGGAAGGAGGCGCTCAAATTCTTAACTCATAGATATCAGTCACCTAACTGTAGAAGACTAACTTTAAATTTACTTACCAACTTCGAATGTGCAATTTTTAACGGCGCTCGTTTAAACTTATAAGTGGTCAGTCGAAATAAAATTACACAGAAATTTAAAATATTAAAAATTTTCTTTTGATACCGAATTTAATTTGAATTATTATTTTGTGTTCACTTCATTATACTCGTAATAATCAAAATTGATAAGGCTTGGTTAAATCGGGTTGGTAAAACGATGTAATGTAAAATATGGAATAGGTTAGTTAGTTGGAAAATATTAGTGCCGTGTGGTATCCGGATGAGTAGAATAGACCACCGTCATTTCTTACCGAGATGACGTAAAAAGCGACTAAGGTAAATGACCCGAAGTGTGCTATCCGGATGAGTAGAATAGGCTTCCCTCTATTCTTAACGAGGTGTCGTTAAAAGTGACTAAGGGTAGTGACCCGCCTTGTGATATCCGGCTGAGTAGAATAGACAACCCTCATTCTTACTAAGGTGTCGTAAAAGGCGACTAAGGTAAGTTGACGTCAGGTAGGCAGCAGGTCGTAAAATACCTAGCCAAAACATGTAGTATAACATTTTGTGCCGACCCACCTTAGAGTGGGACAAGGATTGGAGAATGATAACATTATCAAAACTTGATAATAACCTTTCTATATCTACAACGCCATAATTCCCTTGTTTCACCATATTAACATACAGATGAAACAAGTGAAATATGATGTTTATTCTCATTTCGCGGCTGCTATATGCGGCTTCATGGCACAAGGGAATAAACGAGAAAATGGCAATTCAAGTTGACACGTGCGTGTTTTTTTATACAAAGTAACTTTAATTTTCGTAATGCAGGTTTCAAGTTTTACGCAACGACACATCGTTAATATAATATATTTTAAAGAAATTTGTTGATTAGATTACCTTTTTATGTATAAAAATTAATGTCTGCGTGTCATTTATAGACACCGAAACGGCTGGACTGATTTCAATGACCTTTTCAGACAGTCTGTTGAATGACCAAGCGTATGATCCTGTGAAGTTTGGTGGCAATCGGAGCATTTTTTTAATGTTGAATTCAAGAGGAATCCGAAATCAGACTGAGTCACAGCAAAGCGTGACCGGACATCTAGTTAATATACATAATAGAACCTGGGTGAACGAACCTTGCTCCGTAATTTTTTGTAGAGATATAAAAAAAAATTGAAAAAAAAATCGGGCAGGTGGGACTCGACTGGGGTATTTTCACCTCTCTAGACCGCCCGTTCTCCAAATGAGCTAACATAACATTACATTTGACCGCAAAAATGGTATATATTTAATTCAACATAAATTTGAGCATTTTTAGTATCCGAAAACAGGGATAAGGAATTTTTTTATTATGAAACCTAGCTAGATCGAATTTTCTCCCCCAAAACACCCTACATGCTGAATTTTATGAAATTTGTTAGAGCCGTTTCCGAGATTAGGAAAATATATATATATATATATATATATATATATATATATATATATATATATATATATATATATATATATATATATATATATATATATATATATATATATATATATATATATATATATATATATATATATATATATATATAAGGTAATTTTCTTGGAGCGGCAAAATAAAAAAGTGTGTTGCTCTGAAAAATCAAAGAAACGACAATAAAGTTTATATTTTGCCTTTAAATATTTACTTTAAACATTTTTCTTTTGACGGCGTCAATTCGTTTCCTTTTCCAAATTTAAAATTGAGATGTGTACATATCAAAATTAAAAAGAATTTATATTCTTTACTTATTACTTTATTACATATATAAGATTAACTCATTTAAATATTAAAGATAAAGATAATTCAATACTTTATTTACATTGACATAATTCATGAAAATTTCGACCTTTGAAAAATGCATTATTATTATTTTACTAAAACAAGCGCTATCTGTTTCATTCTTTGTTACTTCTTCTGATCCTTTAGATATGTACGCTATACAAATGTGCATATCTAAAAATCTACTTAATGTCACATCCTTAATCTGCTATAAATTTTAAGTACAGGTCGAGATTTCTTTACATTTAAGTTTTATTACATGGAAATCGATAATCTCTTAATTTGTATCAAATCTAATTGTTCCAAATTGAATAATGCTACCAAGTTCACAGGTTGGTTTTTCATTTAAACCATGCTTAACTTAAACATGATTAAATATTAATCCCTTTTTAGATACTTTTTTCTTTTTCAATAGTTGCCATCACTGCTATCATAATTCTTATCGTTACTGGCTTATCATGTCAGTTTTTTGTCTCCACCGGATTTACATAATCGCTAGGACATAAAGATAGATGATATCTTTAATTATTCGCAGATTTGTTTCAACCGTCGTTTGATTCATCCGGGTTCGGAAAAACTTCTGGATTTATTTCTACTTTATTTAAAAAAAGTTTAGTCTTGTATACATAACTTCTTAACTTGTCCAGTTAAGTCATCATTCTGCTGCCCTTATCCCGCTGTAAGTGGGGTCGGCACAACATGTTATAAACATGTTGTCACATGATTTGTTTCTTCGTATTTTACGACTGGCAGCCTGCCTGACATCAACTTAGTCCTAACCTTAGTCGTATTACGACACCTCGGTAAAGAATGAAGACGGTCTATTCTACTCAGCCTGGTACCACACGGCGGGTCGACTTACCTTAGTCGCCGCTTACGACACCTCGGTAAGAAATGAGAGTGGTCTATTCTACACAGCCGAATACTACACGGCTATTGTCCAGTTAAGTAAAAAAAACCTAAAACAAGGATACGTGTAAAGAGCTCTATTCTAAAATACATGTATATAGTATTTTATTTCTGTTCACTTTTGTTAGAGTAGTTCAAGGAGAACATCTATATAAACAATGTTTTAAATAATTTAATTTTAATTCAATATAATTTACAAATATAAAACCGTGCGCTTTAATTTTAGTTCCCGTAAATTTAAATAAATCTACTAGACTAAAACAACTTAGTAATCGCGTGAAATGTAATGTTATTTTGAACGCTCTTATAGTCTTTATCATGCTATTATTGTCCATAAATTATAAAATATCACGTCAAATAACTTACATCACACATGTTATCCATTATAAGCCTATTGATACGACTTAGATGTAATAACATTGTTCTTTATTCGTTTGCAATGGTGTGACCGTACTTTGTTGATACTAAATCCAATAAACCGTTACTCCCCTTCAATGTTTTACACACAATACCTTGAAAGCTGATAAAGCATGTTTTGACTCCTTAAATATTAGTAAAAGGCTGCTGTAATCACATAACAGAACTTATACTTGGCTGTATAAACGTTTTTTTTTTAAATATGGTTCGTACCTCACTCCTCGAAGGTTTAAGCCTTTTTTTTCAGCTGGATCGTCAAACAAAATTATGTTTTCTTATTATACTGACTTAGATCTGGTATTTGGGGATTGAAGCATGTCTTGTTACCATGCTATCAAATAAGCAAACAAGCCCTTATTGCTTTTGCAGGTGTAAAAAGAGATTTTTTATCCAGATCTTATTATAAAAGAAATCTCTAAGTCACCATCTTAATCAACGGACGAATCTATATTCAACTAAAAGGGTTGCAAGAGTAAACATTCAATCATTAATTAGTGGCTCCATTTCAGTGAAAACGATAGTGTTTACTCTTATACACTTTACAGACTTGTTCATGAACTATAAACTTTATAATACCTATAGATATGATCAAAGTTAGTACAACTCCATTTAACCAGGACAGTATTAAGGCAGACATATTGCACGAGTATCTGTATAAATCTAAACAATTGATATTCCGCGTACAGACCACCATCAAAAAGAAACGGCGGTTAAATGACAAAGAAATTTAATAAGTGGGTTTTTAATTAGAGTGAATTTCCGACTCACAGTAATGAGGCGCTCTTGGCTCCGAGGAGAAAAGGCATCCGTCGAGGACAAGGGAAAACGCAAGTGCTATTTAGACGTATGGGTTCCGTAACATTTATCTGATTATTCACTTCATTCTTATTTCGAAACTCAAAGGTGCATGCTAGAAACACACAGCTAGAAATTTTATACTGTTGATATTTGCAAAATGGTTATTAAAAAGTGTAATTATCGTAGACTGACGTAAAGACTTGAATAAATAACGGTGCAGTGTAATAGCACTACTTCCGCGTCGGAATGTTATCTCAAAGGGTTGCAATATCCAGACTTCACTTGCTTCAACAAATATTATTCTACATTTACCTTCCCAGAGTACGTAAATAATATTATTTGATCATTCATAAATAAATTGCACTACATCATATATGTTGAGTGAGTTTGTTTTAATTATTGTTTCATTTTACATTAGTTCAAGGAAGTTGGGGCATAAATTGGGGTATCAGCAACCAAAGACCTAATTGATAGAATCTCCGATTAAGGTGGAAATATACTAAAAGGGAAATGCTCGATTCAAGTAGTACAGAGTGCTATTGCTCTAATTCCTAAAAGAGACATTTGTCTAACAGTGGACGAAGATATAGAAAGAGAAAGAAGTATAAAAAGTTGTAATAAATAACACCATATCTAAATACAAAAATGAGCTGAACTAGATATAGTTGAAGGATTAGAAAAGATATATAAAACATCGTTGATAGGTATAGAAAAATATAAAATAATACTCGCACCGTAAACGGATGGATGAATGCTAATATAACCGAAGGATCAATTTCGGCTGAGCTATTGTTTGCACGAGCTGAAATTATAATCTCTCGTGACTTCCTGTCTCGTTTTGCAATGCTCTGAAATTCCCCAAATGTATTTAACATTCGTTGGATATTTGTGTAACTAAATTCTGTTTTTAAGTTATATTCATACTAATATTATAAATGCGAAAGTCTGTCTGTCTTTATGTTTGTGTGTCTATTACCCTTTCAGGGCTAATTCTATGGAACACTAAAGATGAAATTTGGTACAATTGAATCGTATATATCGGACTAACATAAAATATCAGACATATGTAAAGAGAAAATTTTATAACTGTAGAAAACGATTATAAGATTTTAATTTTTTAATTGCTTGAATTTGTAAATTGAAAATAAAGAGCTTAAAGGGATTACTTGGTTAAGGCCTAAATATTACACGTCTGAACCAAATTTTGGTCTCGAAATAATTGAAAGGTTGGGAAGCGGCATAGACTACTTTTTATCTCGGTAATAATGTCCAACTAAAGGAAGTCACAGACAGACGCAATTTTAAATTTCTTATCGGCCTCAGCGTCACTGAATGATGTGCAATGTTATCAATCTGATTGTACTGACAAAAGTTTGCAAGTACATTCGGTGTGGTATGTGATATACGAGTAGTTATCTAATTATATACTTACTTTTAATCCCATTAGAGCTTGGATATTTAAGCTGCAGTTTAGTACCAGAACCTTTTACGTGTAAAAGTGTGTATTTTTACGTTACATTTGAAAATGGTGGTAGAGTATAAATAACTGATGATTTTTAAGAGCTCTTGTAATAAACGAAAACCCGATATTCTGAGTATCGATTTGAATAAACGCTACTTTCGAACACTCTCTGTATAAAATCTCTTTACACGTTTTATTTTTGAAGGCACATACATTGAGGCTTTTAAATATGCGATATCACGCGTCACTGCCGCTCACTATGACACGTATGTGCTTTGATGTGCACACACCTTAATACTTCAGTTAAACTCTATGCTTTATATAGCGACCGTAAGTTTATTTGAATTTCTTGACGTGACGAACAAAATGTTACTATAAGAAGATACTACATGTAGTACTTAGTAATGTCTAGATCAGTGATTCTCAACCTTTTTTTGTTGCGGTACATATTTAACGATTTCAAAATTTGGCGGCACACAAAAGATAAAAATTATTTATTTACTACAACACACTGAATAAATAGTTTATGTAAAAAATTTAAAATATACGAAATAAACTAATATATACTACAATAATAACTAAACGTTTATTAAGGGATTAATTCATCATCTTCCTGCCTTTATCCCATTCAAGTGGGGTCGGCACAACATGTTATAAAAATATTTTTATTTTTAAATGGTATAATTTAATAATATTAACATTATTATATATTTGCAAAATTTGGCAGCACACTTTTGAAATTTGGCGGCACACAAAAGTGCCGCGGCACAGTGGTTCAGTATCACTGGTCTAGATACATACATATACTGCATTTATGTAGAAATAGCATGAATAATGTTTAGACTAATGCATTTTATATCATTCTTGTATAGATAAATGTAAAACCAATACAGCTTATAGAAGAGTGTAGTGAATAATTTTTAGATTTAGGCGTTACTTTGCGGAGATCCATAATACAAAAGTAATAATAAAATTATTTTGCTATAATCCGCGATGAAGTAAAATAGAATGCTAAATGTAGAGTAGACAATCGGTTATCATACCTGATACATGCAGGATTCGTAAAAACATATGCACAAACCTCCACCACAGCCACCACAATACAAAAGCACTACACTATCACAAACTCAACAATCATGTAGTGTTCAAACGTTTCGACTCAAGAGTTGGATCAAAATTTGTGGACACGTCGAGCTCCTTTACAAAGCAAATGAGATGTATTGAGCAATGATTAACAAACAACAAGAGGAAACCACCTTTTATTTCCAACATTTGTAAAAGCCAAAACGCGTTTATAACATGTGTGCCGACCTCACTTTTAGTGGGATAAGGGAAGGAGGATGATGAATACTCTTATACAAATATTGTATGACAACTATGAGATTTAGTTCATAGTACTTGAGGTATATTTTTTTTCTGTAAAAAAATAAATATGGACAATAGTTTCCAATCATATAATCGTTACTTGTAAGTATTTGATAAAACATTTGCTCAATTACGGATGAAAAAGAAAAATTTATATGCACGTTTTTGTGGTCGGAGGGTGCTTAGTTATTGGGGGCCTTTGATGTGCACATTGAAGGCCTGACACGGCCGTAGTGTGGGCGTGCAAAAATATTCTCACATGGGCACACAGAGCTCATTAGAATTTCCCCTCGTTGTTTCAGGGGTTTCCATGATTTTTTTTGGAATACTAAGTTTTCTCGCACAAAGTGGCATAATTGTTCTGTTTGCGCGTCCAAAATCCTTTGAAATTACAATATCGATTTTTAAGCGTTTATAACGTGTGCTTTAATAGTATTAAAGTTTTTTAATAAAACATAGGATCTCTAATAATACCAATATATATTAAATAAAGATACCTTCATATTAATCGTAAACAGGCTCTATATAGTTAATGTATAAAACCGGTATACTCACGTCTTATTATATCGGGTTAGCCCGACCGAGGAGGGATTTTAGTCCGTGAAAAAAAATAAATAAAAAAAAGCCCGACCGTAAAGAGCTCATGAATAAGTGCCCCGGATGAGTTCGAAACTAGTCGGGCTAACCCGATAAAATAAGACGTGAGTATAGCCGGTTCTATACATTAACTATGAATACTACTCACGATAGTTTAAATTTAAAAATTGCTAGGCTCTATGTAATATATGGAACTAGCCGTTCGGCCAAGCATTGCTGTGGCTCCGTACAGTTTCAAATTCCTCTCGAAACAGAACTCGATAATTCTAAAAAAAATGCTCCGACGACCAACAACATTATAGAAGCACCCGCTAGGTCATTCAAAAGAAGGTCTGAAAAGTCATTAAAATCAGTCGAGCCGTTTCGGAGTCTATAAAGGACATATAGACTAACATTCATTGTACGTAAAATATGCCCACATTCAGATAATGAATTAGTATTTATACGAGTCAAATTTTCATTAACAACTAGAAATAGCGGCCCGAAAATAGATTAAACGCGATGGAGATATAAAGTAAATAGTTGCGTTCAGAAATCAACGTATGTACAACGGCAAATAACTCTTTTGCTTATCATATACATGTGGATATATACACATGTATATGATAACAATACATATATCTATATGTATTCGTGTAAATACATATAGATATATGTATTTACATGAATATAAAAAGATTCTGTACATTATTCTAAGTTCAAAACATAAAAAAAATTGTTCAGTAACAATGAAAAAACATGCTCTTAAGAATGTAAAGTGATAATATATAAGCTCGTGTATTATTTGGGCTTAGTAATATATGTATATTATAGCACCAAATGAAAAAAAAAACAAGACGAAAAGGTGTAGATGGTTATTTATACAAATTCTTATAATTAACTCACTATAACTACTTTTATGTTCAGAATTTTAATTCGGGAAAAAAATTGTGACACTGATTTCCATGCGTGCGAAGCTGGTATATTGGTACTATTTTGGAATGAAGAAAACCCGACTTGTAACCTATTAATTGAATAACTAATTTATGATATAAAAATATCTAGATAAAAGCCCTATTTCTAAAGTTTTGAAACTGCTGAGTTTGAAAAAATATATCAATAAATCCTTACTAATATTATAAATGTGAAAGTCTGTCTGTCTGTTACGTTTTCACAGCCAATCCGCTGAACCAATATCGATGAAATTTGGCATAAATATTCCGTATATACCGGGGGCTATAGAAATCCTGTAAATTCAACAGGAATTAAATTCAGGAGGAATTAAATAGGACGATAAAGGATAAAAACGCCATCTATAATAAACCTATGGAACTAATTTTTATTTACGATGTGTCAAAATCAAGTCAAATCTCTATTTACAGAAGTATTTAGATTCCAAGTTTTTCGGCTTACGTCAAAAGAGTTATCTTTAAAGAGTATTTTATTTTTATTCGTTTACTGGACAAATTTAAAATTGTAATAACAATGTATTATTAATATAAGTAATACAATTTATTTAGTGAAATAAATAAACTAATAATATTATAAATGCGATAGTCTGTTTGTAGCGTTTTCATGGCCAATTCGACATCGGTAATTTAAAAAAAAAACAATTTGACAGTTGATTCGTTACGTGTAAATATTATTATCAAAGATTACAATGTACAAAATGAAAATTATAATTAATTAAGTTTTCTAACACGTTTCCAAAGCTTATAATATTTATAGAGATATTTAATACCAGCAAAACATTATGAATTTTTCATGTTTTTAGATTTTATGTACTCCTTTTACTGCGCTATTTTAATATATATTTCATGTAAGTACGGGCTATTTACTAAAATTATCAAATTATGCTCTTGATAAAATTAAAAATCCCTCTGAACCTTCCCGGATCGATCAGATTTTTGTGATGGAGATATTTGAAGGTTTGGATGGTGACAGAAGCTACTCCTAATTTCAAGACTACAGTCCACGCGAACGAAGATGCGCGGGTAAAAGCTAGTATATAATAAACCAAACAATGGTACTACTGTAAACAAAATAACGTATTTTTAACCATAAGGAAGTACTACATACAGCGAAATTATGAATTTTTTTTTTTTTTTTTTTTTTTATTAAAAATAGGAACTAGTTTTTATAATTCTACCGGAGTATAAATAGAAATTGATTGTATAAAAAAACTTAAGTAATATAGATACAAGATCGATGTTAGCTTATCCATCATTTACAAAAGCTCATAGAACAATTCAACTAATCTTCATTTAAAATATCTCGGACGCACGCAGATGAAAGCGAAACGGGTGAAAGTGGCGGGTCAGGATCTAGTAGATATATATTATAGACCAACGGAATTATATCTGACTACATTACAACATGATATAGAAATTATTTCAATTGTTTTGTATTGCTCCGATAATTGTATCATGCAATAAGATTTTATAGTATACTAGATTATGACACATCGTAAATTCAAATAAGTTCCATAGGTTTATTATAGATGGCGTTTTGAATGTCATGGTATTTAATTCCTCCTGAATTTTATTCCTGTTGTATTAACAGGATTTATATAGCCTATATGTTACCCCGCTGTAAAAGGAATATTTGTGCCAAATTTCATCGATATTGGTTCAGCGGATTGACCGTGAAAACGGAACCGACAGACAGACAGACAGACAGACAGACTTTCGTATTTATAATATTAGTAAGGATATATGGATATGATATTTTATATCTTGTATTAAAAATTATAGAACGAAAAATTTAAATTATAAAATAGTAATAATACCTGCTTATATTGTTATTCTTTGGACCAGAAAGTTGGACAATGGAAAAGACGGATAAAATAAGAGCACATTCGAATGAGATGAAAATCATGTCGCAAACTTGTGTTAAATCTGAATGTGGATATGTGGGTTGAGGCGAGATCTATAAAGAAATCGATGGATTGTGTGTAGTATGATATGCATATAAAAGGAGGTGCGCAGAGTTCACGAATCGAGAGCAACGCACACTTGCCGCGCTCACACGTCCGATGCTCGAAGCCCGAGATTGTTGCCGGTTGTCCTTATAATCGTTTACGCAAACGTGTTCGATTGTCCGGATTGTTCTGTGATTTTGTGTTTGGTGTTTTTGTGGTCGCTGTCGACTGTAGCGGAGCGTCGTTGACGTGCCGCAGCGGTCTGCAGAGCGCCGGGTGTTCGCCGTTGTGGGGAGTGACCGTTAGCACTTTTTAGTGCTACGTCGCTCGTCGCTCGTCGTTCGTCGCTCGTCGTTTGTCGTAAGACGCACGGTTGGTGAGTCCGCCCAATTTCCCACACATAGTTTAAATAGGTACACACCTCCGTCCTCACCGGGACGCAGACTAGTTTTTTGAAATTAGTTAGTGTAAAGTAGGCACACTCCCCCCTGCCCTCCGGCAGGGGGACATCTCTTTTAAATTGTTGTTTGGGTCCATTAGGACCCAAACAGTATTTTTTAAATTTTTAAAATTAGAAAAATGGACCCGAGCCTCGGGGCCATTTTTGCTTTCCTCCGGGAACGTTTCCCGGACGCCTTCGCCGCCCTTCAGGCGACGCTCGCTCCGCGGGATAGCCCCGCGTCGCCATCGCCTTCTCCGTCACCGGAGAAGCGTCCTCCGCCCCCCGTTTCCTTGTCCTCAGACATGGAAGCGGAGTCGCAGTCCGAACCTGCGTCTTCCTCGGAAGGCGAGGATAATGACGACCGAGACGGTTTCGAAACCGTCAAGTCACGGAGCCAGAAGCGAAAGCTGAAGGCCCCGACTACCGTTCCGTCCAAAAGGGCGATTAATCTAGAGAGCGCCCCGAAGCGCCCCCACCCCCCCGCCTCCGTTGCCACGCCTAACAAGGTGGGAACTACCGGTTCTGGACCTAACGTGACAGATTACGTCACGATGTCCGAACGTAGAGAGAAGGTCCCGCCTCTCTACATTAGAAATAAAAGCGACTGGCAGCGCTTACTGTCCGTCTTGGAAGCGAAAAATATCGCTTTCAAGAGTGCCCGATCGACTGTGATCGGAATCAAGGTTGAGCTGACAACCTCTGCGGATCACCGCAGCACCACCACCTTCTTGCGTGAGGAGGGTATTGAATACCACTCCTACGCACTTCAAGATGAGCGCGAGTTACGCGTAGTCATCAAAGGACTTCCGGTCGAGCTCGAGACCGATTATACTAAACAAGACCTGATTGGTCAAGGTCTTCCTGTGCGTCAGGTACATCGTATGTACCACGGACGCACCAAAGCTCCTTTCGAGTTTTGTCTGATCATTTTGGATCTCTCCCCGGAGGGGAAAAAGATATTTAATGTCGCCTCGGTCTGCAGACTGTCCGGTCTGCGAATCGAGGCGCCCAAGCAGAGGGGGGCGATAGGCCAATGCCATCGCTGCCAGCTGTTTGGACATTGTGCCAGAAATTGTTACGCACGTCCAAGGTGCGTTAAATGTCTGGGGGACCACGGTACCGTGGACTGCCCCCGCCCGACCCCTTCGGCCGAACCGCCGAGTTGTGTCCTGTGCGGACAACAGGGGCACCCAGCGAGTTATCGCGGATGCCCTAAAGTCCCGCTCAGGGCGAAACGGGGAGGTCTGGCGGCAGCCCGTAAAAAGGCAGCTGCCCGCACCGCCCAAAAAGCGGCCCCCCCCAAGGAGCGCTTCGTCCCCGCCCCGCTGCCCGCGGTCAATGTGTGGCAGCAGAGGCAGGCAGCCGCGTCGGCTGCACCCCCTTCGCCCCCGCAGGCCCAAACGACGACTCCAGTCGTCGTAAAGGCAGTAAGCGCCCCCCCCACCCCACAGATCGCGCCCCCCAAGCCCAAAGTGGCCGCGCCTCAGCATGCGAGCAGCTTCATGGAGGACATGAAGCTGATTAGCGGGTTGGTCGCCGATATCGACACAGACGAGTTGTCGGTACTGGCGGGCAAGCTGAGGAGCGACCCAAAGAACAGATTGATGGCTTTACTCGAGCACGCAGAGCTCGTGCAGGCCATCGCAAAAATTTCAAAATAAAAAATCTTAATGGGTAGTACACCACACAGGAGGAAACCCTTCGGGCTCAGAGTCGTCACGCTCAACGCGGACGGCCTTGTCAGACAAATCCACGAAGTCCGTGAATTCGTGGTAACTCATTGCGTGGACATACTCTTGGTTCAGGAAACTTTCCTGAAACCGAGCAAACGAAATCCCAGGATCGCAAACTATAATATAATCCGTCACGACCGCTCCGGTTCTCGAAAGGGCGGTACCGTAATCTATTACAAAAGATCACTCCATGTTTCACCAATAGATCCCCCTCAGTTAGAAAACATGGAAACTTCAGTCTGCCAGATTGGTATGACGGGTCATCCATCCGTCGTTCTGGCGTCAGTATATCTAAGTCCCAAAAAAGAAGTGCTGAGGAACGACATCGTCGCGCTCCTGGCACTCGGAAACTCAGTTATTCTGGCCGGAGACTTCAATTCGAAGCACGGTCATTGGAACTCAATTAGTCAAAATAAAAATGGGCGCATCCTCCACAGTCTCAGTGGACTCGCTCATCTTAACTTCGATGTCGTAGCTCCAAACGAACCGACGCACTATCCTCACAATAGTGCGCAGTCCCCGGACGTTCTGGATATTGTAGCGCTCAAGAACGTAGCCCTCCAGCTACGCTCAATAGAGGTTATTCATGATCTCAGCTCGGATCACAGACCGGTCCTGTTTCAACTGGGACGACCCGCTTCCGCGGAGCCCAGTACAAAAACCATCATAGACTGGAAGAAGCTCAACGAGCACCTCCGGTCAACAGATTCTGTCCACCTGGACCAAATCCCAGATAAAATAGATTCAGAGGATGTCGCCAAGTCGGCATCCGCACACCTCACCGCTCATCTGAAAGAGTCTATCGAAGCATGCTCAAGGGAAATACCTGACGATCAAGGTCGTCTGCGTCTCCCTGATGACATCAGAGCGCTTCTTACTAAAAAACGCGCAGCCACTAGGGCGTATGCAGCGTATCCCATCCCCGAAAACCGGATCCGACTCCGGAAATTACAAAGAGAGGTGAAAGAAAAAATTGCCCTCTTTAGCAGCGATTCCTGGGATGCTAAACTCTCGGAGATTTCGCCCAGCCACCAGGCCTTCTGGCAGCTGTCGAAGTCATTGAGAGGGGAGCAATACGTGTCCACACCGCCACTGTTGCGAGCTAATCTTCCGCCCGCGTTTGAAGATACTGACAAGGCCGAGTGCTTGGCGGACAGCTTTGAAGCCCAATGCACCCCAAATCCCAGCTCACCCGAGCACGCCAAATTCCACGACAGGGTGGAATCACTGGTGAATAGGCCAACCGAGGTGGTTCCCGATAGGGTTCCGCTCCCCCCCACCTCCGGAGATGAGATCAGAGCTATCCTTGATAAACTCAAACCTAGGAAATCTCCAGGTCCCGATGGTATAACAAACAAGGCTCTTAAGCGTCTTCCCGACCGCCTTGTTTGCCTCTTGGTTTTGATCTTCAATGCCCTTCTGACATGTTGTTGCTTCCCCGATGAGTGGAAGGAAGCAATAATCATAGGAATCCACAAACCGGGTAAACCCCGTAACCGCCCAGACAGTTATCGCCCTATAAGTCTGCTTAACAGCTTGGGAAAAGTCTACGAGAGAGTGATCCTCTCGAGACTTAGAACGGAAATAGATTCCAATAAACTTCTACCGGACGAACAGTTCGGTTTCAGATCAAATCACACGGCCGTCCACCAGGTGCACCGCCTGGTGGAACATGTCATCCAAAACCGCTTATCACGCGGAGCGGATACTGGTGCCGTCTTTTTCGATGTAGCCAAAGCCTTTGATAAGGTCTGGCACGCAGGCTTGATATACAAGCTTAAAATTTTAAAATTACCGGATAGTCTCGTAAGGCTCTTACGGAACTACCTAACAGGTCGTACCTTCAGATACCGATTAGACGGTACTCTATCATCCAGTCGACCGATTCGTGCTGGAGTTCCCCAAGGTTCGGTGCTCGCACCATACCTCTATTCGCTCTACACGAGCGACATCCCTCATAACAAAATGGTTTCGTCGTTAGCCCTATACGCTGACGACACTGCCCTCTTCACGTCTTCGATTAAAAAAGACCTAATAGTCAAACGTCTCCAAGCAGAAGTAGACAACCTCGAGAGGTGGTTTGCTCAATGGAGAATAGCCATCAATCCGGATAAGAGCGCGGCCATGTTCTTTAACAAGCCAGGCGCTCGGTCCCCCCACCCCCTGAAGTGTATAACAATACACAACAGGGAAATACAGTGGCAGGAAGAGATCAAATACCTCGGGGTAATCCTCCAACCTACTCTCTCTTTCGCCAAACACATACGCGTAGTCCGTAACAGGGCAGCGTATGCGTTGGGTCGTCTCTATCCGATATTATGCAAGAAGAGTAAAATGTCACTTCGTAACAAAGTGACGCTTTACAAAGCTTGCATAAGACCGATAATGTCCTATGGGTGCGTCACGTTCGCGCATGTACGTCCTTATCGATTAAATGTCTTGCAGCGTTTGCAAAATAAATTCACGCGAATAGCCTCCGGCTGTCCATGGTACATGCGAAACGTGGACCTACATAGAGATCTAGGTCTCCCCTCCATAGCCAACCTATTCAAATGTTTCTCGAAGAAATATTTTGAAAAGGCAGAGGCGCACCCGAACTCGCTCATTTCTAAAATGGTCAAATATAAATGCTATGAAAATAAGTTCAGAGCTAAAAACTATAGGCGCCCTAGGAGCGTTCTATACGACCCTGACGATCATCTTACGATCGCCAACGCCAAACACTTCACACACATACACACACAGCGCCTTCGCCGGCGAAGGCGAGGTCCCCGTTTTCTCACGTCTAGCGGAAGGGGCGTCCAACCCCGACCGTTATGACATTAGGACTCTTCCACAGTCCGACTATAATCCTCCACAGCGCGTCGCTTTAAGCCGAGGTTCGGCCTCACGGGAGGCACCCTTAAGGCGACGCTCCCAGGATGCTGCGGGCCTCTTTTGAGACCCGCTCTCCTAGCACTTCACCCCCGGCGATGCTTCTGCGCTCGCCCACTCTCCCGGTGACGCTGTCAAAGCCTTCATGGCTAACAGCCTTAGTTAGTGTCCGAAAAAAAAAAAAAAAAAAAAAAAAATTCACGAATGATAGGAGAGAATTGAAGAGAAAAACATGTTGTTCCGGCCCTGTTTAGTGTAGTATATGGGCAGGATAATGACTATTTCATTTATTATATAAAACCGAACAGATATATTCTCGAGTTATTTCTCTATTACTTTTCTAATACACAGAACGTTCCCGGCCATCACATGCTTTTAATCTCGACTATGCCTTACACGCTTATAAGGCCAGGAAAGCTGTAAAAGTCGTTTAAAAGGCATTAGGAATATATAATTAATTCGGAAAAAATCTGACAATAGTATTGTTTTATTTCCTTAACAATCAAAGCAAACGTTACAGTTACCTTATTTAATTGTTTCTTACCTCTTGACTACGTCGAATCAAATTATATGATGGTATGAATGTGATGAAATCAAATATGACATAACGAGGATATTAAAACGTTAAACCACGCACGAAGTCGCGGGTACAGCTTGTCTATTTATAAAATGTGAAAGTTTAAAAATATGTGCGGGTAAAAAATGTTACTATAAGTCTTATTACTCCTTCAAATTTGTTTTAAATGAATACAATGAAATAATATTATATAATAATGTGCTGAAATAATGAACATAAGTGAAAGTTTCTTACAATTCGTTAAGAGTCGAACACGAAAATCACAAATTACAAAAGTGTACATTTTACTATGAATTAAAATAATAAATAATAAGTTTAATTATATTTGTTGTGCCTACGATTTTACGTAGGCGATAGTATTAATCACAACTGATTGATGGGCTTAAAACAAAAGAATTAGTCACATTGTTACTTGCTTACTATCTCACTTGATCATGACTATGTTGTTTAACATCGGATGTGCCGCATCTATGAATAAAGTTTCATTGTTTTCAGTAATTGGTCAATGAGTGAGAGCACTGTAAGCTTACCTAAATCCGCTTACCATCCCACTAAGAGTACGTAAAGCCGTTAATTCGTAAATGATATATCAATAACGCAAACTGGAATACGAATTATTTCCAATACTCGTTATAAACTTTTTTCAGTAGTTTTTTAATTGGAAACGTAAACATAAATACTATTATATTTATTTTATCTCATTGAAGGCATTTTTAACTATATCTGATACATAAAGGTGAAGAGTTTATTTGTTTTTTTTGTTTATTTGTTTTATTGTATGTTTGTTTGAATGCGCTAATCAAAAGAACTACTTGACCGATTTGATAAATTCTTTGAGTTTAAGATAGTTCAACTATTGAGAAACACTATAGACTATCACCATATATATCATCACGTTAAGATGAATAGTAGAGGAGCAGAAATGAAAATACTGCTAAAACGGCAACATAACTTTTACCACGAAGGAGAAGTTGCTGGCGCGGCTAGTCCCATTTAATGTTTGTTTATTGGCATATAAAAATCAATGAAGCGATGTGATTTTTAGTATTGAAATAGTTATACAATTTGCATTCCATCTCAACCAATACACATAGGTAATTATTCATTTGGGATGGGATCACTCAAAGCTGACACATTACCAATTCAACTAATTCAATCAATAAGCTTAACTGTTTACCTATAATTAATGTCAAATTTATGATAATTTATTTAACTGACCAGTTATATCTACAGTTGAATTTTATAGAAGCAACTGCACAAACAGCACCATCACCTAAAGCAAATTAGTGACGTTACTACTTTTGCATTAATTAAAACCTTCGTTTCGAGCAACGTGCCTAAAGAAAGTTAAAATAAGACACCGCCGTATCTTAATTAGTACACCGCAAATAATTTTAATTAATGTTTTAAAATATATTTTCAAATAAACTTTAGAAACTTGTAGTGATGGTGAACGTAAACATTTGTCTACCTGTAACATTCACCGTTGCTTCGAATTTTCGAAGCGTCCAAAGCACTCAGCGGAAGTTTGAGACTCTATTGCACAGTTCGTTGATTAAATTGATACTTACTTTGCCATTAAATAAACGGTAGGTACTAATTCTTATCTAGGTATCTTTTTTTATGAAGCGTAGTAGTTATATTTCTATTTCTTACAACGGATTTAAAAGTCACCTAATTAGTTTACTTCCTTTATATTTTCTATTGTAGATTTATTTGTTTATTTGATAACAATTATTTATACTATTTACGTTTAAAAAAGTCATGAAATTCAATTCTCTTTAAATATTTGTGCTTGACACACATAACATTCCGCTGAGACTAAACTCTTTAACTTTTAAACAAATCTACAAAAAAAAAACAAAATCCCATTATTATTTTCTATAAATATATCTGCTTCTCTGATAGTAATATAATATGAGAGGTGATTATTTCTAAGAATTTATTTTAAAAAAGGCTTGTTTTTATTATTACGATTCTAAAGTACATATAAATATGATATATTATTTAATTTATTGAATTAGGTATTACTAAGTTTGCGGGAATTCATAATACAAAATAAATAATAAATCTATTTTGCTATAATCCGCGATAAAGTTAAATAAAAAATATATATAATGCTAAATGTAGAGTGGACTTCGATCCGTTTTCATACCTGATACATGCAGGATTCATAAAAAACATATGCACAAGGTTTGTGCATATGTTTTTATGAATCCTGCATGTACCACCGCCACCATAATACACAAGCACTACATACGTTCACTATCACCACTCAACAATCGTTTTGCCCGAAAACCGCTTTCAAGAATGTGAATCTTGAGATGAATTCATCTCAAGATTCACATTTCGCCAAATAATTGTTAGAAAGCGGTCATAAAGTCCCTGATGACCATTGTTTCACCACTGGATAGTCCACTCTACATTTAGCATTATATATATATTTCTATTTAACTTTTAACTTCTAATTAACAAAGAAATATTAATTTTGTAGACCACAAATAGTCAATTTAACTTCTCGTTAAAATTATGGAAAACTTGACAAACGGAAATGCGAAACTCTGTCTAACCCGGCGACGACGCCACAGAATAGTAACTGATTGCTTTCATCAAGGTTTATTGTTTAAGTTTGCTGGTATATTGTGCCTAGTTGCATATACCTAGTGCAGATTTATGGAAAGGGTTCACAACTCTCGTAATCACTGTAGAGTCTTCTATTTTCTCTTAAATATCATCAATCGCAACGGCAAACGCCAAACAGGCCTAATAAATACTTCTGTTTATTATTGATATCAACAATGAATTATGCTCTTTTAGATAAGCTAAGGTAAATATTACAAAGAAACTTGGACATCTCAGTAGCTGTATAGTGGGTCAAGGTCCAATCCAATCCAATCCAATGTAATATACAAAACCAATATTATTCGAATTGTAATATTTTATGTATTCTTATTGTATATTCGGATTCGTTGGGGTCTTAGTAATCTTAAATTTTTATTCGTCTGTGAAGTCCAATGTCATCAGGAATTGAGTTTGTTTTAAACTTCAATAAGTCTACAAGTGCAAAAATATACGTCATGTGCATAGAACGTGAGCACACAATAGACTTTTTAATTTGTTATATAAATTAACCAAAATGTTTTATATTTCATAAACAATATATTATATACACTGTATAATCGTCAAAAACTTTTGTTTTATATTTTGCAAATACTGATGAGAGTTTTACTCATATTACTTAATATTTAGTAGATATTCCCTTTCCTTACTTGAACTTCAAATACTTATATAAATACTTAGTGTGCAGAATATAGCCACCCAACAGTTTATGATCACATAAGTTCAATATTGATTTAGTCAATGTTATATATTTTTTATTAAATTTAATAAGAATGTTAAAAATTTACAATTTCATAAAATCTTACGAATCCTACATGTATTTGATACATTCACGCTACAGTTAACATTACATATATTTCCTTTTATCGTGGGCAATATAATAATACGTTTTTATTATGAACCGCTGCTTAGTTATTCATAATTCTATAAGCTATTTAAAAATAATTGAATGCCTGCATCCATTCCCGATCTAAAATAATATTTATGCAAATATAGTTTTACAAGCGCTTTTGTATCGTAAAGGCAAAATTTATTAAAACTCGCTCGGAAATTATCTTTTACTTAGGAGAACTAACAAAGAACTTGGTATTTGTCCTTTTTAAATACTTTTTTATATACTCAATTATAAAAATTTATTTTTTTTATTTTCAGATACAAGTGTGTATATCATTTATACAATCTTCACCTTCATATTTTATATGAACTTACTTATACTGTGCTTTTGTACTTCACTGGCAAGTCTGATATGGACTGCAAAATTTGGTCATAGAAGCGTATACCTAAGCCTTTAAACTATTTGCTGTCTAATTAGTATTGAAGCATAGGGAGCACAAGCTTATTTCGAGCTCTATTATATCTCTGGTGAAATATGTATTACATTAAATTACATTGACATACATACATTTACTTATTACTTTACCTATAATATTATATTTACTAAAAAAAATTATAACGGTGTGCAGTAGTTCATTCCTATTTTGTATAATTTAGCGTTATTTTGCCGATATTCATAATGCAAAAGTAATAATAATATTGCGGATTATAGCAAAATAATATTACTATTCATGTTTTTTTCACCATCGTGTGGTATCTGGCTGAACAGAATAGACCACCCCCTTTTTTACTGAGGCGTCTGAAAAGGCGACTAATGTATATTGACCCGCCGTGTGGTATCCGGCTGAGTAGAATAGACCACTCTCATTTCTTACCGAAGTGTCGCAAAAGGCGACTAAAGTAAGTTGACGTTAGGTAGGCAGCCGTTCGTAAAATACCTAGCCGAATTATGTGACAACATGTTTATAACATTTTGGGATAAGGAGAGGAGGATGTTGATGAATTTTTTTCATTCATATTAATGTAAGTCATCTATTGATATACAGACACTGTATTTCCTCGGCGAAATGTCTAACAAGGACATGGATTGATACTTCAGCCAGCGGTATGCTTTGTTCAAGCGCCGTATTGTGGCATCGGTATGCCGGTTTTGCTATATAAAGCGAACGTCATGTTGCGCCCAATATGGCATTTATTTGTATGGCCTTTTAGAAATAAAGAGAATATAAAATAATGTGATATTCTTAGAAAATTATAAGGGAATTGAAATAAATATATAAATAAATATATGGGACACTTACACACACGGTCTTCCGTCCCCAAAGTAAGTTACTTAATACTTGTGTTATGGGTGACAGACAACTGGTGAATATATAATTATACAATTTTAAATACATACTTAAATACAAATATACACCCAGGCTCAAAGACCAACAAATTCATTTATAGAAAATGTTGGCCCTCGGCGGGAATCGAACCCGTGACCCGCGGAGCTGAAGGCAGGGTCACTACCCACTGCGCCAACGGGCCAGTCAAGTTACTAAACCAATTAAATGTGTACCCACGTTTATATACCTAACTCAATTCAAAAGTAATATTACAATTATTTTGCTATAATCCGCGATAAATTTAATAATTTTAAATTTTATCACGGATTATAGCAAAATAATTTTAATATTACCTTTGTATCATGGATCTCCGCAAAGTAACGCCTAATTCTATAAATTACCTAACTTAAGCTATAAAAAAGAAATGAGTTTTTATTAAACACTTAAATTTATTAAATAGTATTTAAAAGCAAACAAATATAAAAAGATAAAACGATCGTTTATAGTCCGCTTAAATGTTGGAAGAGACGGTGCACGATTCGATAAGGGCGGTAAAGATTTTCACCCTAGACAGATTCAATAGAAAAGTAATTACAGTTAGATACAAATAAAATCAGTCTGAAAAGGAATAAACATTTTAGTGAATCGTTTATGTAATTATTTGTTTCAATTGCAGCTACAATGCTGACTTGGATTAAATTAATATGGCGTTTTTCGCGGTGTGAGAGTGATTGTGTAATTATTTGTTTAACGAAGAATTCTGTCTGAATTGGACTGAAGTTTAATGAAATTACTTATAGATCATAGTAGTCACAACATCGGTTTATTCGGATATTGTTAGTGCCGTGTAGCAGAAACTAGACTGCTGGCCTTGTCATTTTGAGAAGTGTGTGATACTTTTAAAATCACCACATCACCTTCATCATCTTCCTGCCCTTATCCCACTCTAAGTGGGGTCGGCACAACATGTTATAAACATGCTGTAACATGATTTGGCTGCGTTTTTACGACCGGCCGCCTGCCTGACGTCAACTTACCTCTGTCGTATTTCACGACACCTCGGTAAGAAAGAGGGTGGTCTATTCTACAAAACCGGATACCACACGGTGGGTCATCTTACCTTAGTCGCCTTTTACAACACCTCGGTAAGAAATGAGGTTGGTCTATTGTACTCAGCCGGATACCACACGGAGGGTCGACTTACCTTAGTCGCCTTTTACGACACCTCGGTAAGAAAAGAGGGTGGTACTATTCTACTCAGCCGGATACCACACGGCTAATCACCACATCACCTTATCACCTTTTAAATGCTATTAATCTTTATTTGTAGAAAAAACCACAACACAACATGAAATTGGATTTAAAACATCGATCAAGTAATCGTCACTTTGCATAACACGAGTATATCGTCATGTTAAATTTGTATCAAACCAATGACCTTAACATATTTATTATAATACCGCAATGAACAGTAATACAAATCTATAGGTTAAGGAAATCACGTGGTTAGAATCAAGCTCAACGAGAATTATCTGCAATTACAATAATAATGTATGTGTAATGTATTAAAAATATATCTGTTCTCATTATTGTGTATACCGCCCCGCTTCAACCACCACAGTTAGGAGTATATCCACGCGGGTGGAGCCGCTAGCGATTGCTAGTATATTATAATAATATACACAGCCCCTAGTCCCCTGTATCCCCCGGTCGCCGGTATCCCCAGTCGCCGGTATCCCCGCTATTCCTAGATCTGGCAGCAATTCGGGTAACGGCGGGCCAGGGGGTATCAGAAATGTCCAGAAGAGATTACACTTACGTAGTGTAGGCAGACACCCTTCTATGTGGACAGACGACCTTAAAAAAGTCGAGGGAAACTGCCGGATCTAGGTGGCACAAGATCAGGTAGCGTAGCCCTTGGATGAGACTTATGTCCAACAGCCCATCTATTGGTTGAAGAGAAAGAGATAGATAAAGAGAGAGAGATTACAGCTTATATATTTTGTAAATACATACTAAGATTTACAAGTATGGTCATCGGCCTTGTGTAATACTTTTTACTTACATCACAGATTCAGCGAATGAGTCATTATGGTATAGTCAGAAAATTTATGTTCAAATTGAGAAAAGCCTGTGAATCATTTGCGGAAAATCTACGCGTAGTTTCTTTGGCGAGTGAAAAACATCTTGATTCTGCGTTCCATTAATGCCGTGTCAATATATAAACTTAGAAACTGTTTGTTCATCCACATTCTCTTATCAGAATCTTAATTTCTGCGGGGCTTTATTAACGTCTATAAGTTTAAATGACCGGAAATTTTATCGGGTGGATTAGCTGTGAAAACGTAACAGACAGATATACGGACTTTCGCGTTTAAATATCGCCATTGATATGGATTCATATGTTTATAAGAAATAGCTCAAAAATTCAATGTATTATCCAGAATTATACAATATCATTTATATAAGGGAAACCTATCTAATATCTTATACACAATGTACATAATAATCTTATATCCTAAAAATATGCATAAAAGTTAGATTTGCTTCCATTTCAATGTTTAAGTAACTAAAATCCACGTAAACCAAATTTTGCCATATAACCACATGCCAACATAACCACACATTTCTCTGCGTCAAATGCAACATTTTCCCGTGATATTCGCAATGTATAAAGTAAATCTGATTATCATATTTGCTTAGTCGGTGTACGATAACGGTTACACAAACTATAAAGCGAGTTATTAATAAGTATCAACAATTTTCTAATTAGTAATAACGGACGGCTAATTTAGCCGATTATAAAGAACTATGACTTCAGGACTGAGAACTATTTATTACATTTGGAATATAAGAATAATCCGAACGCAATTCGTTTTAATAATCGTTTTATTAACCATGGTTATAAATATAATATTTATTTCTATTAGTCATTCTTTACAAAACGCGTAAAATAGCTATAAAAAGTTACTCGAATATTTCGTATATAAATATTGTAATTTACATAAAAAATTAACATATTTAAGAACTAACATAAGACAATGCCGAAGACGACCCCTTATCCCACTCTCATTGGGGTAGGCACAACATGTTATAAGCTGTCATATGATTTGGCTGCGTTTTTCCGGCCGCCTGCCTGAGGTCAACTTACCTTAAGCGTATTTTACGACACCTCAGTAAGAAAGAGGGTGGTTCTATTCTACTAAACCGGATACCAAATGATGGGTCAGTTTACGATATCCCCGTAAGGAATGAGGTTGGTCTATTCTACTCAGCCGGATACCACACTTCTAAATGGATACGAAGAACGTATGGAATATTATGTACACTAGAAAATTTGCTTTAAATAATGAAATGGATGGATTTTGTGAATTTCATATTGACAATTTCATCGACGATATTGCCGTTTCGAAGCAATGCACTATGTCAGCACAGGCTTGCAGCCTTTGAAATAATGTATCAACATGCTTTAAATGAAATAAGTGCACTTTTATTGATTGGAATGTCCTACTAATATTATAAATGCAAAAGTTTGTAAATATGGATGTTTTTTTGTTACTCTTTTACGGCGAATCCTTTGAAACAATATCGATGGAATTTGACACAATTATTCCTTATACGCCGGAATAATATATAGTCTATAGATAATTAGCTATATAGATATAAGCTATAGAAATCCTCTTAATTCTACAGGAATAGGATGACACTAAAAACCGCCATTTATTATGAACCTATTACGAGACAACAGCTCACGCGAATGAAGTCGCGGGTAATAGCTAGTAATTTATATTGTAATTGTTACATTTCAAAATTGTGATTTAAGTGATGGAATAATTCAAAAGGAACTTTTAAGATCTCTTGAATCCATTAAATTATTACCATATGAAATTACCGTAATAATTCATGCCCTGTATAATCTAAACCTATCATAAAAGCATATAATAAATAAAGTTATGATTGAACTATTTTGCATCTGCGTTTGTACGTGGATTGTAAAAATGCGGATTATAGCAAAGTAATTCTGTCATAACTTTTGTACTGCGCAATTCGGCAAAGTAACGCCTACTTCTATAAATTATTTCATCATCTTCCTGCCCTTATCCCACTCTAAGTGGGGTCGGCTCAACATGTTATAAACATGCTGTCACATGATTTGGCAGAGTTTTTACGACCGGCCGCCTGCCTGACGTCAACTTACCTCTGTCGTATTTTACGACACCTCGGTAAGAAAGAGGGTGGTCTATTCTACTAAACCGGATACCACACGGTGGGTCAACTTACCTTAGTCGACTTTTACGACACCTCGGTAAGAAATGAGGTTGGTCTATTCTACTCAGCCGGATACCACACGGCGGGTCGACTTACCTTAGTCGCCTTTTACGACACCTCGGTAAGAAATGAGGGTGGTACTATTGTATTCAGCCGGATACCACAAAATTATTTATAACAACTAAATTTAATACTGGCTTGTTGTCCTACAATACGGCTCTCTTCCATCGTAGACAAATATAATATGTTATTATTACAAAATGGAAGTAAATCCTAAAATAATTACATTAAATGTTATTAAATAAATTTTCCTATCGTAAAATAGCACAGATCTAAATATTCCAAATTAAATAATGCAAGTTATTTAAATAAAAACAGTAGTATGCAAAATTCAATTTATCTTTCAAATACGTAACATTCATAAAATACGAGATTATTATTGTTATAGCAATCAAACAAAACAAAATATTTCATTCGGTCTCGCGCACGTTAAATCAAAAAGGGATATATTTAAATCCATTGAGATTAAAGGCAGGAAACACCAACACAATGTTTTGATAGATAACAAACGAAAATTTAGTTATACTAATAACGTGACATGGCAATATTTTATTCTTGTTATACTGCATAGATAATGTTTTAAAACTCTTTAGTATTCGAATTGTGAAGTACTAAATTGATACTCGCCCGGTTGTGTAGTGGGCAGCGACTCTGCCTTTGGCTCCATGGGTCGCAGTTTTGATTCCCGCTGGGGGCCAATATTTTCTATAAACAATTTGTTGGTTCTTCGAGCCTGGGGGTGTATTTGTGTTTAAGTATGTATTAAAAACTATATATAATTATATTATAACTATATTGTAATATATTTACCAGTAACCTTACCTATAACACAAGTATTAAGTTACTTACTTTGGGGATGGACGACTCTGTGTATAAGTGTCCCTTATATTTATATTTATTTATCTTAAGATAATTTTCTGGTATTGGTTTTAGTGGCCAAATGTGGAATTAGAATATATTTCGTCTATGATGGAAATTAACACAGCAGAGTGCGTCGGTAGCAAGAAATTTAAATTTCATCTCCGAAGAATGTAAAGTATAAAGAAATTAATGTCAATTACTATTTCACTTGCGTATTTTATATTGATGAATAAAAAAGTTTCCGGACAGAGGCAATTCCAACCAACATAGAACAGTTTAAACCCTTATTTGAAAAGATAATTGAAAAGAGTCTTAAATACAATATTATCCGTAAAAACCACTCTATCTAATCTATCTATCTAATTTCGGGGACGCCTGTCGGTGCAGGGCGGGTGGTCAGCTCCTATTCCGGACTATTCCACCCAACGTTAAAATTTTAAAGTTTATATAAATTTTACTACCAAACGCCTTATAAATATTGTAAATAGAGATATATATTATTTTTAATTTCTACCATTTAAACGATTTTAGTTTTATTTTTGAAATATTTCTTCAAATTACTTATAATATGCGTAAAAAAACTTGAAACTTTATTAAATGTTCCATTACAGTCGCATCATTCATATTTTCTGTGTAGTCAGTCATAATTTAGTAGATGACTCACTGTGGACTCAGTCATCAGCGATGATCAGCCGCATTTGTTTATCATATTAAATAAACAGGTTTAATATCGCGACAACATATGAAAAAATATTTTACACTTATTAGATATTCGACAGCCTCCAAACTAGGAGGAATTCTTGGAATTCATAAATCTATCGGTTCCTTAACATTTTCAGAGTATAATTAATAATTCATAAACATAATCTGAAAAGCGACAGTATATGTATTTTTATTGATTTACGACTATATTGTAATAAAACTTAACCTAAAGTTTTTTTTCTTTAGTGGGGGTCTACTTTAATAGACCTATGAAGTTTAAAAAAGTTAAATTTATTTATTTTATCGTTGATAAGTGTACAAAGTTTGAATGAAATGAGTCCGTTCAAACTGAGTCAAAATCGGGATCAAATGAGTCGGTTAAAAACAAACGATCATATACAAAATTGAAAATAATTATTTATTTAAATTTGTTTTACCAAGCACTTTTGAATCGTCATATTACAATGAAAGTACGACTGGTTCGGAAAGATGCTCTTTTCTGAAAAGAACCAGCAAGAAATTCGGCGGGCGCTTTTTTCAAAAATAAATATTTCAATAATGTATTTATAATTGTTCACAAATCAAGAATTAGAATATTATTTAGTGCGTAAGCTTTATTATCATTAATATAGCCCTCAACATTATAATAGACCCGCGTGATTCCCTGCGAGAGAAGTTTAAGGAAATAGGTATTCTTACATTTTCTTCACAGTATATTTTAAACAATTTAGTTTTTGTACATAAAAATATAAAGAAATATAAAACTATAGGTGATGTGTATAAGGGGCAAAGTAGGAACCGATATAAGCTTGCGGCTCCTCCTTTGTGCCTTGCAAAAGTACGTAAATCGTTTGTGGGTCTGGGTATAAGATTGTATAATAAAATTCCACAATCAATTTTAGCTTTGCCATTACATTAGTTTAAAGACAGTGTTAATAGAGGCTGATCCAGAAAGCCTACTATACTGTTGAGGTTTACTTGGAAGATAAGAATGTATGGATATAGCACGCTTAGACCCTGTACAAGACAGTAATGACTAAATATTTGACTAAATTGCTGGCTCTTCTCGGTAGAAACGGCTTTCCGAACCAGCAGTAGAGTTGACGATTCAAAAGCACTTGTTTACAAGTTTATTTGAATAAAGAATATTTTGAATAAAGAAAAAATAAACGCACAAATGTGTTTAGCAAGAAAAAGCCTTATCGCTAATGGTATGTTGTCTAGATAACGTATCAAAAGAAATTAATTATCTTATAAACGAACTGATGAAAGCTAAGAGAAAAAATATATTTAAAGTGAAAATATCTAATGCTTCAATGTTAATCAGTAAATATTTATTTTATGTTGGTTTTAGAGAGAGTGTTTTGGATTTCTTTAAACATCATAGAACTAATAATAAGAAATTACAGTCGATTTTAACAAGCGTTATATATTTTAGGACTTTGGATTATATAGCAACTTAACTAAAAATTTTATCGTTATTATTTTAAGGTGTTGTTTACCTGTAATCTGATATTTTTATATAGCTTCATGCTAAAATATTATATCCATTATTAATTCTCCTTCCCCTACACCACTTTAATAGTACTACTACATGTTATAACATGTAGTAACTTGATTTGGTTTTTTTACGACCAGCCGACTGCCTGACGTCAACTTACCTTACTCGCTTTTTACGACACCTCGGTAAGAGATTAGGGTAGTTTATTCTACTCATGTTTAAAGGCTACTAAGGTAAGTTGACCCGCGGTGAGGTATCCGGCTGAATAGTATAAACAAACCACTCTCATTTATAACTAAGTTAAATTGCCCCGTCATGTGGTAATCGGCCGTGTAGAATAAACCATCCTCATTTTTACCGAGGTGTCGTAAAAGGCGACTAAGGTAAGTTGACGTCAGGCAGGCGGCCGGTCGTAAAGTACGTAGCCAAATCATGTAAAAACATGTTCTGCCGACTCCACTTAGCGGAGGATAAGGGCAGGAGAATGATGTCTTTAGTACGAATTTTGACATCCACAAACACGGGTTATAGCGAAATCTATGACAACTGTTTATAGTTTGATTTTCTGTGACAAAATACCAACGTGAAATTATTTTCTATTGTACCAATTTTATTGATTCACTTACTTATATATATAGTTGCGGAGTGTGATAGTGTAAAATCCTCTCAATTTATTTCCTGCATTGCAAAATGCTTCTTTGCCCACATTTTATAATACCGACGGATCGAACAGGCTTTGTCGAGCAACTAATTGACGATAACGACTCTTGAAATTTCCTTTTATAATACTGTTTTCGTTGAAAATTTCCCAGGTGTAGCGCCAGTGCGCCTCTGAAATTCACTTCCAAAATAAGCCTTTTGTTTAATCTTTCCCCTAGTACTTTTAAGACTAAAGCAACACTATCATGTAGTTGTTTACGTTATTAGTATTTAAAATACGTTATATATGACAAATTACGTAATTTATTAAATATATAAGTACCTGGGTTGCCGACCTGAAACTTGAAAAATAGGAAAAAAAACATTGGTAGCGCCCGATCCGGAGTATTTTCACTCCTTTAGTCCGGCTGTTCCCAACTAAGCTATTACAACATTTACAAATGACAGCTAAAATACCATCTGCATGCTATTATATATATTTTTTGGAACTTACATTGAACCTTTCCAAGAGATTAGTCGGTAGAAAGCCTCGAACGCTGGTTCCGCCACTAAAACATCGAAATCAATCCAGGCAGCCATGCACTTTATCGGAAATTGCTTTCGGTCTCGCATAGAGGCATGTTTAATATATACCTAAAGTTTGGTGAAATGAAGTAGCAAGATGTAACTTTGATGCGAAGTTACATTCTACAAAACTAATAACATCTTATGCAAGAGTCGCATACGTTCAAAATTTGATTACTCGGGTTTCAAAAATTACAGACTGATATAGATACACGTGAACAGCCAGAGGTTTTCCGTTGTTCATACGGAACGTCAATCTCCATAGAGAACCTTCCCGTTATTACATTTTTACACATCACGCATTTCACACCTTCGACGTTTATCCTATGCATGCCCGGATCTCTCGGTGGCTCTATAAAAGCTGTACTAACAACATATTGTTAATTCGTAAATAACTGGCATGAATGTAGCTGAAGTTCTCGTGATTGACGTAGTCTAAAAGTAAATGAGCCTAACTAAAGCAACTATATCCATACTAATATATAAAGCTGAAGAGTTTGTTTTTTTGTTTGAACGCGCTAATCTCAGGAACTACTGGACCGATTTGAAAAATTCTTTGAGTGTAAGTCCTTTTATAGAGGAAGGCTATAACATATATAACATCACGCTAAGATGAATAGGAAAGGAGTATTAATAAAAAATATTACAAAAACGGCAAAACTTAAAGATAAATAAGATAAAGATAAAGGCCATATTCGGTCCGCCCACTAACCATCGGCTATCGCAACATTACGTTTGATAACTAAAAAATCGTTTACTTTCAATTCTACACTTTACGATTTTTTTTATGCACAAAAACAGGGATAAAATGAATTTTTTTTTAAATAAAACCGTAGCTAGATCGACTTTTCTCCCTAAAACCCCCTAAATGCTGAATTTCAGTTGGAGCCGTTTCCGAGATTCAGAAAATATATTTATAAATATACATACAAGATTAAATCATTTAAATATTAAAGATATAAATATCATGTATTTTTTCCTGAAGAAAGAACGGGATTTTTTTATGATACATAATTTTAACTTGGACTATTACTCGGGCGAGAGTGTACGGCTGCCATTACGGACAGACAGACAGATTTTATTTATAATTAATTATATTCTTTAATATAATGTTTGATGGTGTACTTAGTGGTTATTGATGCAGATAATTTAATACGAGTTAAAGTAACAAACCGTCTTTCATAATTGATGCGAGCTATTTTCATATTATTCCGTATTCGTTATCAGTGACTATCTCAAGCTTCTATGTAATACGAATGACATCAGTAAGAACACAAAGGAAAAATATTAACCTGTTTTGTTTAAAAAGTAATAATATATGAAAATACTAGCCGCCTGCCCCTGCTTCGCACGGGTATAAAATATATATCCCATGTCAGTCAGTGTAAAAAAATGATTAAAATCTGTCCAGTAGTTTTGATTTATTAATTACTGCCCGTGGCCCGCACGCGTTAAATTTGGAGAAAAACAATTTCCTTTCCCTATACCAAGAAGATTTCCTGCTATCTTTGGAATATCTAAATTCATATAGCACATTTTTACTTATTTACTTTTACATTTTCCCTATATATTTTATTTTTAGAATTAATTACAGAATGTCTTTAAACAAACTCTTGAAAGAGGGACATAACTGCTAAAGTCGAAGTGTTATAGGGCAAAGCGCGGCGTCCTCTCGACATTTGAAATCTGTAATATCTCCGAAAATGTTCACTTAAATTACATGCTGTAAACGGCCATATTGATCTATATTTAATCAACTGTTTATTTAAGGTACTTAATTGGATAAGGATTAATGCTGTATTGTATAAAAATTGCTTCAAAAATATGGCATTATTTTTCGTAAAAAGTAAATGACAAAAAATGCTATAGTGGGTTATCCATAAGAGATAGACATATACCAACGCGGACTGTACATCGGACAACTGTAGACCTTTTCAAGATGTACAAATACTTAGTACATTATTTTGATAAATCTCGTAGGGTTTACCTTGCGTTTGCAATGTAAGCGGAAAAAATGAAATTATTTACGACATCACATTAGAAACCTCAAAAATTACAGTATTTCTCTACTCCATTTTTAATGTTATTAGATATGTAAACCTTCCTCTAAAATCACTCTATCTATTGAAAAAAACCACATCAAAATCTGTTGCATAGTTTTAAAGATTGAAGCATACATAGGGATATACGGACATAGGGACAGACAGAGACGGCGACTTTGTTTTATACTATGTAGTGATATTATTTATTTTTACAATTGATTAGACAATGTCTTTACATACAACATTCATAGCTTTCTTATCATTAGACAATATAAACTTGAAAAAGTTAGTTGCGCCTCCGGTCGCTGCTAAATTCGAAGTGCTTATAGGTCGAAGCGCGGCCTCCTCGCAGGATTTTAAATCTGTAATATCTCCGAAAATGTTCACTTAAATTACATGCTGTAAACGGCAATATTGATCTATATTAAATCAACAATTTATTTAAGGTACTCAATTGGATAAGGATTAATGCTGTATTGTATAAAAATTGCTTTGAACATAAGGCATCATTTTTCGTAAAAAGTAAATGAAAAAAAAATGCTATAGTGGGTTATCCATAAAAGATAGACATATACCATCGCGGACTTTTCCGTAGACCTTTTCAAGATGTACAAATACTTAGTACATTATTTTGATAAATCTCGTGGGGTTTAGCCTGCGTTTGCAATGTAAGCGGAAAAAATGTAATTATTTACAGAAACCTCAAAAATTACAGTATTTCTCTACTTCGTATTGAATTTTATTATACGTACAAACCTTCCTCTGGAATCACTCTATCTATTAAAAAAAACCGCATCAAAATCGGTTGCGTAGTTTTAAAGTTTTATGCGTACATACGGAAATATGGACTTTGTTTTATAATATGTAGTGAGTGGTGGCACAACATGTTATAAACATGTTGTCGCATGATTTGGCTGCGTTTTTACGACCGGCCGCCTGCCTGACGTCAACTTACCTCAGTCGTATTTTACGACACTTCGGTAAGAAAGAGGGTGGTCTATTCTACTAAACCGGATACCACACGGTGGGTCAACTTACCTTAGTCGCCTTTTACGACACCTCGGTAAAAAACGAGGTTGGTCTTTTCTACTCAGCCGGATACCACACGGCGGGTCGACTTACCTTAGTCGCCTTTTACCACACCTCGGTACCGGTATTCAGCCGGATACCAAACGGCGTCATTATAGTAATACATAATTTTATTGTATATTTCTGTATATTGCTTGTGGTTATCGTGAACTAAATTTTTTAATTAAGGTGCTCCACTTGTGTACTTACAATACAGTCTCAAATTCAATAAAAATAAACTGAAATACAGTTTATTTTTATATTTATTACTTTTGTAGTAAAAAATACAATAAGGTTGAGTTGATGGCTTTTGAATCTCAACGTATAAACGGATAACAGTCAGATATCTTCTTTCTTCTACATCGAAGTTTTTTTCAGAGTAAGAGAATACAACTAAAATATTTTCAGCAAAACAACTTGTTATGCAATCGATAAAGAAGGTTATTTCAATGTTTTACGGATAATTTCATGATTATCGGTGCTCGGTAAGAAATGAGGGTGGTCTATTCTACTCAGCCGGATACCACACGGTGGTTCGACTTACCTTAATCGCCTTTTACGACACCTCATTAAGAAATGAGGGTGGTACTATTCTATTGAGCATGAGAATTGATATTTATTTCTAAATGTGCTGGTAAGCTGCAATTTAATCTGTAGTAAGTCGACAGTAGACTGTACAGAAACAGATTACACTATCGCTCGGAATTTGTTATTATTACCATGGGTGACTGGTTTCCCCCTCGGAATATTTTGTACTCAAAATTAACATTACGAACCAAAAACACACCACCTCATTAATTATTCATTAATACGCGTTGTTTCAGCTGCGTTAGTGCACTTCGGCACTCGTATTCAATAATTAGTCTAATTTTGACGTAATTGTGTTTTCAAATCAAGCGTAAACAAAACTGATAAAAAATAACAAAGATCGTAACATTTTTAAAATTTAAATCTTCAACTTTCAACTATAGATTTTATCACAATGTACGTGACAATTTTCTTACAAGTTAGAATCGGGATACTCAACTTAGTAAGCCTTCCTGTATAGAGGAATTATCCCACGGTACACTATTTTGTTGTATCTGAAAGGGATTAGGCGCGTTTTCGATGAAAGCTCTGAGACTTATTTCAAGCAATTTTCACAAAACATTATATTAAACATCTAAATTTTCTTTATGCATTTTTCTGCTGGAGATAATTAATTGCATGAAAATTCGTTCTGTAGTCATGTTAAATGCTGTCGCAAATGGGCTACCGCTACAATACCAACTTTGAAATAACACAATATCCGCCTTTTATTACCAAGCTATCAACTATGCGAGTCACGTTCACATAGCTAGATACCCAGCATACTAGATGCATTTATGCGTTGAATCGCACGAAACAGATTCCTCGTGGACACGATTGTCTTAGCATATTTGTAAACAGAATTGATCAAGTCAGTTTTCTTCAACTTAATATATTCCCGGTATTTAACCAGAGTCCGTTAATTACTTCTTTTTGAATTTGGAATTTGTAAAAAGGTATATCAGTATTTATAAAACTCTGACATTTAACATGAGATGTTTTCAAATAAAATGACTACTAAAATACTTAGATAAGTCGTAAATTTGACTATATTAATTAAATAAAATAAAAAAGCTATTAGACATATAATAAAATTATGTGACACAAGTCTCGCTTACGTTAAAGTTTAAACCAACTCAACGGTATTAAAAAATTTCTAAATTTATATGTTTGATTCCAATATGAATTGATTCTTACATGAGCTGGTTTGAGCGGTTGTTAAATAAGAGGACACTATGCAGAGATTTTACGGCGAATATGAAAATAAATATCGTGATTTAAAGAAAAATGAAGATAAATTTTTAAAAGACCATCAAAAAGGAAATGATGAACTCGTGAACCACGTGTTTCGTGTTTGTTATAATCATATTGGCCTGAAAAGGATATATATAAGAGAAAGTCTTGATTGCACAATGATAGGAAGTGACAAGAGTCGCAATGTCCCTTAACTTTACAGACAGTAAGATGAGTCTTATAAAAAACTCAAATATAAAGAGCTAATTGCTATTCTCCATTAGTCGAGGCATCTGAAGAATTTTTATGGAATAAAATATTTTTGAATATCTTTTTAATGTTTATAACATGTTGTGCCGACCCCGCTTAGAGTGGGATAAGGGCAGGAATATGATGATGATCTTTTTAATATCTAAACATTAATTATTGTATAGAAAACAAAGCTAATATATTTTAAGATACCTATTTCAAAGTATTATGTTCACAAATACGTAATTTAACGAAAGGTGAACGTTTTCTTACGTATCTATACTAAACACGCTGAAACGCTGTAATTGAAGGTAATTGAAAAAGTAACAAGTTGACAATTGATAAGTTCTGTTTAACGCATAAACTATTTTAATACCATTATAAATATTATTATTAAATAAGTTTTCTAGCACATTCCCATTGAAAGCATATAATATTTAGAGTGATATTTGATTAGAAAAAACGTAAGAATTTATTTATATGTGTGTGGTTTCTGTACCAGTTAGGCCCAATTTTGGCACTCTCCGTTTATACTTTATGCATATTACTACATAGTTTTATAATAAGATCGACGTTTCAGCAGAGTTGCTTCTGCCATGGATATAAACTGATTTGTGCGGTGCGCGTTTTCGTTTTCGAGTACTACAGTTACCGTTTTCTTTTATCTGACGTAGATTGTGCAATTTTAGTGCCTACCAATCCTCATTGGCGCAAAGAAGTGGGTTTAAGCTCCAACTCTTCTCTTAAAAAAAATTAAGACAGAAGACTTATGTCAAGCTATGGGACAGGTCGTTGCTTTATTTTTGAAATTAATGTTTTCTCACTAAGTGTTCCTTCAACAAATAGTGCATGACAGATAGAAAATCTTATAGGTTTCTACTAATAATTCTAGTCTATACTAAAGATCTGAGGTATTATTAAGGAAAAACTTATAATACAACAAACTATTACGCGACCATTAAGCAATAAATTTACGTTGTTGTCACGCCTCTCTGTAGACACATACTTACGTGTCTAACACTGAATAAATAATCATTAGGCAGGACCTGTATACGATAACGCCGTCACACATGACGTTAAGTGACAATGTCAGGGCCCTTTGATTTGTATCATAGGTTAATTAAACTTAGTAGTACAACAATTTACTTCAATTTAATAGTTTTGCAAACTATTTGATAGTTAAGTTAAAAATTACACTTAACAACACGAATCTAGAATGTGAGCTTTCTCGTTTCTATATACTGGTATGTGACGTTTTATTCTATAAACAAAAAGAATGATAGAGTTTTCTTAAAAACGTGTGAAACTTTTCAAATTTTACTTTTCAATAAGTGTATGCATCGAAGTTTTAACAAAAATTAACGTTATACATTAACTTTTAATTTAATAATTTTGGTAAGTAACATATTCTTATAAGTTTTGTGATCTTATAAAATGCCCGAATGATTATTTGCTTAGCTGTCGGCTTAGAACGTTCTATTTGAACGCTCATCAACGGCGTCAACCGTTCCTAAGTTAACGCTAATCTTAAGCTGTCGATTCAGAAAATAGAGATATTTTGGAAAAACATTCTGGTTAACTTAAATTATAGAAGCAGGCGTTACTTTGCGGAATTCCATAGCACTTATGTATTAACTAAACATTCAATAACAGCATAAATATTGTAATTTTTTTTGACAAAACCTACTTCGTTGAATGATTAATAAATCTTCTATTCTGTTAAGTCCTTAAAAACGAGACGTTCACAACAAGGTTTAATTTAAATTTAAGTTTTATCTAGCAATTTTCGCTTGATACTTTTCCCGATAATATATTCATTAAGAACATAATAAACCATTGAATAACACAAGTAAGTTGTTGAATTGCTAGCATATGAAACTTAATAAAAAACGTGGTAATATACACAATTACTGACTATATATAATACGTACTTATGATATTTTTTACAGTTTTTAATAAATAATACTTCTATTTTTCTTAATGTATCTACCGTGTCAAAGCTGATACTAAAGTTTTCAAGAGTGTATAAAGTCTTAACATACTCGTTATGAAAAATACGTCAGCTCCCAAGAGCTTTTACTCTGTTGTATGTAAGAGCTCTGAAAAGTTTTACTGGTGTTAATAACCCGTCCGCATTTTGTTGGTATAGCTTTAAATGGAAGTATGCTTGTAGTAGAGTGTGTATTTGTTTTTTAAATATTTTGATCTTGAACTTAGTTCTTATACATTTTCTTGCGTCTAATTTAGTTGCTAAGAGGCAAATGAAAAAAGAAGTTTATTTAACTTAATAACTTAATATAAAACAATGTTTAAAGCAATGAAATAGTCATCTCTATTTATATAAATGAATCTAAAGTAATAATAAATTAATTATTTTGCTATAATCCGGATATTCATCGCGGATTATAGCAAAATAATTAATTTTATTATTACTTTTGTATTATGGATCTCCGCAAAGTAACGCCTAATTCTATAAATTATATAAATGAATCTCTTGGTGTTCGCATCACATATGAACGGATGGACCAATTTAGCGAATACTTTTTCTTTTGTAAATTATTGTCAGATGGTTTTTAAGTTTAGCAAAACATTAGAGAATTTCAAAAAGTCGATTTCTTGTACAATCTACAATCCATCTTACTTTTAATGTCTAATAACTTTTAAATTTACCACGTTTGTTATTAAAGGGTAGTTGATAATTTTTTATTCTTGTCTACTCAATAAGTAATTATATACTTACCTTCATAACAAATTGGATGTCATCGGAAGAGACTAGCGTTCAAGATACAGGCTAGGCCTAGTTTGAGCGCTAGGGATAATCTTAACGTAACTCAGTGTTAAGCATGTCTTAGAATAAATAAATAAATAAATAAATAAATAAATAAATATATGGGACACTTGGGAGGATATGTATTGATTTACCTTTGTGTGTTCAATAAAAATTATTATTATTATATAATAACTACTTATTCGGCACGGATACTACTGCGAGGTGCAGCTAGTAATAAATAAATGACTTACGAGGGCAAACATAACGAGAAAATGACGTATACAGAGGAAAGCTCTGAACGCTACAATAAAAATAAAGAGTAAACTAAATCTACTCAACAGCAGCAACCAGCTAGTAAACTGCAAACATCATTATTTATCTAAAAATATTTTCGATGTAAAGAAACACCTGTCGTAAAATTTCTCAATATTGCTTCATCGTTCGGTGTACTGTATACTTAAACTATGCTCATAAGGTAAGTATTTGAAATTATTAGCAGATGCCCGCGATGAGATTAACCTATATAAATATTTTAAGCTTTCGTATTATACCGCACCTGCCCTAAAGACATTCTTTCATCATTTTTACGCTTAAAAATTACGTTTTCGAAGCAATAAACATTTGCAACCATAAGACAAAAGTAATAATAAAATTATTTTGCTATAATCCGCGATGAAAATCATCGCGGATTATAGCAAAATAATTTTATTATTACTTTTGTATTATGGATCTCCGCAAAGTAACGCCTAATTCTATAAATTATGCAACCATAAGCTTTACTGAGATATTTCAAAATCAAATGGTCATGTATTCAACGACTGTTTTACTTTTAACGTTATTTGCAGTGTTCTATATAACGTTAAATATATACTAGCTGAGTGGGCAAACGTTGTTTTGCCATATAAATTATATCTAGGGAATTTCTAGTGTACATCATCATCTTCCTGCCTTTATCCCACTCTAAGTGGGGTCGGCACAACATGTTATAAACATGCTGTCACATGATTTGGCTGCGTTTTTACGATCGGCCGCCTGCCTGACGTCAACTTACCGTAGTCGCATTTTACGACACCTCGGTAAGAAATGTGGTTGGTCTTTTCTACTCAGCCGGATACTGCACGGCGGTTCATTATAAAAAAATAAAAGATGTCCAAAAAATAAAAAAATGTCACGAGTGGATAACCCTTATAACTTAGGGGTATAAAAAATAGATACTAGCCGATTTACAGACCTACTGATGCATATAAAATTTGATAAATATCGGTCAAGCCGTTTCGGAGTAGTATGGCTACAAATATTGTGATACGAGTTATATATAAGATAACATGTAGCTCCAATATTCCTCACAGTGATATACTTCATGAAAATATCATTTTAAGATAAAACTTTCTAGGTTATATAAAGACAAAATAAAAAGTAAAAAAAAAGTAAGTAACGGCCTGTTACTATCTCACTGCTGAGAATAGGCCTCTTCTCTCCGTTTTTGGGAGAGAAGGATTGGAGCTAAGACCTACCACGCTGCTCCAATGCGGATTGGTAGGTTACACATACCTCCAGAATTCTCTAGAGATATGCAGGTTACCTCACGATGTTTTCCTTCACCGAAAAGCGTGTGATAAATTGCAATTATCAATTAGACACATAAGTTTTAAGAGAAAAACTCATTGGTGTCTGCCCGGTTTCGAACCCGTGATCGTCTCTAGAGATTCACACGGTCGCACCGCTGGGCCATCACAGCTTAAAAAGACAAAATATTTTTTGTTTATTTTGCAAATAATAGAAATTTACACGAGGAAACGGGGTGGTTTTTCATTAATTGGTGTTGGGTGTTTCTCATTAATCATCACAGAATATAGAGAAGTTTACTTATTTTAAGTAATTTAAAGAAATTCCACCACCACACTCTTTCTTACCGAGATGTCGTAAAATACGACTGAGATTAGTTGACGTCAGGCAGGCGGCGGTCGTTAAAACGCAGCCAAATCATGTGACAGCATGTTTGTAACATGTCGTGCCGACCCCACTAAGAGTTGGTTAAGGTCAGGAAGATGAAGATGATGAACTACTAAAAGTAGTTATTGTTCAAAATTTCAATTCGGGATAAAATTTGTGACACACTGATTTCCATGCGGGACAAGCTACTAGCACAGCTATTATATCATAATCGGTTGCATTGTGTCTCTATTATAAAAATCCAAGTTGTCTTTGGCACGTGTTTATTCAAAATATTCCTCACATGTTTTTTACAATGGACAGCTACGGGCAGCTGTTATAACGGTTCTCTAAAGACTCATTTTTTTCATTCGTATCTAGTGTTGTCAGATGCCATGTTTGCGAGACTTTCCGGTTTAAGGGGTATACATCATTGGCGGTATCGGTAACTACGCGGATGATTGAACTTCGAACATTCTGTTTATTAATATTTTGTGAACACTTCCTCAGTCCTATGTCGGACTTTATAAACCTGATTCTAGTAATGTTTTTCGGATGAATTTTGTCAAATAGTTATACCCCCCAGTTTGCGTTTTTTTATCACTAGTAGTACCCGGTACTCGTACACGTTAATTTCAATCTTAAAGTACCCTAAATTATGCACATATTTTTTGTAACCGATCGATAAAAGAGATTTTTTATCCCTTACGTGAGCCCTGTAAATTAGCACTTTTGCACAATTGCACCCAATTTCGTAATATTGTTTCAGCAGTATAGCCCTAAAAGCGTAACAGACAGACTGACCTTTATATTTATAATATTAGTATGGATTTCAATTATTTATTACGCACCTCCACCAAAAGATTAATGCTTAAAAAGTATTAATCAGTTGTACAGTTTGTATATAAAATATTACCTAAAATTTCAGCCTGGTTTTGGATTCCTGGATCGCTACCAAACTATACAGGATTATCCAGCCGTTTTGGAATCTATAAAGGACATGCAGACAAACATTCATTTTTATATATAAGAGAATAGGATTAAGTAATTATACATGAAGGGTATAAAAGCGTGCCGTGTGGTATCCGGCTGAATAGAATAGTACCACCCTCTTTTCTTACCGAGGTGTCGTAAAAGGCGACTAAGGTAAGTCGACCCGCCGTTTGGTATCCGGCTGAGTAGAATAGACCAACCTCATTTCTTACCGAGGTGTCGTAAAAGGCGACTAAGGTAAGTTGACCCATCGTGTGGTATCCGGTTTAGTAGAATAGACCACCCTCATTCTTACCGAGGTGTCGTAAAATACGACAGAGGTAAGTTGACGTCAGGCAGGCGGCCGGTCGTAAAAACGCAGCCAAATCATGTAACAGCGTGTTTATAACATGTTGTGCCGACCCCACTTAGAGTGGGATAAGGGCAGGAGGATGATGACATGAAGGGTATAAAAGCATCTTTACCCTTTGTATTACGAGTATACATATTAAGTATATAAGTAAAAAATTATTTACATAGGGAAAATTTGAGACATTTAATAAATTAAAATTAAGCCATAATAATTTAATAGACAGGCAAGTAAGTATAATTAACAGGTTGCATTCCACATTCTGTAAACAAGTTTTCTTATGTATACATAAAAGGTCGGAGCAAACTCTAATGAGCATACATGAGAATAATCTGTATGTTTGTCTGCTCGTCCCTCAACAAATAGAAGTTACCTACTAAAATATGTCATTAGTATAGTGCTAGTGTACAATTTTGGTTACCATGCCGATTTGGCTCTGCACTCTTATGATAAAGATCAAATCATAACAAAATAATTAGTTAAGTACCTGCGTGACGGAGCCGTGCAACATAATTTTTTTAAGATATAAAAAAAACAAAAAAAAATGAGAATTTATCCTCAAAAATCCTTAATTTCAAACATAGGTATTCATAAAGAACGCCGTGTGGTATCCGGCTGAATAGAATAGTAGCACCCTCATTTCTTACCGAGGTGTCGTAAAAGGTGACTAAGGTAAGACGACCCGCCGTGTGGTATCCGGCTTAGTAGAATAGACCACCCTCTTTCTTACCGAGGTGTCGTAACATACGACTAAAGTAAGTTGACTTTAAGCAGGCGGCCGCTCGTAAAAACGCAGCAAAATCATCAATGTTACATGATTTGGCTCATCCGACATCAGACCGACCCCACTCAGAGTGGGATAAGGCCAGGAGGCTGATAAGAAATTCAATATAAAAAACAAAAAAAAGATGAAAATTTAATCCTTAATTTCAAGCATAAGTATTCATAAGGACGCCTTCCGGTTCTTCCTAACTTGTGCCGCGGAAATACTCCGAGAAAGAATTAAGGATTGTTTATAAGAATTTAATGTTGTTTATTGTAGATGGCGCTGGTAGAGGACACAGGCGCTAGCGCCGCTGGCGACGACCCTGAGGCCCTGTTGAACGAATGGCTTGGAGAACTTACTGTGCTGACTGCGGTATGTATTATATTTAACCGACATTCTGAACCCTTAGCACCGGCATGTAATTTGTTACTTTATAGGCAGTGGGTCCTGATAAATGTTCGTTTGAGAAAAATCGCGTTATCTTTTACCCAAGTACGGCTTTTAATTACAGGTTTCAATCGCAGTACGTTTTTACCAACGAAAGACGTCGCCATCTTAACTTAATCTAAGAGATTTAAATTCCATCAAAGCAATTTAAATCTCTTAAAATATTTTAATATCCTCCTTGGAATTATTATTGATAAACAATATGATACTGCATATAAACTATTATTCATCATGCACTACTATTCGATACATGAAAACTGACAAACATCGCTACCGTACTTGTATTTCTCTGGAGAATCCAGAAATTCTTATATATAATGGTTCCAATTCGATTAGGAAAAGAGTTCTTTTCCAGCATTAAAAGAGTGATAATAATTTTAAACGTCTATAATTTTAACCTTTGATATATTTAAATTATTGTTATAAAACAAAGTCCCCAAAACACGTCTGTTTGTATGTGATTGATTGTCTCGAAATCTACTGAATTGATTCTTGTACGGTTTTTACTAAATGATATGAATTCTTCCGAAAGGTATAGGTTAATAGTACATTACTGTTTTGAAGAGGTCGTACAGTTTTAAGAATACTTCCAGTCACGTGCTCCGCGTAAAACAACTGTAGATGTACAAAAGTACTACAAAATGTCCGCGACAGTATGTCTCTATCTCTTATGATTATCACACAATAGTAGTAGTACTTTTATGTTCAAAATTTAAATTAAAAATGTTACGTAAGCGACTTGTTGAACACACAATGTTTTATTCTTATCTGTCTAAGTATCCTTAGGTTGTTATTTATCTTTATTTAATTCTATTGTGGTTTAATTTATAGTTTGAATTCTGAAGGGATTTACTTTGTGACACACTGATTTCAACGCTGACAAAGCCGCAAGCGCAGCTGATAATATTAGTAAAGATTTTTATAACAGAATATATGAATAATGTTTAGCACTCATTCCAACACAAAAATAAGTATCTAACAACTTTACTTTCGAGGTACCTAAGTCTCAATATAACTTACGTATTTACAAGACGTTATTGTGATCATACAATGCATTTTCATTGTATTGACAAATCCCAGACAGATATATGTCACATGCAAATATACGTTATGCAAAATACGTTCTTCCGACCGTCGTTATTCAGGTATTCATGTAAACCAACGGGTATTATTATGTACATAATCTATACTGAATTTAGAATAGTGTACACAACGGAATTTTCCGAACCAACATCTATTTTTTCAACTTCAACCGTATGTATAAATGGTTCTGTTGTTACAAAGGGGATCAAAGTGTGATGATATACTTTATTTATACCAAATGTTGGTACCTCAAATACAGATAGTTGCTTACAAATGATAAAAAATATCTCTGTACCAGACTGACAGATGATCTGTCAGTCATCAATGAGAAAATTTCATATTAAGTTATTATTTATGATGATATACTTAAAAATAATAGATTCTGGTTGGAAATATTTACGAAGAAAAAGAAGTAGTGGGATTAAGTTTTTTTTCGAACGAGCATTATTGAGAATGTGAAATATAATAAATTTGAAACAAAGAAGCCCTATTGCCCAATGTGTCTTGTCAAGTCAAATCTGTAATTTAAAGCAGGTTTTATATCACGTTGTTTGGCTTACGACTAAAGAGTTATTTTATTTACTTTTACTTATACTTTTTAAATTTAACTTATCTATTAAAATATGTAATAAATATAAGTAGTACGGGATTTTACTAAAATAAATAAACTACGATCTTGAGGAAACGATAATCTCTCTCAGTCTTCCCTAATCCAATCAAGCGTTGTGTGGATCTTCCAAAAGTTCAACTCAGCATGCATATAAGCCCTACAGCAAGATCGGAGTCGTCTGCCCCATGTAAAGAACAATTACTTGCATATCGTCGTTGTCATTCAGTTTTTAAACCCTTAGAAACGATATCACTCCGTTAAGCAATAGCAGTCTGTGATCATCACAACGACATACGGGCCTCAGATTCTTCAAGCTCTGGTTTTTTTTTATTAAAGCAGGAAACCCAATGGTAAAAGATGCTGCACGAAAAGAGGTTTTACATTTTTTTTATGGTTGTGTGACAATTTTTTCAGTGCAAATCATATATCGTTGCTAATTAACAGTAATGCCATGAAGGAAACGAGTTTACTGTTGAAGTTTCGAGTAGTAGAATCATTGCGATAGGAATGGCGGTTTACCCTCCGGATCGTTCTTTTTTTTCGATTTTTACGATTTTTATGACGGAAATATTTACAGGGTTGGACAGTCACCGAAGCATTTGTTTATTTTAGGACTACGGTCCACGCGGATGAAGTTGCAGTTAAAAGCTAGTCGTATATGTATATCTAAATGTCGAAGTCACAACGAAGTATCGAGAAACAAAATAGTTACAATAAAATGATGTACCATGTGCCAGAGATAAAACACTACAAATCGATTTCCGTCAATAAATAAGAGATGAACGCTAGCGTTAAATCGACAAATACAATTAAGTGGAGAACTAATCGCCTGCGAATCGGTATTAAAGGATTAATTAAAATGAACGCAAAGTAATTACAACACTAATACCGCTTAAGCCTGGTTCAATTCGGTATTAGTGTGGGCCAGTTTCTACTCGTATTAGGTTTTGTAGACAAACAATAGCTACTTATCCGAGACTTATTATTTTTAATATTTCTATTGTAATAAAACAAAAGTAAACTGTTCTTTGAAACTAATTTATATTCTAATCTATACTGATATATAAAGCTGAAGAGTTTGTTTGTTTGATTGTTTGAACGCGCAGAAACTACTGGAGGAAGGCTATATACTATATAACATCTCGCTAAGATGAATAGGAGAGGAGTCGCAATAAAAAATATTGCGGAAACGGCAAAATTTAAAGCTTTCTTGCGTGCCCTAAGTAAAACGGTAAAATTTATTCAAACACCTCTTATAATTAACTCGAGGTGACTTTTTTTTTGTTCAAAATTTCAATTCTAAAAAAATTTGTAACCCTGATTTCCATGCGGGCGAAGCTGCTGGCACAGCTACTATATAATACGTACTCGCAAATTCGTTCAAGGCTTACTTTAGTGTGAAAATACCCTCAATTATTTTCTATAATCATTATTTTGTTTATGGCCTGTACAGCTCAAAATTATTTTCTATATTGTAACTTGTTATGTCCGGAGAAAAAATGCGATTTTTTTAATAACATGTTAGCCAGGTGTAAAAGGTTTAATGGTACCAAATTTCATCTATATTGCTCCAGCGGATTAACTGTGGGAACGTAATAGACAGACTAAATCAAAAGACAGACTTTTGCATTAATCGTATGCTAGGAGAATAAGTATAGATTATATTATATATAAACTTATGTTTTGATAAAAACTAATGTTTGCTCTGCAAAAGTTGTGATGGACGGTGAAAGCAAGCGGCTTTTATAAAGTGCATGTTGCTGCCAGGATTGGTAACTTCTCAACCGTTTACAGTAGAGACATGAATTTTTAAAAGCTTTGATATATTGATTATATAAAAAAACTTGTGTTTAATTGATATGTTCAATTCGTCACTCGGTAAACAAAAATATCATGATGATAACTGTATATCTCAGATAATTGCTAAGCTAAGTGCCGCGTACCAAATCACATTGCAGAAAAGTGCTTCAGTTCTTCTCTTCAAGTAAAGCGGCGGACTTGCCCCGAAGTGGTATAGCAAAAGGCCGCTTATTAAGATTTCTTTTATTGCACGTGGTATTCCGAACAGGATATGGACAAAAACATCGAAGCACTTATTAATATAGATGCAGAGTAGCACATTGTCAGAACGAACTTTTTCAAAACTTTTTTTTGTGCGCTCACTCAAATGCATTGGCAGCTGCCGCTCGGACTAATTTAACGGAAAAAGGTTTTAAGTAAAAAAATACACATTGATTTGTTTAAAAATAATTAAAAGTATTTTTTACTAATATATTCTTTGATACAGTAATGTATGGTATATTGATATATCAATGATATTTGGTTAAATAACGATACTAATATTGTAAATGCAAAAGTGTGTATATAATTACTATGTATATAGTTTTTTTTTACTCTTCTGTGAGTTTAAAACACATTGATAATGTATCTAAAAAATTCCTACGTTCACTCACATTAGTTTCATGTAACTCGTTTCATATATTTTCATGACACCGTGGTTAATTTTATTCATCCCATGTTGAAGTTATTAATTGAATCGAATTATCGATAGACGAAACAAGAGTACGTAAAATATGGATAAATAAAATTTAAACAATATTATTCAGAATTAATGTATAGAAACCGGCTATACTCACGTGTTATTTTATCGGATGAGCCCGACTAGTTTCACGATAGTTTAAATTCAAAAATATATTATTCAGTTTCATAGCTTATTCGTAGGTACATATATACATAAACAAATTATTACAGCGAAATCTTTGAAGGTCTTTTATTACTCGTGCGAGATAACTTAAGACTCCCGTATAGCGCTTACCACCGGCTACATCTTATGCGCGCCTGTAAAATACAGTAACATTCACGTAAACTTCTTTATTTCATTTTTATTTACAACAAATATGTCTATCTTAAATTACTTGCACGCTAGTACTTTAAAAATCATGGCCATGTTTCATTTATTAAATTTACCACGCTGCTTATAAATGCGCTACCGATTAACATGAGCTTAGGCGAGAACAAAAACCAGTGTATTTGGTTGAAAAAGTAACTTTAATATATAGTGAGAAATGGTGACAATATAGACAGTAGTCATAAGAATGCTACGAAACAGTAAACTCACTTTCGATAAGCAGTACTTCTAACTTGACTAAATTACTAAAAGCGGCAGCACTATATGCTTTTATGTTTGTTTAATGTATTTATTTACTGTCTACCATGTTTACCGCGACTGTCAACATCAACAGAAGATTCTAACAAAAACATTCTTATGTTTATTGTTTACTTCCCTGACCGTCACAGCTTTAGGATATAGCAAATTAGGAAAGATTACAGGATAAATTGTGCAACTATAGCTCCTGTTGGATCTATTTAATTTCCTACTGCACATAAATGTAGCTTCATCGCATTTAGATCTCGACTTATAGCGACAAAATATGAACAAGAATAAATGCATTCAAAAGTAATAATAAAATTATTTTGCTATAATCCGCGAGGAAATTAAATTAATTCCTCGCGGATTATAGCAAAATAATTTTATTATTACTTTTGTATTATGGATCTCCGCAAAGTAACGCCTAATTCTATAAATAAATGCATTGTTTATAAAAATGTAAGTATAATGTTATGTATTGTAAATGTATTATTTGATAGATCCGCCTAGTCGTTCCGCTTATTGTGGAACAAGTGAAACCCTGCGGCAAGACCTGCAAGCACGAAGTAATTATAATAACACCACGGAAAATTTCTCTATACAAATTTTAACGAAGTACGTATGTCAGATAACGATAAAGTTTTCATTAACACAGTACTAGTTACATATTTAAATTTTGCATATTTTTAAATATTTCAAAAATTAGACACAGAGAATGAAAAATAAAACCAAATAACTACCAACAACATATTGTCTTCTTCATTTGTTATTCGTTCTGAAGTTTAAAAATCAATACCTTTTTTCGGCGTACTGTCTTGTACGACGTTAAATAAAATTTATTAAAATATAAATTTTATCACATCAAATTAAAGACACGAAGTGTTTGTCCGGATGTTCATTGGTCATTATTTTGTTGCCGACGCGTGCGCAACTTCTGAAGCATTAGAAACTGGTTTTTTTTTAAATATGAATTCTAATTTAATACGATTCAGGTGCATATTGCCTCGAAGTGCCTGCTGCGGGAACAAGGCCTAAAAGGGACTTGTATCTGCGGCAGATGTTCATCCAAAAACGGCGAGTCACGAAACAAGGAAACGTGTCTATAATTTTTTTTGACACACCCTAATGCACGAGGCACGTGGTAATGTTTAGAGCCCTTGAATATAAATAAAATTTTGTCAGATTATTACTAAGTATTGCTTATATATAGTTATCAAATAAAAAACTACATTTAAAAACTAAAATCAAAATTTATGTTTAAATTGAATAATATTTTATGGATGCTGGGATACTGTGCTGTTTTTATTACTTTAAACAATTCATACTATAGCCAATACCATCGAGAATTTACATTGACGTCAATACTTATTTTCTACAGTTTGGTTAGGTTGTTATAAAAACGCCATAGTTTCTTGAAGTAGATGCCGAGAACTTATTTATTTAAAAGTATATATTATGTGACAATCAACGATTAACAATATAGTAATATCACTGTTAAGAACTACAGCTGGGAAAAGGTCTCGACAATCTACCTTACCATAAAATGCATAATCAATTGTAATTATCAATAAAGCACATTTTTATAAAAATTTCATACCTTGTCCAGATGAATGTTTACTAAATATTCATTATTAATGATTAAAACCGGTTTCTTGCGGTATTCCTTTAATCCAGTCCTCTTCTTATATCATCATCTTCCTGCCCTTATACCACTCTAAGTGGGGTCGGCACAACATGTTATAAACATGCTGTCTCATGATTTGGCTGCGTTTTTACGACCGGCCGCCTGCCTGACGTCTACTTACCTCTGTCGTATTTGACGACACCTCGGTAAGAAGAGGGTGGTCTATTCTACTAAACCGGATACCACACGGTGGGTCAACTTACCTTAGTCGCCTCTTACGACACCTCGGTAAGAAATGAGGTTGGTCTATTCTACTCAGCCGGATACCACACGGCGGGTCGACTTACCTTAGTCGCCTTTTACGACACCTCGGTAAGAAATGAGGGTGGTACTATTCTATTCAGCCGGATACCACACGGCGGTCCTCTCTTCTTATATCTAATCAAGATATTTTGAGTACGATACATAAAATTGTCACTTAGTTCATGTAATCATGAAATTTTCATGCCTTGCACGATATTCAAAGGAGACACGCAATAATTGTGTGTAAACTATTCCTGGACTCCAAGTCATTGTTATATCAATTTAAATTTTTTTCACATCTGCTGTTAATTTGTTAAACATGTTTGGCCCAGCCTATGGGATACTCGAGTACTCGTATATAAAAAACTAGGTCAATCTAATGTTTCACGCATTAGCCTCGTGAGTAGGTATATTAAAAGCAAAAGTAATTTTAGTAATTACTTAACAAATTAATATAACAATTCTAGCCGTTATTGTCACTGAAAAGGTTTTAAATTCTATTAAAAGTTAAAAACATGTACGATGACATTGTTATGCTGAAATAAAAATAATATTGTTGTATAGTAAACCCAGACAATGACATGTAGATCCAATGTTTTATGCAAGAAAAAGCCCACATTGCTGCGAAAATAAACCTTTTCTAATCACGGTCAAAGATTTTATAGGTCACCACATCCACCAAAGTTAAGAAGAAAGGACATTGCAATTTGCATTTAAGAAAAAATCAAACGCAAAATCTCTTTTTACTGGCCATTTCAATTACATCGAAATCCGATTGCGGTCTACTTCGCCCCAAAGGTAACTTCGTACTGTAATTTAATTTACAGTCAGACAAAAAAAAATCAGAATAGTGAAAAATTTCTAATGTTCTACTAACTAATATCACATTCAAGTCAATTTTTTATTTATTTATTATGATTTTTAAGTTATTTCATAATTTAATATTACTACATATTATAAAACAAAGTCACATTCTTTGTTTGTCCATATATCCCTATGTATGCTTAAATCTTTAAAACTACGCAATAGATTTTGATGCGGTTTTTTTAATAGATAGAGTGATTCTAGAGGAAGGTTTATATGTATAATAACATTCAATACCGTGTAGAGAAATACTGTAATTTTTGAGGTTTCTAATATGATGTCGTAAATAATAACATTTTTTTCCGCTTACATTCCAAACGCAGGCTAAACTCTACGAGATTTATCAAAATGATGTACTAAGTATTTGTACACCTTGAAAAGGTCTACAGAAAAGACCGCGATGTTATATGTCTATCTCTTATGGATAACCCACAATAGCATGTTTTGTCATTTACTTTTTACGAAAAATAATGCCGTACTTTCAAAGCAATTTTTATACAATACAGCATATTCCTTATCCAATTTGGTAAGTACCTTAAATAAATTATTGATTTAATATAGATCAATGTGGCCGTTTATAGATATACAGAGATTCATTTCAGATATAATGTTGTCTTATATAAATAATATAACGAAATCTATCAATATCTAATCGTTTACAGCATGTAATTTAAATGAACATTTTCGGATATATTACAGATTTAAAATGCCGTGAGGAGGCCGCGCTTCGCCCTATGGCACTTCGAATTTAGCAGCTATATGTCGCTCTTTCAAGAGTTTGTTTAATGACAAGGAAGCTGTGAATGTTGTATATAAAGACATTCTGTAATTAATTGTAAAAATAAAATTCGTAGGGAAAAATTTTAAAAATAAAAATAAGTCAATATGTAGTATATGAATTTTGATATTCCAAAGATAGCAGGAAATCTTCTTAGTATAGGAAGAGGATAATTGTATTTCTCCAAATTTAACGCTTGCGGGCCACTGGCAGTAATGAATACAACTACTGGATCGATTTTAATAAGTTTTTTTCACTGAGTGACATATATTTTATACCCGTGCGAAGCACGGGCAGGCGGCTGGTTAATACATAAATGGGAGATGAGAGATTCAGATTATAATTTTCATGACAAAATTTGCGGGGAAAAATATTTCTTAAAATGTTCCTGCGGTAAAAGATAGAGAATTAATAAATACCACTTGCATTTACCTTAAATAAATTGTAACAGTTTTCACAGACACAACAACTTCATTTCTACTGTTAACTTTATTACTAAGTCTCGTTACCATAGAAACATAATAAACTTACATAAAACAATTTTTCACAAGTTATGTACACAGGCACAGCAATTGACAATTTGGCTCGTAAGTTTTATACCATAAGTGTAAATTGTGTATAACAAAAGGACCGTCACGTTATACATTTGTCCTATTAATACCACGCCTACTCAAAATAAGATAACTCGAAAGATAAGGTTGCGGTGATATTTCTAGTCAGCCGCCATCCAAAGTGGTGAAATTTGATACAAAAACGTGTAAAAAAGTTCATCGACAAATACTGCTTTTGGTCAGGTAGATAAATAATACATATTGGAATTTTCGTTACGTTTATTATTGAACATAATATAACATATGTTCATTGACATCGGTGAAATGTAATCGATTTCTTAAACATTCAAAACCAGTATTATTTATATTACCTTATTCAAATAATTTAAGAGGTGCCATTGTTCATTTCTGCGTAAAAGGATTAAATATCTGAGTCGTAAAGCAATTAGTAAATTCTATATGTGAACGATTTTCCAAAAAATCTACTGGAGGTATTTTTATACAGTTATTCCTCATAAATATTGCAGCCATTCTTGCGGAAGGGTTGGGTTAAAATACTTCAGAGTTTTATGTTAAATGAATGGAAAACTTTATGACACAGTGATATACAAGCGGGCGAGGCCGCGAGCACAAGTAGTATCATTATAAAGTAAAAAAATATGCGGTCAGAAAGGTGCAATTAAGTATATTGCAACATTGTGTCCCGCCATTGAATCTCCAGATGTTACCCATACTCATATGATGTTGATGCCAGATGCACAAGAAATATTTATGACTCTTGGATATTCAGCACCTGGCCGCACAGCTGTTACGCTACCGGGTAACCAGAACTACCTGCGATTGAAAACATACTCATTATGGCATACGAGTTGCTGCTTCAATCGGTAATTATGAGTACTTTAGTTAACGCCCAGGCCATGGTAACTCTTGATGTAATAATTACTATGTGCTCCCCTGCAATATAATATCGAAAACCACAAGCGGTTGAATATGAACGCGACCTAAATTTTTTGACTTAACACTGTTTGACACTGAGTTGATGTCAATCGTTTTACAAAGATTTTGTTTGTTTTAATATAAAGAAGTATTTTTGTGAATGAACACAAAACAATCTCGGCGTGACAACCTCAAACTTTTTTATTTGCACCAGATAAAAGAGGAAGCTTGGATGTACTAAAAACTATTGTTATTTTAGACTCAGTGTAAGGCAAATACTAAGCCGGTCTTTACTAATACCGATACTAAAGATTCAAACATTGACAGAAAATATCAAGACAACCACAATCACAAGCGAATGAGCGACTGGTTGTGTTTTTACGACCTTATTTTATATAGTAAGCTTATCATCAAACGCATATATTTAAAAGTAATAACTTTAAAAATACTTCTCAGATTTTACAAGACTTCCAAGGCTCTATTCTTAATGAGTTTTTTTTTTATCTATTTCTTCATATTTACAAACAGATGCAGATGACTTACATTCTAAACTGATTATCATTGACTACTGCCCTAGTCCCACACTAAGTGGGGTCGGCACAACATGTTATAAATATGTTTTCACATGATTTGCCTAGGTATTTTACGATTTGCCGTGTGAGGGTCCGATGGTAATACGGTAAAATGATTATTCTGATAATTTCCTCATACCTAGCTAGCTCTTCACAAATAGTAGAGTAGCAGTAGCACAAATATGAAACTTTTTACCGTTTTCAATTGTCATAGTTAAAAATATTATTCATTTTGACCCGATTATACAGCCTTAACGCCTCAACAATAAATAACCCGTGTAAGTGACAACACAGAAAAGTTTAAATATAGATTTTAACAGCACGTGTATGATGTATATATGAGGCAGAAAAATATATATATAAATATAATATGGCACTACATAAAGTAATTAATAAAGCAATTACATTTAATTGAAACTACGCGTCCTAACTATTCATAAGCATTAATTTACGCTTAGTCACATCGACTATTAACAGGCTATAAAATTCACGCTTGCATGAAATAAAACGTTAAACATTAACAGTGTAGAATTAATTTATTATCTTACATTTAATAAAATAATACATAAAAAAATATGATTAAGTAACAATTGTACAAATTTTTCAATACTGTACGTTACGGGTTTCGAGCTATTCTTAAATTCCGTACATTTAACCATACATTTAAGACATTATTTTTCTGTCATTGTGAGTTATAATTACGTACCTATCTTTATTTCTTGTAAATAATTTCCGTATCACGTCATTAGAATTTATTAATCACAATTATTCAAACAGTATAAAAAATGTACATCAATATCTCGGCCAAACGTATAGTCGATGCCATCTGTCCCATACCGGCTTGCTAGCTGCTCGGCAGGTGCACGCTAAAACCACCTGTCATTCATTTTTTTTGCCCACTTTTTTATCCGAAGCCTGTATATATTATGCCGGAAGTACTCTCGAATCCAATCACCTACTTCTATCATTGCGAGTCACACTCCTTATCGCAATTGATAATTATTTTACTAGTATTCATTTAAATATTAATACAGGTACAAGTAATTATTTATTATGATAATATCGTATGTGTTTCTTAACTAATTGTTAATTGTTTCAAAGTAAGTAATTGTGCCATTTAAATAGTCTTTATACTAAGTAGTCCCAATATTGAAGCTGCTAAATAATAATATTAAGTAGGTATTATATAATATAAAGGAAGTATAGTATATGACCAAAAAAAACACGTATATTGTCTCTCGCTTATTATACGGTTCACTAACGCTCTTACAGCTAAATATACGATCCAGTAGGCAAAACCAACAAGAATACAAGCGAATACATACTTAGATGATGATACATTCGTTTAGGTCGTTTCAAATTTCTCAATACGTGAAGTTCACCTTCAATATCCACTGGCTAACAATGTATATTATACAGAAGGTAACGCGCAAATATATTCAAAGAGTTATAGAAAGAAGAGTGCTCAGAATACATCAAATTAAAAGGAAATAAGAACTGTAAAGGTAACATACATGCCGTGGCCATATATTAGATTGACTAATAGATATAAGTAAATTGGAGTTGCGTCTTTTATTTGAAATGACAACATAGTGTTAGTTCTTACAGCTCTACCGCGTTATTGGGAGGGACAGCCGAGCAGAATCTTCGAGGATGTGAACCCCATCACACAGTAAGTAAGCTGTATTTCTTTTGAGAAGGAAATACAGCTTACTTAGTTTAGGGCAGGTGGTATATCTGATAATCTGGTGATTATGCCATTGGGAGTGTACGCGAGAAACGATTGCCCGATCAAGACTGCGTTTTAACTGGCAAATAAATTGAAACTGAAAATATTCTTCATTCAAAGAAACTTGTAAACAAGTGCTTTAGAATCGTCAATTCTACTGCTGGTTCGGAAAGCTGTTCCTACCGAGAAGAGCCAGCAAGAAACTCGGCGGTTGCCGCCAAAAAAATTATTCTTATTACTAGTTAAATTTAGGTCGGCACAACATGTTTTTCACTTCCATTCTCTCCTTTCATTGCACAACTCTGTCACAACTCCTTTTATATAAATACTTTACGCAATCCAACCATCCCTTAAAATGTCTTCTAGCCGCACCAGGTTACAGTAACTCGTTTACTGTTACAGCCGTAACATTGTGGAATGCATGTCCATTGTGGAATCCCTTGAATGTGCGAAATCCGAAATCCGTAGCCACTTTCAAAAAACGTTTAAAGCAATATCACCTTTCATTGGGCTGCGTATAACATTTTATTATGTTGTTATTTACTAATAATTAGTAATTATATAATTATATATATTAGTGTATATAGAAATTTATTTATTTATGTGTATTGCGTATCTGTGTATTTATTATCTGTATGTATGTGTATTGTATTTATTATATATATATATATATATATATATATATATATATATATATATATATATATATATATATATATATATATATATATATATATATATATATATATATATATATTTTAAATACATACTTAAATACAAATATACATCCAGACTCGAAGACCAACAAATTGATTTAAAGAAAATGTTGGTCCTTGGCAGGAATCGAAACCGCGACGCGCGGAGGTGAAGGCATAGTCACTACGCCAAAAAATAAAAAAAGTCAAAAATGTAGGTATCTCGTAAAGATGCAGACGAATTGTAGTAATTTAACTGATCCTTTATCACCATACAAACAGAAATAATTGGGTGACCTTGTGTTGTATAATAACGTAGTGATAACCTAAAACATAATGTTTGTGCATGTCGGCCATCACGGCTTAAATACAAAAAAATGGAGTAAATTTTTAATAAGTCTCGTCGCTTAACCTATATAATAAGTTATCTTCAGATGACGTTTAAGGTTATCTTGAACATTATAGTACTAAAAATAAGTCTTTTAATTTTAGCATAATATTTTACTTTATGTTTTTTTGCATTTTAAAGAAGACGATGAAAAATCTTATTAAAATCGACGTCAAATTCTGGAGTTCAAGTCAACGAAAATAAAAATTAAATATTTTACGAGTACAAGTATTAAACCGACAGTCTATAAAAATACAAAGCATAGCTAAGCCGTCGCCATTTGACGTATATAAACTTTATTTTGTATTTCTATACATACAATTATCGACCGTACTTTCTACAAAATAAGGAGTACATTTGTTTGTATTAATAATAATTTTGGAGTAGCAGGTTAAATCGCTGTGAACACAATCGATAATATTATGGAATATTATTCCTAAATAGCAAACATACATAAGCTTAACTCAGGACCATTTCTATCGTAATGTATTTTTACAGAGAGCAAAGTAAACTAACTTTCGTCAATTTTTACTTGACTCGATATTAATTATGGACAGATACCAACTAATTAAAACTACACATACCAACTAATTAAACTAAACAATTGATAATTGCAATTTATCACACGCTTTTCGGTGAAGGAAAACATCGTGAGGAAACCTGCATTTCTCCAGAGAATTCTGGAGATATGTGTAACCTACCAATCCGCATTGGAGCAGCGTGGTAGGTCTTAGCCCCAATCCTTCTCTCCAATAACGGAGAGAAGAGGCCTATGCCCAGCAGTGGGATAGTAACAGGCCGCTACTTACTTACTTACCAACTAATACAATTAAATTATACGTAGATTCATAATTTATTTTGCTAGAAATAATACTTCATCAAAGCTAAATTTAAATATTTTTTTACTCAAACTCTACATACACTTTGCTTTACAATTACAAAAATTATTTATTTATTTGGAAGCTTGATTTAGTTATAGTTTATTTATTTATTTATTTGATACACAAACGATATATTATACATACATTAACAATAAATCCTGTGGTTTATTAATTCTAGTTCCATTATAATTATCATTTAGAGGCGTATTCAGCTATGTTTTTTTTTGTTAGTTCTTTCTGAAAATACTGGGTGTATGTCAAAAAATTTTAAAACTATAAATTATCATATATGTATGTCAAAAAATATAAATATAAAATATTAATAAACGAAAGATAATAATTGCCTAAAAAGTCATGCTTAGAAATAATATTATTATAAATAAAATAAAAATAACATATAACAAGTAATAGTTTAAATATTATGATATTTTATTACGATATTTATGATACTCAATATTGGAGATCTACGCTTAAACCATAATTTAATTTAATTAAAGTAGTAGGCAATAGATCAACAACCAGCAACGCAGTTTTAATGTCGTGCTCTGCTTTGAAGTCGTGTAGTTTGCACTCGGCATATGTTCTAATTATTATAATATATGTATAATATAAATGAATGTTTTATTTTTAAATTTATCACTCCGAAATTGATCTAAATCATAGTGGTTTAACTATGATAATTCCTAAGATTCATAATTTATATACAACGAATAACGCAATGCGTAATTCGACGCGTCTCTTCTCCCGATTTCCACCCTAAATTGTTTAAGTGTCATTTGGGTGCGCCAAAAGCGGGGGCAAAAGATCCCGCGACCAGGCCATAGGGCGGGCCGCATCGCACAACACGCACACCGCCTCGTCATCCTTATCAAACAGCGTAGCAGGCCGTGGCGCACACGTGCAGCAACGCGCACTACGCCCGCTCGCCCGTCACCTCTGGCGCGCCGGCAACGAGTCGCCAACTTCCCTTGCTTCATACTTGCCGCACCTCCCCCCCTCCTTGACTAACTCGTCCCTACCGCTTGACGCTCGTTTTGTAATGCAACTTTACTCTAGTTGTGTTCGAGATTGCGTTCGCTGCATGCGTTTCGTAATAATATCGCGCCCTCTTTGTTCTGTTATAATTTAAAGTTACTGCAAAAATAAAATTTCTCAAATAATGTTATCAGTTGCGTTGTGAATGGGTGAGGTCAACTTGTAGTGTTTGTACGATTTACTCTAAAACGAAACGCGCAGACTCCGAATCGTCTGCGCGCTAGAATGAAATAAATCGCCTGTTAAACTCAAGTTTACGTTGCCACGGTCTACGGTTTAACTTACAAATAAACTTCCTTCCGCTGATTATGGCTACTTTAGGACAAGAATGATTTCATAGCGGATCCAAGTAAGGTTCATGCAAAGCCGGCCTTTGCTTATGATAAATAGTGTGAGTGGTGGACGGTGAGTCATTGCGGTGCGATGTGAGCGGGCGAAGAATGATGGACGTGCAACTAAGTGAACAGACCAAGTGGCCTCGTGGAGGGTTCCTCTCCACTCTCAACAGAAGTTTCCGCCTAGGCTCCAAATCCAATAAAACTCTCCATAACTTCCCAGTACATAATAAACCCACTATTCAAAAACTGGATATGACCACAACGGTATGTAGTGTGTAGAATGGTTCTAACAGCAAAATTAAATTAAATCTCTCTTATTCTAAGTTTTACTGCTATTCTATTAGTCTGTAATAATAACGTGGCTTATTATAATTTTTAAGTAAGGACATTAACTAATTCATAAGCTTATACTTAATGCATTATGAAACAGTTACAAAATATCATTGTTTTAAGGACAATGTTCCTGTCCTGTATTTTGAGAGGTGAACTTTTATGTTCACATGTCAATTAAATAATTCCTTACGCTATGAGCGTTTTCTGTAAACGACATTGGTGTGTATAACTAGAGAGAGTCTAAGAAATAATTTCTGGGGCCATGATAAGGGTGAATACTTAACTACTGGCCCCTTGTTTATACTATGCAAGTAGCGGGCATTCACATTGTCAGTCACATGGACACTTAACTGAGATGCGCGTATGGCGTTTCCGCAGCGACTGGCATGTGCAAGCTAAACATCACATACTTGTTAAGATAAATAGCAAAGTTATGCTAAGAATAGTTTAACTAATTTTACACAGAAATAAGATAAACTTATCTATATATGGATAAAACTTCTCCCTTGGGTAAGATCTTATACCCTATATGTACTTTATTATAATATATTAAGGATTAAAGGTTTGTTTTTCTTCGTAAATAATCAAATTATATAAACAACGGATTTTGTTGTAGGTACAGAATATAATTATATAACCTCATTCGGTTTAACTTATTTATAATTAGAATACACGTGATATTTTCTAATTGTATTTGATATTAATTGGCATAGGTATTTTCAATGTAAATATTTTTATAGATCATAATTAATTTTCAAATATATGACAATTAAACTATTCTATAAATAATTAAAAATATTTTAAAATATTTTCGAAACAAACATATAACTAATAGAGCTTCGGCTCTATCAAATAATTTTATCGATATAATTATTCTTGTTAACGCCCTTCTTTAAATTATTTTGGACAGTCATCATCTTCCTGCCCTTATCCCACTCGTGAGTGGGGTCGTCACAACATTTATAAACATGCTGTCACATGATGTGGCTGCTTTTTACGACTGGCCGCCTGCCAGACGTCAACTTACCTCAGTCGTATTTTACGATACCTCGGTAAGAAAGAGGGTGGTCTATTCTACTAAACCAGATACCATACAGTGGGTCAACATACCTTAATCGTCTTTTACGACACCTCGGTAAGAAATGAGGTTAGTCTATTCTACTCAGCCGGCTACGGCACGGCGGGTCGACTTACCTTAGTCGCCTTTTACGACACCTCGGTAAGAAATGAGGGTGGTACTATTCTATTCAGCCGGATACCACACGGCTTGGACAATCATTGTCATTGTTTTATATATATTTTTTTGAGTTTTATATAACACTTTATGTAGAGCAAATTATTGCTATATACTTGTAAGTACATCAATGCGATAGTCGTCTATTCGTTTTGTAGATATCTAATAAAAATCTATGTCGTTACTGTCTAAATCTTTTTTTAAACAAAGAAGTTATTAAGGAGGATTATTTAAGTTCTTAAAATTTTACGATATCTTTAACAATAGTAATTGTAATTAGTGTTTGTGCAGTTGTTAACAATGCTCTATAAAATATAGGTGTTTTAACTGCAATTTCTATGGAGGATGAAAATTTTACCACTTCCCTAGTTAAATAATTTATAGAATTAGGCGTTACTTAGCGGAGATCTATATTACAAAAGTAATAAAAAATATATTCTGCTATAATCAGCGATACAGTAAATAGAAAATATATATAATGCTAAATGTAGAGTGGACTATCCGTTGTTCAGATATGAATACCTGATACATGCAGGATTCTTAAAAACACATGCACAAGCACAAACCTCTACAACCGCCACTACACTACACCGGCACTACACACGTTCACTAGCACGAACTCAACAATCGTTTCAACCCAAAACCGAAGCATCGTCAGGAGACAGACTCCTCGACAAAATCGCATACAATGCTCTCATAATCGCAAAGAATCGAAAAAATGCTTAATTAATTTAATCTGCCTACTAAAATAACCTTGTTTTGACATGATTACGTTTAGTTAAGTAACTAAGTACCTATGGAATATAGATGTTTACCTAAACTTAGCCAACATTGAAATGAATATTTGGCCCAACTTTTATTTTTTTTACTTATTTATATTTTATTATCAAATAACATTTATAAGTAATAACAAAGTAAACAATTACATTTTTTTAATAAATCGTAAATGCACTATGCAATGCATTTTTTAAATAATTATATAAGGTTTTATGTTGATCTTGTTAGGTAATATTTAAAAAAAAATTACTATAAAGGCTCATAGTTTAAAATATTTTTGATCACAAGCTGAATTAAATTTTAAAAAATAGATTTCGATAAAAACAGGATAAGATTTTAAGATATGCGCTGGAACACGCCAAGTAGGTCGAGAAACAGCAGTTACGTAAATCTTCACTTCTAATTAGTTCCTAAGGACCATCCTACCTGAATACTAAATCGTTTAATACCTTTGAAAACCTATTTAAATATAAGATTTCTAAGACTAACTACATCTCGGGCTCGACGATCTTATATTCAACAAATATTTAAACTTCAGCAATGTCATTTTATATTTTTTAAACTAGTATCTTCTTTCAGGGTCTGAATACAACTAGTGAGACGCCCACTGCTTTACGGCCATTAGAAATCGTTGCACCTAGGATAGATACATACCGGTTTTCAATGGCTAATTTAGAGGAAACTCAAGATGCTGACTTAGATGCAATTCTTGGCGAGCTATGCGCACTTGATTCAGAGTACGACGAAGAATTATCCAGAGTTTCCTCAGGTATAAATAATTCTACAAAAGTCTATGAAAGATCTTGTCATTGTGTCACTTGGGTACGATTGTTACGCCAATCACGATCTTTTCTGTTCATGTAAACTAATCACGAAACCTCATATCGTAATGAAAAGTCCACGTTTAAGCATCTTAATAGTAAAGCACGACATTTAGGCTTTCCAAATTTACATCATCACTAGTATGCCAGTTTTGGTATTAATGTGGTTCTGCTATGTTCATATTAAGTTACCATAACGGTAGCGGCTGAAGGGTAAGAGCGATCTTTACAACAGGTTCTTAAGTTGCAGATGGAAACAAGAATATCCATAGTAAATTATTGAGATATGTTTGATCTAAGCTCAAATCCTTCTTTTCTTTCGAAAATCCTTTATCGAGCAGCGGAGTATTAACAAGCTACTTTTTCTTGTGTTACATAAAGTCATGGTTCAATCAATATTTTAGACTATACATCACAATCTAAAGATAGAGATGGCGAAGGATCTCAACGCCAAGAGCGCAAGGAATGCGGTGATGCCGCGGCTGGTATTACGCGTACCGATTCCCCTGATAACGACTCTGCTTTTAGTGATACTGTAAGTACACGCTTAATAGTAAATTTTTGACAATGATTCCAATAATTTCCAAAATTTTTGTGAAATATGATATGTGATATATTTTTTTAATTACATTATAATACACATACATCAATTTATTTATTTTTAAATTTATTAACAAGTGCAAAAATTATATTTACAGGTATCAATGCTTTCTAGTGAATCTTCTGCGTCTAGTAGTGCAAGCTCTAAATGTAAGACTGTGAAATTAAGTTTACTTCCAAATCAAAAGGTGATCATTATAGCAATACAAAATTATTTTAATTTTTTTTTTATTTGCCTTATTCATTAAATTATTTGATTAAAAAATACTATTACTTTTATAAGTCGTATAATACTTTCTATTCCAGATAAAATGTGGACTAGAAAAAAAAATCAACAAACAACCCTCACAACAACATTTGTTCTTATTTACATAAAAATATATTACTTGCGTGCATTTTTTTAGTTTTGCTTTTTTTATTTAGTTATAGACTATAAAATGCGTTTACAGGATGCGGTTTTTCAACAGAAAGCGGACAAAATAAAATTAGCGCTTGAGCGTATGAGAGAAGCCAACATAAAGAAGTTGTTCATAAAAGCATTTTCCATGGATGGATCTTCCAAAAGCTTGTTAGTTGATGAAAAAATGACGTGCGGCTACGTCGCCAGGTTGCTTGCAGATAAGAACCATGTTACAATGGAGCCAAAATGGGCCATAGTCGAGCACCTGGCGGATTTGCATATGGGTAATTATTTATTTTCAGCTGCATCAAGAAACTCGTTTTTAAGTTTATGTACTTCTTATTAGTAACTCTTACGTAACTAAATGCTCTTTATTTAAAATATACAAACATATTTTAACATTTTTGGGTAATACAATGGCAAGTAACAACAAAAACAATGTGGATCGATTTTCTTATTAATTGTCAAGCTATTTCTTGAGCTGTTTGCTTAAAAAAAAATTGCATTTAATATTTTAAGCGATTTTTTTGTATAAAAAATTATTTATAAAATAATATAAATTGCAAAACTTGCTATAACTAATATTTACCACTCTTCTATCAGTAATTATAACTACAGATCAATGGAGAAAATTCGTATTAAATGGTAGTAAATTTTACTCACAAACATCCAAAGTTTTTTTTGGATTCCGATATCTATTCAAGCCTTCTTAATAATTAGATATGCTATTTTCAATGACAAATTTCAAAGAACGAAAGTTACCTAAGTTGAGTAACCCTATCAAAATACAAATAGGATTTTTATAAGAATTTACTTAATTTACACAAAATCGAGTTGTAATGGTCTTTTTTAATAATTCCGCACAAAGCGTGAATATATTGATAAGTCTAATGACATCCTTTTAATTAGGCAATCTTAACAGGCATTAGGATTTCCTAATTTAAATGTTATTTCAATTATTCGATGGCTTTTATGTAGCAACTTGTGAATATTTAACGTGTACGTATTAAACATCTGTTTATGACTGCCCTGAAAAGTGAGTTTAAGACTTGTTAAGTTATTCACGCCTGGTAAAGAATTATCTCATTCAATTTAACATAAGAAAGAAATATTGTAATGAATTAAATATTATATCATATATTTAACGTTGTATTATGTTAAAGTTAAAATATAATAACAAACAATAAATAGAATACTTTGTGTATTATAGAACGAGTGTACGAAGATCACGAGATGTTAGTCGATAATCTAATGCTTTGGACAAGGGAATCTAAAAACAAGATCGTATTTGCCGAAAGACCGGATAAAATATCGCTATTCCAGAACCCGGAAAGATTTCTTCTTACCGAAGACGACAAGGGTATATATTTAAAATAGTCTTTAAATTATTCATAATTAAGTAAACGCGTATTAATCTTCGATTTCGGAGATGTCTTTTTTGACTGAAGCTTATGGTCGTGATGTTTTTCGAATTAATTTTGCTAAATATATGAAAATCTATACATATTAAAGTATGTATAGATTTTCAAATACAAAACAAAGTCTCCAAAAACTGTATGTCTGTATATGATCGATATTTTCTAAATCTGCTGAACCGATTTCTTAATAAAAGATGGTTGGGTTTGATAGAAGTTTTATAATACACTCATGGTTAACAGTATATTTTCCGGAACGGCTAAACCGATCGTGATGCAACTTACACTGGAAAATAAATAGTGCAAGTCTTGAGGAAGGTGTACGTATTATTACATTTACGGTTTTATGTAAATTGACTGAAATACGTATTTAAAAGGGAGATAGATAAAACCCAAGAGGCCTTTGAGCTAGATATAAAACCGTGTTAATCATTAGGCTATTCCATTTTTACTTTCAGTTGGTACTGCTTAAGTGTAAGCTTTGTTAATACGCCTCCTCGGTATATTATGTAAAAAATATGATGGGAGGCTCAAATATCACGAACACCAACATTGTGAAATAGACAGAGATGAAAGGTCCTAATTTGAAAATGGAATTGTAGTGTCTGTCTGTTACAGTGTCTATTACGGCTAATCGACTTAAGCAATACTGATGATATTCAGTACAGTAGAAGCTTATATACCGGGGTAAAATATAACATAATTCTCGATTTTCTTTTGGGAAGAAATGGTGGTCAAACGAGGGTACTGCAACACTAAAGTTGGCGAAAACGTCGAAATGACTACTAGTTACATATACTCGTATATTCGAAGACACTGCTGTTGAAATGAAAAGAGACATGCTAACTTACTACATTAGATAATTTATAGAATTTGGCGTTATTTTGCGGAAATCCATAATACAAAAGTAACGGTATATGTATTTTGCCAAAATTAATAAATCTTCAAACCCCAGGACAACCATTTTTCTCTTTGGTGCTCAGATTTCACTAGACTCAGTATACCCGATAATTGATGGTCTGAAGAAACTGAATATGCCTCCGATATTTTACTACTCGGTTCTAGTTTATTAAAGTAATGCTTTTTTATAGTTAACTGAGTGTAGTCAGGTAAGGTTAGGATGGATATATATGAAAATGATTCTACATATTATAGAATTTTCAATAGAATTGTTTTGCTGTAGGTAATCCGCGTTTATTACGAGAATCTATGTAATGCTAAGTGTATGAAGCAGGCAACATAACCTTATAGATGCAGCACACGTATCACAAAAATGCTGCCAACACCAACACTCCACACAAGCACTACGCTCACTCACTACCACAATCTACGATTGTTTCGCCCCGAAATCGGAGCATCATCAGAAGGTTCATCATAGGTTCTACGATGTAATCGTAATGCATTACAATAGCTTCTGTCGTATGGAATTCCGCAAAGTAACGTCTCCTTCTATAAGTAATTCTAATTATTTATTATGAGCTCTCTTTATAGGTGGTTTCAGTGAACACGACGAACATTCACGTCAAGTGATATTAGAAGAATTCTTTGGACAGTGCGGTGGTTCTTCTACGGTTCCTTCTATTTCGGGCCACCCAGTGCCACCAATGGAAGGTCCCCTCTATCTTAAAAGTGACGCCAAAAAGGGCTGGAAAAAGTACTTTTTCGTTCTGCGACCTTCTGGTTAGTATGTAGAACTTAGACTAAACAATTTTTCCCCAGATCATTTTGTGATGCAAATGAAACGAATCGTTGACTAAGCTTAAAACTTTTTAAACAATAAGATTTTTCAGTTGCACCAAAAAATGACACTAATGATTGCCTGGCGAATCATGTGGCCACATTTTAATATATATTTGGAGCGATATATTTTGCTGTTGCGAATTTTACGTATTTCATTATTGGATTTATAATTATACGTATTATTTACCTTTGTCTATTAGGACTGTACTATTTACCGAAAGATAAGGTGAAGACATTGAAAGAACTTGTTTGCTTGGCAACTTTCGACACCAATGAAGTATATTTAGGAGTGAACTGGAAGAAGAAGTATAAGTCGCCGACTGACTACTGTTTCGCAATCAAGCATCCTAGACTGCAACAACCAAAGAGTGTTAAATTCATAAAGTTCCTATGCGCTGATGATCAGAGAACACTGGAGAGATGGATCACAGCTATGCGAATTGCCAAGGTTTGTTCACAAATCATCGATATTAATGCAATATAACAACATTTATTGATTCGTTGCGGCTAATTCATTATAAAAATAACAAATTAAATTAATTTTATTATTTATATAAGTACTTAAAAGTTAAGCCGTGGGGTATTCGGCTGAGTAGAATATACCACCCTCATTTCCTACCGAGGTGTCGTAAAAGGCGACTAAGGTAAGTTGAGGTCGGGCAGGCGGCAGGTCGTAAAGCACCTAGCCAAATCATGTGACAACATGTGTATGACATGTGTCGATCCCTTAGAGAGAAATAAGGGCACGAGAATCATATGAATACGCAAAATTTACTGAAATATCTGTTTGTCTATTTGACGCAGCATGGTAGGCAGTTGTTGGAAAACCATCGATCGCTAGTGGAAGAATTAACTCAAGAAGATTTGGATCACTTGGCCCACGCGAGGTCGTGTTCTGTGAGTATAGTCAAATAATTTATATTGAAAACTAAACGTATTGCAATTTGATTTTTACTACTTATAAAATTAAACGAACGAAGTTATAGAATGAAATGAAAAAATCTATATAAATTTTTACTAATATTCATAAATTATGTAGATTCAAAAGTAATAATAAAATTATTTTGCTATAATCCGCGAAGAAAAAAGAAAATTCTTCGCGGATTATAGGAAAATAATTTTATTATTTCTTTTGTATTATGGATCTCCGCAAAGTAACGCCTAATTCTATAAATTATGTAGAATAACTTGTTTTAAAGGTATGAGAATGGAGACACGCATTATAAGATGCTATAATAGTAGAGTATATAATTTTACTGAATTTTATTTTGACGATATAATATAATGAAGGCGCTGCTGCAGGTTATAGAGTAATTCCATAAGGCTCATTACTCGCTTACATACCTGCACGACAAAATCGCTTTGCGATTTTATGGAATTCTGTGAAACTAAAGTCTAGTTGTATAAATTATACAAATAACTATAAAATCAGCCAGGTCTTGATTTATTTGCTACTGATCATAAAGATGACGGTATAGATTTTAAAGTACCTACTTTTAGTTATCAGCATGACAATAAAATAATTAAATCCGTTTAACAAAGTAGCATCATCGATAGTGTTATTCGTTACAGATAATATCAATCCCTACAAAGACAAATGGCACGGCGCCAGTCGGGGCTATTAACCCCGCCCAGCCGACTTCTAGCAATGCCAGTGCTGCCAACTCCGATATCAGTAGTGGCAGGTCAGTATCTCTCATAGTGTTCAGATTCATTTTTTTGTTTGTATAATTCATTATTAAAGTTTCAACAGAATATGTTGGTAAGCTAAAAATATTACAGCGTATGACATCATGATGTTAAAACCACATGCATGCTAATGTCAACTTAATATAAATTAAATATTGTTGTTTATAAATGTTTTATAATGCAAATGGCGAATGCTATTGTTTCAACGCTCATAACTTGATTTTATTTTATATTAACTGTTGTGCGAATGCGAATGATTTGATTGTTTTACAGAATATATAGATATATTGAAGCAGTATTTCTATCATAAACGTTGTTGTTATTACTTAATAAACTAGTATTTATTGGTTGCAAATAATAGACATTCTCGTGCCTCATCGTCGAGCTCAAGTGGTTGCCTTTCCGATGGCGGGACTGCTTCCGAAAGCGCTTTTGATTGCGAATTTCCTATGGGTTAGTATTTACTTCCTTCATATTGCTTTAAAACATCATAATTACTATTAGAAAGCAAATTCCCTAAAAGCTTGGAACGCTTGGAATTTTGTACATTTTTTATTAAAAGACTTGTATGATTTGATTTGATACCTATTCTTGTGGAAGGTTTAAATTAATAATACATTACGGTTTTATGTACATTGTGTTTAAGAGGTAAAAAAAACTTTCCTGCTGAGAGCTTTTTTCGCGTGCGCCGCATAAACCAACAGAGATACACATTAATGTAATAGAATTGTAGATGTCGCAAAATACTAGAAGAAAGTTCGTGATACCATGAGTCTATCTCTTATAATTAACTCATAAAAACTTGTTACGTTCAAAATTTCAGTTATAAATATTAGGTTTTTTTCATGACCAATTTCTTCCGTTCAGTATCTTAGTTATTCATTAAATATTTAGGCAATATAGCATAATAATAAAATAATTGCTTACACTGCACTTTTGTAAACAAAAATAGGGATGATTCGTTGATCTGCTCCGACATAATTCTTATCAGTTCCAAAGTTAAAACATAATAAAGAAAATATACATTAAAGTTTTCATATTAGTATGAAAAGGCGCGCGGTAAATTGGCATGATATTTCGATGTCCATCAAGCTTATAAGCCTTAATAAGCTTAATTAATTAATCAATTGCAATGCTTCCATTGAATCGAATTAATTGAAATGCTTAAATATGCTTAATTTATTACGAGTTTACCTTAAATATTTGATTTTTAGCAGTTAAACCTTTTTAAAAGTTTAAATAAACGATAGAGTTTAATTCTTTTCAAATCAGGGAGCTACTTCTTTTAATAACATAGAAATTCCACTATGTCCAATTAAATTAGAAGGTTAAATAAAATATAGAAGCTTAATTTTGTCAAAATCAAAAAGACATTATTCACATATCTTCCAGAAAATTGTTTTTATTGGATAAACGAATATGTTAATTGGTCTTAGCCTAGTTCTTTGAAATTAACCTAGTTATTAGTAATTTTTATTTTGGACAGGACATAAATGACAGATACGATTGTAACTAATTGAATAAACACTTTTGTAAACAGATCTTTCTAAATAAAACTGACGAAAATGTTTTGAAACAGGAACAATAAAACGAAAGCCATCAATGAAGCCAAATATACCTTTGACGTGGATGACGCGGCAGCTCAAAGAAATGGTAGAAAATGAAGGTGATACAGACCCTGGTGACTCCGGCACGCTAACAAGACGTTCAAGACCTCGTGATGATTCTACTCTCAAACGCCACCATTCGACAGCTACTGGTATTAATCTATTCTTTCTTTTTAATCTTCGGTTAGACGCGATGGCCTAAGCTACGAATATGTCGATCGCCCTAGTCTTCAACGGGTCTTCATCAATTCTGAGTGTGATTCGTCCACGTTAAAACACTACGATAAAAATCACCACTTACTTTATCGCTCAGTAAGGGGCTATGTTATAGTTTATGTACGTGACATTACAAATGGTCAATTGTGTTATATTCAAAAATAAAGGCCGGTAAAAGCTAGTGTTATAGCTTCCCGGCAACTTCGTTTGCGTGGACTGTTGTCGCATGTAGTTTGATAATAGATTGCACAACAAGTTTATTTTACCCTTTCCGTAACATTAGACTTAAATGTCTCAAAATAAATAACACAAACTGTTTATTATATTTTGCCAAAGTTCAGAGTATGATTGATAACATGACGTACTTCTACACATCTCACGTTAAGTTAATTATATCAACATTTTGTTAAGATTTTTACTCTCCTACACAAATAATATTTTACATTCGTAAATATACATATATCGTTGTAAACTGTTCCGAAACCCTGTTTTTTGCTTTAAAAAAATTAGCTATCAGACTGCTTTGCATTATAAACAACCCGCATTCTTTATGTAGTGATATTTTTTCCTAAATCGGTGCATTTACACCAAAGTGCAAAAGGTTGAATACTATGAAACTATTAAATATAATTGAATATTAACATTTCTTTTAAATAGATGCTTTGAATACATTTAAATCACGGTAAATTATGTTTTTGACCTATTGATATTTCGACCCTTTTTATATATACATATGTATATGAAATATTTCTTCTACAGAAACATCTGAAACGCCGATCTACAGCACAACCAGTATATCATCCAGCAGCCCAAGTCGCAACGAACAAACATCTCCTTCATATGGACATTACGAAACTATTACGCGAGACCCCTTTAGAGCCAGCGTCGATACAGCATCCTCACTGTATGGATATACAATCTACGATAAAACGCAACAAGTGCAAGAGGTTGCTGTGGAAGATCTACCACTACCACCTCCTCCAACAGACGATGTCCCTGACGGAATGTTTAGTTCAACACTAAGTCTCGACTCGCTGCCGCCTCCGCCGCCGCCACTTGATCTCATTGAGGAAGACATTTGCGGATCTCAACTCAGTCTTCCACCTCCACCTCCGGAACATACTATGGAAGCTAACACAGGACGAGTGCAGGATATAGTTAGTCAATTAACAGCTCAACAAATAGAACAAACCGCCAGGGCCGGACAAAAAAATAGCAACCGTATTTCTGACTCAAGTCGATCGTTCCCGCGACAGCCATCTCTTGACAGCGTTAATTCTGAGACTTCAAAAACATCCTCTCTCCATTCCGATAAAAGTATTTATGGACAACAAAATGTTGCATACGGTGCTTGTCTTGTAGAATTACAAACAAAGAAACTTAGTAACGGCAGTCCCTCTTTGCAGAAGAAAGCAATAGGTACAGAACCAGTGAAAGAGCGATCCAGTTCTATGAAAAAAGTCAATTTTGCAGACGATCTCCCAACTTGCTCTGATAAGAAAAATAAGAAAATCACATTCAATTTGACAGACGCGCCTCCTTCACCACGAAAACCGCTACCACCAAAGCGTAATGAAAGTACACGTCTATCGTCCCCGAAAAAACTAGCCGAATCGAACAGCAACCCTCCCAAAGAGTTTCTTAAAGATCTACAAAGAGTGATGAGGAAAAAGTGGCAAGTAGCTCAAAAATGCAAATTGGAGCCGGCAACGACGCCGCACGAGGTACTCGGATTTAGAGAATATCCATTGTCCGACGACTATAAGGAGACAAGTGTATCAATGTGGGTACAGGAGCATTACGGAGCTGGATCTGGAGTAGAAGACCCGTTCTACGAAAACATTTTCGGTAGAGAAGCACCACCGCGTCGTGAAGAACCAAAGCCTATTAAGAAACGGCCACCGCCGGCACCGCCCCGTCGCAGCGACTCTACTCACTTGACCACTCATCCAGGACTTCCTGCTCCTTCACACTCCTCTCTTCCGGCTCACCCTTCTGCGGTTCAACCGACCGCTTGAGACCGTCTGAACATATCGCTCGCTTTGTGTGGCCTCGCCTGTAGGATGTGTGACACACGTAACTCAAACCGTTAATTCTTTACTACGAACAATGTTTAGTGACAAAGTGACTAACGGTGTGCAGCGAGTGATATTGTATTAAATGAAATAACTCTTTCATATTTTATCATTATACACGCAAAGTTTGCGTCGTAGTAGCAATTTATTGTCTGTAATTGAATAAATGTAGTAGTGGTTGTATTTAGAAAATTCTGTTTTCTCTCTGAGGTAGCAAAATTAGACGTGGATATTCTGTATGGACTTTGTCGGTAGACCATTTAGTTTCTTTTATATGTAAAACTATGGAACTCAGTTCACAGTAATGAGTTAAAATGTGACCAATAGTAAACTTGAAATTGTTAGGTAAGTTTGGAACAACTTTGAGGTAAAATTGAATGGCGGTGCTATTAAAAGTGGTATACTATGTAAGTTGGATTACGGAGGTTCATTTGTAATAAAAAGTTTTGTGTATCATTAAACTCTTATTATGTACGAAATAACATCTATAGCTTTAAAAAAAAATGACTATAAAGTTTTGTATTACAAATGGACTTCGCAGAATGTAAGTATTGAATGGATTAAAGGTTTGTCAATTTTATATTAAGTTCCTAATTACTGACTTAATGTGAAAGACAATTGTGACACACAATAAATAAAGAACCCGTAATGTACATGAATGATCATAAGTTGTATTAATAACTAAAATAAATAATAATACTGTGATTACGTGATTAATATATAAAGCACAAAGTACGCAGTAATTGAATTTACCAGAAAGAGAGGAAGAAATCGTAAAGCGAACAATACGCAAATAATCTTTTTTATGTAACCAACTTATACAAACCATCCTAATTTTAATTGGACCTTTTTATGTCTGACGTCGTTGCAGACTGCATCTCAATTCTAGTCTTTTCACGATTATATTCAAGAGGCATAACTTCCCCAACACAAAGCTATGTATCTTTTGAGTCTTTTTGCAACACGTCCAGGAAGTTTTTTTTACTTAAATGGGTCTTTTAACTATGCCAATACTATAAAGCTGATATAATTCAATAAATCATTCATATAATAATTGACAAGCTTAAAACTAATTTTTGGTACATTTTTATTTTAATTCACAACGATTTCATTTTACTTAAGTAACTTTACTCTCGCTTCCGCCTATTTCATGAATATATAAAACAAATTTTGATGGAGTAAAGTTATTGTTATTTTAAGTTTAATTTTAAGATTTATTTTACGTATGTTTTAAATTGTATTTTTGTGACTTTAGTATTTCTACCAGTTGTTGCAAATTGGAATGTTAATAACAATAATAATACGAGAATCTAACTATCAGGAATCAGGACTAACATACGTAACGTAATTGATACTCAAACATGCATTTTTTCAAATATTTGGGTCACGTGTAACAACGAAACAAATGTAAGGCATTGAGGGCCAGCAAGAAGAAATGGCGGAAGCGAGTTACATACGCTTCCACTGCGAACAACTCACTCGACCACTCACATTTTGTCGATGGAGAAGAACTTCATTTATTGTCTTCGTCTTGGTTCATGCATTTTAATGTAATATAAGAAAAATAATATTCCTATTTTGTGCCATAGTTGTGAATACAATTACATTTATAGATTAGTAAAAAGACAACATTTTAAATTGCGAGCCCATTGATATAGGGACACTGGGACTCTGAGAGACTTGATCTAACTAATATAGGAAGATATTGTGCGTTTTTAAAAATTACAATAAGATAAATAACGGACTATTAAAATGGCTTTTTGATTGATAATAAAACTAGAGCGATTATTTTGGACTATTTTGTTGAAATTTGTAGGAAAAACATCGTATGTATTAAGTATTAATTTTAAAATATTTCTAGTTACTGCTGTCCATGACTTTGATATTTATTGTATAACTAAAATTAGTATGAAACAAAATCAATTTTGAAACAAATAAATAAATGTATCACGTGCATTTCCAATTTCCTAGATTTATTTCCAAGTAATATTTTTAATCATCATTCTCCTTATGCCACTCTAAGTAGGGTAGGCACAACATTTTTTCTCTTAGACACTCTCCTATCATTCGTTTCTCATCATTCTGGCGCTATTCCTTTTAAATGCATATTATCAAACCATCTCTTTTTATGTCCCCCTCTAGTCACATGTCTATCCACATTCACATTATATTTAACACTTATTCACATGATTTCATGCCTTAGAAAAGATATCTACTTTTCTATAATGGGCGCAACTTTCAGCCTTCCCACTATTCACATATTCATATATTTATCCATCCAGACTTGTCACACCGTATATAATATTTTAATGCTTGAATTGTTAAAAATAAGTTTTTATAAAATTTTACAATATAAAAATTACAAAATTAATTCTAACAATATTTATTACCAAAGTATCAAATATGCATACGTTCAAGTTATACATTAAAATAATAATCTTTGAACTGTAACATAAATGAACCGTTATATATTATGTATAATTACAATCTTTATAAATTATATAAATACCGTACAGAAAATAATATGTTTTGCTTTGTCACATTCATTATAATGCAAGTGTGTTATTTTAACATATTAACCATGAGAACTTATTTTGAATTACGCTACGCCACGGAAATTGACTGAACAAAATGTTAAATTCTTATAATTCGGATTATTAAAAAAATAGGTACATAGTAACAAGTACCTTTTTCTAGTTGTTTCAGACTATAGGAAATAAAAAGTATTTTCCGCTTAAAAATATAATATCTTGTGGTGTAGTTTTTTTATTTATAATTTACATTTTTGCATTAAAAATTTATTTCATAGTATTTACCTTTCGCCAAAATATACTTAAATTATAAGCCGTCCTCGTCATTTTCAATCAAATGTACGCACATGTTTACAACATTACTGTATAAATTAAAAATGAAAATAATGAAATATATAATAATATCTTGATATTAAAAGGTATGCAAAAACTAGTATTTAGTAAAGTTATACAACTTTTTCAAAATTAATGTTCGCAAATTCACATTTAAAAAATAGTTAATTTAATTTAATTATAATGAGGCTTATTTTATGTAGCAAATTAAGTTCTTCTAGGTTCTTTTTACGTTAATCAATCTTCATAACTTGGATTTCGTAAATAAAACATTAGTTTAAACTATTTATATATTAACAGATAAAGCAAATATATATTTTCATACCTTATTTCATTATAAGTTAAATCAGGCGCAACTATTACTTAATAATGCATTTCCTTTTATTTTATAAACAGTGCTTAAAGTATGTATACAATTTTTTATAAGCTTTCAAAACTTTTGTATAAGCTTATCGTTTTAACATAACTGTAATAAAACAAGTAATTATTGAGTAATATAATGCTTGTCGTTTCTTCTTTAGATTTGTATACAATTACTCGTCGTTACGTAATATTTCAATAATTACGGGAAAACGGCAGACTGACTTAATTTATAGCAGAATTAATCTCGAATAACTATCTCTAGTTGCATAATTGCAACCTTAATCAGCACAGCAAAAACATGTAGAAAATATATACTGAATTATCTAAAATCCATCCAAATTAAATTCAGTTTTTAAGACTGATATTAGAACCGACTTCGACAATACATTTGCGTCCAAAACATGTTCCAGGTCCTTTTGGAGACTAATATATAGCATCACTTTATTTCAAAACAAGTAGAAAATAATTATCATTTTCTGTTCATTTAATGAATTTATGTTTTATGTCTCCTATAAATAAAAAGAATCTTTTATCCAAAATATTATATTCAGTGAACCAATGATACGCCTATGTACAAAAATGAATTAATAGTATTTTTATTCATTTTATTAAACGTTATAAAATTTGTGATCATAATTTTATGTATAGCAACAAACAAAATTCGTATGGTATCATATTATAAGAGCGCATAATTATTCTGAATTTGTTCTGAATATAATTTTGCTGAATTTGTTAAAACTTCTAATTATAATTTCAAAATCCTCTGTACTTAAAGTTAAACTAAACAAATGAATAAGACTATTCCAAATTTGCAAAATCAATAGATATTTATTTTAAAACATTGTCGTGAAATAGAAATGATCAGCAGGCTATAACAAATTACACACAACTGGTAAAAATGTTGTTATAGAAACCACGATTCTCGTCTGAACTTCTACAGCTTATATATAAGAGGTTCGTAGAACTTCCTAATAGAACTAAAATTAAAAGACCGATAAGGTACATAAATTTATACCAATATATTCTTAATAATCTTTAGTTAAATTAGGTAATATTAATGTTACATTTTGGTGTTAGTGCTCGGTAGAAATATGTATTAAAAAAATTATAGTTATTTCAGTAGTAACTACGGATTTGCGCATCATCAAGTCGACACGACGTCATTTGTATCATTTACTTACTTTGACTTAAATATATGTCTCTTAGTTTTTTAAATTACGGATCACAGCATTAGACTCTTTGTGACTGTTTCTTTAAAAAGTAGTATCACATAATCGATAGCTAAATTTATTGTCATGTAGTCCTTTGTGCACCTCTTACATGATATTATGGCTATAGTTTACAAGGAGTTATTTGTATCTATTGGTTATTATAAACAGCTTACACCGACACCGACATGTATGTAATCAACTGTTATATTGTTGAAAATTTTTATCCTCGGAAATCCTTGATCGGGAGAGTTAACGTTTGATTTAAGCGATTAATTAAATAAAGGACAGAATTTTAGACAGTTTTTATCCAAGGCATAATTATTTAGTAAGATAGATTAAATCTATAATAATTATTATGTGTCGTGCCCCGAGTCTTAGCATAAGACTTTAAAACGAAATATAACCTAAAATATATATACTAAATATTCGTTAACTTTGTATATACTTATACTTGTCGTAGATACTTAAAGGATATACTAAACTTTAGATACGGGTTATGTTTCTCTTTCTTAAGGCATCTATTCATGTATACCTATTATTGACGTTTGTGAATGATTTAAGCAATCACTTTTATGTAATGCATTTATTAGTATCCTAATTGTTTAAATTGTACAGATGAATATAATTATGTAACTATTTTAATTTTTTGTAGGTATATTTTTTAAATACACCGAAATGCCAAGTAAATTTTAGTTTGTTTTTATTTCTACATTTCCTGTTTGGTTTACTCAGAAATTATTTTTCTTTGAACATTTTTTGTATATATATGCAGTTTTATGATTATTCAACCAACATTTCAATTGGTTCGGCTTTCTTTAAAATGCATGAGTATTTACTATCCTTTCAAAAAAATGTTGTTATAAGTCTTGATGTTTAGCTTGTATAAAAATAATTAAAATAAAAATAATTTATATGTATCTACTTGGCGTGGCCATTAAACACCATATCTTATACTTTGACCCCACTTTAGGACATTGTAATCACAGATAATAATATAAGCAGTCTATTTATAATAATATTTATATTCTTTAAGTTCGGCACGGTGATTATATCCTGATTATCTTAAATTCTTAGTTACGATTTTATTTATTACTTGCATAGACAATTGATTGAATAGAACGATCTATCAAATTTTGGGGTCAAATAAAGATTGTATTATGTGGCCTTTTTTTTCATTTTATTAAATCCTCCAATCCTCTTAAGATCTAAAGTTATTATTTAGATGCTTTAAGAAATTGCAATCTTTTGTTACTAATGTAACGGAGTTTTTAGTGTTTTCTATATTTTGGTTATGGCCAATAAAAGTTTAAAATAGTTTATACAATAAAAATTTACTGTATGATAATCATTACCACCTGGATCAATATCCTTAAAAAAAGAAATCTAGTAAATTTAGTGGCGAATAGCCATAGAGTTATTGAACAGCTCATGAATGGCTAGCTGTTTGTTTACTCGTAGTTGAAATATGTCATTACTTGATAAATTCAAAACGTTTCAATCATAGATAGTACACTATAATATGTTTCAATCATATTTTATCTGTCGCACTTGACGGTATTTGATATTTTAATTTTACACTTATGTATATATTTTAAAAATTTAAAATGGATAATGAAGGTATTGTTTCTACTATCATCAAATACTATAATTTATAAGTTGACAAACGATCTGATAATAAGGCTACTGCTTGTTATGTATCCATTGCGTTGGTAATAAAAGTTAGTAAAGTAACGGCCTGTGTTACCATCCCACTATTGGACAGTAGGGTGAGAGCTTATACCCGCCACGCTACTCCATTGGTCCACCGGATTGGTTGGTTACATATTTCCCATTATTTTTCAAGAGATATACAGGTTTCCTCAAAATGTTTTTCTTTACTGAAAATCAATTGCAAATACCAATTTCGTACATAAGTTTTGAGAAAAAGTCTCTCTCTTAAAATTAATTGCTATTCCTACTATTTTAGAGGATTGTAGCTGTATTAAAATAATTGGTCATTTGGATGACGTAAAATGGACCTCGTCTCCACGAAGATACTCGAAAAGTCGCGGACCTCTCGCTTTAGGAGACTGGGTGGCAAATCAGCACATATGGTTGCACTATGTAGAGAGCTCTGACAGCATTATTATAGAGGATGATGTTCTTAAGTACGTACTTGGTAAACCTTTAGTTTATTTCTCTATTCTACTCGTATATACATCTAGGATGGACATAGGTATATTCAAGATACTTTCACGATCTTACACCGTTTGGTTGATGTATTGGCTCCCTACGATCTTTATGACTTTCTTTTTAATACCTCCTATATTTATGAACGCTTCTCGCTTTATAGAGAACTTTCCAAATTATTTGCTGAAATCTGCATCCAGTGACGGATCTATATACATGGTGGTGGTTCTTGTCATCATGAAAGTTGATGACACGTTATTGAAGAATTACTGACTCATCACGCTGCTGCATCATGTTTATAAGTTATTCTCGAGTCAGTACGAATCATCTCACGTGTAGTTTCGACGACTTGCGTCGTTTTCTGAAAAGGGCATAAATGGTCACTCTGAAAAAACCATTGACAACATATTCACTCTGTGGCGGTTATACAAAAGACTGAGGGTATAACCAGCCACTTTGCTTAGCGTTCGTGGACTATGAGAAGACCTTGAATCGATGGAAATATGAGCAGAGTGAAATTAGATAGGTAGGCATTAAGGTCGCTTCAGAGATACCGAACTGACTATCGATACATTTGTGGTCAAGTTAGTCGCCAAATGTGTAGTGTGGAGATGCCGTGAAGAGACCTATGTCTAGCAATGGGCGTCCATCGGGTTAAAGAGAGAGTGGAGAGTAAGTAAGTAAGTAACGGCCTGTTACTATCCCACTGCTGGGCATAGGCCTCTTCTCTCTGTTGTTTTATTTTTTGGAGAGAAGGATTGGAGCTAAGACCTACCACGCTGCTCTAATGCGGATTGGTAGGTTACACATATCCCCCAGAGTTGTCTAGAGATATGCAGGTTTCCTCACGATGTTTTCCTTCACCGAAAAGCGTGTGATAAATTGCAATTATCAATTAGACACATAAGTTTTACTAGAAAACTCATTGGTTGTCTGCCCGGGGTTTGAACCCTAGACCTCCTCGAAAGAGGCGCACGGTGTTACCACTGGGCCACCACAGCTAGAGTGGAGAGTACTTTAAGGATTTTAAGCGCGTGTGATATGGTTCCTCCAAAAAATGCTTCAGATCCACCGATACCAGATACTGGTCCATCCATGATGTCCAACGGTATTTCCTTGGAGAACTGCACTGCGAACAAGTTTTATTCCCATACCAGTATCCCAATCTTCGGATGTCATCGACCCTTGGCTCCTATTTTTGGCAATCCAATGCTGCATTGAAAATCAAACCAGCTCCTTATATGAAAGAACTACACATGTCCTTCGAAAGTACATTAAAGGTAGTTTAAATGCACAAATCGAAAATTACTGTTATTATTTTCTTCTTCGTTAGCTTTTATGGCTACGATAGTAACCTTAATTTTTAGACAATCTATCGTTTCAGCAAAGATACTTTGACTTAGATCTGACAAAAGACTACGTTTGCTGAAACGACAAAATGTTCATTTTGGAGTCTTCTGGTACACCGGTAAAATGATTACTAGTAACTAAGGGTAAAGAAGGGGGTTCGCAAAGAAAATTTTCATCAAGTGGAGATTTCATCTAGATAATTCAGTATCTATAGAGTTTTTATCTACATAATTAATTTTGGATATCCGGATGAACCTATTATGAGCACATCATTGGCGTTATTTGATCAGAGATACCCGCAGTATAACTTATACATTAACAATACACATTTTTATCACACTAAGTAGAATATAATTTTTTTAAATTAAAAAAATGTCTCATTATAAATCATATTGTTCTTCCTCAGAAAATAGAAGCGAAGCAAGAACAGATGGACCGTCTTATTGTGTCAGATCAGCTCGTTAAAATCGATCGATTGGACTTCTTCAAACGAAAGACATTTTTTAGAATACTTCAAAATATAATTAGGTAACAGTTCATTTTCAAACTTTATTTAACTGTAATTTCACAATGTTCATCAATTTTCACTAATTCTTTCATTAAGTAGATAAAAGTTGATGAGCCAACTATTATAGTATCTGTACACTTTCGCTCGCACGACAATACTCTCTATCTTTCGGCCGAGACGTGTAAGCTTGGAGTGACTATCTAGGTACTGTGTAGGATCATTTTAGTTGTGGACGCCAAGGGGAATGAATCAAAATAAGTTGCTGCTGCTGTTGCACTATGTGCTACTACCATTATATTATATAATAATATTACAGTATAGCTATACAGTATAGCTCTTATTCTTAGGCACTAGATTTTTAGTTTTTGTAGGCAGAGTATGGAAGAACAGATGATGAAATTGGTGGAACCTGACCTATTTAAGAAATTTGCTAAAATGTCTTCTATTATTACAGCATATCTAAGATATTCAACTGAGACAGTCAATACCGACTATAATACGGCCTGTTATCACGTTACGTTTTTTAGCTGCAGGAAGTAGCTTCAGGAGTCTCCATTTTCTTTGCAAGACATCTTCTTTAATGTCCAACATAATAATATTACTTGAAGTATTCACTCTCGTAATTCCAAGTCTTTATGTATGGTTAAATAAAGTTGGCATGTGATCTCCGCAAAGTAATGCCTTATTCTGCAAACTAATTGACTAGCATTGTGTTTATTCTAAGTTCTTTCAGTTTTCAGGATAGCTTGCAACTAGTCTCTCTGGAAAATTTGTGTTGTAAACGTTTAGAAGGCGTTCGGCTTATTCAGCAGCTAGCTTGCTTCGTGCCTAAAACATTGAAGTACCTATTCCTTTGGCGATTCGTTTTACCCAATGAAAATCCTATCCTTATTAACTACAGCTATATTACCGGTAAGTTCATCTCTTGAGCTGTTTCTGAATGACTAAAAACAATGAGTTTACGTTTTAGAAAACCAATACTCAAAACTTAAATTAAATAATAGGGCCGATGATCACACTTTATTTCCTGCCTTCAACTTCAACCCGTGGAGTTGAATTCAAGATCACTATCTACTGATTCAACTAATTACATAATTACTCTTAGTATAGTCTTTGGTAATTATTTTCATTTTATCTGAGCTTAATTAAAAATAAAAAAAATTCTTTTTATTTTAATTTGAATTCTTGCAGACAAAATATCGGCCAAAATATCATATAGTCTATGACATAAACCTTCATAAAATGACATAAGTCTACATAAATTTAAATTTGACCTTCGCCTTTAGTCTTATGTAAAATTAAAATACAAAAAATATATACTAATAAAAATGCTTAATGCATAAACGTGCAAAAATTTGTAAAGGTTAGAAAGCAAATACGCAATTTAAATCCTCAGAATGATTATATGTGGGCCGGCACTTTTAGTTTTATATCCCAGTGTGAAGTTGATATGTTTCTTTTTGCCGTGCGCCGCCTTTTTAGTTATGATGGGGGTGCACATGGGAGGCCTATTCTCATATTACACCGACGTGGCTGGTTCAAAACTCAATGAGATTGTTAACAACACTTCATTGAAATAATTTTTTTTAATAAACTCTGGTAAACGCTGGTAGAAATTTTGTTTTATTAAACAGAAAGTCATAGATAAATAACTTTGCCCAATTAAGTACTAGTTAACCAGTAATGTTCGAAAATATTTTCACATTCGGACATATTTTCGAAATACGCAAATCAGAATTTTACTTGAATCCAGTTACAGTCCTTATTAACAGTTACAGTTATTTATTATTATTTTAGATAAGATATACATTATCATCGTTTCACACATTTTTACAGCCAACCATATACCAGCTGAGCACACGACTTAGATATCAGGGTATCTAATAGGTAATCTAATAGTCTCAGGAGACTCGCTCTGTGACAGCCTACACCGCTATTTATACCTAAGTTACACTAGATGATTTCATGATTTTATACCCTCATTAAAAATTGCTAGATCAGGTAGACTGTCTCTTTGCTACTTATTGAATGCTTCTTATTCTTTCATAACGTAAAAGTCATATCAGTCTTCAGTTGCTGCTATGGTTGCTATGGTTATCAGTTGTTATAGATTTGACGTTTAAATTTCTGGTGGAACGATAAAAATGGCAACTGACGAAGAAAAATGTAAATTAGTAAAATTATTGCAAGATCTTGAAGTACCAGAGGTAAAGTTAACTGAAAGATGCAACGATATAATTAAAGAATTTCATTTGAAATACGAGATAAACATGAATAATGATGACATGATCGACGAAAGTCACGAAAATCCGTATATACCCGATACAAAGTTATTTGAGGAAATCCAGAAAAAATTGGAAGAACTTTCCCTGGAAAATAAACGGTACGAATCGAATTATAAAATATAAGAAATTGTTGTTTCAATTTTTATTTTCTTAACAGCAGTAATCAGTTTCTCGCAAGTTGCAAGAAACTGATTACTGCTGTTTTGGTTTAAGATTGGATCAAATGATATCTTAACACTCATAATATTCGGACGTTTAGCACGTAGCAGCATATGTATCTATCCACTATCCTTACTATAATGTTGTTTAGAAATCAATAACAGATATCCAGATTAATGGATATCTGTTATTTATTTATTTATTTTTAATTTATTTCGAACACATACTAGCGTCAAATTGAAATTTTATTTTTTTAGGGCTGCAAAAACGGTTGCTCTAAACATAAATGTAGTTGATCCGAAAAGGCCATGGCGTACTAATTCCAATAAAGAAAAGCTTTTGCGTATTGACAATGAACTAAAGCAACTTAATGAAAGATCATCTTCGGTTATTACACCAATGGAGGAGCAACAAATAAAGGAATTGGTGAAAGAATGTCAAGAAGAATCATTAGTATTTCCTCCTGTCGGTGTTAACCGTTTGAGGGCGACAGTAGACGAAGCGAGAAGGAATCTACCAAACTTCCAGTATAGAATCATAGAAAATTCTACAGCAACTACGATTTTACCCGAAGCACATTGTTCGGTCATTTCTTTGCCTGCCGGGGAAGGAAACACTGCATAATTTAAACATGAAAAATTTAATATCATTATCATTATGGGTCGTATGAATCCATATTAAAATATATATATTGTAATTTCGTTTTTTTTTTTGATGCGATAGATTCTAATGTGATAGTGGTTAATGTGTCTGAAATTAAAACATGATAATTAGTTTATAGATTGCCGTTTTTTTTGAACCGATAATGCTCGGTGTAGCAGGAGGTCAGTCCCGCTACCAGAAACGTCACCACGCTCCTAGTAGCGGGCACAGGGTAACTTTATATACATTGCCCCATCCTCGCTAGCAGCAATTCGAACTTACAGCTGCAGAGGATAAACGAGCTCGGATCCGCTAATTGAACCATCGACAACAGACACTAGATGTACCTAGCTGAGTGTCTATTTCCCCGTCCCGAACGCCCAGAGGTCACCGTTAGGACGACAGGCGATTGACTTCACCGCCTCATCTATGACCTGCTCGCCTCTGATAAGTCGGATCCAAAGACTGGAATTGCCGGATCCGGTCTGTCACCTTCTAACGTGATCTCAGAAGTAGGTCATTGCTGCCCCCTAGTCCTTCTCACTACGGCGCAAACCACGACGAGGAAGTTTGAGAGTTCGTGCTACACCTCTGCCACAAACTACGCCCACTGGATCATCCAAACTTAGTCACTGAGCATATACAGCGCCTTATCATACCTGAAGCGACACTCTTGGCACCAGAATACATTGTCTTATCCTATCTCAAACAGATTCGACAGCCTTTTTCTTTAGCTTCCAGAAGCTTGCCTGTTCGAAATTTTCAACAATTATGTTTGTATTTCAACTAATTCACACAAAACAACACTAAAAACCATTAAACGCAAATCTATTTTCTAATTTTGAGATTATCACGAATATGCATCAATTACCAAATTAATTTTTATGAAATTAAATTATCTAAATAGGGTAATAATATTCTTTACAACCGCAACCCTTAGTCATTATATTAAATACTATATTTCTTATATTAAGTGATCATTTTATTTTATTTAATTTCTGGATTAGGTAGTGGACAGTATATTGCTCGTCCGGATAGTCGTCAGTGTTTCCTCCGAAGTCTGGGTGAATTAACAAACCTTCGAGTTCTGGCTCTAGAATACGCTCATATAGCTGATGGGACTGGATTTGCACTTTTGGCTCTTCTTCCAATACTACGAAGACCACGTTTTCGCTTACAGGTTCAAATTATTTTAAAATCAAAGAAACCGCTACAGATACTAGAGATTAACAGAGAAGATTTTTTATGATTATATACAGAATTACATACATATATAAATTTCATAATTTTCTAATTAAAGGATTGATGCACAACAAATGATGTCGTTTATCGGGTTTATGCATTTAGCAATTATTAAGTATAAGCAGTGATAGCCCAGCGGTCTAACACGATGCGACTCTTTCAAGGAAATCGCAGTCTCAAACCCAGGGCAGGCACCAATGAGTTAATGCCCAGCAGTGGGATAATAAGAAGCCGTTTCTATTAAAAACTTTGATAATTGAATGATTGAATTTGATGATTGTTAATTGAAATTTATCATACGCTTTTCGGTGAAGGAAAACATCGTGAGGAAACTTACATATCTCTGAAGAATTCTGGCGATATATGTAACCTACCAATTCGCATTGGAGTGGCGTAGTAGGTCTTAGCTCCAATCCTTCTCCCAAAAAACGGAGAGAAGAGGCTTATGCCCAGCAGTAGAATAGTAACATGCCGTTACTTTAAGTATAAGCAACTTTGTTATAGCACGTGCCGATTAGCGTGTTTAAAGTAAAAGTAAGTAATATATTAAAAAAGGGAGACATCGAATTTAGTCTTGCTAAAGAAATATATTTAATAAAGGTACAGGTAAAGATTTCGAATATTCCTGTATAACAATTAATTTATTAATTATTATTAAGGAATATTCAAATGCTAGCATAATAATTCCAAATGTCATTCATTATGTAATAAAGGAATCTGCAAAGGCACGATTCTTCTTATACGGATCTCCTCATTTCTGTATTTGACGTAGGGAAACTCCGAGCATAGCTCGCTCCATCGCCCACTGAGAGACTCTGAGCCTTCTTATGAGGCCCATAGTCAGCGACCACGTTTCTGATCTGTATGTCATCACTGGCACCACGCACTGTTCGAAGACTTTTGTCTTTAGGCACTGAGGTATTTTGGACGAAAAGGCACGATTACTTCAATACATTAAATTATTTATTCTATATTGACTAATATTCAACTTTAATGCTTATGTTTCAGTTGATCTGCCGTGAAGATCAAATTCCTGGGCGAGCGGATGTTGCACTAGGTGTGGGAGGCTATGATATATCGGATACAGCATGGCGCCGCGTAGCTATCGCCTGTCCCGATCTTTATACGTCCATGGCTTTCTGTTAGTTATTAACTTAACGTAGATTAAAACAACAAAACAAAGTCTATTTAGTGTTCACTATTTGAAACCTTGAAACTAAGAAATTGGATTTTTCTCATTAAAAAATCCAATTCCTTAGCATTTCAAATGAAAAACTAATGGGGAAAATACTATTAAGCTTCACGTTATGTGGCATCACACGACTTTATGAACGTAGATTTTGTTACAGAGATAAAAGGTATTTTGCCTTCAACCTTACTTTCCAGCTATTATACTTCACTGCAAAAGTTCAAATACAAATTACATCAAACTTTTGCTCTGATCACACTCAAAGGACAATCAAACAAATTTTCGCATTTACATTATTAGTGTGGATGTCTTTCTGTCTTCACTTCTTGTCTTTTAAATTATTATAACATAATAGTTATAATAATTTAAATTATTATAACATAAATATGTATTAATTATCAGTCTGCATTCGGGACTATGACAATGTCGCACGTTTCCTTACGCCGAGTATTCCGTTAAGCGAAACTCATTTACAACTTGGAATAGATCTAAACGTGGCACAAAGACAAGATTCGGACCTGAGCTGTTTCATCCGCCATCTTGGATTTCGATATGCTAACACGCTTGGTAAGTGCAACTTTTATTTTGTATAAGTTGCTTTAATTCTTTGGATAATTTGCGAGGTATATCATAATTATTTATTAGCCTATTTCGTAAAAAATTTACACGAGAAAGTTCGCAGCTATATTAAATACGGTCAAATCCTTACAAAGGAGAAATCACGACGCTTCAGAAAAGTTTGCCCTGGAGTTAAAATAATATCATGGTATCTTGTTGTAGGAGTATAAGAGAGGAAAACCTCTTAGAAGTCAGCGTTTTTACTTGAAAACACATTTTAAAGTGGTAAAGTAGTATAGGAATATCAAAAAACCCCTTAACACTAACAGATCTGTAAGATCTGTTAGATCTGTTAGTGTTAAGGGGTAATTATCTAGTATTTTCAGTAACACTAAGCATCCACCAATGGCGCTCAGTAATGGTACCTCTACGTTGCATCTTAGAACTCATGCCACGTCTGACTAATGTTTTGTATACGGGTTGTGCTGATGAAACGGATTTGCGCGATGCACTCACTATAGTAGCTTGTGGTGTCTGTGACAGTACGTACTTATATTTTCAAGATAAACTATCATCTATATAAGATCTTAAGTATATAACGACAAATTAAGGTAACGTAGAGAGAATCTGAAACTAAAAACTTACTTCTGCTAAAATTTTCAATTGACCCTTCCCTATCATGATCATATAAAATATAATAACGGTAATAAGACGTTTTAAATTATTTCTAATGACATAATGCACAATGCGTCTCCCACGAGTAACTGTGAAGTTATTTCAAGACATGATTTTCGTCGGAAGATGCGGTTTTTGAAACATTGGTAGATTTATTAATTGATGTAAAGCTGAGCAAAGGGCTTGAGTTCCCTTTGAAGAAATTGGATTGGACTTTAGACCCACAACGCTGCTCTTATAGCGGTTAACCAAGGTATGTCTATACTGTTAAACATATGTAAGGAATTCTCTATCGATAAGTCGTGATGGACTGATAATATCAACAAGATTAAATTAATATAGTTTACATAGAGTTTCGCTAAAGATTTCTAAGTGTCTGCTTGAGATTTAGAGCGACTCTTGCCGTGTAGGTCCTTTAAATATTTTTTGTTTGAGACTTTGATATTTCTTATATTGCAGAATTAAAACAAATTCGTATTCAAATACAAGATGAAGAATCTAAACGTAAGTACTGGGAAAAAGCAGCAAATGATCTTACTGAGGAATTTGAAAATATAATGAATCTCTATGATATAAATCTTTGTATATGTATATACAAACTTTAAAAATATATTCATTATACAGTATAACAAAAGTATAAATTTAATTGTCATTCAATTTAGATTAACTATTTATTATTAATTCAGTTGTAATTATCTTTAAAATAAAAACCTTGTCATTTTTGCTTGATAGTTTCACATACTGTGTGGCAGCCATACTTGAACAATATTGAATTGAATTAAATCTCGTAGGGTTTAGCCTGCGTTTGCAATGTAAGTGGAAAAAAATGTAATTATTTACGACATCACATCAGAAACCTCAAAAATTACAGTATTTCTCTACTCGGTATTGAATGTAATTATACATACAAACCTTCCTCTTGAATCACTCTATCTATTAAAAAAACTGCATCGAAATCGCGTAGTTTTAAAGATTTAAGCATACATAGGGATAAATGGACAAACAAAGAATGTGACTTTGTTTTATACTATGTAGTGATACAGACGTTCGTTGTTCAGGGTTGGTGGATTTGGAGGAAAACATATGGTTACTTGTTCAGAAACTTTATTTCTGGTATACAGCAAAAACTTTAGTACTTACTTAATTACGTACGTAATTACAGAGCAGGTCCGTAGTCCAGTAACATAGCCGAGGTCATTGTTGTATCGCTTCAAAATTCTCTAGCACTATTTGAAAATATAAAATTTTTAATAGCAAGTAGACAGTTAATCTAATAACACAGAAAACATCTTTAAACATTAAAATCTTGAAAACATTCAAAAGTTTCATACAAAAGTTAAAGTTTTCTACTAACGATTTTTATGCTGAATGTTATTCTTCTTGTCTCTGCGCTATAAAGCTTCTGAAGTCCGTAGTGCGCACTGTCTTGCTGAGTTTCATTCTGAAATAGTACATAACTCCATATAAAATTCTTGGTATTTCTGTATTACTAAAATATTTTCCTGTTGCCTCGGTGTTATCGGTATATTTATACCGATAAAACTACACTTTTTTTAAATGAAACTATTACTTAAAATTCAGATCATAATATGCTATATTATTAATGTCTTCATACTCCCATAAAAGTTTATATTGTTTATAAAGTGAGTATAAATATAATTCTGCTCCTTTTTTCTTCTTTCTATATTACCCGTATTTATCTTTTTGTCCTTTTTTCGTCTGTTACTCAAAGATTGACTGGAAGAGATCCCTTTTAAGGGTAAATTTCTCTACATAGTACATTTGCTATTTTACTTTTTTCTTTATCTTTTCTAACAATATGTACATACAATAAAGAATTAAATAGGAAGAAATAGGTAAATGGTATGTACATAAAAATACGGACAAAACTTGACCTTTTAATAAGGACAATATAATTTATAATTCAAATTGTATAGCATAATACTGATGTTGTCATCATAATCCAATAAAAGTTTAAAACAAACATAAAAAATGTTGGCGTCTCACCTTAATAAGATAAAAAAATGTATCCGCTTCGCTCCGTAATGAATTAACGGGATACTTCGCCATTTTCTTCTGCTATTCATTGTTTAGGTTTTACTTCGTTTGTACGTTTTTATTTAAGTAAGGCATACACGACAGCGACTTTGATCACATGCGACTCGCTGGCGACTGGAAAATTGGTGTGTGGACGAGAATATTAGCAGCGACTTCACATCGCTACAATCGGTCGATCGGGTCGCCGCGGTTCTATTGTCGCTGATTCCAAGCGATATCGCTGCTGTGTGGACGTAGTATATATATCACACCGCCACTTATTAATGTCAATTTCCAAAATTAAAATCATCGGCACAATTTCGTAATTATTCACGCGACTTTTTAGTGGAATTTATTGAACTTTACCGGCATTGTGGATGATTTAAAGAAAGCAGATTATTCAAATAGAGATTTAAAGTAGCAAAGCTATGAAAAGGAAGTGGAGCCGAATAGTAATCGGGAATTCATCATAAAAAACACTAAAACAGGAAAATTTCAGGAAGAGTTCCATTCAGATCTACTACCAAATGTACAATGAACGATCGCTTTAATGTTACACACAGGATACAGAAGCTTAAGTCGGTAGCGATTCGACGGCGATCAAAGACGCTGAGTAAATACCCATTAGAGCCTTTTTACTTCCATAGACAGAGAAGGAGGTTGGACTAATGCAACTGAATCCACGTTGAAAAACAAATTACAAAAAAAAAGTCCTGAAAAGAAAAACTTCATCATTAAAATATCAATACTTTTGATATTAATTATAAATTTAAATAAATATCCAAAAAATAAACACTTACACTTTATTGTATTTCGAGCCTTGTTCAGAATTCGCGTATAAAATGGATACTAATTGTTGCGTCGCGCCATTTATATACCCGAATTCTGTCTAAAAGCACATTTGCAAAAAAAAATATTATAAAAATTGTACACACAAATTTCACCAGTCCATCATCACGCCATAAACCATTATATTATCAAAGATAGATTTTAGATTCGGAGATGTTTACGATGCTTATTGTCAATTTTTATAATGTCAAGGGAGATCTAGCCGTCAAAACAATGGTATAATAACACCCAATGGTCTGATGATAAAATGGCTATAAAGTTTTGAATAAAAACGGGACTTAAATTTAAGAGGATTCGATACAACAAATTTGATAATTTCTTACTTAACATGACATTTGAGAGTTTTGTTACACATTTCAGTCAGTTTTTTCAATTAATACAGTAGGGTATACACGACTGCGACTTTGTTCGCCGACAACTTGCTGGCCACTGGAAAATTAGTGTGTGGACGTGAATATTAATAGCGTAATATTAACACCATTTATATCGCTACAATTGCTGCGACCCGACCACCGCAATTCTACGAGTATCTCTGGTCGCCAGCAATATCGCTGCTGTGTGGCGTAGTATACACGGCACGCCACTACTTAATTTTACTTTCCGAAAGAAAAATAAATGGTTGTCATAATTCGATATTCAAATATAATTTAATCATTCACATCTACTATCCAATGAACAATGTACGATCGCTTTTATGTGGACACAAAAGCTTAAGTCGCTAGCGTGTCAACGGCGATCACAATCGCTGCGTGAGTACCCAGCATTACACAGTACTGGATTGTACAATTATCCTACATTTATACATAGGTATGCGTTATATACAGAAATTATGCAGAAGAGAAAAAACACTTTTTGAAATACTTAAAAAACGGCAATTAAACCTATAATAAGTAGATAGTAGTAAGTAGGTAATATTACATAAATTATAAAAATCAAGATACGTAATAGAGTTACAAAGAATGCCATACTTTAACACTTGGCTCAACGTTTAAAACAAAACATCAAGAAATTATTGACAATGGATTTTTAACACAAACCTAATAATAGATTGATGCAATTCCAATAAAAATTTAAGAAACCTGAATGTCTTCCATGGTACTTTAGCTTCCGTTGTGACCTCATTTGTAACTTGCGAAAGATCCACATAGAACATTATGTCCATAAAGTTATTATACTACATACTTAGAGTAGGGGAGTCGTAGGCCTGTGACTGATATGAAACAAAGAAACATGAGATTACACCCGTGTACTTTATCTTTGTCCGATCACACATAAAAAAGGGTGAAAGATGGATCACCTTCATTAGCTTTTGATTTACTATAATTAACACATTTTAAGCTGGCTTCCCTACTCTAAGAATAACTCTATGTTTATGACACTATCAAATTATATTTAAGTTGAAAGTTATATCTCTTACAAAAACTTCGAATGGTCAAAATTACGCATTATCGAAAGCAATATCACAAAACGTATACATTACTTATTATATTACGTATATATTGGGCTTGATGGTTTTCTTACGTGATGTACGTATTATAGGCTCGAATGAGTTCACAATAACCGAAAGTTTCATGACTTATATATTCGTCTTACAGCCTCTATATTCTATATTTTCTAAAGACGCATACGTGCCGTGATTGGCACTGGGTTAGTAATGCTTCGTTTTAATTATTGTATTATACCATAACTGTCAATTATTGGCCTTTTTTTCTTGCGGACTTTCTAAAATAAGTAGTCAAATCTTAAATTTAGGACAAAAGTAATAATACAATTATTTTGCTATAATCCGCGATTAGAGCAAAATATATTGTTTATTACTTTTGTATTATGGATCTCCGCAAAGGCCTAATTCTAATTCCATAAATTAATGAATTCCTAATTCTAAAATTATTGAATTTAGGATTTTCGTAAAAAATTAAGGTTATAACCACGAAGAAAGATAATAAGAGGAAAGAAACAAATAAAACCAAAAAAAATCTTTTATTTTCGAAAAATATATGCGAAACATAATTATTCTAAATTATTTTCTGGGTTTTGGTCTCTGGTCAATCCTGGTCTTAATTGACATCTCAATTTTACTATCAATCTTTTCTTAATAATTGTCTGAACCTTGATTTGTTCTAAGTGGAATTAAATACGACTGTAACTTGGGCAGCAGGCGGCGGGACGAATCCGAGAAGTCGAGTCCTTGGATCTGATCCACCGGCGAGCCAGCAGAGCCGGGGGCAGGCGTCTCGCTCAAGACCATCGTTGGCCGCCCTAACGGGAACCTACGGGCGTTCCGAAAGAGGTTTATCGGACGCCTAACTGAAAAGGTTCCCGAGGCGCTCAATGTATCTGGTGCTCCCGATGCATCGTCCAGAGGAAGGGCCACTTTTAGAGAGACCCCGATCCAAAGGTGCCATACTGGTTTCAGTTACTGCTAGCGGGGATGGGGGCGATGTGTCCAACAGTAGCCTGTCCCCGCTACCAGCAGCGTGGTGGAACACTCCAGTTGTTTTAGCCGGTGAGAGTCCGACATAGCCGCCGCTCGTTCCTGTCTAGCGACGGCACCCATGAGATTTTTTCTTGATAAAAAAAACAGTTGTCACTTGCCTATAATGACCACTTTCATTTATAATGATCGCATTCATCGACAATGATTAATGATCACTTTATTAATAAATAAAGTGATCATTAATCAATATTATTATTTTGCTAATTGACTGACTGAAACGTTAGTCACCAGAAGTCTCCAAAATAGTAACAATGCGAACTTTAAATATACAGGGATTACACGTATGCACATACAGACAACCATTCTGTTTATATTGCTACATAACTCTAAATTCGGTATATGGAATTAGAAAATGCCTTTCATGCTGACTACCAAGAGGAGTTTAATTAATCGATTTTTTGGGTTATTTAAATACGTAAAGTTTATGCAACAAACGTAGTAAAGTAAAGGCACGTCGTAGTACTTACTAATAAATCCATAAGGCATCTTATTTAAATTTAAATATACTTTATAATTTATTTAATTATTATTGTAGAACCCATTAAGCTTATCACGACACTTATGTATAAATATAAATTTAAACCAGCCATAAATATTTTCTCACGTATAAGGGTTTGGATACTGCTCAGAGCATTCCGCCAAAATTTATTACGGTATTAAAAAGATGTGCTTGGTTTCGTTTCCTCCTATGTTGGAGATTAAAATGTTTATGCATTGCAATGCAAAGATTACTCATTGTAAAAGATAATGAATTTATAAAGCGCAATATCCGTTTTGTGGAATATTGCAAAAAAAAATACATCTAAGTCACAAAATTATTATTGTTATTACGATTAAATTATATTATATAATTGCAATAATAATTTGGCGTTTTCCGGGAAAATAAAAAATTTCAAAAGTTCATGATACCAGGAAGTGGCTCAAATTTAACTCGCAAGATTTCACCGTCTCATACATATAAGCAAGTTAATTGAAAGCTTTTGAAAAGAAAACACTACCAATGTTGCTAACAATAAAATATGAATTTTACCTAACAGACAGGAAAAGTATTTTTTTTTTTTTACTTTAAAATTTTTAAAATACTACAATCGGGCCACTAAAATCCTTCCGGCGGAAAAAATGTATTATTACATAAAATTATTTCACTTTAAAATACTTCACTATATTGTTCAGGACATCTAAACACAAGTATAACACATGTCGAGTCTTAATATTGTTGTATATATTAATTGTACATATACATTAATTAGACTACATAAAATTAGCAATTTTAGTTATAAAAGGCAATTCTAGAGATCTTAGTCGTTGTTTGGACTACATATATTCCTTATATAAAATATTTGAATTTCAGAATATACTTAAATTTGACACGTCCACTCCGGCGTGACTACCGGTGGATCACACTAGACTGTTGCGTGAGGCGGCAGGTTCCATCACCTTTGCCCTTGTTTAAATACTACTTTTTTTTCAAATTCAGTATATTCTTTATTGAAGTGAAAAATTTATTTTGAACTGTCAACCCTTACAAGTTTATACTACTAAAATGAAAATATATAGAGATGAAATAAAAAATATTACTATTTCCTCAATTCCTAGGAACTATTGTAACACAGCTATCGTAACTACGTGTTTTTTCATTGATACAAGATGATATCTTGGATCAAGCGGTTACATAAATTTTACACTTATACTTACGTAACAATATATCAGATAACTTCCCAGTTTGTTAAATACTTAACAATTTTAAGTGTATGATTTATGTTAATAAATTAGAAAGTAGCAAATTTGAAAAATATGTAAGAAACGTAAAAAAGTTATACTGTGAATAATTATATATATCATTATAATAATTTATTTTGAACTGTCAACCCTTACAAGTTTATACTACTAAAATGAAAATATATAGAGATGAAATAAAAAATATTACTATTTCCTCAATTCCTAGGAACTATTGTAACACAGCTATCGTAACTACGTGTTTTTTCATTGATACAAGATGATATCTTGGATCAAGCGGTTACATAAATTTTACACTTATACTTACGTAACAATATATCAGATAACTTCCCAGTTTGTTAAATACTTAACAATTTTAAGTGTATGATTTATGTTAATAAATTAGAAAGTAGCAAATTTGAAAAATATGTAAGAAACGTAAAAAAGTTATACTGTGAATAATTATATATATCATTATAATAATTTAATCATAATTAATTTAATAATATCATAATTATTTTATATCAATGATTATATAGATAATATTAGAACAAGTATAACATGTTTATTTAACTGTAACTTATAAGCATATTATACTTAGAATATATAAGTGTAAATTTTAAATATATACAATAAAAAAAAAGGAAAATAAACAACAAAAATCATCATCATATAAAGTTTATTTACAAACCATGCATAACTGACAAGAATAGCTAAAAATCCAAATAGCTCAGTAGCTGAAATAAATGTTGATAGCCACAGATTGAGACGACAATATAACAGCTGACTGAGTATTAATAAAAAAAAATTTAAATCGAATTTATGAATTCAATAAAACATAAGGAAACATTTAAAAAGAAAATTATTTAATTACAGTTTTACTTTATCTAAAACAAAATAAATCGTTAAAATATAAAAATAATTATATATCATAAAAAGAAATTTAAATTTAACGAATTATAATATTAGACGATCATTTTTTTTATAAAAAATAGATCAATTTAAAAACTATAGTAATACATCATTATGTCAATTATATATAATAGACAAGGCTACTAAGCACTTTCAATAACAAACTGAGATGTATAACATGTGAATAAAGCGGTTCGTAACTATTCTAAAAACTTAATCTAATACATAACACGTATTCATCGGTCTAGCGTTGTATACTGAATGCAATTATCAGGGGGGTGAAACTCCTAAGAAGCACTCTTTAGGTCGCCGAGAGCGTCATCTCACAGAAAGCATTGGACAACAAAAATTAATTTTATATCATTATTCACTCATCATCTTCCTGCCCTTATCCCACTCTAAGTGGGGTCGGCACAACATGTTACAAAGATGCTGTCACATGATTTGGCTGCGTTTTTACGACCGGCCGCCTGCCTGACGTCAACTTACCTCTGTCGTATTTTACGACACCTCGGTAAGAAAGAGGGTGGTCTATTTTACTCAACCGGATACCACACGGTGGGTCAACTTACCTTAGTCGCCTTTTACGACACCTCGGTAAGAAATGAGGTTGGTCAATTCTACTCAGCCGGATACCACACGGCGGGTCGACTTACCTTAGTCGCCTTTTACGACACCTCGGTAAGAAATGAGGGTGGTACTATTCTATTCAGCCGGATACCACACGGCGTTTATATCATTATTCACTAGATGTCGCAAATGATACACTGTAATATATATATTTGTCATAAATTTTTAATTTTTTTCTGCCGAAAACGCATCACTATGATAACGTTACAGCGACATCTCTGCCAGATCAGTGAATACAGTCATTACTCAACTAAAATGACGGAGTTGCTCATCTATGTATAAGTATAGGAAGTGTGAATTTATTCTTCAGTCAGGACGATTTATATACTAATCTTCGATTAAGTTAAAGGCGGTATAAATTGCGTGGAAGTTATTAAACTCTCTTAAACTTAATAGCCAAGTCTATATAATGACATAAGAATTACATTTCAATATTTAGCTGTCTACATCTAAGTCACATTTAATATAACATCATTATTACGATCTTTCATTATCTCGATTTATTCTCCCCTTGCGTACGGACAGCAACGTTAGCGGGAAGTTTTACGGTTCCCGGAAATGGGCTATATGCCTTAAAATCCCAAGAGTTTCTAAATCTCAAGCGGTTTCTATATTGTATATTTCATTATATTTCTGCATATAGTTACAATAGAAAAGGCACGGCGTCTTTTGTATGAACGTTACCTTTTATTTTTAACAATAACTTTACAGTTTTATCTATTATCGAAATAAATTACACCTTAAATATTTTATTTTTAGAATTATATAAGAACACGGCACGGCATATATACAGCCTCTACCATATATGGTAAATGGGAGACTTGTACTGTTTACAACTCGCATCAATGTAATTCAGTGCAAACAATTTGATTTTTATGTTATATATTAATCACGGCTTAATGATACATTTATCCACGGATATGATCATAGCTTTACCAGTAATTGCACTTCGAAGTCTCATTGGCGATATCGCTATTTATTCTTTTGTCCTATACCTTTCACCGAGGGAGTTCGAAGCGTATTGAATTACAATTGGGATTTATGTAAGCAGAGTCCTTTCCAAATCGAGGTAGGAAGGAACAAGTATTCGATTGAATATAACCTTTAATATTTTGTAAATATACGACCCAACATTTGTGAAGCACACAATATAGTGTATTTTAATAAACTCTTTCAGACACGTTTAGTGCAAGTTGTGATAATTTTATCAATAAATGTAAGTTATTTTCCATAGGAAAATAGTCAATTTTAGTTACCAAACGGTTTTGTTCTGTAAATTATTATTTCCCTGTATAGTAAGGTTACTTATTCTGATCTTAATTCTATATTGCCAATCATACTTGCCATAAAAACCAATATTCAAATTGAATAATTCTATTATATATATCTTTACTAATATTATAAATGGGAAAGTCTGTCTGTCTTTCGGTTCCGTTTTCACGGCCAATCCGCTGAACCAATATCGATGAAATTTGGCATAAATATTTCTTATATACCGGGGTAACATATAGGCTATATAAATCCTGTTAATTCAACAGGAATTAAATTCAGGAAGAATTAAATACGATGACATTCAAAATGCCATTTTATAATAAACCTATGGAACTAATTTTTATTTACGATGTGTCAAAATCAAGTCAAATCTGTACTTACGAAGTATTTAGATTTCAAGTTTTCCAACTTACGTCAAAAGAGTTATCTTTAAAGAGTATTTATAGTTTATTTTATTTTATACGTTTACTGGACAAATTTACCTGAGAAAATTTAACATTCTAATAACAATGGATTATTGATATAAGTAATACGGGTTATTTAGTTAAATAAATAAACTAATAATATTATAAATGCGAAAGTCTGTAACGTTTTCATGGTCAGTTCGCTGAACCAATATAGATGAAATTTGGCAAAATTAATGTTTTTACGGGGTAACGTATAAAAATCTTAAAAAAAGTTATTATTATCATTGTTTTAAATATTTCGGTTTTTGTTAATTTCATAAACCGAAAAATATATTTAATAAAAAAAAGACCGCCAGAATGATGTATGTAACATCTTTTGGCCCAGACCAGAGTAATAATTTTAGTGTTGTTAAATAGAAAAATATTTGTTATCTTAGTATCAATTATTATTTTATCTAATATTTATTTATTATAGTTTGAGGTTATGTACATGTACAATTACTAGCTAAATACCATAATAACACATTAAAAAGATAGGATTTGTGGTGAAAATATAACAATAAGCTATAGTCATTTAAGTTCAAGAAAAATTTAATCATATATAATTTTTGTTGTCAAAAAAAACAGACGTTTCAAGAAAACGCATTCTTAAACGGTCTTTAGTTAGTAGTCTATGGCAACAAGTACGAAATAAATGACCATTAATTGACATGTATTGGAAAGTTTTATTTAATTTAATCCCATAGAAGTTAAGCCATACTGCTAATGAAAAAATATTTTATTTCTAAACACCATTTTTAATATTTGAAAAGTCATTACAGTTAACAAAATCAAGTTTAATATATTTTCCGATACCTATTTTAAAATATTATGATAACAAAAACAATTTAAATTTAATTTTTCGTATTTATACTAAAAACGTTGAAATCCAGCGGCGTACGTATAGGAAATAAAAAAAAAACAATTTGACAGTTGATTCGTTACGTATAAGTGTTATTATTAAATAAGTTTTCTAAGACGTTTCCAAAGCTTATAATATTTATAGATATTTAATTAGTAATTTTTCATGTATATAAAGTTTTTGCACTCCTTTTACTGCGCTATTTTATTATATATTTCATGTAAATACGGGTTATTTACAAAAATTATCATATTAAGCTCTTGATAAATCCCTCTGATTCATCCTGGATCGATCTAATTTTTGTGATGGAGATATTTGAAGGTTTGGATGGTGACAGAAGCCACTCCTAATTTCAAGACTACAGTCCACGCGAACGAAGTTGCGCGGGTAAAAGCTAGTATATTAATATATACCCACCATAGCAACGTGGATAAGGCATATTTCTATAAGTGAGTGTAAAACTATGTCTGTACTTAAAGCACTCGAGACGAGACACGCCAAATTTTATTAGTTTTTAATATTAGTTAATTAAACGACTAAGCAAAATAATCCACAATTTTAACTAAAATTGTGGATTATTTTGCTTAGTCGTTTGAATTAGTTATTTCTTCGTTCCGTTTTTAATTTTGAACTTGTTTATTAAGATTAAAAGAAGCCTTTACTAGAAAGGAGCTGCGAGAGTATTCATGTCTTATATTTAAAACCATGTTAAACGTCATTGTAGTTAAATAATCGCAATCCAATCTGTTAGGAAAAAAATATGTTTAAGTCACATCTAATACCAAAACTTTAAAATTAAAATTTATACATAGTAAAATGATTATTGCGAACCAATCAACAATATATACAATAATTATTGGTTTTATTATTCTAAGGAACACTGTAAATGATAAATTTTGAAGTGGGGCAAACCCCAGTAGTAAAAATTATCTATGTACAATGTCGCAGCGTAAAAAATATAATTTTGTATCTTAGAAGAACACATTTAACTATTATAACTATTAAAATTGAGAGGAAGTAAAAGAAGTGTCAACGGTCCACATGACCTGAAAGAGTTAGCCTAATTTCAATTTCAGAAACATATTGATGCCTTAGAATCATATTGTATAAAATTGTATTAAATCTAATCAATCCAAAATGATCTTCTGTAAAAAAATAGTAACGACCAATATAATACAATATTTTTGATTGGTTATTTTAAGGCATGGTTTCATCATCATCACATTATTGTTGATATATGGAGATAGGTTTAGCTAGATCAGAAGGATCGTTAATACAAAAATAATAATAAAATCCGCGAAGAATTATAGCAAAATAATTTTCCGGATTATAGCAAAATAATTTTATTATTACTTTTGTATTATGGATCTCCGCAAAGTAACGCCTAATTCTATAAATTAAAGGATCGTTAATATTAATATTGGATATTATTTTAGATTTTTTAGCAGATTGTCCGTAAGAGGCGTTACAATAAAACACCCATTACGGACAATTCTTTCATCATAAATATTGATGTCCATTTCTAAACGTACATAAGTTGAAACCCGGCTGACAATGAAAGACCGCGTAGCGACTTATGTACGCTAGAGGGAGCCGTGGTTAGTATATAAAAATGTATAATGGATTAGAGCGCGGTGCGGCAATCAGTATAACAGCGTGCAGCGATCGCGCTGCGGCGGCGCGTCAGTCCTCGCTACAGGACTCTTCATTGTCCGCCTCCTTAATGTCCGTGAAGAATGACGTTAGCGCTTTCAGTATCACACCTGCATAAGTAGAACATACATTAATCAACAGTTTGTCTAGGCACTTTATACACAACTAATTCAAACGGGCTCTTTTCACAATATCCGGCACTATAACACGTAGAAACATAGAAGCAATCTGTGCATGTTAATGGGATATTAAGTTTATAAGCACAGTTTCCCTTTAGGAAAATAGTACAAATAAAAATATGACTTCACAAAATTCTTGTTTCTAAAACAATAGATACACTTAAAAGGTTACAACCGAATGCAAATAAAATTTATAATACATACATATTATAAAACAAAATCCCCAAAAGCAGTTTGTCTGCTTGTGATTGATTTTCTCAAAATCTACTAAACGGATTTATGGACGGTTTCTACTAATAAATAGTGCAATTCTTATGGAAGGTTAATAGTATAGTCTCCCAAACGGCTAAACAAATTATGGTGGGATTATCACTCTAAGATCAGGATGCAGAGCAACATATAGACTACATTTTATCCTAAAATTCCCGTGCAGTTGGGATTTACGTGGGTTAAACTTTGTGATTAAACTGGGTGTGGGTTAAACTGATTTCCACGCGGGCATAGCCACGAGCACATTTAGTATATTATAAATAAAACTGCCTGACACAAAGAAAATTATTTTAAATATATTCTGGACCTTATGCAAAATATGAACTTTCTGAGAATATTTGTCTTGTTATTTTATACAAGTAGCGGACCCAATATGAGTTTCCTTATCAGATCAGCTTATATCCAACATAAAAAAAAATTAATAGTCTAACAAAACTAAAGAATTTACTAAGTTTTGTGTAACTATTATGTAATATACTAAATATTGTATAAAATATATGCATATATACTAATTTAACTTTAATTCATTTTTATTGATTCATTAATTATTATCATTGAGCTAGTTTTGTTTTTATTTTAAGATATTTTTATTTTTTTTAGTCATAATAGGTAAGCTAACCCTCAACATGTAGGTCATATTCATAGGGTAACTGTAAATAATTATAAACACGCTTTGCATGAAAATGGGTATAAACCATAACATTCAAAATAGAATCTTGTGTTTTTGCTAATCTGATCAGAAAATAAATTTATTAGTACCTTTGCCTTCAGGTTCCATCTCAGATTCTTCCCAGGCAATAAAACTTTCAACAGAGATTATATCTTGCTCATGTAAGTATTGGAATATTTTTAATGTTACACCTGAAAAATATGAAGATGTCAATACAAAAAAATATATCACTATATAAAAATATATAATTGGTATATAAGATTATTTGATTACTATAATTTTTTAAGGTTTTAAAGTAAATATATCTAGTTGTTTTAGCCGTCTTCCACAAAAGAAAAGTAAAAAGGATAAAATGTTAGCAATGTTAAAAAAAAAAAATTTAGAATAAAGTTGTCGTACATACCTGGTGGATGCTGAAGTTTATATATTAGATGCTGTATACCAAATAAGCAATTTGCTTCTCTCTGTTCACGTGATTCACCGTATTCACTGATAAGAGGCGCGAATTTGTTCATACGCTCGTGGCTAAAATGGAGGACATCACGATTTTCTGGACCATACAAAGCATGTTCGCATATGGCCTGGCTAAGAGCCCGTATAAACCAATTCTCTGTAGATGACGCAGCTATGTTGTCCTGCGTGTAAAAGATATAATTTGTTAGAATATTACAACCTAATGTTCGTCGGCATGTTTACAATATTTTTGATTTAATGTCTTGTATGCATAATTATTTTTTTAATTTAGCATTCTACACTCTTCTATATAGACTGTAAATGTGTCATATGTTGTACAATTTTTTTAATACTAATGCGCACAAATTTATATAAATAAAGCTTTTCTATAATATAATAACTTTTTAAGTGAAATATTTATATATCGATTTAATTTAGATGAATTTTTTATTTTGATTTTATAAAACAAATCTATTTTATTATTTGATTTTGAACTTTTTATTATGTTTCTTTTTTTTTATTTTGCCATGCTTGCATTACAATTTTTGAATCTAATAAAACTGTTTTATATATGTTAGCACTTTACGTAGAAAAACAATACATTATAAATTATTTGCTTTATGTTTTCAAGGTTAAATTATGCATTCATGAGAACTCCACTGCGAGGGAAATCATTTAAATATTTTTTCGAAAGAGACGGCACACTGTTATTTACGACACTAAAGAATCGATGGGTTTTTTTGACTGTTTGACGCATTTTCTGGACAAAATATTGAGAGATCTAGTCACAATTTTTTTAAGATTTAACATACATTCGTGATTTCTTGATACGGGCACGTGCACTTACAGTCTAGTCCCTAACGCCTTTTATTATCTGTAAACTATTCTCGTCTGTTTAGAAATAACTTAAAAACATATATATCTGAATAGTACCTGCACCCATCCACGTATACAATCGCAATTCTCATCAGCATTCATGAGCTGCAATAATTTGCTTTGTGTTTCACTAGGAGTCAAAATTTTCTTAATGTCTTCAGTAGTTTTGCCACCCTCCAGAAATTCAAATTTATTATCTTCAATCCATTTGGGAACCTAAAAATGAACATATTTAATACTTACTACTATAATATAATTAATGTATTACATACTTGCCTGGAGTTCAACTAAAAAACCACCATGTTGGAAAAATAGGAGCCTCACAAAAGTGCATAGTTCAAATCATTTACAAACTAAATAGATTTTAATATAAATATTGTGTGGATATTTCAAATAAAAAATTCCATCATAAAAAAGAATAGTAATATGACAAAGTCACATTTTAGAAGTTAGATAATATATATAAAATCGGACAGATGTGTAACATAGTATATAACAACCCCCTTTGCCCAAAATATAAATTTATTATTTTGAAATACATTTTAATTGTATCTAAATTACCTTATATGTGTATAAATCACAATTCTAGTAATTACTACACTAATGCCTACCCATGCGATACAAACAACAAATAGAAGCACGAAACAAATAAAATTTGCATGCCAAGTATAATTCTACACATTCAGACACATTTAAACGTCAATCTATGTATCTAAACTTATTATAAAACAATGTCCCCAATAGCTATCTCTCTGACTATATTATGTACATCGCTATCGTTCTAGTGCAGTAGTCAGTTACAGTAAAAATTGGGCCGGCAGGAATTACAACGGATGCACGCTTGGTACGGAACGTGTTAAGCAAATACACACAGAAATTAGTATTTCTAGCATCTGAAAAATACTTTTTTGATCTTCGATCACAGCATACAACTTTATCGCCTTTATAATATAGCAACTTACCTCGTCAATCCACTCAACGTTGACAAATGAAATATATATAATAATTAAGATTTTAATATTTGCTTTAATCGCCACGAATAAAATAATTTAAATCATCTAGGTAAAATAAAAACCGTCAAGTGTACGTTTAATAAATTTGAAAGATGAATGAATATTCCGACCGATTTCGATCGTGGCGACCACTTTGACTCCTAGTCAGAGTGGCGCTGATGCGCTCGGATATGGCTTAAGTAGCCAATCTTTGCAGCAAACTCCCGTGCAATGTGGGTACGTGAGCTTACCGCTGACATAATTATAGTGAATGGCAGCTGGTGGGCGAGCCTTTAACTCATCGCGCTTGGCGTCGAGCTCAGCTTTACGCTGTTCCTCGAAATCACGAATTTGCCTCTTCACGAGTTCGCGCCATTCAGACCGCTGTGCTGCCAAACCCAAATGAGAGGGCTCAATATTGCATCTTTTCATGTGACGCTTCTGGACATCTTTGTATCTGAGGAGTTGGCCGCCATACTTACGCTTGCCCTCCTCTAGCTCACAATAAAAGATGCGCTTTGCTACTCTCTCCTCCACCATCCTTGATACGTGACCGCACCACCGAAGCTGCCTACGCATTAAGTAGGCCCCAGCCACCGACATTGGTTCGCGTCAATACTTCAGTATTGCGCACTCGGTCGTACCATCGGATTTTCATGATGGTATGTAGGCATTTCAGATGATGGAAACCATCCAAAATGCGTATGTGGTGGCGATACACACACCAGGTGTCGGAGGAGTAAAGAAGGTTTGGAAGCACAACCGCCATGTATATCGAGATCTTAGTGACCAGCTTAAGGTCGTGAACAGTAGACCTTGAAACATACATAACATTTATCAGCATAAACATTTGCAGTCACAGTGTGACTTGAAAAAACCACAAGTTATACCTGTTCTTCACTCATCCATTGCTTCAACTCCAGCCCAGACTCCTGCCATTTGGTCTTCACAAATGAAGGTCCCATACTTTCTTTTAAATCTCTAATTACGGTTTTTAAGAACATATGCCCATGATTTGACTGTATAATATTGTCACATAAGCTAAATATTTGTGCTAATGTTGTATTCTAAAACAAAACAAATATTGATAGGTATGCATTACATTATTTATAGATGCTGTACGTCTTTGTATACTGATAAATTTTTTTAATGTTATAGAAATGATTTTAGAAAAACATTTAAAAAAACATTCTGGATATATTTCGTGTATTGAGAAAGTAATTTAAATTAAGTTGATTACTGTGACAAACATCTGACACATACACTTAAATTAAATTAGAAAATTATACCTTGTTTTCTATTAGCGGCGCAATAAACTTTGCTAAGTTTTCATATAACATTGGGATATCTATGAAGAGATCTGATGCAAACTCCAAAATTTCAGTCATGCCAATCATGAAATTATCTGCTGATAATGTACCAGATGATATGAGATGATGCACAGCCTTCGCAATTACCTGAACATCTTTTGTAGTTCTGCAAAAAAACAAAATACCTAAAATGCATAACAATTTTCATCGACATTTAATATTTGATTTAATTTTTAATTTAAAAACAACAATGTACCTTTAGTTATTTTTATCAAGCTTATTTATTTGCTAAATTATTTGCATAACTGTAATTTAGGTATATGGAATCTTTTTCAAACTTTTCAAACTTATTATTTGAAAAAATTACCACCATCAAGCAATTGCAGAGAATCTTGGTTGTATATATTAACAAAATAGTATACTTAATATTTTCTGGATTGGTATTATATTATTGGTATAGAAGTGACAAACTTTTCAATTCAAGCTTTATATCAATATAATACAACAAAATATATTTTAAAAAATGTGAATTTGAAATCTACTGATTATTATTATTATTATTAATGATGTTCAAATTTAATAGTAAGCATATTCTAGTGTGAATCAAAAATTTAAAAATATTGACTTACTTTTCTAAAGCAATATTAAGTATTTCAGTTGCAAGAGCACCATGGTATTTTACGGGGAATGTTTCCTTAATTTTAGATGCAAAGTCTTCCTCATCGCATCTGAAGAGCAAGTTTATGATATTTTTTATATTTTTCTTGTCTTCAGGATCGGACATAGGTTCCTGGGGAACTGGCAATGCAGGTGTTACATCTGGTGTGGGTTTAGATTCAACTGTAGTACTTCTACTGCCAGAATTAGATCTTGTCACATTGATAGAACCAGAGCGGCTGCTGTCCTCATTATCTGTTTAAACCATAAAATTAATTATATATTATGGTGCCATTGATATACAATCTCTCTAGATTCACAAATACGCACAAAAAGTGTCCGTGGCAAAACTCAACACATTTCATCAAATGTGTTGACTTTTAAGTTAGTACTGTTTTGCTTGTCTATGAAGAAACATCCCAAACTGTGCAGCAAAAAGTGTAAATTATACACAAAACGTACAAAAAAAGGATGGAATATCGTATTTTAATTAAGTACAATTTTTTCAATATCAATTTTTACAAATATTTGTCTCTTTAAAGGGGTTTTTTAATTAATTACAGCATTTAAATAAAAAATAACAGCACGGCTTTGGAAGTGTTACGCGCCTATCTCAATCCAGGTCCCAACCCCACTGCTTTCTATGTTCCGGCTTGAAAACTGATCTACGTGTAAATAATTCGAGATTTGCTTTTGATAATAAGTGTGTGTACATACAAATGACTTTCAATTTTATATCTAAAGAATTACGTCTTAATTTGTGTAACTAGTTTTATTTTAATAATATAACGATGTTTATAGGTACGTATAGTAAAGTTCGGACATTTTTTGGGCGAAGTTTCTTCGTGATTGTGCATCTATGGTTTGTATATCAATGTATGGTGCATACCACTAATAATCATCAAGCAATAAAGCACATGAGAATCAGTGACAAACATTAATTATATTAAGACTAATTCAGATTAATTCCCTCAAATATATCTTACTTTGATGTTAACATGGCTCCAAGTTATGTACCCAATATGATTACGTAATAGGTACATAAACAAAGTATCTGTTACTACTTTTATCTGACTCAGTTAACTTGCAATGATTGTCTGCTAGGTAAATCATTAAGCAAAAATAAATAGCTGTTTTTTGCAAAAATTTTGTTTACACATTTTACACTCACTGTAATCACCTCTGGAATTGAATGTTGATCTCTCAATAGACTTCGAATGATGGTAGCTCGAGGTCAAGTCCTTGTTAGCTAAATAATTTATAATTGTATTAACTAAGGCATTCTGTTAGAAATTTTTAACAATAAAAACTAGTTACACATTAATGAGTATTTGATATTTACTAATCTTTAATATTTAAATGAGTTAATCTTGGTACTATGTATAAAATAGACTACCATTATGACACATTGTGGCTGTTTAAATATTTCATACGAACGGTTAGTTATATCTTCAATAACTAGAGTACTAATAATTAAATTATGTCGGAATTACCACCGATTATTAATTATTTATAATTAATATATACAAAAAATAGAATGTCCTAAAAGATTGGGTACAGCCTGAAAACTTACTGACTCAAAATAATTTTTATAGTAAGTACTTAAAATGTGTCATTTTAGTAGCCTATTTTTTGTTCATTTTGTGTTTACTAATTGCTGTATTATAAAGATACAAATAAATTAAATCCAGCTGTTTTATAATATTCTAAATTGACATTTAAAATATCAGTTGCTTAAATACTTTTATTCTCAACTCAATTTTTTGTAACTATGACATGATTTTGAAAAAGTTTAAGCGCATTTAGTAAAAAAATGTCGTTTGAATACAAAGTATTTGCTATTAATTCAGAAGTACATTCAACTAATTGCAGATTATTAATTAAAGATCATATCACTTCTTGTCTTAAGCCATACATTGTGATAACGTCTTAAACCATATCTAATGATAAAGCATAGTGACAAAATTTTACTTGATTTATGAATATTTAAATTAAATAAAAAGTTCTCAAGATCTATTATCGAAAATAACTACAGCAACCGTCTGATTGATCCTTGGGAGATATTATTTTAATCGGCGTGGAGAAGCAGTTTCTTGCACACTGTGACGTAACTCATAGCAAATTACTTCAACTAAAAAATTTGAACGCTTACGTATACTTGGAGGCCGCAATATAAGTCTGGCTGCTAGTTTTTAAACGGTTAATCAAAAAATCTACTAACTCTGCATATAATTTACATTAAATTTGAGATAATATTGAGTATTATTATAACGATAATAAACATATTGGTTTTGAATATTTGTATTTGCAGTATACAAAAAACTGACAACTGAATACCTAGTAAATTCTTTTTACATTTTATTTTGTTGCCCAAAAAAAACTTAAGTATCAGGTATGATAGTATACCGTTTTTTATTGGAAACTAATTAATCATTTTTTTCCATATTACAATTACATGCTATGAATACATACAAAATATAAATAAAATATAGTTTAAATTCTAATTGAAAAGTAAGTGACAATATATTTTAATAAATACCATGAGGTTGATTAATAGATCATAATAATTAAGGCAGATTGATCAGTTATCACAACCCAAAGACACCCAAAAAATAATAATTTCACTTCAATCTGTTATTAAAGTTAACACCCAATGTTAGAATTTATTTTATCCCTTTGCATACACTTTTATCAGATATTAAATGTAAATTAGATTATTTAATTGTACTTACAGTTCAAAGAAGTAGGATCCCCAGGAACATTCTCAAGCATGCTGTACATATTCTTAGTCAGACTAATCATTGAATTGCTTATTGGTTGAACTGGGTTCTTTGCTCCTGATCCTTGATTCCATGCAGAATGATGTGGAGCTAATTTAATATTACTCAGACTCTGAAAATACTTTTATTGTTTACCACTTAGCATGAATAACAAAGTGGAAAATGTATAAGGATTTAATCTTAAAAAAGTGTAATCCATCTTAAATCACCAACACAAGTTAAAAATGAACACTTTTACTTGTGATTTCAATATGGTGTCTCACAAATTGTATTGTTGTACTAGCTTTTACCCGCGACTTCGTTTACGTGGACCATAGTCTTGTAATAAACACTAGTTATTGTCACTCACCTGCCCTGCTAATATATCCATAACATGATATAGAAATAAAGTATATGATACGATTATCATTGTCTTATTTAAAACTACCTGTTTATCAGATGGTCTCATCATTCTCCTGCACTTATCCCACTCTAAGTGGGGTCGGCACAACATGTTATAAACATGCTGTCACATGATTTGGCTGCGTTTTTACGACCGCCCGCCTGCCTGACGTCAACTGACATTAGTCGTATTTTACGAAACTTCGGTAAGAAACAGGGTGGTCTATTTTACCAGATACCAGACAGAGGGTAAACTTACCTTAGTCGTCTTTTACGACAACTCGGTAAGAAATGAGGTTGGTCTATTCTACTCAACCGGATACCACACGGCGGGTCGACTCACCTTAGTCGCCTTTTAGGACACCTCGGTAAGAAATGAGGGTGGTCTATTCTACACAGCCGGATACTACACAGCTAGTTTATCAGATGGTATGTAACACGTATTAAATTAAAATACAATTTTGTACCTTTTGTGTGACAGCCTTAAGTTTGGATGTGTCCACGGTGTAGGAAGTACGTGGCGACTTCCATTGGTTATCCATGAAGGAGTTAGAGCCTTGTCGTCTACCTTCACCTCCACGTTTGCTGCGTCCGCCATCTTCGCGTCTGAATCCACCACCCATTGGTGTGTTCATCAACTGAACAAAGGTGGAATAATTTATGCTTACCTTATATTTTAAATTACTAGCAAGCTAGCGGTTCCGCCCACGTGGAAAAATTAACGCCGTAATATATTATTTTGTTTTATAACCATTACCGTATTTTAATAACAATAAAAATTGTTAAAGTGGGTTAACCTTAAAAGCTAAACATATGTTAATAAATATGCTATCCCGAACTGTTATTTAGAACTTTTAGAGGGGAACAACTTTGTAAAACATGAATTTTGAGTAACTTTCACCGTAAACTTAGCGCACGCAAGGAAAGCTTTAAATTTTGACGTTTTCGTAATATTTTTTATTGCTGCTCCTTTCCTATTCATTAAAGCGTAATGTTATACCTATGTTTAATTTTTGAAATCGGTCCAGTAGTTTCTGAGATTAGCGCGTTCAAACAATCAAACAAACAAACTCTTCAAGTTTATATATTAGTATAGACTACTAAACAACCGATATGAATGGGTTTTCACAAATCATCGGAATCATCAAATTTCTGTTCAACCTAATTACTAAATGTTGTTGTTGGAATGTCCAGAAATCATTAAAATTATTATTTTTATTACAAATTCATACATAAAGGCAACAAATTGATATTGTCATTAGAGAAAATCGAAGCTACTAAGGAGTCAAATAGTGTAAACAAAAATATAATACAATCGATCTCTTTTTTTCTGTGTCACCTGAAAAACAAGTGATTCTAATGATAATTTTATGGACCATGTTTCATGTATGATGCAAACTTCAACAAGGCAAAACATTTGCGTCATCCATCGGCATTATAGAATCATGTCCGAACTTGCAATGTCCTTCTAGATTTTACTTTTGTTATATTTGCATCATTTTGAATAAGTAAATTCAAATGTCACGACTAGTGCTTATGTATCTGTTTTGTAAAGTGCAAAATTTTTAAAATATATCGACGAAAATTGCAAGTTGAAAATAGTATCATATTATTTTAAACCCATAAAATGCAAACTTTAAATGATTTGTTTTATTAAGTTCGCATCATAGGATGTTAGAGGCTTCTTTGCTTTTACTTCATATTTAGCATCAATATATTGAAAAAAAAAATAACTAACCGCAATATGCCGTTGCTCCTGCTCAGCTTCCTTTTGAATTTGATCCATCATTTTAGGCTGGGAATCAACAACATTCTTTATAACCCACTTCCCTCTTCTAAGGTCGATAACATCCTGGATCATGAAGCGAACTCTGTTGCTAATCTTGTTCGATTTACGATCAACAATATCCTGCATTTTCTTGAATACAGTCTCCAATTGCTCTTTGACTTCACTCTCTACTTGTTCTCCTATAGTAGTAAGCAGCTTACAGAGACATTCTAATTTCTCTTCTTCGAGTTTATCAATTAAGTATGTCATACAATACACCATGATTTTGGAGGTTAACATCTTCAGTTTATACAGCTCGCCTAAAAGAAAATACATCATATACATAACGAATTATAATATAATAATAACATACTTAGCTTTAAACAAAAATTTCTAACACCCTAGAGATAGGAAACTTAACACAAAATATTTATTTAAAATATACAGTACATACTATTCTTGATTATTATCAGTATTTTAAAAACATTAAAAAGAAAAAAAGAATTTTATTTAATAATTATTCACATAAAGTCATGCAATGCTTTGAACGAGGCTGCGACATGTATTGAAAGAACACACATTACGATGAACCATTATGCCTTTCAATCCTTATGAATCTTCAATCAACCATGCATGTATATCAATTACATTTTAATAGGTTTTGTAATATGTGTTACTTACTTAAATTATGATTTATCTCTATATGAACAAGCACATCAATATCTAACTAATAATACTTAACGAAAAATCTAGACATTCAAAATTGGACAAAGTGGAGGCAAATAAGTAGAAAAGTGAAACCCGTATATTAGTCGGGAAAACGCTAAGTTGAAGGAGAAGAAGATCATTAAAATCAATTCAACTAGGAAAACTTAAAAGAGAGCATAAACTTCTTAACCATTTTTCGCTGTGATCGTATTGCAAAGGACATAGAGTAACGCTAGTAAATAACACGAACGTTTCTCTTTATCGCATCCATTCCATGTACACAATGAACGTTTAATGATAATTTTAGCTATAAATTAATTTTGAAAATTTTGCGCGGCAATCAGTGTATCACAAAGTTTTCCCCACGTAAATCCCAACCACGCTGATTTCTAGGGTAACAGTATTAACTTAATCCTATCTCAAGAATTGCACTATATTTAAGTAAAAATCATACAAACATCCGTTGAGTAGATTATGAGAAAATCAATAACACACAAACAGACAGCTTTGTGGGACTTTGTTTTATAAGATTTATAGATAAGCAAATTTATGACAAAATTACGACTCACTGGAGCGATAAGTTATTTTATTAACATCATAAGATTATTAAACATATTAAAGACGAAAATTTTCAATTTAAATTGTCAGACGGTTTCGATAATCCTTAATTTGAATAATAGTTCTGGAAACACTATTTTAGTATTTATTGTTTTACGATAATGTACATATAAAGCAGGTAGACTTAATAGTTCACAGTATTTTGTATCCAATCTTTCAACCTACTATGATAATTAGTAGTAGGTACATAACAGGTTGGGCGGGTACTGTGTGCTGATTATTTTAAAGTTCATTGTATATGCTTGTAGAAATTCAATTAAAATTTAACAGTTAAAATTTACATTATAACAGTATATATGTATATTATGTATAACAGTATATATATTATAACATAATAAATAAACGAGATATTGTAAATTTTGAATACATTGTATAATGATGTAGTCAAGTTTGATTTCTTAAATAGCACTGTGAACTTCTTTAACGGCTGCTATAGGCAAAACGTTGGAAGATGAAAGAAAGCGTTTCCATCGGGAAAAAGTAAGTTATACTTTCGCGTGGAATCAGCGTATAGAAATAGCACAAATAGTATAATAATAATGTCAATATTACCGTTCGCGTAGCAAATAATAGAATTCAAATGTATTTGGAACTTCAATTTGTTTAAGAAAAAAATATTGGATAATTACTATTATCAAATACGAAACTCAAGTTCTAATTTTAAACTTTATGAACTTTTTATTGAAATTAATTCTCGACATCAGACGCATAAGATCGAATGTCGAAATAATTATCCATAAAAACGAATATACTATCCCGATTAGTTTACAAAATTTATTTTCGCTCTATTGTCATCAAAACACACATCAGACCTTATGCGTCTAAGTTCGAGAATTTGCAGTTAACTGGTAGGAAAGCTAACAATCAACAAAGAAGTATATAATTACGTTTACGTTTTCGGCAAACAGCGACCAAATCCATAAATTGTTTAACCTATATTCATATAAGTAACATATGAGAAGTAAAATAAACTTAAAAATACTGCAAAATACAGGCCAAGCTTATATTAAATTATAAACATATATAACCAAAAAAATTAATGTACATACAAAAAAAACATCTGCAGGCAAACAAATTTCATAACTGAATTACTTACCAATAAATCTAACATTTCCCACGGACCTCATCCTGACTCGTCTATTCTCCTCAGAGAGTAGATCTTGAAGCTCTTTCTTCTTCATCTAATGAAAAATTTCATGTTGACATAAAAAAAATCTTACAGTGAGTTATTATACAACATATAACGGAAATGTCATAAATAGGACACGTGATTATTTAGTGCAACATATTTGGCAATTAGTCTTAATCTCAGTGATCTCGATAGTTCACTATATTGGGACACTAAATTGAAAATTGTTCAACATGCAACCAACTTCACCAACATCAGTTAAACCTTAAATATAACAGGTTTTCCATATATTTCGGTCTATATATCTAGCAAATATATACAACTTACTCGGTAATTACTTAGATTTTATAATACCAATTCTATTTTTTTATACATTAAATATTGTAATATGACATCACATCATTCATATAATTTGAAAAAAAAAGGTGCTTGATTACATATTCCATTTATAATAATTATAACAAATAACATGATAATGAGAATATATCTTGGTTTACGTCAAAGATTAGTTGTTTGTTTTATACTATACAATAAACAAGCGCTAAATTAAATATATGTATTTCCATTCCAAATATATTCTGCCATACTATAAAGGAAACTGATAAACTTTCAATTTTGGGACCAAGTATAAAAAGATGAAAATGGGGCTAATTAATAGCTTTTTACTAGTTAACTATTACTCTAAATTTGGCTGATTTTGTCAATTTAATAGTAGAGCAAAAGCAATGTATAAAACTTTAACCTTTTAAGATGAAATTAATCTTACCTGGTGAATTCTCATAATCATGCAACACTACACTGCATCATACCAGCACAACTTGCAAGAAAGTGGAACAATGCTAAGGCCTTACCAATATTTTTAAACAAAGGAACGCTAAATAATAAACTTATATTATTATAATAAGCATATATCCATAAACAAATCATACAACCAGTATATTGAAAAGAGGAAGAACTTACAGGATCAGTACATTCAGCAATATCCCTCTCTATTTTCAAGACTTGCTCATCTACCTTGTCTGTGATGAATTGGTTCTGACATTTGCTAATGATTAGTGCACGGAAATTGACGCATTGTTCAGGAGCATTGTCAGACGGGACCTGGGAATAATTAAAGCTATCCATAAATGAAACCACAATAATGACCTCTGTATGATAAATATATTTTTATACCTTTAGCATAGCGAGTTTGCTACACATAGCAGCATAAGCTTCAGAGAAATTAGGCTCATCAATAGCCTTCTCGAAAACCAAATCAATCACGCCCTCGAGACGACCCTGTGTATTGATCTCTAGGTACTTTACTTTGTCTAGCAAAGTGTCAAATTTCTGTGGTGTCAGTTTGTTTAGGATACCACGGAATTTCTTATACAGATCCTGAAACAAACAATGTAATTAAAAATTTCCATATTATCACATTGAAATAAACCTTGCAGTATATAATTGTAAATATGTTCTATTAATAATGAATTAAACTAAGATAAAAAGAAGACTAAATTGCGATTCGTTGGTGATAATAAATCTAATATCAATGTGACTACTACCCAAAACATTGTGTTGAATTGTGAAACTTTAACATTATATGAATATAGTAAATAATTTTAAATTTACCTGAGTTTTTAACTCTTCTTCAGTCAGATTATCTTTCTTAAAGCGTGTGGGCTTCCAGGCATCCTTACTTTGGTTAAGCTTAACTTCTTCACGCGACAGCGATATCGAAATATATGGACGATGAGCACTGCTGCCGCTAGTTGAAGATGCTAACTTCATACTACCTTTACCTTCGATAGGGTAAAAAATAAAATTATTTATGCTTCTTATAAACTAACTGTGCTTGTGTTATAGAAAGAAAATAATTGTTTCCTTTGTCCATATTTTTTTAATTAATGTGAACACAAAAAACTTTTCACACCTAAATATATTTATTAGCGTATGATACTCATACATTTTTTAAAATTCTCATACAGTACTTATATCCTTAGGTACACTTAATACAGTAAATATATGCAATATTTGAAAATATTTTCATAAAGGTATCTAAATGGAATAAAGGAAACAAAACCCCTACTATATAACTTAAATTGTAAAAATGGTATATATTTTGACTGTGAAAACTCTAGATCCAAGATCTAAATCTTGTGTGGGGGTTTATAAACCCTGAATAAATGATTAAAGTTATAATCCACCTACCGCTTTGTGGCATATTTCTTCCATCTTTCTTTATATCTCTAGGTGAGTTTGTTCTTGTACCAATTCCAGAATTCTTTGCATAGTTAGGCAATAGGGAATCAATTATCGGTCTTGAGATAGTATTAAAAGTGATTGGCTCCAATATTGGTGAAGTCTGAAAAATATACACAGTGCCCACAAAAAGAACAAATTTATATTCATTTATACTTTTTGTATGCATTGAAAAATAGAATATTTTGTAAATGACAGTTTAGAGATTGCCATTTATCACAAAGAACGTAAAATGGTAATGTATTTAATAATAATGTGGTTAAAATACTAGAGATGTCTTACTATACCTATTAGCAATCTCTACACTACATATTATAAAATCAAATTGCTCTCAACATTCTAAAAACATTAAAATTTAATTAATTGGTCTCATAATCAAAATCTGTAACTGCCAAACACTAGTGTATCTCTAACTTGTTACACTTGTGACCCAGTAAATATTGTCAAATTTTTAAGAGAATTCTCAATGATAACGAACCCGCATAACATTACAGGCATCTAGTAATGGTATATTTAGTGTATTTTTTGATTGTGGGCTATCTTTTATTTCCAAGAGTAGTCCGATATCGTAATATTTCTTGCCAGATTTATTTTGAGGCGACCATTGATCTGAAATTTTTGAGATATTGTAAACAAACATTTCATTTTTAGTACAAGAAATTAATTTGAGTCTTATATGTTACCATCTAAATATTTATATTTCAGAGTTGCTGGTGCTTGTTTTGGTGTGGTTGGTAGTTTTATGTCAGGTATCTCTAATGAATCAGGTTTTTTTATTTCTTTATTCAAAGTTTCCTCTACTTCCTTGTTAACCTTATCAGTCTCATCTTTTCCATTTTCACAGGATTCAGTTGAAGTTGGTTCGTTGTTTGTCATTTTATTTGATTTCTTATTATTATTTTTAGTATTTTTAATTGTTTTTTCATTTTTGTTTATTTCATCTTTCACTATGTCTACCTTTGTTGTAACTTCAGTGGAGTTTCCATTGGCTGTATCTGGATCTAAATATTAAAAAGTGAGAAATAACAATAGTAATTTCTTTGATTACGAGATTGTTGATTTATATGTCTTACATTTTTATGTTGGAAATTCGGAAGTTAAAACAGATATTATAAGAATAATTATAATACAACTAGAAAAATACCACATATAAAATGCTATGTAATAAAAGTACATAATGATATATACAGGGTTATTGATAAAAGGGATATAACTATGTGGGTATCTTATACAGTTACTGTTGCTTGTTTCAGATATAGTTTCATTTCCTAAACATGTTTATTTAGTTTTTTTTTTAATTGTTATGGCATAATTGTATTGTGATACTTACATTTTTATTAGAATTCCGAAAATTTAAACACAAGTGATACAAAAAAGATTTAGCTATTTTTGAATAATAAGAATCAACTTAAATTTATTGATAGGAACACCTTAAAGTAGTATGAATTTATGTGAATGAATTGCAGAAAGTAAGTAACATATTTAAGTTAATGAGGATTAAAAGAGCATCCTTCTTAATAGATATTCAACATTGTGCATCAAAATTGTTTTTTGAAATGACAATAATAGATATAGCCAGCTATAATGGGAATGAGAAAAATAAAGAGATCTTTTTAAAATTCTTGTTAAGCTGAGAATAGTTTCATAATTCTAAAATGTATTAATTTATGTTATAATATTAATTAAATATTATGCCTCAAGTCTCATACTTGGTAATAAGCAAAATAATTTAAAAAACATTGTTACTGGTGGCATTTATTATCTATTTATTCTTTCTGGTTGACCTACTTTTAAGGTATTATATAACACCTTAATAGTGGGTCAACATCTGATCCAGAGCTACCACAGTAAGTTTTTATGACGACACCACAAATTCTCTCTATTATCTATCTATTTCTAGAAAAACGTTGTAGAACAAACTTTATTGCTTATTATGAGTACTTTCATACCTTTTTGGCATTAGACCACATCCTTTATGAATAACCCTGTATATACTGTACTTTACACAATGAATATACTACTATCAGGCTTTGAACCTCTGATTAATATATTACACTCAGTTCAAAAGGACAATGTTTTGGTCCATATTTTGGCAATCAGTCAGAAAATTATGTAATTATTTTTACAATCAATATGGATATAAAATTCTGTAATGAGGCTAAAGCATATATTTCAATCATATTATACACTAAAACAAAATCCATTTATTTTATTTGCAAACTATATAAGTGATACATATAATTTTTTTTAATAATTACTTCTGAGAAAAATTACTTAATATATGTTTGGAAAAAAATAAATACAAACCTGATGGCTTATTATTAAGATTTATATCTTTCATCTTAAAGTCAGGATGATTGCGAGCTACACTAGCAATTCCTTGAGTCAATTTTACTTGGGCTTGTATAGCTACAGAGTCTGCCTTTTGGTCTTCCAAATGTAATGGTTGCTCTTTAGCTACCTTTTCTATACTAGCTGATAAAAGTTCAGTGGCAGTGGGTGCAGATTTGGCAGGAAATGTAGTTTCTCTGTTTATCACTATGCCAGGATTATTGTCAACTAAATTTAAATCAGTCTCAGGTTCTAAAAGTTTAACTCCCTTTGTTATCTCTGTTCCAAGGTTGTGATTTAATTGACTAGTTGGAAGATTACTAGTGACCAGCAAACTTTCAATTGAATTGAACTCTGAAAATATAGTTTTTTTGTAGTAAACTACTAAGAAATTACTACATTCAACACTCAGGAAATAATACTTAGGATGCCACTAGGCATTGAAGTACAAAATAAATAAAGTTTAAGCATGAGTGAATGAAACAAACACTGTAAAGTTATTACAGTTTTATCCTACATAATACATTCAATGATATGCTGTAAATACCAGTATTGTTTATTTTAACCTTGGAACATTTTCTGTTGAGTTTTGCTTACAATTACTCTATAAAATATTTAGTTACAAAGTTCATAAAATCAATATAAAACTGTCCAGAAGAACATGGAACCACACTGTTCTAAATAATAAATATTTATGACTGTTAGATTATGCAGCAGACCTTGATAACCCTAATGTAGGAAATATACTATGTAAAGGAATCTTTAGTTGAAACTATGTATGTGTAAGTTTATTTGTGCCTTAATTAAGCTTACGAAACTTACATATGTTTTAAGAATAGTAGCTGTGATGGAGATCAACATACAGAAATTAATTGAACTTTATATGTAATTAGATAGATAATTACTGAGAAGACAGAAGAAGAAGAAGAATAACTTTATTACACAAACAAAAATACAAAGTGAAAAGAAGACATAGATAACAGATACATTTGATGCAAAGGGTGGTCTTATCACACTGCTGTGATCTCTTCCAGACAACCCTTTGACAGTGAGGATCTTATGTATAATTATACACGGGTTGGCAAATGTACGCAGATAAGTAAACAAAAGGAGAGTAAATAAATAGTAACAACTAAATATAAGTATAAATAAAAACAAATAAAAATAGAGAAAAAAAAACAGCATTGTAGTATTTAGCAAGACTTGAATATTACTGCAAAATGGCAGGAATGCTCTCAACAATGTCGATAAAAACGTCGAATAAAATTAAACAGTATCATGTTAAATAATTATAGTGTACAAAATTAAATACAAATCGTGCTTTTCTGTTGATTTAAAATAACAAGTATTACTTTTTGTGACCCAAGTTCTTAATCTATAAATAGAGATGTGTGAGGTATTTCCACGTGGGAGTTATAACTCGTACAGTACCTGAGAATATTCGATTAAACCAAATATGTGGCACTGATATCTTGATTATATCACAGTTTTCAACTTTATTAATGTTAAATAAAAGTTCCGAAAGGCCAAATTTTTATATTCATGTAGCAATATGGAAAAAGAAAGTCCATTCAAAAGGTCACTCAAGGATCTAGACTCAGCACTCAGTTTCACAATAACCACTTTACTTGTTTATAACTTAAATTATAATTTAAATATAATTGTTCAAAATGTCATAAATAGTATATTAGTTAAAATTAAAATTGTTTTAAAAATATTCAGCACACAGCCATGTCTCGAGTGACTACCAAGTAAAATCCGCCATATTGAATTATTCCATGCGGACAAGCTACTTAAGGCAACTAGTGATGTGCGCTTGTACGAAATTGTTCATCGATTCCTTTTACGATTATTTAAAAACAATTGTTTGGATCTCTAATTAATTTTATATATTTTAATATAACTTTTAATAAGGTATTTATTTATTTTTAATCTCTTTTAAAATATTAAAAGAGGATGAAATTTAACAAATAATGTTCACTATTGCGGTTCACATAGTATGAATAATATTATTATTTGAGTAATAGCTTACCAATAGTCGTCAATGGTAATAAAATAAAGAAGGTGATATAAATGCAGTCTTACACAAGGATAAATTATATCAAAGTAGAGAGAAAATAACGCTTGCGATTTTGTCGTGAAGTGTCGATAATTCAGTTACAGGGCGAAACAATTGTTGAGATTGTGGTGGTGAATGTGTGCAGTGTTTGTGTATTGTTGTGTTATCGGTGTCGGGTAGTGCATAAGTTCTTACAAATTCTGCATGTATCAGGTATAAGAACGAATAGTACACTCTACATTTAGCATTACATATATTTTCTTTTATCGTGGATTATAGCAAAATAATATTCTCATTACTTTTGTATTAAGGACTTCCGCAAAATAACGCCTAATTCTATAAATTAATATAAAAAAACAATTAATTAAATAACGAGAGGGAAGATGAAACTGTTGTGCTCATATTTGTCTGATCACAAATAAAAAAAAGAAAACCATAAATACAGTCACATTTGCTTTATTATAATAGGGCACATTTTAGACTGGCTTCCCTTCTCTAGTATAGCAGCTGTATTACACAAGTGACTTCAAATTTGAAACATCTCGCATTCTGCACTTATCTAAAGCCAATGTTTAAATTGGAATTGTTTAGAACGCTCATATCTCAATTTTGTTTATTACTCTCACGACTCAAATTAATATATACCCATATGATATACGAATCTATATTTCTTCTTTGTGCTGCTTCGAAATGACAGCGCTCTAACAACTAATAAAATGGTAATTGCTTAAATGCTAATATGAGTGGATGCAAAAGGAACGAAAGAACACTTTTAGGTGTTTGCAGCATAGTTATTATATTTAAAATTCAAATAATTCTTCTATTTCTATTTACTTCTAAATTGGAGGTACTCATTTTGTTTCCGATGCTAAGTTCAATATTATTATCAGAAGTAGCGATCTTCCTTTTTACAAAGACCGCATGTACGCAAACAATTTTAATTAATTAATTTAGAAAACTTGTTTACATAATCGGCGAATGTGAGGGTTTTAATTGAACTGTTTTTGTGCGTTCCAGTCAAACAAATTATTCCTGCTTTTGTAAATGCCAACCCAATCACTAAACTTTATTTGGTTTTTTCCCAACATTAAATACACGGTTATATTCAAGGTTAATTAAGCTAAAGAGAGAATTATAAAGTTCATCCGGATAACTCTGTGCAACATTAATTGTGGGTATCGTGCCTTTGAAGGTATTCATTTTTTTTAGAAGTAACAGGTCTCGATTTGAATACTTTCTCAAACCTTTGTTCAAAACCAGGAACTAATATTGTTTGTCCACTATGCTATCATAAGCTATTTATGATTTATTGACCGAGTCAAGTAGCTATATTTGTAGATAGCCAAGTAGATCCATTAAAAATATTATCCAGGTTAAAACATTTGAATATGTAATGCAATTTACCCCTTTAAAAGTGTTTACTAAGATGTCTACATTGAAACTACCGCAAGTAATACCTTTTTAGGTGATTTGACGTTTGCGTTACAATGACGAATTTTCTTAAAATTCGCGCAATAAAAACATGATAGAATGAAAACTCTCAGGAAATGTGCTGACATTACTTTGTGTATACATATATCTCCTATACAATAAAAATAAAATATTTGTAGTTAATCTTACTATACCTCATTAACAGGTTGACCAATCTCATTTATACATCTTGTATAGGTTGTTTGCACACTAGATGATTCATCATGGCAACATATTAATATTTGCAACAATTGTTTCATAACGCAAGCTTTAAATATAATGCTAATATCATAATATAATGTAGAGGGAAATGTTAAAACAGATTCATATTCCACAGGTTTAAGAAAAAAATAAATTAATTATACCTTCAAGTGCTTTGTTTGTAAGTTGTCAATCTGTATTTATATAGTTCCAGTTGATATTAGCTACATAGAGGTTTATGTCAGCGAGATTCAAGCTATTTGAAGGTGCATTGAAACATTTTTGAAACTTTGATGGATGGATAAAATAGAATGTATATGAATATCGTAGACTCTATAAGCGACTATAGTTCTACTTCTGTTTTGTAAATTTTGAAGCAGTTTTTAGTTAGAATATTAAATTACTCACCAACCGCAGTAGGACCGTTAAGCACAGGAGCATCTTTATCTGATAAATCCTTTGGTTTCAAAGCTAGTTTTTCCTTGTCTTCAGACCTAAGACGTTCTCTATGCTCTCTTACTCTTTGAGGCTGCGGTGCCGGCGTTTGCAGAGAGCACGGTATTGGTGTTGCTGGCGTGATGCACGTGTCAGACATAGACGTAGACGTGAACATCGGTATGGAAGTATTTACATGTGTAGTCGTAGACGTATCAACCGTTTGCAAATTCAATATACGAGGAACTATAGTACTTTCTATTTCTGTTTGCGTTTCTAATTCGTCTTGAGGCACAAATGGTTTGTTTTTGCTTTGTTTTTGAGGCTTAGTTACTGATAAATTCTTATTATTATCTATGATTAAATTCTGTGGACTCTGATCACTATTTTTATTAATTTGCTTAAGATTCGTACATGTTTTAGGCACTACAACAGGACTATCTGATATAGCCGAAACTTCTGGCGTTTCAATTACTTCTATACTATCATTTACTAAATTTTTATTTTCGTTAACATGTAATAATTCAGACTTTCCTATGTTACTATTAACACAAGTATTTATTGCATTTAAATGAGGTTGATTTGGGCACGCTGTATTTATAGGCACTTCGATTGATTTATTAATAAAGTTCGTTTTAATAGCACTTTCAGTCAATGACGGCTGATTTGCCGCTTCGTTTACCATTCTCCCAAACTCTTCTGCAAAACTATGAGTTGCTTCCTGTGTAAAATTAAGAATTGTGGAGTTTATTAAATGAATATTTCTATTTATTTCTTTTAAATATTGTTAATAGCAGCATTCAGAATAATTTAAATTTACGTAAACAACGATATATAAAAAATATTCTGTACTTAATCTGAAGCTTAGCGGTCCTTACCGGTTGAGGCGTTTGCCGTTCACTAGATTCACCACTCATATATTGACTATCACTAGAATTTTGCTCAGAAAATATATCTTGATCTGCAAGAAAGAAAATTATAAAATAAATTTAGGAACTGTCATTCTAAGGTGCAAAAAATGTTTATTATTATTTATCAATATTGTAGAAATGCGGAGTTTAAGTTACTACGAAAACCATGGTGGAATTACTGTGGATAGTGTGATATTTGATTTGCAATATAGCAATTAAAACATGGCTAAATTCGCTTGGGCGTAACGAAGATAAATTTGTTAGTTGATAGATTAGTTTGTTTACCATTAATTTCAGGGTTATCAATTCTTAAGAATGAGGTATCTGAAACATATTCGTAAGAAATGTTACACCTGGGATGTATGAGGGAAACCACGGATTTGAAACGATTCAGACATACTTCATTTTTATACAATACTTCGGAAAGGTCTTAAAGGGCTGGTTTTGTGCAAGTTTTGTAGTAGCACTTTGTTGCGGAGTCACATTCACACAATACATAACAGACAATACGTATCATGGAAGGTTGGAAAATATTTTTAAACACCTAGTTATTTCACCTTCTGTTGCCAAAGTATTGGTATATAGTAAAGTGTGATTTCCGTGGATGTCTCTTTGAGAAAACCGAAACCAAAACAACAAATCAAATAAAAACGGAGCAAGTTTCTTCAAAAAATAAACGTGGTATTAATATAATATATTAAAAGAAGAATAAGATAAATAATTTCTGCGAAAATGGTTATGTAGCACGGTGTAAAGTTATTAAACAAGTAATATTCTTAAGTATCAAGTGTTATTATGATGTTTTACTCAATATTACAAAAAACAATATACGTGTATCAAATAAATTTAACTATACTTAATTATGCTACATACTTACTAGTTTCTGGATTAATTATTGGAAGTCTATGGGAAGTACGTTTCTGAGGAGCTTGCCGTATACCTGGAATGTTATACTATATTACTATATTAGCATTAAAAAGTAACGCAGAAAGCTTGTTATAACTGCTGGTTTGATAAATGAAAAATCAATGACGAAATCAGATATCACTTTTCAGAAGAATTACAAATCGAGCTTATGGCTTACAGTGAAAATTACAATCGACGAGTCGAGTGTATTTTCAATACCGTAGTAGAAAAATGTATAGAGTATGTATGTTAATTAAGGAATGGTAATATCTGAATAAGATTGTTTTAAGCAAGAACGAAAACAAATTAAGTCGTGCATATTACGTGTCAGTATATGTAAATAATGCCAGGTGTTCATGATTATTTGACACCGGTGCTTCGACAGCAATAGTCAGAAACAATGTTTTGTCAGCGAGCAATACCCGTTTCAGAGATTAAGAATATCATAATAGCTACAGAAAGTATGAGTACTCGTTTTTGACTAAAATTGATAATAAAAACGTCTTATTTGTTTCTTATCACATCGAGGGTAATATAACCAAGTAAATAGGTAGGTATTATTAAATACATTAGCACAATCGCCCTATCTATGTTCATATATAGAATATGTAACTTTATTCTCCGGATCGGACGAATTTTTTAAAAAATTTTATTTACAAAAATGTATGTAATGTCCACATTCCACTTGTATTATAGTTGCCTAATTTTTGTATATAAAGTTTTATGTAATGGTCGCATTCCACTTGTATTATGGTTCTCTAATTTTTGTATATAAAGTAAATACAAATAATACAAAAACTTTTGTTTAGTATTCAGAAAATTTTGCAAAATTAGGCAGACTTAAAAAACACGATATAGAAGTAATATTACTTCCTACCTATACTCCATAGGTTACAACACATTACATTACAATTAAATATTATTCTTATTTGTTTCAAAGCATTTAAAATTTTTTATAGTTTTTGCCCCATTTTATAATACCGCGATTGCTAAAAATAATTATAAAAACTGTACCAAATAAATAAGAATAAACCTATGGAGTATAAAAGGAATAAATATTACTCTTTGTTCGTTTATTATGAATAAAATTTGATATCGCTTCTTCAGCTCCTTATTTTTGCTGAAATTCGATCACTTGGAATTCGATGAAAAGTAAACAAAGTATAGTTGGTCGAAATATGCTGACATCTTTCAAAACAAACTTAAAACCACACAGGTAGGTATTTTACCAGTTTGTTATATGAAAACTTAATTCTAAGCCCGTACTTACTACGTACTAATCACAAATTTCTAAAGTGAAAACCGAATTTGTGAAACCAATAAATAGTAAAGAACTGAATGAACGACGCGAGAGATCGTATGTAGTCTTAAGTGTGTATATGTTCAGTATATATGGTTGTGTTCAGTATATAAGTCTCAAAACGGAAACAGAAAATATGTTTACTACTTAATTAGTAAACTAAATAAAATCATGCCGATGACTTTGAGTAATGTCTCAAAGATGTTGGATTTACGTTTAGGGGATATCTACACCTTTCGCTACTTTAGATCTAAGTGCTATTATAAAGTTTTGATTAATTTATTTACAAATACACGCAAAATGTTTGACATATTGAACGTGTAATGTTTAACACTTTAAATGATCATATGATTTTTGAAATAATTGTTTCTTAGAATAATTTCACAGAATAATTTTCAATCAAGACTTAATTTTTTTTGAAATTCTTCTCAGAAATAATCTACACATAAATGTGTAGTAAAATTTTTGACTTATTTTCTTTATTATATAAAAGAGTTAATCGTGTGTAAGGTATATATGTATGTTTTCTGTATTTCGCAAAGGGCTCCAACGATTTTCATGAAATTCAGCATTCAGGAGGTTTTGGGGGAGAAAAATCGATCTAGCTAGGTTTTTATTTAAAGTAATCGTTTTATCCCTGTTTTAGGGCATTAAAAAATACCAAAATTTACATTGCATATAAAAACACTTTACTTTCTGTAAACTGTCAAGTCAGCATAGCTTATTCGGGCAATGAGGGGTCTCTACAAAACAAAATACCTAGGATCGAGCCCCACCTTTCCAATTTTCTTTTTTTATTTAAAAAAAAATACCGAGCAAGGTTTGGTCAACCAGATTCCAGAAATCCAAGATTCCGATATATATATTCATACAAGATGCCCGTGGCCCGCAAGCGTTAAATTTGGAGAAAAACAATTTCCTTTCCCTATACCAAGAAGATTTCCTGCTATCTTTGGAATATCTAAATTCATATAGTACATTTTTACTTATTTGTTTTTACATTTTCCCTATGTTTTTTATTTTTACAGTTAATTACAGAATGTCTTTAAACAAACTTTTGAAAGAGCGACATAGCTGCTAAAGTTGAAGTGTTATAGGGCGAAGCGCGGCCCCCTCGCGGGATTTTAAATCTGTGATATCTCCAAAAATAATCATTTAAATTACATGCTGTAAAAGGCCATATTGATATTAAATTAACAATGTATTTAAGGTATTTGATTGGATAAGGATTAATGCTGTATTGTATAACAATTGCTTCAAAAATATGGCATTAGTTTTCGTAAAAAGTAAATGATTGAATGAATTTACTTTATCTCTAATGGATAACCCACTATAGTGGGTTATCCATTAGAGATAGACATATACCATCGCGGAATTTTCTGTAGACCTTTTCAAGGTGTACAAATACTTAGTACATCATTTTGATAAATCTCGTAGGGTTTAGCCTGCGTTTGCAATGAAGCGGAAAAAAATGTAATTATTTACAGAAACCTCAAAAATTACAGTTTTTCTCTACTCCGTATTGAATGTTATTACACGTACAAACCTTCCTCTGGAATCACTCTATCTATTAAAAAAAACCGCATCTAAATCTGTTGCGTAGTTTTAAAGATTTAAGCATACATAGGGATATACGGACAAACAAAGAATGCGACTTTGTTTTATAATATGTAGTGATACAGATAACTTAGAGGAAAACTTTACCTGGCCATTCACCGGACATTGATGGATGCATGTGTGGTGCATTCTGCGAGTGAGTAAGCGTACCCTGCGCGGCCTGCGCTCCAGGTTGTTGCACCAGCGTCCCAGCGCTGGCCCGTCCACCCGCACCGCCGACATTACTTGCCGTTAATTGCTGCCCATTTGGTGAATAGTAGTCTGTGTATTCAAACACTATTCACGTCTCAGTTGATAGGTCAATAGAAACATTTTACACTACTCTAAAACACTTAATTGCAAATAAAGTAAGAAGCGGCCTGTTACTCTCCCACTGCTGCTGAGAATAAATATAAATATAATAAATAAATATATGGGACACAAACACGGTCGTCCGTCCCCAAAGAAAGTAACTTAACACTTGTGTTATGGGTGACAGATAACTGGTGAATATATACTTATATATTTTTAAATACATACTTAAAGACAAATATACACCCAAGCTCAAAGATCAACAAATTCATTTATAGAAAATGTTGGCCCTCGGCGGGACTCGAAACCGCGACCCGCGGAGCTGAAGGGTCACTACCCACTGCTCCAACAGGCCAGTCAAATATAGGCCTCTTCTCTCCGTTTTTAGATAGAAGGATTGGAACTAAGACCTACCACGCTACTCCAATGCGAATTGGTAGGTTTCACATATCTCCAGAATTCACTAGAGATATGCAGGTTTCCTCACGATGTTTTTCTTCACCGAAAAGCGTTGATAAATTGCAATTATCAATTAGACACATAAGTTTTAACAGAAAAACTCATTGTTGTCTGCCCAGGTTTGAACTCGTAACCTCCTCGAAAGAGTCGTACGGTGCTACCGCTGGTCTACCACCTCTTACAAATAAATTCTACTAATATTATAAATGCGAAAGTTTTTGAGTATGGATGTATGTTTGTTACTCTTTCACGGCGATACCGCTAAACCAATATCGATAAAATTTGCCATCGTTATTTGTTATACACCGGAATAACATGTAGGCTATAGAAATCCTGTTAAATCTACAGGAATAGGATGACATTGAAAAGTGCCCTCTATTATCGACCTATCACAATACAACAGTCCACGCGAAAGAAGTCGCACATAAAAGCTAGTCCTTCATATAACACGTTAATTTTCTAACGGGTTTTCATATTTCGTCGTAAGTCCCTCCTATAACACGTGATTTTTTTATAATGTTCTTAGTTTGATTTAGTGAAAGGCAGATATGTCGTTCATTACTTTTTTTCTTATTATTCGATTTATACCCTCTTTGACGAGAACAATGAAACATTTTTAAAATGCGTAACGAAACAACAATGTAATAGGCGGGATAACTATACACGCGTCCATTTAAGCAAACGCTAAAAGTGTATTATTTAAAAGGTGGTCGATTAAAAAATTAAGAAGAAAATAGTACATACAGTAATATGTAATGTTCTTCAAAAGCAATTATTTTTTTACTATAATCCGCGAATTTAAAAAATAATAATAAAATAATTCATATTTCAATCATATCTCACATATCATAGAATCTATACAATCTCCGAAATTTTCAATTGTTCTTTCTTTGACTTAAGAAAGAAAAATTGATTAACAATTTCCTTATATTGCGGATATCTATAATACAAAAGTACTAATAAAATGATTTTGCTAAAATCCGTTATTTTGGATTTTCTTTACTGCGGATTATAGCGAAATAATATTATTATTACCTACTTTTGTATCATAGTAAAATAACGGCCTGTTACTATCCTACTGTTGGGCAAAGGCCTCCTCTCTCCCTTTTTGGAGAGAAGGATTAGATCTAAGACCTACCACGCTGCTCCAATGCGGATTGGTAGGTTACACATATCCCCAGAATTATCTAGAGATATGCAGGTTTCCTCACGATGTTTCCCTTGGCGAAAAGCGCGTGACAAATTGTAATTATCAATTACACACATAAGTTTCAACAGAAAAACTTATTGATCGAAACCCGTGACCCCTCTAAAGAGTCGCACGGTCTTACCGCTAGGTTATCACAGCTTTGTATTATATTACAGATCTCCGCATAATTATTTTTACTATATTATTATTTCTATAAAGTTTGTTTTGTATAAAGAGCGAGATAAATTCGAAACATTAATTAGGCACGAAGGTTTTATAGAAAATGCAATTACCTCTCCGGGTTACGTCCCGCGACGCTAAGTCAGTGTCAGAGAATCTCACCATGCGGTTATCACAGCTTCATTTAATATAATCACAAAATAATTTAGTGTCAAATTATTAAACAGTCATATAGATCTTGTTCACTTTTAGAGAGGCGGCACATTCTGGGGTTCAGAGTTGGTGCGATGTGTCCAACGGTACCCTGTCTCCGCCACTAGCAGCGTGGTGGAGCACTCAGATTGTTTTAATAGGGGCGTTGGACCCATAAAGGGTTTATTTGATTTAAAAAACCTTGTAGATACTTACAGGGAGGTGTGTGGCCTGTTGGCGTAGTGTAGCTGATGTACGGCGTCATGAATGGATAGTACCTACGTAAATGAATAGGATTAAAACAAGTACTTGACAAAGAAATAAAATAAATAAATACATACAAATTTAAAATTAATCCGAACGATTATTCATGATATTTGAGTGTATGGGCTTAGTTGTAATTCCCAAGGTCAATTGAACAATGAAATATTTTTACTAACTTATTTTCAATATGATTGAAGATAATATATAATTGAAAAAAATGTCTAGGGTAGTATAGCATTATAATATATGTAACCTCAGTTCGTAAGATAACCGAGTTCAGCCCAACTAGTTTCGAAAAAGGAAGGGCAAATCGTCAGCAATGTTTACATCCGATAACTCAACAAAAAAAATATCCCGATATATTTTTACACATATACAAAAGCACGCTCACTTTTGCATAAATACAAGCACAAGTAGTGTAGTATTTTTATTTTTCCTGATGTATATTAACTTATAATTGTAAGCATATTTTTATAGAGAACGGGGCTTTCCGAAACAGATATTTAACGGATAACAACATTTAATGGATTCTACAATCTGTTTTGTTTCTCTTACGTTATTATGTAGTACTGCAACATAATTTAATTACCCGTGATCCACGAATTGCGACTTCCTGTGATAGTGAAGAAATGCAGCATGAAATAAAATCATTTTATATTGTAAAATAAATTGCGGGCTGAGAGCTATAGGGAAATAAACGAAGTACGGTGTGTAATCCACGACGAGACGGCGTAGGACATATAGCAGAATTGAATAAAAGTAAAGAAATACACACACAAAATCACAATTGCCTTGGAATCTATCTCCTTATGATCCTTCGGTTATGGAGCAAACGTTGTTAAGATTGTGGTAGTTAATGCGTGCAGTGCTTATGTATTGTGTTGTTGGTGGGTGGTAGTGCTTGAATTTATAAAATCCCGCATGTATTAAAATTAGGCATCGCATTGCAAAAAAATATTTAATTATGTAATTCTAAATGAACCGTCGTGTGGTGTCTGGCTAAGTATAATAGTCCCCCATTTCTTACCGAGATGTTGTAAAAAGCGAAGGTTAACGTAGGTGGACCAGTTATTGTGGATCATAGCAAATAATAATTTTCATTACTTTTGTGTAATGGATATCTCGCAAAGTAACGCGTAATTCTATAAATTATTTAATAATCGCATTCTTGTTTATACGCCTCTATGATTTGAAGTCCACTATATATTCATAGAACCAACTTAGGGATCAATCAATAAAAATGGTAAAAACCTAGAATATACTAAGTTATACACTGTCCATTATATTAACCATCTTTTGACAGATTGACGATTTACATATTTAGTGATGTCCTAAAGATTCTCGTATGCGATACCATTCCGATTATAGTACCTACTATCATTAATCGAATTACGTACCTAAGTAATTCGATTAATGATAACCTACGTAAACTAATAACAGATATAGAAATCAACATTTTGATTTAATATTGCCTTAGTTTTTTGAAAATAAATGTTAATCCGTGTGTATTTATTATAATCATAAAAAATATATTATACATCAACTGGCAACATCAACAGACCTTCCGCTCGGCCGCCATTTTGACGTGATCTGTCACTCTCAACGAAACGCCCGTGATAGTCACACGCATTTACGTTCGCTGAGTGTTCTCTCGCATCTGTTACACCTTGAGTTAAGTAGCTTTATTCCTCGGAAAAACTTTTGTGAAACTTATATTAATTGATCGTGAAAATGCCGAAAGGACGTGTGTTGAAAGCACAATCGAGACAGTTAGTGTTAAAACTTCATGAGTATTTTGAGCAAGAAAATCAAAATGGCGGACCTCTTATACCTATCACGCAAGTCCGAAACCGTGTTGCATTGTTGCAGCCGCGTTGGGGATCAGTCTATCAACTGTGACTAAAATCACTACTGATGCCTACGGCAGGAGCGGCTTGGAGCAAAACAAACCATCTACACCAAAAAGAAAGCGCCGGGCTCATAAGGTGACAGCTGTTGATGACTTTGACGCTGACGCTATTCGTCGTCATGTATATGATTACTACTTGAGAAAAGAAATTCCAACTTTGAGAAAACTTATTGTTTCTTTGAAAAGAAGTGGTCTATTTCATGGTGAAAAATCTTCTTTGGTCAAAGTTTTGAACACAATTGGCTTTTCATATAAAAAGTTAAATAAAAGAAAATTATTAATGGAACTGTTACGGATCCCTAATGTAATTAGAATTGCTGACGGACTGCTTCATCAGCAGTCTGGTCCAGATCCGGCGCAAGCCTCTGCCATGAGTCAGTCCGTCTACGATCTCGTACAAAGCCACACATTTCTATCAGCTATTTTAATTGTAATAATCTTGTCCATTTTTATGTGTAAAATAAATTACGTTTTTTTAAAAAGACTTTTTCGTGGCTCCCCGTAACATTTGGTGGCAGCGGTGGGATTTTAAATTAGAAAATCCTCGGGACGCCTCATATTTACAAAATCAGTTCGGTTTCGTGGAATTAAACTCAGTTCAGTGTCACAAGTGTTAAAAGTGCTGACTCTCTGTTTCCTGATGCACCGTATCCTGCGCAGAACAGACGATTGTATCCAGTTAAGCAACACCAATCTGCATTAATCTGAAAAGGGAGAAATAATTACCTGGTACTGCCTTTATCACTGTCTCTTTCACTGCATCCGAGAGGAGAACTCACCGCTGTATCCTGTAAACGTCACCAGACGCACCCTGTAAATATTTAAAATATTACCGTCGTTGTTCCTGTCAAATGTCCTGCTTACTCAGCATCATCGTCGCAGCAATCCTGTAAGTGAACATTAAATATTTCTCAAGAAAACAATTTCTATAAAGTGCTAGTGAAGTGTTCTAGAATAATAAATACTCAATTCATTTGTTCATTCCTGTTTAAACAACAAGTCCTCGTGATTCACCGTTTCTTGAAGTGACCGATCCCTTCGAATATTTATATCGAACTTTATTTTACCCGCACGTTGATACATTTTCATTTTACAATTTTATATTTAACTTTTCTTTTCTTTTCATATGTATGTATACTTGTGTGCATGTCGTCCAAATTAAAATTATTTATATAATTTTATTATGCCGAAAACCACTAAAAACGATATTCTTGATAAATTAAACATTGATATTCCGGAAGGATTAGAAATCTTACCCTCACCGACACACCTTAAACAACAAAAACAAATCGTAAAAACACCTACTACGTCACACATAAAACAAGAAATGGATCTAAGCACTTTGTTCAAATTCATTAAAGCATACAACGGTTCTAGGGAAACCTTAAATTCTTTTATAATTAATTGCGACAATGCAATAAACTTAGCCACCGAAACCCAGGCTCCAATTTTATTTAAGTACATTCTCAGTCAATTAGAAGGGAAAGCGGAAGTGGCTTGTTCTATTAAAGAATTTTACAACTGGGAACAATTAAAAGAATTTTTAAAAAATCAATTTTCCGATAGGAAACACTACTCACACCTGTTGACGGAACTGCAAGAAAACAAACAAAGTTCTTCCGAGAATGTAAGCCAATTCGCTCTTAGACTTGAGACCCAATTAGCTCAACTCTTAACAGAAATTTCTCTAGCTAATCACCCAAATGTCGAAATCCCAGGTCGTACAGCAGCCATGGAAGACCTCGCACTGCACCATTTCATCATGGGCCTTAAGCCCAACTTATCATTAACAGTCAGGTGTAAATCACCGCAATCATTTAACGAGGCAATCAACGTCGCTATATGCGAAGAGCGAATTCTACAAACTGTATACCGTCGGCCCTATCCAGAAAAACAATTCAAACCACGAGAAAATTTCCAACAGCCCAACCGAAAACCAATAGTTCAAAATGAAAGACAGAATATCACAACTTCACAACTTCCAAATCCAATTCCACAATGTCGATATTGCAAAAACTTCGGACACACCATCGACCAATGTAGGAAGCGACAGTATAATAATAATCGCAACCGCAATGGCCCTTCAACATCCGGTTACAAACCGCAACCCCGGGTGAATTTTGTGAGTGACGATTATGGCACCGATGAGGTTGATACAAAAAACTAACTAGGGTCTCGTATCGGCGTGATACGAGACAGCAGCTTCTGAATTCAGACGTCTATATGCCCGCTGTACCCACTAAAGCCGCAGTTCATCACACTGCGCCCTCTGTATCCACTGTATCCGCAGTCCATTGCACTGCACCCTCTGTATCCTCTGTATCCGCGGGCTATCACACTACATCCTCTGTATCCACTGTATCCACTGTATCCGCAGTCTATTGCACTGCACCCTCTGTATCCACTATATCCGCAGTCCATTGCACTGCACCCTCTGTATCCACTGTATCCGAAGTCCATTGCACTGCACCCTCTGTATCTACAGTCCAGCGCAATGCACCCATCATATCCACTGAACCCATTACGCCTATCACATCCGCTGATTCCAATGAATCTGTGGGACCCGAAATTGAAAATCGAATTTATGAAATCAATGTCAACCATACAAAAATACTACTTCCACACATCCTTATTTACACCTCAGTATCCGATATACCTCTGTCGTTATTAATCGATTCTGGCTCAGTAATTAGTCTAATCAAATCATCTTGCATTGAAAATCATCCCAAACTCATTAAAGAAAAAATAAATCTCAAAGGAATTGATCCCGTAAATTGTACAACAAAGACATCTGGTCATTTTAATTTAAAACTAAAAATCGATGATTCTCCTTGCAAGTTTATTAGTCACAAATTTCACGTAATAAATAATATTGATCTTCCTTATGATGGTATAATCGGAACTGATTTGTTAAATGCATTTGGTTGTAACATTGATTATAATCATAACACACTTAATATAAGTAAAACTAACATCAACCTCCTGTTCAATGATCCTACTTATACTATTCCCGCTAGAACAGAAACTATTATCGAATGTTCTGTATCCAATCCCGAAATAAAAGAAGGTTTAATCCTTGATCAAAAACTCTCGGCATCGTTATTAATTGCAAACAGCATAGTACGTGTAAAAAATAATAACAGAATAAACATATCCATTGTAAACACCTCTGAAAAACCTACCACTCTAAAATCAAATCTTAATTTAAAACTCGAACCTATCAACCCTTTAGAATTTACTATAAATCCTTCTATCCCTATAAATCACGTAAATATTTCTGAAAATAGTTTTAAACGCACCGAAGAAGTATTAAAACAACTACGTGTTTCACACCTTAATAAAGAAGAAAAAGATTCACTCTTACGCTTATGTTCCGATTTTTCAGATATTTTCCATCTTCCAGGTGAAAATCTTACTTATACTAATGCTCTTAAACATGAAATCAAAACTACAACAGATATCCCTATATATACCAAGTCCTACAGATTTCCTGAAATTCATAAGGCAGAAGTGCGTAAACAAATTGACAAAATGCTAGAACAAAATATCATTGAACCTTCCGATTCCCCTTGGTCATCCCCTATATGGGTTGTACCTAAGAAACTCGATGCTTCTAATATCCAAAAATGGCGAGTAGTAATCGACTACCGCAAATTAAATGACATTACTATTGGTGACACTTATCCCATTCCTCAAATTACCGAGATTCTCGATCAGCTTGGCCATAGCAAATATTTCTCGACTTTAGATCTAGCTTCCGGATTTCATCAGATCGAATTAAAAGAGGCAGATAAACCTAAAACTGCATTTACTATACCGGAAGGGCACTTTCAGTTCTCTAGAATGCCATTCGGATTAAAGAACGCACCATCAACATTCCAGAGACTGATGAACTCTGTTCTATCAGGTCTCCAAGGCATCCGCTGTTTTGTATACCTTGACGATGTCGTTTGCTATGGACATGATCTTGAATCTAGCATCCTAAACCTAACAATGATTTTCCAAAGAATCCGAGATTTTAACCTTAAACTCCAGCCCGACAAATGCGAATTCCTTAGACAAGAAGTTTGTTATCTCGGGCACATAATAACTGAAGAAGGAGTAAAACCAAACCCAGAAAAGATCACAGCCGTAACCTCGTTCCCAATTCCTAAATCGCCTAAAGATATAAAATCATTCCTTGGTCTCGTCTCCTATTATCGCCGTTTCATTCCCGAATTCTCAAAGACAGCTAAAGCTCTTACCAGCCTCTTAAAGAAAGATGTACCCTTTAAATGGGAAAATCAACAGCAACTAGCTTTCGATACGCTGAAGCATAAATTGACAACTGCTCCTCTCCTTATATACCCAGATTTTTCCAAACCATTCATCCTTACCTGCGATGCTTCCAATTACGCCGTTGGTGTCGTTCTCTCTCAGGGAACTGTTGGCAAGGACCAACCAGTAGCCTTTGCGTCGCGCACTCTTAATAAAAGCGAATCCAATTACAGCACCACTGAGAAGGAACTTCTAGCTATTTTGTACGGCTGCAAAACTTTTCGTCCTTACCTTTACGGTCATAAATTCCTTATAGTCACTGATCACAGACCACTGAAATGGTTGTTTAATCACAAGGATCCGAGCAGTAAACTCCAAAGATGGAGACTCAAGCTGGAAGAGTATGATTATGAAATAGTCTATCGTAAGGGTAACCTTAACTCCGCAGCCGACGCACTCTCCAGATACCCAGTCAATCCTATTTATCCAAAGGATAAAAATCCGACAGACCTTAATCCTAATACCAACATCGAGACTGACGAGGAATCACCACAACAAGCATCACCAGCTTTAAACGACGTAATTAACGACCTACAAAATATACTATCTCCTCCACCAACCAGTTTTGGTGCCGATCTCGTTAATCCTGAAACTCAAGGCGAGATTTACGATTTCTTGGAAGCAGTTGATAACAATCACCAACCCTCAACTAGCAGTCAAACCCCTGTGAGTATTCCATCCGCCAATCAACCTCGTCTAGAACTTCCTCTGAATCCAGTAGAGCCACCTTCAGACTTAATAGAACTGCATGAACTAATAGGTCCCACTACTGATCTCGAAATTGAAAATCCAATTGATAATAACAACGACGTCTTGAATCCTAACGTAGATTTACCTCTTAGTCCGGACCTTCAACTCGACAACTCACTTAACCCTTCTACTAGCTACGACAATCACGTACCAATTAATATACCAAGTCCAGATGTAACTGACGACTCTTACTCCGATTTCTTAAAAGCGATATCTAATACCACTTCCAACTTCGATACTGTAATTCATGAATATACAAATGACTTATTATCCTCAGATTCCAAAATCATTGTTCTACCCACTTCCATCGACTTAGACGAATCAAATCCTTATATCGAAGAAGTTCTCTCTAACACGGGTGACACCACCGAGTTCATGAATAAGGAGAGAAAACTAAATTCATTTCTAAATCTTAAAACTGAAACCAAATCCTACTATTTCTTATTCACTAAAGTTTATCATTTCGACAATGTCCCCTATCCTAATTTATACGAATCATTAAAACAACTTCGCAACGAATTACTAATCGGTTGTACTGAACCCTGTAACGAAATTGCTATTTCTGATTTCAAAGATCCCTTTGTTAAGCCCTCGTATACTAGAATCTATAACATGTTGACCTACCTTTTCCACAATACGAATATAGTTATAAAAATCTACAGGAATGCTATCATATTTCCAACCCCTAGCGAAATCTCCAAAATTTTAAAAGAAAACCATGATATACCTATTGCCGGTCATGTTGGCATAGGCAGAATGCATAGTCGGATCAAAGAAAAATATTTCTGGAAAGGAATGAAGTCTGACATAGAAAACTACGTAAAAAAATGCTTGCAATGCCAATCTAATAAAGCATTACGCCGAATCAACCGATCTCCAATGCAGATCACTACTACCTCTACTGCTCCCTTCGAAAGACTTAATCTCGACATCGTCGGGCCCCTTCCTAGTTCTGGGCAAATCAATCTTAGATATATACTTACCCTACAAGACGACCTCACCAAATTCACTGCGGCTTATCCCATTACAAACGTAACAGCAGAGGAAGGTTGCGAATGCTTAATCCATTTTATCTCCCTATTTGGAATTCCCAAAATGATCCTCACGGATCAGGGAACTAACTTCACCGCTGACCTATTTAAGAAAACCTGCAACTTCTTAAAAATAAAACAAATTTGGTCATCACCGTATCATCCTCAAACTCAGGGGGCTCTAGAGAGATGTCACTCCACCCTTAAAGAATATATGAAATCGTATGTAAATGAACATCAAACGGACTGGCATAAGTACATTTATACAGCCGTATTAGCCTATAATACAAACGTACATACAACCACTAATTTCACTCCTTATGAACTTCTCTTTGCGCACAAACCCTACATTCCTAATTCCATCTTCGACTCTCCCGTAGAAGACACTTATCCCGACTACGTAAAGATGTTACAACACCGGCTCAAGGTGTCAAGACAAAAAGCACTAGAAAACATCCAACTCTCAAAATTAAGATCGAAATCTTACTACGACAAACATACTCGCCCAATAACCTACAAGGCTGGCGACTACGTATATCTCAAAAATCATGTAAGATTACGCAAAGCACTGTCTCCTATATGGAAAGGCCCATACAAAATCGTAAAAATACATGGGAATAATACACTATCCCTCTTAATAAACAGACGACATGTCAAACACCATTTCGACGAGGTAAAGCCAGCCACTGCTGACATTTAATTTTACAATTCCCTTTTTTCATCTATTTTATACATTATATTAAATTAGTTTTATTATACAACATTAATCAAATCCAATTACTTTATTAGTTTTAAGATTATTCATTTACCCAAATCACTTTATACTTATTACTTTATTATTTTATATTGCTTTTAACTTTTAAGATTGTAGTTACTAAATCATTTATAACTTACAGCCTGACAATATCTTGTCAAGGACAAATTCACGACGAGGAAAAATTCATCCAACAAATAACGAAGAGTCCAGGAGTCTATTTTAATCCTTTAGGCTCTATAAAACTAATTAATGATTATTTCCACGTCATTATACCTATTGAAATAAAACATATCAAACCTCACATCGATAACGTTAAAAGCGTACTTTACACAACTCAATACCTATGTCTAAAAAACAACGAAATAAATCCATCGGAATGTCAAAATATATTTCAACCACTTCATTCTATGTTTCAAGATCTAACGCGTGATTACTATTCTCTATCTCATCTTATTTATTCAAAAACCAAAAGATCTGCGTGGTTTTCTGGCATTGGCACTGTTTTCAAACATGTATTCGGAACCTTGGATGAAAATGATGCGATTAGGTATAATGTCGCAATTCAAAGTCTAAAAGACGATGATAAGAAATTGTTAGAATTAGTTAAAGAAAATATTCTAATTTCAAAATCTGCTATATCTAGCTTTAATGAAACTCTTACCCAAGTTAATCAAAACGAGCAAAATTTAAATAAAGTTCTAGAAAATCTTTCGTCTCAAGTAACTAACTTAACTATGAAAACGAACTCACTTTTGTTTAGAACAACAATTCAAGAAATGTTTAACATACTTCAATCCAGTCTTTTAAATTTGTCATATAAATTAGAAGATATTGTAAACGCTATTTTATTTGGTAAAACTAATACCTTACATCCTTCTATTGTAACGCCTAAAGATCTGTATGATGAGCTTGTTATGAATATTAAATATATTTCAAAGTTTTCCGAATTCCCTGTTAATCTAGAATTAGAAAACATTCATATTTTGATAAGATTGTCCAAAATAGTTTCATATGTTGCCGACAATGTATTAATTTTTACAGTAAAAATTCCTCTTGTTGCAATTTCAAAATTTTATCTTTACAAAACTATTCCTATTCCATTGCCTCACAACGATTCTTTCCCAAATTCCTTTGCACTAATTATACCTTCTTCTACATATGTATCCATAAGTAAAGACAAGTCCAAATATTGTATTTTCGATAATTTAAATGATTGCAAAGAAATAACCCATGATGCCTTCATTTGTTCTAATAAAGAAGAACAGGACATCAAAGAATATCCCATTTGTGAAACGGATATCATGACTAAAGTTCTATCTTCCCTTCCTAAACATTGTAAAACAAACTTTGTATCGGGAAACTTACATTTTTGGCAAAGCCTGGGAAACAACAGATGGATTTTTACTCATTCTACTCCTACAAAATTACATATAAATTGTGAAATATCTGATTTCGATGTAACCTTACTAGGTACTGGTATTTTAGAATTAAAACCAAAATGCAATGGTTATTGTAATAGCTTTAAATTTATTTCTTCCGTGAATCCTACTATTAAATTAAACGAAATACATTCCAATTTTAACTTAATTAATGACTCTTGCTGTAATCTTAACACATTCAAAAAGTTTAATGTAACCGCATCTTTTAAGCCTTTAGAATATAAAATTAACCTTGATAACCTCATAAAATTGAATTCAAAATCGAATGATGTGTTACAATTAATAAGTGAATTTAATGATAATCGGGACTCAGAAACCATTCCGTTCCAATTAATATTGTATTACATTTCTTTGCTTTGTTTAATTATATTTATATTATACTACTTTTGTAAATGGAAATGCGTGGCCTTCTACCATAAATTCAGAATACATTCCACTCCTGCTATTTCAAAGGATCCCGACGTAGAAGGGGATAATATCGAAATGTCTATCCAGGACTCACCGAAAGCTCATCCACGATTACGGGTAGTTTAATTCATTTTGTTTAAAGCTTTCTATTTCCATTCTATTCTATCGTCTTTTCTTTCTATAGTAAACTTCAGAGATTCACCCTGTAAGTTTACACTTAAGCGGGGGGTTGTTACGGATCCCTAATGTAATTAGAATTGCTGACGGACTGCTTCATCAGCAGTCTGGTCCAGATCCGGCGCAAGCCTCTGCCATGAGTCAGTCCGTCTACGATCTCGTACAAAGCCACACATTTCTATCAGCTATTTTAATTGTATAAATCTTGTCCATTTTTATGTGTAAAATAAATTACGTTTTTTTAAAAAGACTTTTTCGTGGCTCCCCGTAACAGAACGCACAGATATAGCTATAGCACGTTGTGATTTTTTAAGAGAGGCAAAGAAAATACAAGATTGGGCAAATATTGTTTTCACGGATGAAACATGGCTCAACGCTAACCACACACTATCTCGTTTCTGGACTGATGATACTGCTGATTCCACTTCCTCAGTACCAATGGGAAAAGGTGAGCGCCTAATCATTTGCCATGCAGGTACAGCAAAAGGATTTGTACAAGACGCACTGTTGGCATTTAAATCGAAGAAATCAAATGACTACCACGAAGAGATGAATGCAAATGTGTATGAAGAGTGGTTCAAAAAAATGCTCATTTCATTGGAAGAACCATCAATAATTTTTATTGATAATGCGCCCTACCACTCCCGTCAAATTGACAAAATGCCAACACAGGCTAATAAAAAGCATGAAATAATTAATTGGCTTCGGGACAATGGAGAAAATGTGGACGACTCAATGTTAAAAGTTGAATTAATAAAAATATTAAAAACCAAAAAGAGAGCAAAACGCTATGTAATCAATGAAATGGCAGCAGAATATGGCCTTCGTTCGTCGTTCGGATCGTTCTTCGGATTCCTCCATACCACTGCCAGTACAACCCAATGGAACTTATATGGGCACAAGCAAAAGGGCATGCTGCGAGATGCAATACAAGCCCCCCATTCACAGCGAATAAAATGTTGCAATTGCTAAAAAATGCTTGCACCCACGTAACGGCCGAGAACTGGGCAAGTGTGGTGGAAAGAACTAAAAGAGTAATATTCTCTGATTGGGAACGTGATATTGCGTTTGATAATATATTATCTACACAAGAGCTAATAATAACTGCTACTGAAGACTCCTCATCGGAGGAGTCTAGTGTTGATTATCATTCCGACGACTCGTGGTAATAAAATAAATTAAAATATCCTGATTGTTTTATTTGTATTCATGTATTAACTAAGAAGAAAGTAAAACTTTATATAATGTTATTAAATGTCTTTTAATACTCGTAACATCGATTTCTACCGATTATTTTTAATCTGTGGCATAATCGTAGTAACCATTATGTGTGACATCACTAAGTGGGCGGTACCCATCCATAAAGTACAAATATTATTTGTATGATATTTGTACGTAAGCAATACAAAACTTAATGAGCGTGAGCTGTCAAAAGACTGATAATATGATGGACGCAGTATAAAAAGTTAATATCGCTATTTTCTGAGACTCACTCATCACATTTAAAACTAAATTGAAACAATATTAACTCAATATCGCAATTCACTTTTGACATTTAAATCGCTGTACAAGTATTATTTCAATAATTAAATTTTTAATACATATTTAGTTTTATGTAACTTCAGACGTTACAATAGAATGATTTAACTGTAATCCACGTTTGTTAAGAGAATCTATGTAATGCTAAGTGTATGGAGCGGGCAACATTCACATATCTTGTACATATGCAGGACGCCGCCAACGTTAACACTTCACACAAGCACTACACACACTCACTACCACAATCTCTATGATCATTGCGCCCCGAAACCGAAGCACCAAGAAGACACACAAGCAGGAGGATATAATCTGAATAAAATAATATAAAATCGTAATGCATTACGATTTTGTCGTGTAGCCTATCCTCCTGATGATGGACTGTTCGCGCTTACTGTGTGCCTTCGATAGCTGCAAAATTCGTTGGTGAGCATAGGTAGGATAGGCAATTTCTCCACCCCGAATAATCAAGGAGTACTGACCTTTGACTTACAGGCTTCTTCTTAAATTATGGCGTCCACGCCGCTCCAGCCGGAGTATAACCACAAAAAAAACTGAATCCAGCTATATTCGTGGAATCACCAATTAAATTGTTCCGTAATATAGTTAATACACTCGACCACCGAATTATCCTTCTTATTTTGTATATATTAATCCACCGAACACCGATATTTATTGTTATTAACTGAAAGGCCCGTGCACCATGTTGCGCGGCCGACCGATCTTCTCTTTGTGTGACATTAATTTGCCACCTACCTACACCTCAGGTGCAGTAAGACCCGATTACCCTCGGTGGAAAATATTGCCCGAACATGGACAAACGCGGATTACAGCAAAATAATTCTATTGTACCTCTGTGCTATCGAATTCCGTGAAGTAACATCTGCTTTTATAAATCATTTATATAAATTTTAATTTTCGCTATTTTTTAATAATGTTTACCCAGTGGAATTAGATCTTGGTTGTTGGTAAGTTTGTGGAATGCCCATATGCTGTGGCTGGAACATAACTGGATACATAACTGGACCTGTCGCTGACGTGCCCGCTCCTCCCATATACGGCTGTTGTTGCCTACAAACAGAAAATTTCACAATGTTATTCTCAATAAAATTAGTTAAAAAGAACTCTCGGGTCAATACAATCAAAGTAAACTAACAATTTTTCAAGATAAAGGTTAAGTCCTATCCCACGCAACGATTTGGAATATTAACTTAGTCTACGGCTACATTAAGCAACGATTTGCAACGCGATGAGTAGAACAAATCCCAATTAAAGTGTAAACTAACATTGTAGCCACAAAGCTCGTTCACAATGTATTTGTTTTAATCGTTCACTAATCGCGGTAAGAATTGCTGTCTAATGTAGCTGCAGCCTTAAGAAAAGAATTGCGAATGTATAAATATTTAATTATTAGTTATAATTTTAGTGCTTGGTTTATGTTTTAGCGTCACAAAGTGTGGGTTTTCGAAAGTTCAAACCCGGGAACCTATCAGTTCTCTGTAAAAGTTCTTTTTAATTTTTACTTTCTTCATCTTTTAGCTCCGCGGGTCGTGGATCCGATATAACATTTTTTAAGTACAATTTGTTTGATTTTCGAGTGTATGTATTTATTATTATTATTATTTTGTATTTATTTGTATTTATTATATATATTTATTATTTATAATTCATCGTACGGTTTTCGATGAATAAAAAAACAGTAAAGAAGCCTACAAGTATATTGACAAATTTTAGGATATGTTACCTACCAATCCGCATTGAAGAATAATGGCGGTTTTAAGTTCCAACACTCTCTCGGGGTGTCGAGGCAAAATTGTAACCAAACAATATCAATACTATCAAAATTAAATCAAAAGCATGTTATCTGGACTATGTTTGAGTAGGTATACAAGGGTGAACGACCAGAAGGGGATGGTCAGACAGCATCCCACGTGTCAGTGTTTATACTGCACAACACCTACGCGCAGTGGCTCGGAAAGCGAGAGTACGCTTACGGTTTGTTGACAAATAATATCGTAATCTAACATCGTATCGTAGGAAATAATTCCTTTGCGCATGCTCATTTCAAGTCTTGTCACGGGACTGTTTTTGAATGGAAAGGTCATGTTATTTTTAAATATATACTTTCAGCTAATACCTTTCCACCAAAACGATTATATATTTATAAATAAAATTGTATTTTGTAACTTTAAACTTTGTTAAGTAACTTGTAAACAATTAGTTGGTTTCGTCGAGTCTGTTTATTATGTATGTAAGTAGGTAATTTAACGGATTGCTACTATACTGGATGTAGGCATGCTTTCACCGTTTTTTGGAGTGGAGGGTTGTAGCTTAAGACCCACTACGCTGATGCAATGCGGATTGGTAGGTTACACGTATTCTCCGAACTCTCTAGAGATATGCAGGATTTGGAAAAGCGTGACAAACTGAATTTATCAATTAGACAGAAGTTTTAACAGAAAAATTCAATAGTGCTTGCCCGGGGTTTATACCTGTAACCCTCTCGAAAGAATTGTGCAGTGTCACTACTTGGCTGTGACAATTTTAAGCTTGAAATATAAATACCTACGTATTTATTTAAACATTATGAATGTATATATTTACCAGTTGTTTGTCGTCGCCCATATAAAAAATATTAAGTTACTTTGGGGACGATCGACGTGTTATTATACAACAATATATTATATTACTAGCGGCCTGCCCCTGCTTCGCACGGGTAAAAAAAATATAGCCCATGTCACTCAGTGAAAAAAAAATTATTAAAATCGATCCAGTAGTTTTGAATATCTAAATTCATATACTACATATTTACTTATTTACTTTTTACATTTTACCCTATGTATTTTATTTTTATATTTAATTAGAGAATGTATTTATATACAACACTCACAGGTTTCTTGTCATTAAAGAAACTCTTGAAAGAGCGACATATAGCTGCTAAATTCGAAATGCGGCCTCACGGTATTTAAAATTTGTAATATCTCCGAAAATGTTCACTTAAATTACATGCTGTAAACGACCATATTGATCTATATCAAATCAACAATGTATTTAAGGTACTTAATTGGATAAGGATTAATGCTGTATTGTATAAAAAATGCTTTGAACATAAGGCATTATTTTCCGAAAAAAGTAAATGACAAAAAATGATATTGTGGGTTATCCATAAGAGATAGACATATACTATCACGGAGTTTTCTGTAGACCTTTTTAAGGTGTACAAATACTCAATACATTATTTTGATAAATCTCGTAGGGTTCAGCCAGTGTTTGCAAAGTAAACGGAAAAAAATGTATTTACGACATCACATTAGAAACCTCAAAAATTACAGTATTTCTCTAATCTATATTGAATGTTATTATACATATAAACCTTCTCTTTCATCACTCTATCTGCAAAACCGCAGCAAAATCTGTTGCGTTGTTTTAAAGATTTAAGCATACATAGGGATTTAGGGACATAAGGACAGACAGGAAATGCGACTTTGTTTTATACTATGTAGTGATAATCAAACTAAAGTTATTGAATTAGGAAATGTGCATACTTAATGGAGGACTTCAAAATAACTACTTCAGCAATACGTTATAGTCTACTGGGTTCACGACATTTAATGTTGCTAGGGTCAGTTACAGTGGTCCTATTTTTTAAAAGCCGCACCGATGTCAACTTGATGTTCTCTCAAAAACATACTTCTTGGTTTTTTTTTCCTATTCCCGATGGAATAGGGGTTGTTATGGCGTATAATATGGTGTATAAGCCCTAATTCTACGAAATAACACAAATATTGCTCGAGCAGATATGTAGTGAGAGCTAAGATACAGGTATTGGAAATTGAAAACAACAAAACTTTCTGAGCTACTTCAGATGTATATATTTTGAAAACTTATGTGTATTATTACCTAAGAAAAAACTGTGATAGACCAGCGGTGAGACCGTGTTACTCTTTACGGGGCCTTACGATTTCAAACTCCGGGTAGGCACCAATGAGTTTTTATAGTTAAACTTATGTGCCTAATTGATATAAGTAATTTATCAGAGGCTTTTCGCTGCAACGTGCATATCTCGAGAATTCTAGGAATATGTGCAACTACCAATCCGCATTGGAGCAGCGTGGTAGATACAACTACAACCCGTCTCTCCAAAAAACCGAGACAGGAGGCCTATGCTCAGCAGTGAAATAAAAGGTAAGAGGTAGGAAGTACGATCGGTAAGAGGTCGTAACTTTTTTTTTATTACCTAGGATGCGTTGTAGGCCGGTTTGTGTGTTGCGTTGCTCTATACTGAGTGAAATTAGAAAACTGTGGTCTGGATGGTGCAGCTTGGTTTTGCGATGACACGTAACTACCTCCAGGCTGGAATAACAAAAGTGGAAAAAGGTTAATACAATTGTTGCGGCCATAATCATCTGTGGCCATTCAAATGATTTGGGCCAATCATTGACGTGTGGGCGAAATGTCTGCTGCACCCATACGTCAAATTCGATCGTTATAAATTCAATTGTCATAGTGTCATTATTCATTAAAATTTTGTAACTCTAACTATATGTACTCCTTTTAACTTGTTATCCATTATAAATAGTTCACAGTATTGTCTAGTCTTTTAATTAATCAAACGAAGCCTCCTATAAAGGCTTAACGCAAGCGCAAATACAATAAAAACCTCCGCCGACATCGTTCGCCAATTTAAGCGTTTAAGTCCTTCCAATAACGCCTTTTCCTATCCCCAAAAGAAAAACAGTTTTTTTTCTATATGTTACACTGCTTAATAAGCTGTAATTGTGCTAAGTTTCTACAGTATTCGTCAAACGGATTAGCCGTTAAAGCGGACAGACAGACTTTACATAATATTATGCATTAAAATATTTATTAATTTATATTAATAATTATATGTATTGATTTAATATTAAATAACTGTAAGTTAAGCTACTCTACTATTCGAAACTTTTGTTTTAACTATCCGATTTTTACACGATCGCATACTTATTATTAATTTAATATGTTTATAAAGCGATTGTCGTCGACAATAAATTACTAAACTACTAATATTATAAAAGTGAAAGTCTGTATGTTACGTTTTCACGGGGAATAAGCTGAACCAATAACGATGAAATTTGGCACAATTATTCCTCATACACCGGGGTAATACATTGGCTATAGAAATCCATGTAAATTCAACAGAAATAAGACGACATTAAAAAACGCCGTCCATTATCATTATATCAAGGTTTTTTTATTCAAGATGTGTTAAAGTCAACTTTGTAAGTTAAAGAGATAGGTTTTACATAAGAGACCTCTCACATTGTAAGATATAGTGTAGCAAAAATTTTACAACTTTTTTTATTGTGATTTTTTTCAATTTCTTTTAGAGCAAATGATATATACCGAATTTAATGTTAGAAAATTGTGAATAAATTTAAAATTAATTGCAATTTAACCCCCGGGATTGATAGGATTTTTGTGATGGAGATATTTTCAGCATTGATAAGTGACAGAAGCTGCTGTATATTCCAAGACTTAACGGTGTAGGTGAACGAATTCGCGGGTAAAAGCTACTTAATAATATATATATATATATAGCGTGCCCCTGCTTACGGTATATAATCTTCTCCGTCGATACGCTCTTGTCAGAGCGGTCGTGGCCGTCACGAAGTTAAAGCGCTTATCGCTCGCCTTACGATGTTACGCCATTTCTCTCTGTTTGCCGTCTTCCTGGCGCATTCATGAAGGGGGCCACCAACAGCAGATTTTATTTGGTCGGTCCACCGCATAGGCGATCGACCGCGAGGTCTGGTACACTCGACCCTGCCTTGGACTACAAGGCGTTCTATGGACTCTTCGTTTCCGCGCGAGACGTGGCCAAAGTATTTTAAAATACGTGCTCGGACTGTAGCCGATAGACGCTGCCTGATGCCTAGCTCTTCGAGTATGGATATATTAGTCCTGAATTCAGTCCAAGATACTCGAAGCATTCTTCGCCAGCACCACATCTCCAGAGCGTCTATCTTCTTCTATTCCGTTTCACGCAATGTCCACGTTTCAGCAGCGTATAAAAAGATTGGGAATACCAGTGAACGTACCAGTCTAATTTTTGTGGCTTTTGTCACTTTCCGGCTTCTCCATATTCTTTTTAATTTGTCCATAGAACTCCTTGCCATTGCCATACGTCTCTTTATTTCATATAATATATTACATTTTTCCCTATGAATTTCATTTTTACAAATAATTACAGAATGTCTTTATATACAACATTCACAGCTACCTTGTCATTAAACAAACTCTTGAAAGAGCGACATATTGCTGCTTAATTCGAAGTGCTATAGGGCGAAGCGCGGCATTTTAAATCTGTAATATCTCCGAAAATGTTCACTTAAATTACATGCTGTAAACGGCCAATCACAGTATATTCTGTAATCTATATTGAATTTATTATTATTATACATATAAACTTTCCTCTTGAATCACTTTATCTATTAAGAAAACTGCATCAAAATCTGTTGCTTAGTTTTAAAGATTTAAGCATACAAAATATTGTAAAGTAGCGCGACATCAATTGGCAGTGCAGTGTTATCAATAATTGCGAGACTGAAACCGAGGTACGAGACGAATTAAGTTTAACTAGGCCATAATATGACTGACCGATTATAAAATCTTATACACGAGCCAGTCCCACATTAAGATTGTAAATCTTTAAACATACAAAAGAGATGAAAAAAAGAAAACGGGTTGCACTCCGGGAGTGCCGGCAGAAATGAAAACTTGAATATTAACTTTTTGCATTTTGATATTTTAGAACGGTTAGGAAATAATTTTGCACAGATTGATTTTATTATCAGTATAAATCATTTATGTGGTAAAATACAATATTAATGTATTGCGCTATCGTACACAAACATGACAATGTATGTTACATTAAAAATTTAACACTTCAAAACTATCGCAATTATATTACATTAAAAAGTTTATCTCTCAGAAAAATCAACTTCCATCCATAATTAGACGAAACAGCAAGCGCAGGCATATATTTTCGGCGCACTGTAGAAATAGTGGGGTTACTTCGTCTCCTACGCCGTGCCGGGGGACTACTCTCCCTCCGTCTTACAAATTCTCGATCAGGTTACCTATCACAAAAAGTACACAACGCCGCTAAACAAGATTTCATGTTGTTGTTTCTTTATTCAGTAAACAGAAACAAATATTTATTTATATTTGTTTCTGTATTTGTAAACTCTCTACTTTAAACTCTTTTGACGTTAGCCGAAAAACATGGAATCTACTTCTGTAAATACAGATTTGATTTGATTTTGACACATCAAAAATGGAATAAAATCAAAAAACCTTTTATTAATAACTAGCGGCCTGCCCCTGCTTCGCACAGGCTATATAAAATATATAGCCTATGTCACTCCGTGAAAAAAATGTTTAAAGACAGTAGTTTTGATTTATTAATTACTGCCCGTGGCCCGCACGCGTTAAATTTAGAGAAAAACAATTCGCCTCTCCCTATACCAAGAAGATTTCCTGCTATATCTAATATCTAAATTCATATACTACATATTTATTTTTACATTTTTCCCTATGTATTATATCTTTGAAATTAATTACAGAATGTCTTTATATACAACATTCATAGCTTTCTTATCATTAACCAAACTCTTGAAAGAACGAAATATAGCTGTTAAATGCGAAGTGTTATAGGGCGAAGCGCGGCGTCCTCACGGCATTTAAATCTGTAATACCTCCAAAAATGTTCACTTAAATGACATGCTGTAAACGGCCATATTCATCTATATTCAATCAACTATTTATTTAAGGTACTTAATTTGATAAAGATTAATACTGTATTGTATAAAAATAGCTTCAAAAATAAGGCATTATTTTTCGTAAAAAGTAAATGGCAATAATGCTATTGTGGCTTATCTATAAGAGATAGACATATACCATCGCGGAGTTTTCTGTGGACCTTCTCAAGGTGTACAAATACTTAGTACATCATTTTGATAAATCTCGTAGGGTTTAGCCTGCCTTTGCAATGTAAGCGGAAAAAAATGTAATTATTTACGATATCACTACATAGTATAAAACAAAGTCACATTCTTTGTTTGTTCATATATCCCTATGTATGCTTATATTAAATTAAATTCATATACTACATATTTATTTTTACATTTTTCCCTATGTATTTTATTTTTAAAATTTATTTCAGAATGTCTTTATATACAACATTCATAGCTGTCTTATCACTATTAGACATTACAAACATGTTTTCTTTAGAGGTTACTCTTGAAAGAGCGACAGTTGCGCGTCCGACGCTGCTAAATTCGAAGTGCTCTAGGGCAAAGCGGGGCCCCCTCGCGGGATTTTAAATCTGTGATATCTCCGAAAATGTTCATTTAAATTACATGCTGTAAAAGGCCATATTGAATATGAATTAAGATATTTGATATAGCAGGTAATCTTCTTGGTATAGGGAGTGGGCAATTGTTTTTCTCTAAATTTAACGCGTGCGGACCACGGGCAGCAATGAATAAATCAAAAGTACTGGATCGATTTTAATCATTTTTTTCACTGAGTGACAAACTATATAATTTATATAGCCAGTGCGAAGCAGGGGCAGGCCGCTAGTATTTTATAAAACACAATCACATATCGAGATAAGAAATTTGTTCTTATTCTTTATCAATAAACAATATAAATTTTATATTCCTATTTATATAACACGTGTACGCTTGTGAAAACCAGAACTTGTATTTTTCCGCGAGGCAAACAATTTAAAATCCATGACGTTATGGTTAAATCGAGTGTAATAAGTCTAGTCAATACATTTATATCGATTTCACGACCGTAGTTGCATACAATGTCAATAGATGATTATCATCCTCCTGCCCTTATCCCACTCTAAGTAGGGTTGGCACAATATGTTATAAACATGTTATTACATGATTTGGCTACGTATTTTACGACCGGCCGCCTGCCTGACGTCAACTTACCTTAGTCGCCTTTTGCGACCTCTGTAAGAAAGAGGGTGGTCTATTCTACTCCGCCGGATACCACACGGATAAATGTCAATAGATGGTATTGATGATTAGATCTAAGATAGAACAGGCAATAAATATGTATGAATCATTTTCGCTGGACGCTAATTAGAATACGATAACTAGCCGATGCCGACAATCGAATCATCAAAAACCGAACACGAACTATTTAAAAAATATATATATCCTAGGAATTGGAAATTAAACGATAACGGAATTTGCGAAGTAATTAGCCGAGCCACGGTATCATTAGTTATAATTAGTTGGTGGTTTTTTGTAGAGTGAAAGCAACTATGTAATACTTAAATTTAAACATTTATAGACATCTACGACACTCTAAAATTATTTGATATTTTATATCGATCTACTCATTGCGATCTTTTTGATATACCCTTTTGGCGCTTTATCGGTTAAAGGCAATATATGTATTATTCATTCCTATTTTACTATTAAGTTACTTTACAAAACAATATCTATCTGAATCTATATCTGAATTGTAATTTCAAACTTTATATTTATTTGACTTATACTTTTATTTGACGACTTGAAAGTGCCTGTACAAGCCAATTTGAATAAAAAATTATTTGAATTTCTATATACATATATAAAACGCCTAGAAAAAAATTTTCTTGCCTTGGTCAAATGTATTGCAAATACAAGTATCAAAAATAGATAATACACGTTTCAACAACAATAGATGTATATAACATTTTATTTTTACAAAAGTAATGATAGAATTGTTTTGCTATTTTTTCGTGGATTACAGTAAAATAATTTTATTATTACTTTTGTATTATCGATCTCTGTAGAGTAACGCCTAATTTTAAATTATTTTATTTTCAATTATGACATGCTATGAGGTCTCCTTTCTGATGCCCTGATACAGCAATTTCAAAATTACGGTACTACCCAACTTTACGAAAACTTATACACTAAGAAATCATAAAAATGATTACTTACCAAAGTTGTTTTGGACATATCCTGTTGGGGTGCTGGAGGTGCGGACGGTTGTGGAGTAGGTCCCCTCATGGTCGGCGCGGAATTTTGAGAACCAGCCGCGCTCGCCATATATGAGCTGCCTGCGCTTCCCGAGTTGTGATGGAAACATTCTGCTCCTATAAACAATGCAGCGGTAACTGAATTAAGGTGTATATTATAATATAGGTAGGAATAAGTCGACTGACCAATGTGCTCACTATATATATATATAAATAATTAATTTTACTATATAGAATATTTGTTGGATTATTATTATATAATGCTGTTGGAGATCCGATTAAAAAGGAAATAATGCAACGATACCAAATCTTTCTATGCGAAAGTTTCAATCTGTTAAACTTTCACGGCTAATTTGTTAAAGCTACGTAAATAAACTGACAAATTTAAGCTTATACACTGTGCTAACTATGGGAATAAAAAAGGATTTACTTTCGTGGGCAGAAAAAGAAACATATTGGTACTTTAAAGCTTAACTTGACGCGAATTAAGTCGCGGGTATAAAAAAATATGAATAAAAAAATATGGTAAATCAAATAAATTTAAAACTCATCACTTTTATGAATATGAAATAAAAAAAATTATCTAATTAATTAATTAATCTCAAGAGATCTCGACGTCCATTGGCTATTTGTAATTTCATATTCACGAAATTAGCTTGGACTTCAATTAAATTATAATGGAGAGAGTCGCCATTGGTTTGGGCGCCAGTTATAGACAAAATAAGAACCGACATAAGCTAGCGGCTCCTGCTTTGCACCTTGCAAATATACTTAAGTCGTTTGTGGATTTGGATATAAGATTCTATAATAAAAGTCCGCAATCAATTTTAGCATTGCCATTACAGCAGTTTAAAAACACAATTCATAAAAGGCTAATACAGAAATCCTACTATACTATTGAGGATTTCTTAAATCATAAGAATGCGTTGACATAGCCACTCTTCGACCCTGACAAGACGGTAATAACTAAATGTAACTAGTAATTAGAATAATATTTTTAAAAGAGCAACCGCACAATTTCTTGCTGGCACTTTTCGGAAGGAACAGCTTTCCGAACGAGCAGTAGAGTTGACCATTTAAAAGCACTTGTTTACAAGTCTACTTAAAGAAGAATTTGAGTTTAAATTTGAGTGTGCAAATTTAAAAGAAAACGAATTATGGCAAAGAGCTCAATTTACTGTCTCGAGGCAAACACACCTTAATCGTTTGTAACCGCCAATTATGAATAGGCTCCATATCATTTTAAGTGGACATGCCCCGTAGTGCGTCATATTTTAACTTTTGTAAACAATAAACACAAACTGTGGTTAATCGAAAGCGATATATTCCCAAAACTATTTTTGTAATCTATAATACGAAATAACTAAAATAACAACAGTAAATCTGATTCCATAGGATTTTTTTTGGTGAGGATGTCTTAAGTTTGGGTGAGGACGTGAGCAATATTTAACAACACCGAAAGCGATATTGAGCTACGAGTATATGTATTAGTTAATGAAAGGCGTGCAAATAATATACATGCTAAAAATATACTGAAGCTGAGGTAAAACCAGATATTTCCTTGAACTTCTTTTGCGAAATTAACGCGGGCTTAAATTGTATAAATAAGAACCATACGTGGCATTGTATAGCTCTTACTTCCAATACAATTTTTTCCCGATATTAATTTAAGACAGTAGATAAGTCGTAAAGGCCACACAAAATATATCAAGGTCATGTTATATAACTTCAAGAAATTTATTTAGTGCGTTTCGAGTTTCCGAGTATTTGAAACATATTGTAACAATATATCTTGCCGCTTAGTAGTTATTGCAATCAAGTAACTCTAGATTTAATAGTATACTATAAAATTACAATTAATCATCAATACATGCGTCTCTATATCTAACAATAAAATAGGGGTGTGTTTTATTTTTATTGGTTAACAACAATAAATCAATTTAAAGTCAAGACGTAACCGCGATACTTGTATTCGCACCGAGGCTTTTTAATTTTGTTACATACATAGGTAAATGTAGGAGCTATCATATCTTAGTGGTGAACCAAACTTACTACATGTGTAAGTCTTAATTTCGTGTAATTAATTATAATGTTTATATATTAACCGTGTGGTAGAATAGACCACCCTCATTTCTTACCGAAGTGTCTTAAAAGGCGATAAAGGTAAATTGACCCACCGTGCGGTATCTTGTTTAGTGGAATAAATTATCCTCTTTCTTACCGAGATGTCATAAAATACGACTAAGGTAACTTGACGTCAGGCAGGCCGATCGTAAAAACGCAACCAAATCATGTGACAGCATGTTTATAACATGTTGTGCCGACCCCACTTAGAGTGGGATAAGGGAAGGAGGATGATTTTAAATATAAGGAGAATCTTTATCTTTCTATAATTTTTTTTATTACTGTAAAGCATTTAGCTTTAAATAAATGTCCTATAATATAATTGATTACATTGCTTTATGATAAATAATTAATAGACAAAGTAGGAACCGACATAAGCTTGCGGTCCGTGCTTTGTGCCTTGGAAAAGTACGTAAGTCGTTTATGAGTTTGGGTATAAGATTCTATAATAAAATTCCGCAATCAATTTAACTCTACCGTTACAGCAGTTTAAAACAATGTTAAAAGGGGCTAATACAGAAAGCCTACTATACTGTTGAAGATTACTTAGATGAAAAGAATGTTTGGACATAGCTACTCTTCAGTCCTGTACAAGACAGTAATGATTAAATGTAATAAGTAATAACCGCCGAGTTTCTGGCTGGGTCTTCTCGGTAGGAACAACTTTCCGAACCGGCAATAGAGTTGATGATTCAAAAGAACTTGTTTACAAGCTTACTTGAATAAAGAATATTTTGAATTTGATAATAAATATCTCAAAGGGGTTAATATAAAGATTAGGCGTTCATATAATAAGGAATGGAATAATGGGTGACATGATCCCAGAATTTTCAAAAATTCAACACACAAAAAACAACAGGTAAAATTGCAATTAAAAGAATTTCTGGGGTTTTAGTTTTTTATATAATTACAATAAATAAATAAGAAATGCAAAATCTTATTCTACTCCTTTTGGGAATTACTTTTAAAATATCTTATTCATTCAGCATTCATAATTTCAATGGTTTTCATTGCGCATTAACATATTATAAATGTAAAAGTTTGTATGTTTTAATATTTTATACAAACTCACAGAGAAGGCCTAGCGGATTTGAAGAGAATTAAGCAAATAGCCAGTGTAATCAATAATGCTTATCCATATTAACATACTCGTATAACGTACTTTTGCCCTAGTTAGTAAAATTCACGCAGAAGTCGAAATCGCCAGCGTAATTTTTTTTATAATTAATAAATAATACGGTGTATGGAACAAATTAGAATTTAATAAATGAAAAAGGAATAAATCAATTTATGTATTTTTTATAATTATGTAAGTTTGACTTAGCTTGTTGAGTTGATACGTTAATATTAATTCCAAATAACCTGCCATATAAATTCATGCAGCGAACGCTACAGCGTAAAGATAGCTACATTTACAAAAATAACAACAAAACTATTTTTTAATAATATAAAATTATTTTAGTAGAAAGTAATAAATTATTATATTATTACTTTTGTATTACGAATCTCCGCACGCCGTGGTATCCGGCCGAACAGAATAGTACCACCCTCATTTTTTACAAAGGTATAAAAGGTGACTAAGGTAAGTTGAGGACAGGCAGGCGGCCGGTCGTAAAATACGTGGCCCAAAATGTGCCGACCGTACATAAGAGTGGGATAAGGGCAGGAAGATGATGTATTACGAATCTCCATAAAGTAACGCCATTCTATAAATTATAGTGATATTTAATTCAGCATCATAAAGGTAATCGATAATATTATAATAATTTATAAGCGTGTCAGTTTTTTAATTTATACGTACTGTACATGCAAAAATCAAGGGATAATCGTTTAGAGTGTAAGTTTTTAAAATGAAAAGTAGGTACAATCTTAATAATTTATTATAGGGGAAAAGTATAAAAAATAATTAAAGTTAATATAGACAGTGCCGTGACAATATAGAAAACTGTTTAATTATTATTATTATTATATTTGTTACGAGTGACCAACGGTCAAGTCCGGGACGACACTCTTAGGGTGCGTCTGAAAATCAGTGCTGCAATAGTCCTATTATTGCAGCAAAATGCTGAGAGGCATCCTTTTTTCTGTGGTGTACTTTTATATAGTTTCCTTTTTTTAATTTAAGTTTATAGCTTTATTTTGTACCAAACAGAAATAGATGTTTATTATTATTTTTTCGTAACAAGAAAAAAATATTAATGAAATTAATTTTCTAAATACTTCATCACTTAATATGTTATATCATATCATAGAATTATTATACAAAGAGGGATCCATAGGCAAGCCTGTGAGTGCTAATGTTCCACAAATAATAGAAGGTAAGATAAGCGGTCCATACTTATCTTTGTTTAATCGCCCATAAAAACGAGATACAGGTAGTCTCATTTCCATTTTTTTTTCGATGGATACATTTTAGGCTGGCTCCCCTACGTTGGTATAATAACTATAAATATCATACAACAGTGAATATAAGTGGATATATGTGAACGCAAATAAAAAATATAGGTATGTTTTGTATTACGAAACATTTATATGTAAATATAGAAATTCCTAATTAGAATGTTTGCAACCATGGATTGCAACCAACTTGCTAATTGAAAATAAATTTATGTATTTCTCTTAAAAATTTTTACACAGCACAAAATGGCTTTGCCGAAAAGCACTGACTTTTAAGTACCCAAAGGAAAAGAGATTTCGAATATTCAGGGGAACAATGATGAACATGCTCATGGATTATTAAAGGATATCTATAATAACTCTTTTAACGTAACATCCTTAATGATCATCATTATCAGATATTTCTGGAAGCGAGCTTTGGTTTCAAAAACTTACTATGTGGTGTAGACGCCCGAGGATAACTGAAATATGCTAAGGAAATTTACGGCAAATTAAATGTTGCATGCAAGCAGCTTAGGATATTTAAATAAAAATACATTATCTACATATCTGTAAAAAAGAATGGAAGAAGTGTTTTAATAAAAAGTCAACTAAATCAATTAAACTCATAATAAAAACGAAAGAGCATATAAAATAAAATAATTTTACGAAATAATTAAAGACATTTTCACATAGCATAAATCGAACGAGACAAAATTTAAACTACATAAGTGACTTACTCGCTTGCGTTAAAAGTCTATAATGGTGTGAGGGCAGCATACAATTAGAATTGGAATAACGCGTGTTCTGCTCGTGCTTCGAGTTGGTAGGATTCTGCTGGGGCATCAGCAAGGACACGCTACTCAGTGTGGGCAAGTTGAGTTGGGTAGTCGCGCCTTGGCTGGCATGGCCTATGTGATTGGAATGACCTGCGTGGTTTAACTGGCTACCGTGATGTCCCAACGTCTGTACAGCCCCATTGTGCTGCATACCAAGCGACGTTTGTAAGCGATGCGTCAGGTCAAGAGCGTTCTGCTGGCCTCCATTGTGCACGCATCCGTGTGACACAGCACCCAGGGAACTATTACCGCCTCTTAACGCTACCATTTTAATTTCATGATATAAATTCTTCAGAAATTGTATGAGCCAAATATTGAACCATTCCCAGAAAAACGGAGATTCCACAACCGGCATGTGGCACTCTCGACTTTTAACTCATGGTATAAAAAAATATGCTTAAAGTGTATTTCAATACAACATCTTAAATCTATGTATAAAAACTCGTGTTTTCACGTAAATCACATAAAAATATAATATTCACGTATTCTTAAGGCAAAGTCTGAAAATATTTGCAGTCCGCAATCGCAATTTAAACAGTATTTTAATGCAGCATAGAGAAAATCGATAAGGCAACGGCGCGGTACATCGCTCCCTCACTTACGCTGATGTTATTGCTAGCTTGACACTTTCACGTTTATAATAATTATTGTAACTAAGCTATGCGTATAAGGCAATTACTTATTTAATAAAACTAAGCTTGACTACAATTTAACACAAATAACCACCAAAAATTCTCTTAACGCTGTAGGGGCCGGATGAACGTTACATTTCGTTATGCGAGCACGAAGTTACTGCGTGAAAGAGACAGCAGTTCGCGTAGTCCGTCGCTACGATTTAGGGAAAGTCTCTGTAGATGACGGCCACCCTTGTAGAAGTTCACACAAAACATATTATAACGTCGATAATACATCCTTAGAACGAAATCTCGTCATGTACATTTATTTTTACACTTGAGTTAATGGATAATATAAATATAATGTATACGATTAGAATTTTAGAATAATGCAAAAACACAGATTTTTGGGGCTGTTGCAAGATTAAGTCAGCTTTTCCGACCTTTTCTACAAGAATTGTGTTGCCTTATCAAAATAAATAAACACATTATTTCTTTTCAATTTATTTTATTAAAGTTTTTGGACCAATAAATCGTTCGAAATACAGCGTAACGGATAAGATAGTAAAAGAACATGTATTATATAATTTAAAAAAAAACTGTTTACGTAATCCATTGAGATAATGCAGCAGGATTGCGATAATGTTATGTTATTGGCGATCATTACAATAAAAGCATATATACATTTTGTAACCGCTAAGAATAAAAATCCTTCCCCATATTATGTGATAACTTTTGTTTTCAAAATCCTTACTAATATTATAAATACGAAAGTATGCCTGTCTGTCTGTTAAGTTTTCACAGGCGATCCACTGAATCAATATTGATGAAATTTGGCACAATTATTCCTTATACACCGGGGTAACATATAGGTTACAGAAATCCTGTTAATTCAAGGGGAACAGGATGATATTCAAAAAGGCACCTTTAATCTATGAACGTTTTTAATTCACAATGTGTCTAAGTCCAGTCAAATCTGTACTTTAAAAAAAAGTTTCTATATATATAAGAAGGTTCTAGGAAAGAGCTATTACAATGTATAACTATATTTATTTAATAATTAATAAGGGTTTACTAAAACAAATAAAGTAATAATATTAAACACGCGAAAGTGAAATTATACATGAAAGTATGAAATTTGGCACAATTAATGTTTATAAATCGGGGTAACATATAAACATTGTATTTCGGTTTTTGTCTATTTAAGCTGCTATTTTATTAATAGTATATGTATATTTATGTATTATCTTTGTATTTAGAGGGCTGGAGTTACAGAAGCTATTGTTAATTCTACTACTACAGACCACGCAAATATATATTTATATATATATATACACATATATATATATATATATATATATATATATATATATATATATATATATATATATATATATATATATATATATATATACTAGTGTTACTATATAATACTAGATTTTTATAAATGAAGGATCAGCCAGTACAAGGGATCGGCAATCTGCGAACCCATTTGAAAAACGTTTAGAATCGAATAACGAGGATTAAATACCTTTTCTATCTCTAGCCACTTTTACTTTGCTTTTCACTACACCTTACCCCGAATTTTCCGAGTCAAAAAGTTGGCGACCCCTGCACAATACGAATGTTTATTTTACAAAATTAACAAAAAAATATATTTATTTATTAAAACAAACATTATTAAGGAAACTACGTACGTTTAGGAGTATACGTGTGTGATGTCACATCCCTATAATATGAAAATCTTGAATTGTAAGTAACTACCATTTTAGCACTGCAAACAAGCGTTGCGATATTACTGCGTACTAAAAATTAATGCACATTCACTTTTTATGTAATATCTCTTATCAATTATAAATGTTACAAGAAGGCAACTATGTTTTTGTTTTTTTAACTTTTTATCACCAGCCGATGTCACATTGTATAATCTTATTTCCATAACACTTTCGTCAAAGTTCAAAGTAGCAACAATTTATGCCTAACAATCACGGCTTTTCAAAACGCCGTGTGATATCCGGCTGAATAGAATAGTACCACCCTCATTTCTTACCGAGGTGTCGTAAAAGGCGACTAAGGTAAGTCGACCCGCCGTGTGGTATCCGGCTGAGTAGAATAGACCACCCTCATTTCTTACCGAGGTGTCGTAAAAGGCGACTAAGGTAAGTTGACCCACGTTGTGGTATCCGGTTGAGTAAAATAGACCACCCTCTTTCTTACCGAGGAGTCGTAAAATACGACTAAGGTATGTTGACGTCAGGCAGGCGGCCGGTCGTAAAATACGTAGCCAAATCATATGACAACATGTTTGTAACATGTTGTGCCGACCCCACTTAAACTGGGATAAGGGCAGGAGGATGATGATGAATCACGGCTTTTCAAAACATGAAAATTTTGCTAACTCGTGGATTATTTCTAACAACATTAACGACGTTTTGTTTAAATTTCATTATTAAGTTGAAATGAAATGACATTTTTCCTAATGAACAATCGATATCTATACTCCATAGGTTTAGGTAATTAACTAAATGTAAACAAACAAAACTATAAAGAGCGGTAAACATGTTATTACTGTACTATAATTTATCCAAATAATGAAAATAAAACTGCATTTGTCAAAACAATTTTTTTAATGAAATATTTATTTTGTAAAATTAAATATTTATACCATAAGTATATCGAAAGCGTAAATATTTAATTTTATAACATAAATTTCATTAGATACAGATTAGAGACAATTAAACAATTATATTAATAATGTAACGTAATATCAATCTTTTATTAAGTAAAATTCAAAATATTCTTTACTTAAATAAACTTGTAAACAAGTGCTTTTGAATCGTCAACTCTACAATCAAGTCAATCCGTGATAGTCTAGTATTTTAGTAGAGTAACGGCATGTTAGTATCACACTGCTAGGCAAAGGCTATCCCCTCTCTGTTTATGGAGAGAAGTATTGGAGCTAAGCCCTACCACGTTGGTCCAATTCGGATTGGTAGGTTGCACATATCTGCAGAATTCTCTTGAAATATGCATGGTTACCGCAAGATGTTTCCTTCGACGAAAAGCGTGTGACAAATTGCGATCATCAATTAGACACTGTTTTAACAGAATAACTCATTGGAAAGAGTCGGGTGTCCATTAAGTTAGTATATTTAATATTATCCATCGTTTTCTCCAAAAGGTTTAAAATGTATGTTGGATTCTTAAAAGTAGTCAGATGATTAAAACACATTTAATTTTTTTTTTTTTTAAATTGATAGCAATCGTGGTATCAATAATTATAAACAAAATGGTGCACATACTACCAAACGTTTTAAATACTAACAAATAAATAAGAATGGAATTTTAATGGTAATGTAGTGTTTTGATCAGCCTACTAAAAGAACCTTTTTTTGTTTTATTTAGTACCTAAACCTATGGAGTATAGATTAGTTTAACGATACCTAGCAGTCTCAGCTTTACTCGTTTCACCTGTGTGTATTGTATGTATGAACCCGACTTCTTTGAACTTATTTTGACCCACTTTGAGTGGATAGATTTAAATTAAACTTTGTACACTTATAAAGAACCAGTATATATATCCTCCTGACCTTATCCCACTCTAAGTGAGGTCGGCACAACATGTTATAAACATGCTGTAACATGATTTGGCTGCGTTTTTACGACCGGCCGCCTGCCTGACGTCAACTTACCTTAGTCGTATTTTACGACACCTCGGTAAGGAGGGTGGTCTATTCTACTAAACTGGATACCAACGGTGGTTCAACTTACCTTAGTCGCCTTTTACGATACCTCGGTAAGAAATGAGGGTGGTCTATTCTACTCACCTGGATACCACACGGCGGTTCGACTTACCTTAATCGCCTTTTACGACACCTCGGTAAAAAATGAAGGTGGTACTATTCTACTTAGTCGGATATCACACGGCTAACTTATTAAGAACCAGTAACAACACAATAAAATAAATACCTTGAATTTTTTTTTCTATATTGTTGACTTAAATCGTATTTAGAAAATGTGCGTTAATTGAAGAAATCGTTAACTAAAACGGTCAAAAGATCCTCCAATTTAAGAGTATATAAATTACATTTAAAACGCAGAAGCGCCATATCGTCCTTGTTTCTACTGTCCTTGTTTCGTACTACAGTAAAGTTTAACGTTTACTATCTTAATTTAACTTAATAACAAACATTTTTACGATATAATAAAATACAACATAAACTATAATAATATCACAAATGCGAAAATAATTGTTTTTTGACAATAAATGCCCAAAGCACAGATATAATAATTGTTTCTTGTTTCTATATATGACTATGAAAATTAAAGTGATAATAATATTAAAGTTAATTATAGTGAGTGCAGAACAGTACATTACCAAATTTACCCCACCCAAAATTAATGTAACATCCTATCAATATGGATTAGTGTTCTTATGGAATACTCTCGTAAATTTAAAAACTACACTTAAATACATATGTAAATTGCACAAATTTAATTGGGAATATACATTAAATATGACATTAAAAGCTATTAAAAATAGCAAATGATATCTTAATAAAGAAGCACAGAAATTTTTCGCCAGCACGAACGCCGGGGTTTTCTAGGTTTAATTATTAATAATCTCTACGATCTTGATAAACGCTCATCCCAATAGGATTCGACTACCTTTAAAAATAATATATATTGTCGGTGCAGAAGAGCAAAGCATAGTATAGTTTATGTGATGAAGTCTCTAATTATTTATTAGTCTCTAATTATATCAAATTAAAATTAAATACTACTACTTGCATTTTGAACGATTATTCAAATTTTTGAATAATAAACTCAAAGAGACAAGATTCAATCGTGCATTAAAGATACTATTAATTATTATTAATATTATATTTAAAGATTATTCATGAACGTAAGCAGAAATTGAATGAGTTTATATACATATATATACATATATATATTTATATATATATATATATATATATATATATATATATATATATATATATATATATATATATATATATATATATATATATATATATATATATATATATATATATATATATATATATATATATATAGTAATAATTCATGAGCCTGCAGTTTCTACAATTCTAAACTGACTCGGCGTTTTCAGTCGCGGCTTAACTGACGGTTAAACCCACTTTCGTAACATCCCTGGTTCGTATGAGAACTACGTAAATAAGATCGTATTTTCGAAATTCAAAGAAAACCCTCACGTAGCATTAAACTGAAGTTCGTTGAAACAATAATCCATATTAAAATAATTAATGCGAAATATTTAAAAGAGAAAGAAAAATAAAAATACCCTTTCTGTTAAGCTTTTTCGCCTAATCCGGATTAAGAAAATTCCCACTTTTTACACGCAATCAGAATGAAAACAATACAGATCATAATTATAGGTATTTTACCGCTTAAGGGAGGGAGCTAACTTAGTGATGAGACTGCGCAACTCCTTCGAGAGGGTCACGGGTTCAGGCTAGGCATCAATGAGTTTTTCTGTTAAAACTTGTGTCGAATTAATAATTGCAATTTATCATGTGAAACTTCGTGAGGACATCCGTATATCTCTAGAATATTCTGGGGATATGTGTAACCAACCTCATTGGTGCATGGTAGGTCTTAGCTCCAACCCTTCTCTCTAAAAACGGAGAGAGGAGCTTTATGCTCATCAGTATAAACTCCTTTAATGCCATTATTCTGTACATCATGGAATTAATTATTTAATTTTATTTGAATGTCGTCATGTTCATGTAAAAATCAACAAACAACAAACAAACAACCAAGTGATTGTCATTTTTAAATACTTAGTTAATATTATAATAACATAAACAGTCTTTTTTCCCCTGAAGCAGTGACCATCACTACATAAGATTAAAATGAAATATTAAAATAATAACTAAGCACCTTTTTCTTATACAAGCTTATTCTCATATTCATTGTAGATTAACTTACTGGTGCCTCAAGCAATCCTCTAGCTAATCCAGAAAGAAATAGGGCACGGAATAGTAACAGGCTGTTACTTTTTACTTTACCACTTAAGTCGATCGATGTCACGGGTACCACTACTAAAGGGTGCTAGTATTCTATCAAAATCGAATCTAAACAAAATAATCGTTATTCAAACAAACTCTTTCAAGTACCTTTGATTCGTACAGGATCAATGTGATTAATGAAGCTACAGCTATATTGACAAAAACAGCTACAGGTATATTTCATATACATTTTGTTCTCATTACTTCTAATCATCAGTTCGGAAAATGCAGCGGGCATATTTGAAACCATATCACGTGGATATAATCTTACGATAAATACGAAGTGAATACACTCTTTTGGAATAAATCTAAAGTCACGTTAGAAAAATTATAAAATTTCTTCACGTGACATTAAGAATTTTGTGTACACTTTGATTGATTGATTTAATTAGGCATTTAGAACGTACTCGTAGTTACTACTAAAGTAGGAAAGCAAACCTAAAATTTGACCTATTACAATAAAGAGAAAGCAAATGAGACTGTGTCTCTCTTATTTTATATGGGATTAGACAAATATACATTTACGATACATAGGACTTTCATATTGTTATTATTATTTATTGTGACAATATAACTCACAGGCCTGCCTCCCCTACTCTAGTATAATGTTTATATTCATACATTCATATGCTAATTCATATATCGAATCTATTTCGTATCCGAAATTGACAGGTTGATAATGTATACACGCCAATAGACTGTGAGTATAATTATGCAAAAACTTTTTCATGAACGTCATTGGTGAATATTTTATTTAACTATCTGTCATCTCATTGTGTCAGTCATGTGTGGGTGGAAATCACTGAAGTATGATTTATGTGTGGGGGTGAAGATATGTACAATGTATTATGAATACTGAAACTGACATATTTGATTTGAATAATTTTGTGAACATGACTTTATGAGTCATTTGCATATTAAATAATAAAGTAAACGTATTTTGTCGTCTTCCATAATTATATAGCGTGTTATTAAAGTAGTCAGGTCAGATTATAATGACAAGTTATTCAATCGAAAATGTTGTCAAATTATACTAAAAAATTATTTATTTATGTTGTAAGATACTATAGGAAATTACAATATAATATAATTAATATTACTTATGTTAGATACCTGGAGTGTTACTATGACCAGGCATCAACGTAGCTTGTGACGAACATAAGAAGAATTTAAGAACTGTGAGGCCGGACCAGGGCTTAGGGCGACGTGTAGTGGAGGGCTGATGGTATGACTTTAATTAGTCATTACGACGACGGAAGGCTAGCAAGAAGCTACAACCAACCGACGTCAGGAATCTGGGACCTCATCTTCGCCGGCAAAGACGCTATGTGTGTGTATTACGTGTTTCTGTATTTGCGATCGTTATTTAATCGTTAGGGTTACGAATGTTCACTCGACGCTCGACAGTCGTAAGTCGGCGGTGTTTGTAGAATACTTTTTTGCAAAAACATTTCATAAACTAACTCCATGACAAGCTGGGCTGTTATTGAATTTTATAGTAAGATTTATCTATACTAATATTACAAACAGGAAAAATTTGTATGTATGCTTCTAATAATTTCACACAAAAATTTACTGAACCGATTTCAAAAATTATTTCGGTGAGACCGCGGGATATTACTAGTATCCTTACAAATATTATAAATTCGAAAGTCTGTCTGTCTGTCTGTCGGTTCCGTTTTCACGGTCAATCCGCTGAACCAATATCGATGAAATTTGGCACAAGTATTCCTTATACAGCGGGGTAACATATAGGCTAAATATTAGGTCCTTACATATGAAATTGGCGTTTTGTCGTACTGGCCACTTTGATCTCAAATATTACCTTTATGGTTAGGAATTCCAAATTCAAATTCATACAGCTATTTACTCACGCATTTGTGTTTCAAACCCCCTAATTCATATGTTTTTTCTTCTTTCGTTTTTTTCTTTGTGTCACTCTGTTTACAAAATGGAAAACATGAAATATCGCTTTATTTACGAGTATGAGTTCCACCGTGGCACCAGTGCTTCAGAAACCGCTCGAAGGATTAATGATGTGTATGGTGACGGTGTCGCAAAAGAAAACACCGTGCGTTTTTGGTTCCAACGTTTTCGTTCTGGAAATTTCGATCTGCAGAATAAGCCCCGTGGACGGCCGGAGGCCAAAGTTGATAATGAAGAATTGAACGCTATTATTATTACCTTAGTCGCCTTTTACGACACCTCGGTAAGAAATGAGGGTGGTACTATTCTATTCAGCCGGATACCACACGGCGTAAATAAATATAAATATATGGGACACTTACACACACGGTCGTCCGTCCCCAAAGTAAGTAACTTAATACTTGTGTTATGGGTGACAGACAACAGGTGAATATATACTTATATATTTTTAAATACATACATAAATACAAATATACACCCAGGCTCAAAGACCAACAAATTCATTTGTAGAAAATGTTGGCCCTCGGCGGGAATCGAACCCGCGACCCGCGCAGCTGAAGGCAGGGTCGCTACCCACTGCTCCAACGGGCCAGTGAAAAAAAAAAGCTTGAAGGGTACCTCATGAATTGAGTGAAGCAAAACGGATAAACGCGCGTCGACTGCTGCGTTATGTTACCAAATCGGCACAATAATGAAGGAATTTTAAATCGAATCATTAACTGTGATGTGTGATGTGAAGTGGATCCTCTACGATAATCGGAAGCGCTCATCGAAATGGCTGAACCTTGGCGAAACAGCCAAATCCTGCCCTAAGCGAAAATTGACTAAAAAAAAAGTTGCTTGTAAGTGTTTGGTGGACTAGTGCCGGTGTCGTTCACTACAGCTTTCTTAAATCTGGCCAGACGATTACGACAGATATCTATTGTCAGCAACTGCAAACCATGATGGAAAAGCTAGCTGCTAAACAACCGAGGCTGGTCCATCGCTCTACGCCACTGCTGCTTCAGTACAACGCTAGACCACACACTGCACAACAGACGGCTACCAAATCAGAGAAGCTTCAATTAGAATGTCTTAGACATCCACCGTGCTCTCCGGACCTTGCTCCAACAGATTACCATTTTTTTTCGCAATTTGGATAACTACTTGCAAGGAAAAAAATTCAACTCTGATGGGGCAGTCCAAACCGCCTTCAAAGATTTTATTGATTCCCGCCCGAATGGTTTTTTTAGTAAGGGGATCAATGAACTACCTATGAGATGACAAAAGTGCATACATAGCAATGGTACATACTTTGATTAATTAAATATATTTCATTTAAAAAAAAACGACTTTATGTTCCTCCCATAGAAAACGCCAATTTCATATGTAAGGACCTAATAAATCCTGTTAATACAACAGGAATACAATTCAGGAAGAATTAAATAGCATGACATTCAAAACGCCATCTATAATAAACCTATGGAACTTATTTTTATTTACGATGTGTCAAAATCAAGTCAAATCTGTATTAAAGAAGTATTTAGATAACAAGATTTTTGGCTTACGTCAAAAGAGTTTTCTTTAGAGAGTATTTATATTTTATTATATTTTTATTCGTTTACTGGACTTTACCTTTATTTATTTACGGATTTTGGACGTTTCTTTTATTTATTTTTATTCGTGTTTTAAGTGAGTTAATTGAGGATAATTAATATAAGTAATACGGGTTATTTACTAAAATAAATAAGTTAAAACTATTATAAATGTGAAAGTCTTTCTTTTACGTTTTAATGGCCAATTCGCTGAATCATTATAAATAAAATTTGGCACAATTAATATTTATATACCAGGGTAACTTATAAAAATCTTTGAAAAAGTTATTTTTATTCATTATAAATAAAATAAATATATGGGACGCTTATTTAAGACCTTACGGAGGAACTATAAAAAAAAGAATTATAGTTTGAGATTATGTACAAGTACGATTACTAGCTAAATACCATAATAACAAATTAAAAACGATAGAATTTGTGATGAAAATATAACAATAAGGTATGATCATTTAAGTTCAAGTTAAATTTAATCATATACATTTGTTACTGTCAGAAAAACAGACGTTTCGAGAAAACGCATTCTTAAACGTCTTTAGTAAGTAGTATGTGGCAACAAGTAAGAAATAAATGACTAATAATTGGCATGTATTGGGAAGTTTTATTTAATTTAAGCGCATAGAAATTAGGCCATACGGCTAATGGAAAAAAGATTTTATTACTAAACACCATTTTTAATATTTGAAAAGTCATTACAGTTACATAACAAAGTGAAGGTATTTATTTTTATATATATACTATTTTAAAATATTATGTTAACAAAAACATAATTAAAATTAAATTTTTCGTATTTATTCTAAAATCGCTAGAATCCAGCGCCGTACGTATAGGTAATTAAAAAGAAAAAACAAGTTGACAATTGATGATGGATGACGTTACGTATAAATGTTTTTATTAAATAAATTTTCTAGCACGTTACCATTAAAAGTTTATAATATTTATAGAGATGTTTAATATCAGAAAAACATTATGAATTTTTTGATGCATATGTTTTTGCACTTCTTTTACTGAGCTATTTTAATATATATTTATATGTAATATATGTAAGTACGGTTTATTTACTAAAATTATCAAATTATGCTCTTGATAAAACGATAAATCCGTCTGACTCTTCCAGGATCGATCTGATTTTTGTGATAGAGATACACATTTGCAGGCTTAACAACCTATCAGTCTACGCGAACGAAGTTGCGGGTAAAAGCTAGTTATAAGGTATAACTTTCTAACGCTTGGCTTCGCAAACTATCGCAGAAATTCATTTTTCTGTCGTGCAGCGTTCAATAAATTGGTAAATTGTCATGAAATAGACTTGTTTACGTCTAAACTCAATAAAATAAAACAACATATGTCTGAAATGTGTTTGACTCGATTCCCATACTTCGTTAATTTTTTTTTCCTAATTTTTTTTGTTCTACTTTAATTTCTGTTCTTTCTTTGCTCACAAAATTGTATCCGAATAGACTATTAATTAAGTAGTTTATATGTGAAAATGTATAAATAACTTAAGCTGTTTACAGAAAAAAAAAAATAAAAAAAAACAATTATTTAGTTGGGGATCGATCCTTGGCATTCACATTTCTCGAGTCTGCCCGTTACCCGAATAAGCTACGTCGACTTGATGGTTAATGGCGAAAATTCAATTCAATATAAATGTTAGTGTTTTTCAATGCCCAAAAACAGGGATAAAACAAATTTTTTTTTACATAAAACCTAGATAGATCAATTTTTCTCCCCCAAAACCTCCTACATGTTGAATTTCAGGAAAATCGTTTGAGCCGTTTCCGAGATTCGGAAAATATATATATACAAGATTAACTCATTTAAATATTAAAGATAAATGACAAAAAGGGCCTGTCTATGTTGTACGTTTGTTTGTGTTGCCTATGTATGGGTAATCCGCTTCCATGGGTAATCCGCTAGACCAATATTGATTAAAAGTAAAAAAATATGCACCGGGTTAAAATGTAGTCATAAGGTCATTTAGGGAGTGAATTGTTCATGCATGAGCTTTAATGTTATTATAGTTTAACAATAGGTTTAATTCGAACTACAGTCAATGGAATCACTCCAAAAAGGCATTGCGTGATTTTGATTGGCATAGTGCATACCAATTATTTATTTGCCCATTATTTTAACGCGCTAACAAAACTTGCTAGTAGTTTTATTATTATTTTCTATTATTTATTTTATACCAAAGGAGATGAATCTTTTTCTTTAATCCACAGTTGAAGAACATGTTCTTAGTGTGAAATGCAGTGTACATAATACACTGTCCGGTTAAATGTTTTTAAATTCGTGATTAATAAATAATACATATGGCAGCTGCATCGCTCTATCGCATAAATTTAGATACTTCAATCACTGAATCGCCTTACAACCGTTAAACACGTGTCCGATGTGTGACGGGGAGTTGAATTAATCTTATATATGTACATTTATTTGCTTAGCTAATACTTCGCACTGAGTTGTCGTATGTACAGATTTATAAATCCTGCATATATAATTAATATAGAACGAATCGATTTATGAAACCGCTGACAGGTCCCTGGAGTTACTAGGGACGCTCTACTATATAATAAGCCACGAAGAACCAAGTGAAATAAAGGCAAACAGGCGACCGACAACGCCACTGGCATATTTCCTATAGTTATCACACATTTTATATGGAGTACCCGCACGCTCCAGATAAGTTTTCGGTACTTAAGATACCTTTATAGCTGCTTCTAGCTTCTCGTGGCGTCTTTTGTGGCTGTAGCCTGTGTGCGGCGACTCTTAGATAGAGCGGCCGAAAGACAATTTTGTATAAAGAATACGAGTCTAGGAGGTGGTACCGCAATTCCGATATTTAATCTGCTTGATATTACAGAGTAATTATCGTCTTACATATAAATGTGAAAATATGTAAATTCTATGATGTAAAAACATGATGCAATAATATTATTTATGTATAGCATGAAACTGATAACTAATAAAAATGTATTAATTTCATATTTTGTAAATAAAGTAATGATGATAGTGAGTCAAATAAAATAAGATTATCCCGTTGCCTTAAAATTCAATAATTGAATAATAATATTTAATGTGTTTTAAGACAATTTTGAGAGTAATTTAACTCTCAAAATTGTCAAAACGTAGGCGTTGTTTAAGTAACATGTCATGAACAACTGTTGTGAAAGAAGTATAACTGTCAAAAATTTTATTTTATTTCCGAATGATAAAGTAGATGTTTACGTAAAAGATTTATACGGGTTCATTGATCGGACAGGATCTATGAATAAAATATATTCAACGAGATATTCTTGAACTAGTCACATGTTTATTTCATAACGTATTATGCAGTATTTTTTGCATACCATTGATAAAATATTTATAAGTTTTGAAACAAACGTGTCAATACGTAAACATTGGTAAACTTAGGATGTTCTAAAGTTATGATAATATTATTCTGCTATGAGCCATGTTAATAATAAAGCATATTTTGCTATCATTAGTTTTATTATGGATATCGACTCATTATATAAACTATTTAAGATGTCCTATTAATTAGGGATGTTTCGCAAATCATATAATTTGCAGTATTAATTATTCGCCCTTGGCGAATAACGCTTCGGTTAAAATAGGCCGTACTCGCATTCGTTTTATGAGAACCTTTATTTTACCCCCTTTTACACGTTGTGGTAGCATCTATTAGGACTCTGCTTGGGTTAACGTATTAAGGTAGAGTAAAATAAGATAGATTAATGAGCATAATATTTGAAAATGTTTAAATATAAGATTTTACATATTTGTAATTACTAGCTTGCTAGTTATCCTTCGTTAACGAAAAGTGAAATGACTGACACGACAATTTTGAATAAAATTGAGCACCGCGCTGAGATTAAATTTCCTTACTAAGGAAATGGTCAAAAATGATACGATACTGAAAACAACCCTCGCACCAGCGTAATGATAACTCCCTTTACGGGTGAAAACGTTTAAAAGTTGACAAAATTGTACATGAAGATGTCCGAATGAAGGTTAAACTGATGGTAGAGATAACTAGCCTCTAAACGGTAGTATTATAGTAGTATTTATGATAATACTATTCTTTATGGCTGCCTTAACCGTTCAAAAGTTAGTGCAAGGTGGGTCTCACGAATGCTCAAAGCACCACAGCGACAAGTAAGAGTAGTCTTGTAGGGAGTTTTAGAGCTATATGGTGAAAAGTCTTCAATTAATTTCCCAATGTTTGTTTAATGGAAATGAAATATGAGCTCATTACTATGACCCTGAATGTAAACAAGAGTCCACGCGATAGCAAAAGAAGGTTACAGCCCCTCTAAAGGAAGTCAGTGTTTTAGGATTCAAAAGGAATATTAGTAATTGAATACAAAAATAAAGGTGAGGCCTTAAAACGCAAAATCTTACACTTACCGTTATTTGCATGTCCCCCTGTTGTAGGGAGTTTTTGGAGCTATGTGTTGAAAATTCTTTTAGTTTATTCTTTTGAGTATTTCCGAAAGATTTGTTACTGGAGATGCAACGGGTGTTCATCCCTTGACTATGAAAAGAAACAGGAGTCCATGTAATGGAATAAGAAGGGTACAGACCCTCCACAGAAATTTGTTGGTAAAGTCATGGCCACGATGTCTTTGGTGTCAAAGGAATTTTGAATTTAAAAGGCTGAGATTCTGAACGTAAAATTCTACGCTTCAACTTTGCGTAATTTTAGGGAAGCAATTAAAGAAAAAAGATGGGTAAAATTAACCGTAGGTTCGTTGCGGCCCCCCAGCACCGCCATGTATACACGGCGCATGTTTCTGAAGCTGCTATTCGCGATTGTGGAATATACTCAACTATCACGATTTTCCTTGTTCTCTGATTAGAAATATGATGATGTGTAATGATTTATCGATGATGAATGAATTTGACAGAGAATTGACAATTATTATTTCGATGTAGTAAATGTACTGAGATAAGAGCGGATCTATATTGAAATATAAAAATATTGTTCAGTTAATTTGTGTTTTTTGATGCTGATACTGAGAATACTTTGAATGACTCTTGTACAGAATAAGCAATGATGTAAGTCATAAAGATAATGTTTACCTCTTAATATCCCAGAAACAGCCTCCTACAGACTATAGATGACAAAATAATGTAACTTAGAAAAAAAGGATCAGACAGAAGAAAGGTATACTTTATTATTAATTATATACTTACTTACTTATACTTTATTAAGGATAACTAGTTTATATGATATTTTTAACACTAGTTATCACAAATAATTTATTCATTTGTACTTTTTATAATAAACAATAATAAAATTTAACAAGTATTTGTTTTTTATACATTATCTTATATACAATATTTACTAATTAACTATTAAATTTACAAGATAGAGATACCAGTAGATGATGCCAAACTAATCTATTCCTAAAATTAATTTTTCTTGACATATGATATTGAACATATAAAGACTAGCTGCAATAACATAAGAGTTTTAAAAAAATTATAAAACTCGGTATTTTATCACTGGCAATATTGCTGATAATATATTTTATTAACAAATAATTTTATTTTTATACAGCTTGATATGATACATTCTATAATTCCAAATCGTACAACAAATCACTTTCAAAAATCAAATCTTAATAACCTAGCCCCCAAGAACTAGAAATATAATAAAATAACAAATAAAAAGTAACGAATATTTAAGAAAATAATATTATTGAGTTTTTAATGAAACGAGATTTGTGTCACACTTAAAGCATGACTTTATAATAAAAGTCTTTACTTTATATAAAATTTGAGCTTAAGATTGAATATTGTGTAAAAAGTAGAGTTACCTAAATCTCATTGCTTTTTTCAATATTTAGCAATCAATATATTATTGAATTCATGAGAGAGGAATAAAAGTGAGGCTACAAATTTATGATAGTCTTGGAAATGAAAATTATGAGACTTAAGTATCAAATATATCAAAAATATTATTTATGAAATAAACACATTCATAAAAAAAATGTTTTCGCAGCAGTATGATTAAACAATCGCTACAGCATAATATGTTTATTGTTAATTTATTTTTTCATCATAGAAATCAATAGTTGTACTGTCAGAAAAATTATGTGGAACACAAATATTAACTTCAACTTACCTTGGAAGAAAAATATGAAACTTACCTTGAAGGCTTAAATTTTTTTAAATTAATAGTGAAGAGGAATATAATGTGACATAAACACATGAAGTAAAGAGATGTCCATTATTGTTAGAATTGTGTAGATCAGGTAAAATTATCAGATTTAGCTTTCTTTTAATATTGAAATATATAATGCAGATTGTTAATTTTTTTTTAACGTAGAAATCAATAGTTTTAATTTTAGAAAAATCATGTAAAACACAAATATTATAATAAACTGATCTTTTTTAAGAAAAATCTGAAACTTACCTTGAAGGTTTAATCTTTTCAAATTAATAGTTAAAGGTAAGGTAAGGTAAAAGACAATAATGTCACATTAACATTTGAAATAAAGGGATATCCACAGATATTAGAATTATGTAGAGCAAACAAAATTATCAGATCTAGCCTTCTTTTAATATCTAAGTGCTTTAGAATTACTTTAATCTATAAAATTATCAATTTTATTTTAAAAAATAAACTGTATTTGCAATAATATAATTCAATATCGCCTTTTTTGGGCAATGTCGATACGTAAATATCGTGTACGTAAGAAAATCTTAAAAGTTAACTTCAAACCTTTAATTCATAAGCGTAGAAACGTGTGAAAACTTTGTAATGACACATTTATTGCAAAACATAAGCTTAGACATTCGCAAATGCGCCACGACCAGATGCTGAAGTGGCTTATATTACGTAAATATAACTTTAAATCACTTATAAACAAAGTATTTTAAAAAAAGGATACGGTCCTGGTCCTCGCTGACTTGGCGCCAGCGGCACTTGATTGCCGTTACCACTCATATTCTAGGCAGCATAGGTCTCGCAACACGTACACCACTCGAGGTGGCACGTTAAATAGCCCTAAACGATTGTAGGACACATCCGGCAATATGTAGAGTTATACCGATGTCAATTTGACAACTAGCACGAGTTCAATTTAAAACCCCTAAAAGCAACGTTTCTAGCAAAAACATTGTAAAACACACGCAATATCACAATATATGTTTGCAGAAGAAATGTATAGCACCACTAGGTAGAGTCACTAGACTAGTCACTAAACAAACGACAGTACAAAATGGCGGATCTTAACCAATAAACAAACGGATTTCTCACTGAATATGTAAATATAACCCTATATCACCAATGTTTAATATTGCTATTGATTGTTACTACCGACTAATATTAAAAATATGTAAAAATATTAAATCTGCAACAATAATATGAGAATAAAATTTTAAATCTTTAAAACTGTCATTTGGATGTTCACGTCTACCGTTTCACGTCACGAATGCAATGATTAGTATGTCAGTTTTTTTCTTACAATAGGTAGAGTGTATACTGTATACTCTACATTTACAATCTACGCACCTTGAGGGTTTATTGTAATTATTGTAATAAGAAGTAGTCTATGGATTTATTAAAATATTACATATACCTATATATACTTCATATAGATTTATAAAAGGCGTAAAATATATATAAGGCCAATGTTTTACTTAGTAGAGTTAAGAATTATCTTAAATGTGACTTTCTGGCCACACAGTCAAATTATTTTATAATTTGTTGTCGTTGTTTATAAAAAAATTAAATATATAATCAGATACTATTAATAACAAATTAAATTAATTATAAAAAGAATAAAATTTAAGATCTTCAAATATAGAAAATACTGAAAGTTGCTGATTGGATAGTGTTATATATATATAGTATAAATATTTGTAAAAAATTATAATAATATAATTAATAAAATAATTTAAATAAATATACAAAACTTATATATTACTAACAAAATATTATTTATATTTAGCGTTATAAAAAATCTTGTTATTACCATTTTCATGGACAAATTCAATAAAATTATCTACACTTCAATCTATCAATGTAAAAAAACTCGAATTTAATTATATTGTAATTTAAATTTCAGGTCTGTTAGTTTCTAACTGAGATATTAGATTATAACTGATCTGTTTTTTCGTATAAGCGAATATATTAGCCCTACGGAGTCCTCAATGAATAAAATCACTAGGCGAAGGGCCTGTGTTCCCTTATGACAAAGATAATTATGATATTACGTTAATTGCTATAATTAAAATGGTTAACGGTTTTGCCTGTTGAATAGTCAATAGACATATAGTAGATAGATGTATAGATAATACATCGACTGCAACTTTTGCTTGTACCTGCAGAGTCCCCAGCTACAAGCAAAAAAGGTTGTCCATAGAAGGTGAGAAACATCATTCTCCATAGAGTTCTTAACTTTCTTTATATATTCAACTTCCACAAAGTCTTCTCAAAGAAAACATAGATAATAATACATTATGTAGGATATAGATGAGAAACTCATTCATTTTATTCGAATAATGAGAAGAGTTTTTTCTCCCGCCTCAGAGATGTCACTGTAACGGTACCATAATAGTCCACTAGATGGCGCTGTATTTTTATAGTGACCCATTTTATTTAGTGCCTGGGTGGTCTGGTACTTTCTTTAAAACATATAAAATGTTGCAATTTGAAAAAAGCATAAAAAGTTAATATGGTTGTGCTGATAAAACACAGAATCAATCCAGGAAATCTGAACCTAGAGCCCACCCGTTCCTGGCTGTAGTAACTGTAGTGACCTTTCCAATTCAAATTCAAATTCCAAATATTCTTTATTTAAATAAACTTGTAAACAAGTACTTTTGAATCGTCAACTCTACTGCTGGTTCGGAAAGCAGTTCCTACCGAGAAGAGCCAGCAAGAAAGTCGGCGGTTGCTCTTTTAAAATTATAATTCTTAATACTATTTACATTAAGTCGTTACTGTCTTGTACAGGTTCAAAGAGAGCTATATCCATCCATTCTTATCTTCTAAATAATCTTCAAGAGTATAGGCTTTCTGTATCAACCTATTTTTAACAGTGTTTTTAAACTGCTGAATGACAGCGCAATTAACCTCTGCTTTCTGATAATATTGTAGATATTACGACATCTATTCAGCATGCGGATAAAACTCATTTTTTTCCTACCTAAAAGAAATAGAGCAAGAGGTGAACTGAAAAGTGATTCATAGAGAGTTAGACCCCCTGAAAAAAAAGTCTGTTCATTTAAATATCAATAGACTTGCTATGTATAAAAGTATAAAATGTATAAAAGTTTTGTTTAATAATTACAATAAATCTTTGAAGGCAAAGATAGAGAGATCTCCGATAACTTTAATTACCAGTCACTCTGCGCGATAAATTGCCTCTAGCCGAAATACAGACTAACAAGAAAAACCTTTAAGGGAATGTTTTCATTAACTATGAACTTCTGTAATTGTTCTTTTCATATAGGTATCCACGATCACTGGCATAGCGTGGCGGAGGCAAAATTTAAAATAATAAAAATAATTTGTATTTATTCGAACTCATTATTACCGTCTTCGAAAAAGATATCCTGAGAAAACTTAAATGTATAAACCCGTGTAAAGGGACAGGCCCCGATGGAATTCCGACAATTTTTTATCAAAATAACTGCTTCTGTCTTAACTCTTCCTCTTAAACTAATTTTTCAGAAGTCACTCAGCGCTGGGAAGTTTCCAAGTGCTTGGAAATCAGCCAATGTAGTTCCTATTTACAAAAAAGGAGACAGATCTAATGTTATAAACTATCGACCTGTGTATAGTCCATAGCATAAAACATAGTAAATTTTCGCTGTATGCGGATGATCTTAAGATTTACAGGGAGATTTGTTCACCCTCTGATGCGATAAAATTACAGGATGATCTAAACGCTGTAATTAAATGGTGCCAATACAATAATATGTCGCTCAATTCTTCCAAATGTCTTCATATTAAATTCACGAGGAATAAATGTATCATTCCGTCTACTTATACCTTAGAGAAACACAAACTGGAGGAAGTTTCTGTCATAAAAGACCTTGGGGTAATTATTGACTCTAAATTGAGTTTCAGGGACCACATTGACAATATAATCAAAAAAGCTAATAGGACGTGTGGATTTATAAAACGTCAATGCAAAGTTTTCAACAGCATTTCCACCATGAAAATACTATATAATACTATGATACGTAGTCAGCTAGAATATGCTTCATCCATATGGAGCCCGCAATATAAATTATACAATAATAGAATTGAGAGGGTACAAAGCAAATTCACAAAATATCTGGCCTTTCGAGATCGCGGTTGCCCGTATCGCTGCGATTACAATGCAAGATTAAACCATTTCAACATATTTAGCCTAAAAGATCGTCGATGCATAGCGGTTATGGCGATTCTGTATAAGCTTTTAAGGGGCAGCATGGATGCCCCTCAATTAGTTCAAAACATATTAATATCTGCTCCTTTAAAAATGGCAAGGTCTTGCTCACGTAAAACTTTTTGCGTGCGAAGCTCCAAGACTAACCTTGGAAGACTTTCTCCACTCAACCGCATGTCAAGAGTTTATAACAGTCTTGCTCTTATAGACAAAGAAATTGATATATTTTACCAAAAATTTGTCAAATTTAAGAATTCCATAGGGGCTGCCTTGCAGCAAACTTCCAATTCAATCACTTTAATTTTATGACACTTTAATATATTCTAAAATTATTTACTGCATAATACGTCATAATTAAGATTATTTTTTATCATTTAGTTATATACTTAAGATTTACCCCTAAATTTTATTTTACCTTTTATTCTTAAGTATTTTTATTATTTTTGTTGGTTATCTTTTAAATAGGTAACCACTCTTTGTAATTTTTAACGTTGTTCATTAATTTTGAAATGTTGTGTAGGCCTGTAAGTAGTGTGACATACTGTATTAGAAATAACACTAGTATTATTTTGCTAAGTATTTTTTATGTACATGCTGTTGGCTTTACCTTATAAATAAATAAAATAAAAAAATTGACTCAATCGACTTTTATATTGAAATGAGCATGAAATATTTTAACTAATATTTTTTTATCGTTCACATTCGGGGAATCCCATTTATTATCCGACCGACTTTCTTCCGTAACCAATATGCGGGGATTCCCAAATTTTGTGCTAGGACTGTTTATGGATAATAATTTAGCAAAGCAATTAAATATTAATAACTAATAAAAATATTACGTTATAGTATCGTTCTAATTCTAATTACAAAACAGTTATATAGAATTAAGAACCCAACATATTATAAGATATTTTAAACCTTTTCGAGAAAACGATCGATAATATTAAATATCCTACTAATATTACAAATGCGAAAGTTTGTGAGTATGGATTTATGTTTGTTACTCTTTCACGGCCAATCCGCTGAACCAATATCGATGAAATTTGGCTATATTATTTTTTATACACCGGAATAACATATAGGCTATAGAAATCCTGTTAATTCTACAGGAATAGAATGGCATTGAAAAGCGCCATCTATTATCAATATATCACGTGACAACAGTCCTCGCGTATGAAGTCGCGGGTAAAGTCTACTAATATATATCGCTTCTTTGTGCTATCAATGTCAATAACAAAATAATTTGTGTTTTATATCTCTACATAAAATAAAATTTTCATTTTAACGCCGCTCAAGCAACAGGTCGTGGGCGGCGGTGATTAGACCTGGCAACACAAATACTCGGTTTCAATCTTATACCATTAAAAAATATTGCGTGGGACTAAAAATAAAGAAAAGACTTCCCTTATTGACTTGATATAAATTGAGAATAGTGTAAATAGAAATAAATAAAACAGAATCGAAAAATATGATATCTTGAAGGCAACATTATATTTTTATCTTCTATCTTTTGTTATCATTGCATTTATTATTGTTTTAACGAAATACTTTCTGTGTTTTTGCATAACACGTACCCATAATCTCATTAATCAGTAGACGTTTCCGATATAAAATTAAAATTTGAAGATGAGGTATATGTACATATTGATCTGTGATAACCCAGCGATAACATCGTGCGACATTTTCGAGTCACGGGATCAAACCCGGGCAGACACCAATGAGCTTTTATGTTAAAACTTATGTGTCTAATTGATAATTGCAATTCATCCCACGCATAACGAAACGCATAAAGAAGCCTGCATATTCTTAGAGAATTCTGGAGATATGTGTAACCTGCCAATTCGCATTGCAGCAGCGTGGTAGGTCTTAGCCCCAATCCTTCTCTCCAAAAACGGAGAGAAGAGTGGATACCTTCCTACCTATTCCCAGCAGTGGGAGAGAAGTAGGCCGCTACTTAACTTTTTGTTTATATGTACATATTACGTTAATATTTTACATATTTTAATTCAAAACTTTATAAGTATTATTAGCTGGCCGAAGTCCTATTTAACCTGACGCAAAAAAAAAAATACTTAGGAGTCAAAGAGGCAATTTTTGTTTCACCTCTCACAAGTTAATATTATAGTGGCCAGTACTTTTCTAAGGAAACCAATAAAGCAAAGATATAGTTGATCATTGTAAATTTCTGTTTATTTTATGATCCAATATAAGATTTATTTTCAAATTCATAAACTCCGTTTATGAATAGCAGTTAAGTTAAAATTATGTGCTAAATTTGATATGAACGGCGATATTACCTACTCACTAGAATGTTTTTACTCATCCAATCTCCAATCTCCCTGATGCTAATATATGATAGAGGATAAATGAAAAGATGTGAATGATAATATCGCACGTCGCACTCGTGACTTGACTTCAGAGGCGGGGCGGGGGCGGTGTCAAATTCCCCATAGATACCTAGTTTGCTACGATATGCGCACAGGCCACAGTTTCGATCGGCTCTAAGGACTCTATCGCAGAAGCATCGCGCGTAAACATCCAACCTTTTTATGCAAATCGTGATCTTTATCGTTGTCTTTTTATTTGGAACATAATGTGTGTTTTTAACAAAGAACTTAAATATTACGCGTTATATTCTCGTTCCCAAATAGTAAGTAGCAAATGAATGAAAAACAGCGAACGCTAACGTGATGAGGTGCGAATGTAATGGACGATTTAATGGGGGACGCCGTCTGGGTTCAGCGAAGTCTGCGGAACTGCTATCGACAATGTGCCCGCAGCATTTGAATAGGGATGCTGCTATACCACACTGAAATCTACCACCTAGGGCGCAGACTGAGGCATAAAAAACATTGTTGAAAAATCCATTTTTACTGAATACACAACTACTGGCCCCTGACATAGTTTGAATCCGGTACTTAGCTTCGGAAACTACAAAAAATGTACTGCACGTTTTACCGAAATGTCTAAAGACACGGAAGTATAAGTATTCACGATTGATATATTCAAAAAGATGCGCAGGAAGTAAGGTGACCGGATGACAGGACATGATTTCAAGACGTGCAGTGTTCAAGCATTTATAGCATTTTATAGCATTGCCTAGTATTGGATTTAGAAAAAGAATATCTATATTTATATAATTGCACTACTATTCTAACAATGTACTTATACAACAAAACGATTATTTGAAACAAATAGATCATAGCAGTGCAATGCTATAAAATGGTAGTTCAAAACTGATTTTCAGTAGCTGCCAAAAACTAATACTAATACTAATCGACTAAACAATAACTAATACTAATAATACGCTCAGATTTGACATGATTTGAGTGGCGAAATTTTTGTAAATTCCTTGCATCATCTTATTAAAATTTGGACAAAAAAGAAAATGTTAAACTAAAAACAGTAAAATCTCTGTTACTTATCAACAATGTCGTACGGTATCTTGCTGTGGTTTAAGGCAGCTGATATCCAAAAAATATTCGTTTTGCAAAAGCGAGCTCTGTACGTGCGATTTATAATATGAAACCACGTGACTCGCTCCGTGATAAATTTAAAGAAATAGGTATTCTCACTGTAGCTTCGCAATACATTTATAATAATATAGTGTTTGTGAGACAAAATATACATCTTTTTAATAAAAAAAGTGATATTAGTAATAGGCAAACCAGGAACCGAAATAAATTAATAATACCCAGGATACGGCTTCAGAAAGTTCGTAGATCGTTTGTGGGCCTTGGTATACATTTTTATAATAAAATTCCACAATCTACTTTGGACTTGCCTTTACACAAGTTCAAAATAGCAATTAAAAAGACACTGACTCATAAAGCTTATTATACTGTTGAGGACTATATTGACGATAAGAAAGCTTGGTTTTAAATTGCGTTCAGCTACGCACTAGATTATATTGTAAATTTTTTAATTTGTTCTTAATTAAGCCATTATTGTAAAACTCAATTTTGAAAAGAGTGACCGCCGAGTTTCGCGCTGGTTCTTCTCGGTAAGAGCACCTTTCCGAACCAGTGGTAGCTTCATTGTAATTTGACGATTCGAAAGTGCTTGTATAGGCCAATTTGAATAGAGTTATTTGAATTTGAATTTGAATTTGTCCTTAGAGACTTAATGGAGTTTCGTACTAATAGATACAGATCTATTAGTATGAAACTCCATTGAGTCTCGTGATTTAATAAAAAATAACATTAATGAACAGATTTTAATGCAGCGTTCTCCGGAAGGCAGAATGATTCCTTCATAAGGAAGGTTAAATGTATCATTTGTTGCTCTCGGAGATCAAGCCAGGACACCAGGCCTACTGGTGCTTGGCAAAATCTCTAAAAGCCGATGGGTATGCAGCCACCCCACCACTACTTCGCCCGAATCTCCCACCTGCGTTTGACGACGCTGAAAAGGCCGAATGCTTGGCAGACAGCCTGGAAAACCAATGCTCTCCCAACCCTAGTGTACCCGAATTCACCGAATTCCACTCCAGAGTGGAAAAGGTGGCAGACAATCTTTCCGCAACGACTCCCGAAAGTGAGCCGTTACTTCCCACTACCGGAGAAGAAGTCCGAACCATAATTAAAAACCTCCACTCCAAAAAAGCTCCCGGTCCTGATTCCATCTCTAACAGGGCACTGAAGTGCCTTCCCGACCAAATCATCCACCTACTGGTACTGATTTTTAATGCCCTCCTTGCCGGATGCTCCTTTCCTGACGAGTGGAAAGAAGCTACAGTGATAGGTATCCCCAAACCGGGAAAGCCTCGAAATCTCCCGACTAGCTATCGTCCCATTAGTTTGTTAAACAGCCTAGGAAAAATATACGAGCGAATTATCCTTGCCCGATTAAAATCCGTAGTCGATACTTATAATCTCCTTCCCAACGAACAGTTCGGATTTCGTCCAAAACACACCTGTGTTCAACAAGTGCACCGCCTCACGGAGCACATATTGCAAGGTTTGCAAACCAAGCAGTTTACAGGTGTAATATTCTTCGATGTCGCCAAAGCCTTCGATAAGGTCTGGCATGCAGGCTTAATCCACAAGTTGCTCCTATTAAATATACCTGACAGACTCGTACTTATCATACGAAACTACCTCACTAATCGTACTTTTCGGTACCGCGTAGACGGCACTCTGTCGTCTCGCCGCCCTATCCGTGCCGGTGTCCCTCAAGGATCTGTGCTGGCACCCCTATTGTACTCGCTCTACACGAGTGACATTCCACGGGCGCCTATTAAAGAGCGCACTCATCTTGCTCTTTTCGCGGATGACACCGCTGTATTTACCACATCTCGCCAACCTCAAGTTATCACTAGACGTCTCCAGAAAGCGGTAAACAGCCTCGGACGCTGGTTCCGCCGATGGAGAATCGAAATAAACCCTGATAAAAGTGCAGCTATGCACTTTATCGGTAATCGTTTCCGATCTCACATAGACACACCTACGGAAATTTCCCTTTACGATACACCAATTCACTGGCAACAGAAAGTCAAGTACCTAGGTGTCACCTTCCAACCTTCCATGACCTTCCACGAGCACATACGCACAGTCTGCAATAAGGCTGCGTATGTCATGGGACGACTTTATCCGATGTTATGCAAGAAAAGTAAAATGTCACTCCGCAACAAAGTGACACTCTACAAAACTTGCATAAGACCAATAATGTCCTATGCGAGCGTTGCGTTCGCGCACGTTTCAAAGGTCAGATTGCTCACGCTCCAAAGAATGCAGAACCGATTTATGCGTACAGCCACTGGTTGTCCGTGGTTCATGCGGAACGTTGACCTCCATAGAGACCTCGACCTCCCTACCATTACTCACCTCTTTAAACGTTTTTCGAAGTCTTACTTCGAGAAATCCGAGGTACACCCGAACCCTCTAATTTCAGTTGCTTCCACCTACATCCCAGTTAGGTCTGACCATCGAAAATATAGGCGTCCAAAAAGCGTCCTATATGACCCTGACGATCAAATAACGATCGCAAACACAAAAACACGTAATACACACACACAGCGTCTTCGCCGGCGAAGACGAGGTCCCAGATTTCTGATATCGGTTGGTCGTGGCTTCTTGCCACCCTTCCGTCGTCGTATTGACTAATCAAAGTCATACCATCAGCCCTCCACTACACGTCGCCCTAAGCCGTGGTCCGGCCTCACAGGAGGCACCCTTAGGACGACGTTCCCCGACGCTAGTAGAGCTTCTGCGCCCTACTCTACGCATTTCGCAACCTCGGCGATGCTTCTGCGCTCGCCCGTCCCGCCCGGTGACGCTGTAAAAGCCGTTAGGGCTAACAGCATATTGTCAATTCGAAAAAAAAAAAAAAAAAAAAAAAATCATTTGTTGAAGTTTTTGTGATTAGTTTAAATATGACGATAATTGTTGAAAATGTCATAAATAGCAAGCTTTCATCGGAAAGACTGTCTGATTCGCTTTAAGATATAACAAAACAATGTATGGTTGGATTATTCCTCTTTTATAGGTTTAATAACGGCCCGCACCGGCTTCGCACGGGTATAAACTATTTTTTACATGTTTCTAATACAACCTCCTTTATAGAGTTGGTCATTAATATGAAAAAGCATTGTGGCTGTCATATATGTATATCATATGTCGTACGCGGCCTGCACGCGTTAAATTTGGGGTAAAACAATTCCCCTTTCCCTATACCATAAAGATTTTCTTTCGAATATTTAAATAGATCTTTGGAATATTTAAATTCATATACTACATTTTTACTTATTTACTTTTTACATTTTTCCCTATATATTTTATTTTTACAATTTATATATTACAGAATGTCTTCACTAGATAGTATAAAACAAAGTCAAATTCTTTGTTTGTCCATATATCCCTATGTATGGTTATTTCTTTAAAACTACGCAACAGATTTTGATGCGGTTTTTTTAATAGATAGAGTGATTCAAGAGGAAGGTTTATATGTATAATACCATTCAATACGGAATAGAGAAATACTGTAATTTTTGTGGTTTCTAATAAATATCGTAAATAATTACATTTTTTTCCGCTTACATTGCAAATGCAGGCTAAACCCTACGAGATTTATCAAAATAATGTACTAAGTATTTGTACACCTTGAAAAGGTTTACAGAAAAGTCCGCGATGGTATATGTCTATCTCATATGGATAACCCACAATAGCATTTTTTGTCATTTACTTTTTACAAAAAATAATGCCTTATGTTCATAGCAATTTTTATACAATACAGCATTAATCCTTATCCAATTAAGTACTTTCAATAAATTGTTGATTTAATATAGATCAATATGGCCTTTTACAGCATGTAATTTAAATATACATTTTCGGAGATATCACAGATTTAAAATGCCACGAGGGGGCCGCGCTTCGCCCCAGAGCACTTCGAATTTAGCAGCGATCGGACGCGCAACTGTCACTCTTGCAAGAGTAACCTCCAAAAAAAAAAAAAGGTTTGTATTGTCTCATAATGATAAGAAAGCTATGAATGTTGTATATAAAGACATTCTGTAATTAATTTTAAAAATAAAATACATAGGGAAAAATGTAAAAATAAATATGTAGTATATGAATTTAGATATAGCAGGAAATCTTCTTGGTATAGGGAGAGGGCAATTGTTTTTCTCCAAATTTAACGCGTGCGGGCCATGGGCAGTAATTTATTTATAAATTGGAAAACAAACAGCACTTAAATTATTACAAAGAACTATAACATAAAATTAATACGCATGCCAACAAAGTTTCCACAAATGAGTGAAGGAAGTGAACAATACAATAAATATAAATATGAAAGTAAGATAATGGTAAATAAATGTAGACAATTAAAATTAAAAGTATAAATTAAAAGAAAAAAAATTAAGTAAAAGATTAACATTTTTTTCACTGATTGACAAACTATATATTTTATATAGCCCGTGAGAAGCAAGGGCAAGCCGCTAGTTATAATATAAAACGTAATTTTACAACGTTCACAGCTTTCTTGTCATTAGACAATACAAAAAAAAGTTTTTAAAGGTTACTCTTAAAAGAGCGATATACATACATAGTTGGCCATATGAAAAACATAAACTTTTTTTCGAATTGACTAATGCTGTTAGCCCTAATCTTGGATAAAGAATACATATATACTACGTCCATGGCCCTAATGACTTTGACAGTGTCACCGGAACGAAAAAATATATTGTATCAACGCCGCCTTGTCGCTACTGCAAGCAAGCAAGCCATGACGTCACATCTTGCCACAGGCTTTCTCATAGATAATACACTATATAGGATATATGGGCTTCCTCGCTATTTTGACGTGGGAGATGTGACAGCCGCTGTGATTAGCAACTAGCCCGCGAATAGCGAATGAGAGTTTGCTTTGATTTTATTTTTGCATTTGCATGAAAACAATAAAACTGATTTAGAATATTTATTTTCTTAATACTAGTAGTTTAGTAACAATATACAAAGATTACAGTGTACATAATGAAAAATATATACGCCTCCGATCGTTGCTAAATTCGAAGTGCTGTAGGGCGAAGCGCGGCCCCCGACACGCTGTGTATAGCCACGCGGCGCGCTGACGCAACCGATATGCCCCTGCATTTTAATCTGTAATATCTTCGAAAATTTTAATTAAAATTATATTCTGTATTTCTGTATTTAAAACTTTCGATAAATCATTTTTAATGGGGTAGCTCAAAACCCCGAATACGCATTTGTGAGTAACTAGTGTAGTGTAACAAATTGATAAATAGATATTTACATTTCATCATGTACTTATAAGGGAAGCAAAATCTTCCTGCCCTTAAGTCACTCTAAGTGGGGTCGGCACGACATGTTGTAAACATGTTGTTCCATGATTTGGCTTCGTATTTTACGACCGGCCGCCTGCCTGACTACAACTTACCTTACCTAGTCGATTTACGACACCTCCGTAAGAAAGAGGGTGGCATAATCTACTCAACCGGATACCAAACGGCGGGCCAACTTACCTTAGTCGCCTCTTACGACACCACGGTAAGAAATGAGTTTGGTCTATTCTTCCACACTGCTAAATATTTATAATTTACATATCTGTAATATTCATTAGTTACGATAGACAATTATATTCCGACGAAATAAAGTTAATTTAAAAAGAATGAATCAAACCTATTATTATCCATTATATTAACCATTTATCTAATCATAATATGCTAAGGATTAAGGGTGGCATGATAAGGAAGGACGAGGGCCGCATCAAGCCTTAATCCGCCACTGGCATTGCCCTCGTACAAATTATTATACTTTAACAATTTTGTGCTGCCGAGCGACAAGACGAAACCGACAGGCTATCATATCTGTTTAATGAACAACTACAAAAGGGTACTGTATATGAACTATTTCGTCGTAGAATAAGAAAGTGTATACAACATTACTCTTCACAAATTCAAATTCAAATTATTCTTTTTTCAAATGAACTTGTAAACAAGTGCTTTTGAATCGTCAACTCTACTGCTGGTTCGGAAAGCTGTTCCTACCGAGAAGAGCCAGCAAGAAACTCGGCGGTTGCTCTTTTAAAAATATAATTCTTAATATTATTTAATTTTTTTATAGAATCTTATTATAGAATTTTTATTATAGAATCTTATACCAAAACCCACAAACGAGTTACGCACTTCTGCAAGGCGCAAAGCAGGAACCGCAAGCCTATGTCGGTTTCTGCTTTGTCCATTGTATACTTTAGTTGATTGATATATTAAAAATTTGAGTCATTGTGGAGGCTTAAAATATAATTATAAAAAATTATAATTTATTCATTTGATAAAAAATTGAGCGAAGTTAAGACTTCCAAAAACGCTTAAGCAAATAAGCAATGGCGGGGAGGTCGAGGTCTCTATGCAGGTCAACATTCCACATAACCATGGACAACCAGCGGCTGTCCGCATGAAACTACTCTGCAGAATTTGGAGCGTGAGTAATCTGACTTTTGAAACGTGCGCGAACGCAACACTTGCACATGACATTATTGGTTTTATGCATGTTTTGTAAAGTGTCACTTTGTTGCGGTGACATCTTAATTTTCTTGCATAACATTGGATAAATGGCGATGACGAAGACGAGGCGACGGGCGAAAGGGCGAAAGGTGTAAAATTGAATGTCTATCTCTATAAACTGCATATAATTTTTTTAATCCCGACTTACAAACCCGCAACAAATAAAAATTAAAAGAAGCAATATAATACTCATTAATTATTTATTGGTACTGATATTGAGAAATATTTAGTAAGTTAAAATTTTTTGACACTTTTTGCGACACACCAATTCTCGAAACTTATAAGTTTTGTGTCCCCTTTTCAAACACTTTTTTGATAAAAAAAAAAGTACAATTTTTTTTATTATTAAAACATATATTTGGAAATAATATGTAACCTATATTTAGGTATATATACAATATAACAAGGTTAACTTTTGGTCAATAGATTTAGTATATAGTACATAACTTTTAAAGATGTCTCCAAATTAAAATCTATTTTGTTTTTAATTTTTATGGATTGTTTACATAAATATTTGATATTCCAAATTTAGTTATATTAGGTTTTCTTATTAAGTTTGATAGTAAAGCATAAAAAAATACGTTGCTGTTTGACTCTTCAGATGATATAATTATTAATTATAAAATTAAAATACATTTTCTAATACTGAATGTATACGTCTTCTATTTTTTTCATTCTAATGTATATTACCGTAAAAACAAAAGTGATAAAGAATGCAACACGCTTCTCTTTTCTTTTTATGTAATTGAAGTGAGACGCCTACATAGTATTTTGGAACAGGTGTCATAAATACTAGCCTAGTATTTTTGTACCCGTCCCAGCGAGGCCTGTTATTTTATACCTGTTACAAAAATACTAGATGAGTATTTTGTAACAGGGAGTATTTTGTAACAGGGAGTATTTTATCACAGGGAGTATAAAATACTAGATGAGTATTTTGTAACAGGGAGTATTTTGTCACAGGGAGTATAAAATACTCGTCGCTACTCGCTAGTATTTGAGAACTTGCGTACCTGTTCCAGGCTGTTACATTTTAGTACTTAGTATTTATACCTGTTCCGATAAATAAGCCTCACCTCTAATATCCTATATAGTGTATTATCTATGTTATCTATGCTGGTGAGTGTAAGTAAAAATCAAAAAATTAAAGCAATTGTTGATAATTGTTTAACTAAAATACAGTCAAATTGGGTAACTTTGAATTTTCGGGTAACATTGAATAAAACGACTAAACTAATTCTTATTATTTTTTAAAATATTTGTAACCTGATTTAAAACTGATAACTGAGTGAAATGGAAATACTAAATGTTCTAGTTGTCAAATGTCATTTAAAATTTATAAATTATAGTTCTTAAAAAAAATTTGACACTTTTTCAAAATTTTCTGTTCGCGGTCTTTTAGCAGTGAAAACTATGTGAGTTAAACTTCCGATTTTATTACAGAAAAGGTGTGTAAAACACATAATTTTCGGTTTCTAATGATTAATTGTAGATTGAAATGATACTTTTTCATATAATTTCCTGATTTTGCATCGTTTTATATCCATTGACCGGTGAATTTGTGGACCACCCCCATTTTTAGTTAAATATGTTTCTATTTTAAAAAAAGCATCAAATAACAAAAAAAATGTTAAAATATACATTGAAGATGACATCTTGTTCATGGAATGGGGTGAATAATTTTTAAATTCTCTTGCCAACCATTAATGTTTTGATCTCATTTGAATGGTAATTGATTATAGAATTTATTGTTTAGGTTTGATTTTTAATAAATATTTACAATTACAAATAAATATGTATTCGTTACAAAAAAAAATTCTACCTATATGTTGCTAATATTTTGTAAATGGATATTTTAAGTAAACGGTAAGCTGTTAACTATGACAAGTTGACTTTATTTGACAGATCTATCTTTCATTCATTCAGAACATAAGTATAATCTTAACCATGTTACGAAAGTCCTCTAAATTCAGGGATTTTTAGTTTCCCAAATAATTCGGTTTAAAGTTACCCAAAACTCAAGGTAACTTTGAACACGGACAAAAGCATATTTTTTTCCATTTCTTTTCTAGTAACTTAGTAATACAGTTAGTTATTCTAAAGCTCGGTATAAAAGAACACTCGTTACTGATCAAAACCTTAAATAAGGTCATCCTATTTTTTTATATTCTGAAAGAACTGAAAAAGTCATTCAAAGTTACCCAATTTGACTGTAATGATTTTTTTAAAGAATAAATACATATTTCACAATTAGTTAAAAATGGTCTGTAGGTTTTACAGCGAACATAACTATTTAATTCAACGACCTCTGGCCTTTGGTGTAATTTTCTGTCTGTTATTGAAAATTAGGAAAAGTAACATGAATACATAGTTGGTTCGTTAATATAAGATTCTTGGTTATATTTAATAAGTTTAAATGAAAGTTATTCTCCTCATTAAGTGAAAACTTTAAAGGTATTGTTAATTTCTAAAACCGTCCACAGCCTAATTCTTTACTCATAATGTTTTAACTGTTTCTATGATAAAAATGTTTACTATTTTTATCATTTAAATACCTACAGTGCTATAGTTGCAAAAGAAAAATGTGAGTTCAAGAGTAATTTTATTAAGTTGAAGACTACATTAAAATGTTTAAATAAACCACTTTGGTGCCTATGCCAGAATAACATCATCAAATTCAACTGTTTTACTAGGATTTGGGAAAATGCTCATATAAAACCAAAGAGGAACAACATTAACATAATTGAAAAAACTATCAAAAAAACAAAACAATGACAATAAATTTCTCTACTCAATAAAAAATTATATAAATAACAAAGGTATAAATGTCCAATAACTAGAAGCAGATGCTGATAAATTGACTTAGGCAATTCTTGGCAGTGTGAGAAGAGCAGATATATACAGCTTAAAAGTGATAATAACTTATCTTTGACATTTATGTTCATATTAAATATTAAACATTTTGTGTTTATACAAATCCATAATGTATTATAGAAGTATGCAAAAACAAATGTTTATACAAATCCATAATGTATTATAGAAGTATGCAAAAACATAGATAAGTACAGCATGTTCAAACCGTCCTGATAACCACGTCCTGATAACCACAGTCTTCTACAAGTTATTATTATATACAGAGCAAATTTATTATGACTGGCCTATTGGAGCAGTGGGTGGTGACCCTGTCTTCAGCTCTGCAGGTCGCGGGTTCGATGGCTAACATTTTCTATAAATGTATTTAAGTATGTATTTAAAGATATATAAGTATATATTCAAAAAAGCTGTGATGGCCTAGCGGTGCGACCGTGTGAATCTCTAGAGACGATCATGGGTTCAAACCCGGGCAGACACCAATGAGTTTTTCTATTAAAACTTATGTGTCTAATTGATAATTGCAATTTATCACATGCTTTTCGGTGAAGGAAAACATCGTGAGGAAACCTGCATATCTCTAGAGAATCCTAGGGATATGTGTAACCTACCAACCCGCATTGGAGCAGCGTGGTAGGTCTTAGCTCCAACCCTTCTCTCCAAAAATGGAAAGTGGAGGCCTATGCCCAGCAGTGGGATAGTAACAGGCTGTTACATTATAAGTATATATTCACCAGTTGTCTGTCTAACATATCACAAGTATTAAGTTACTTAATTTGGGGACGGACGACTGTGTGTGTAAGTGTGTATGTTATTTATTATTATTATTATTTATTATTTATTTATATATTTATTTATTTATAATCATACAACATTATAATCATAATATGTGGAGCTTTTAATATCAGCAAGTTATTTTACAGAAACAATTAATAAAAAGACCTACCATTCATAACAGTTTGAGACTAATAGGTATACAGATGACAATTTCTTCATACTGTATACAAGTATACCATTCAGAAGCTGTGTTCTTAGGCAATATAAAGATGTGTATATAAAGTAATTTTTTTTTAAAGTTTAAAAAGTTTCACTAGAGTTTGGGAAAACGCACATAAGGTAATTTTACAGTAACAATCAATAAATAAACCTATTCATAATAGTTTGTGACTGTAGGTATATAAATTAAGAAATAACAAGTGAATATACCTGTTTGTATTATCTATAGCTATATCACATCAATCATACAAGCAGAAATAAAACATTATCAGGCAATATAAAGATGTGTATAAAAAGTAATGACCTATTACTATCCTAGATAAGACCTACATGTTGCTCTAATCCAGACTGGTAGGATAAACATGATAGGAATTGATCCAGAGATATGAAAGTTTCCTTATAATATTTTGTTATATTAGTGCTAGTCCAAACGATGTGACCTCTCAGGGGATTGCTGGTGGAACAAACACCAAGCAGGTTCCAAGTAAATTTCTATAAAAACTATTCTACCTGATATGTAATTACATACAAAAACATAAATAAATTAGGCTTCTAAATATTGAATTACAATAATCTTACCCGTATTATTGCTGCCGGTGTATGTGTACACGCCGTACACATGAGACGACAAAAAGCCGCTTCGGGATAGAAACGGCGCTCCGAAAACGCTGCCGACGTATCTGTAAAACCATAAATGTGGGCTACTCGTGCCGCTAATAGTCTCATCATTTTCATCACTTGTGTCGCTGATATCGATTATATCATTATCAGTGTTTGTATCATTATCATTGTTTGTATCACTATCAGTGATTGTATCACTATCGTAAAAAACTTGTTCTTCAAGGTCTTCGTCACTATCAAAAACGCGATCTTGGTTGCCCATATTTCAGTTTCTAAAAAAAAGGTGCACTAATGGTAATGACATGGTGGACAGTAATCGCGAATGCTGTCGAACTTTTTCACCACGCGAAAAATAAACGGAAATATACGCTGCTGACTGCCAACCTTCGATGATCGGAGAGGCACTACAAGAAGAAGAACGGTAATGACAAAAGACTAAGGAAATTTATGACTTCAAAAGTCAAGAAAAGTTTTATGATTTAATATCATTACTACCCACACCATTATTCGAATTTGACAAGCAACTTAAGTGCGATATTACCTACATTGTAGATATTTTCGTATCAGATGGAGGTGTCAGAAGGCTATTGTACAATATTTTAAATTTCTATTACCTATTTTGTTCTATTTGTTGTTTTTGTTTATAGCATTTTCTTTAAAAAAAATTCAGAATATTACATTTGAAATAGACACGTTAAACTATTATTAGAATTTTATGCTTTGTAATAAAATTTTAAGTTGTACAAAAAACGACAGAATATTACCGCCGTGTGGTATCCGGCTGAATAGAATAGTACCACCCTCATTTCTTACCGAGGTGTCGTAAGAGGCGACTAAGGTAAGTCGACCCGCCGTGTGGTATCCGGCTGAGTAGAATAGACCAACCTCATTTCTTACCGAGGTGTCGTTAAAGGCGACTAAGGTAAGTTGACACACCGTGTGGTATCCGGTTTAGTAGAATAGACCACCCTCTTTCTTACCGAGGTGTCGTAAAATACGACAGAGGTAAGTTGACGTCAGGCAGGCGGCCGGTCGTAGAAACGCAGCCAAATCATTGGACAGCATGTTTATATGTTGTGCCGACCCCACTTAGAGTGGGATAATGGCAGGAAGATGATGAAAAACGACAGAATATTAAAGTATTAAATAGACGCATTCGTTTTATTTTTAAATAACCAAAGATCTCAATAAAATAGTACCTAAAGAATGATTAACTGATTAATAATCGTCATTTACTTATAAGTGAGCTTTTTTTATCGCTGTTGTGGTCTGATGGCAATAGTTTCTTTCGTCAAAGGTTTTTTTTAGTTGTTTTAATTTGTCATTACTTTGTAGATAGTTTCGTTGACGTCACTTGCGCACCATCTTGAACGTATTCCACTGCACACAATTCATTAAATGACATATTATTATAATGACGTGTGCGCGCGTTGTAAAAAACAAATTTATATCTACTTTCTACCCATAAAAACAAAACAAAAATCTTTTCTCGTTTTAATATTTTACAAATGTATCAGGGATTGACTTTTGAACAAATTTATTGATTATTTAATATTACGTTTAAATCCAATTTTTACACCGATTTAAAAAAAAATTAAATTTCAGTCAAGAATGTTGAACATCTGAGCGCAAGAGGTGTTGGACAGGTCGTGGGAATAGTAGATGAATAATCTCTGTTCGTACTACTTTTCAACTTCGACAATAATTTGGATGTGCTTCAGGTCAAAGAGTGTCGATGCGGATATTGTCACAAATGATTTATTTTATTGAAAATTTAAATAAAATCGTTTGTGGAATAGCTAGAAATTATATAGATTTTTAAATAAAAATTTTGGCCCGCCTGTCAAAAAATAGCTAAGGGGCTTATGTTTGATTTCCACAGCAACAATATAAGACTAAAGAAAGGGTAATTTGAACCAGAAAGAGTTTCTGAGTTCTTCCGCAAAAAATATAAAATATTCTGTGCAATAATTCAGTGTGAAAATAAAACAAAACTCATTTTATATTAAGTTATTTATTACTAAGGCATTTCCTCTAATCGGTAACAATATGTAATATAAGAAGATATTACTAGGAGCTTAAATACGAATAATTTAATTAGATATAAAATTAATTGTAGTCATTACCTAACATTAAACAATTTAAAGCAATTCCATAGTTTTAATTTAGATAGTACCTTGGTAACGTCGTGCCTAGAAATCTATAAATTAATAAATTAATCCTTGTGATTTTGTGCTAAGTTACAAAAAAAATATAGTGCAATTCCCCTCGTATACAGATACAATAGTTAAAATTTATTTTTAGATTTGGGGACAAATATTAGGTATGTACAAAAATATATACCTACATAAAGATTGTCTATTTTAAAGAACTAAATTATTTTGGCTGAAAATATTGTGTAATGAATTAATTGACTGTAGTTATTTAACATTAAAACACTGAGGCCCGATTAATTGAAACAAAAACAAATACCAGTTTTCTTTTCATATATGTAATAGTTCATATTTCTTTTGTGTGTATTAGTACTAGTAATATAACATAAAAACACTATTTGAGTCTCATAAAAATAACTCAAAATGATAGCTTATGACGTTTTTTTCCATATAAACATATGATACCTTCTGCATGAATTCTCTTTACTTTTAAAGACACGAGTTATACAGGTACATGTTTCGAAATACAACATTCATGACATATTAAGATGGCAAGGTGTTCGTTGTTTGTATCTTATTCTAGAATAATCCATAGAGCCATTATACTTAGAGTAAGAGATTCATAGGCAGGCCTGTAAGTGACAATGATAAAATAAATATTGGGAGGGAAGATAAAACTCGTATAGGTACTTCATCACACAAAAAAATCTAATAGTAAATTCCCTTATCAAACATGAAAAAGAGGGACATATAGATCACCCTCATTTGATTTCTCTTTATTGTAATATGGCGTAATTTAGGCTAACTTTCCTACTCTAAGTATAATGACTATGGAATAATCTCATTTTTTTCTATAAACAGTTTAATTTTTAATATATTAACGTTTATAATAATACTTATTTTTAACAAAATATAATATCTATGAGTAATGTTTATGGTCTAGAATATCATGCAGTCATCATAGTTTCACCCTGTTTTTTTCTACAACCTTAACTATTCTTAAATGTTTGTGTTGTCCCCTTCAAATGTTGAATTCATTGTACCTTTCAAATCTCTCATCCTTGATACATCTACAGTCTGATTTTTCTGTAATAAAAGAAACTCAATTAAAGACAAATTTAGCCAATAAATTGATATTCAAATAAACTATAACATTCTTTTTTTTATTAATTTAATCGCATTGAACAAACCTTCGAGCGGTAAACTTCATTAGTTAAGCTTTTTACACCGGCAAAATGGTTTTCGATGTCATTTAGTTTCTTGCCTTCTGTTTCCGGTAATATAAAGTAGAACACAATGCAACCCGTTAGACTGTAAATTAAATATTTCGGAATAAACATTTGCTTATGGGACCTAGGATACTTAGATAATAGTAAAATATCGGGGTAGTAAAAAGGTTTACTACCCCGATATTTAATAATAAATCCGATAATCCATCAGAAAAATTACAATACCTACGTAACAATATACTTTTAATAGCCTCATAGCCATCATAATTACAAAATATATAATAGTATTTATACGGGATGCTTGTTGGAGCCAGTCCTTATTTGTAGATATTATTTAAAGTACTTTCCAAAAACGAAATTCTCATAGAAGTTACATTTTTCTCCACAATATAACAAATGTTGTTACCATCAAGAATCATACTTTCTAGAATATATACTAATAGTAATGCGTACCAAATAATACCGTAGAAACCATAAGTTCCCCAAATAGAAAGTGCGTCCACCATGTTGATGTATAATTTGTTTGCGAGAAATCCAAACACATAACCGACTGCACTTGAAATACCAGCTGCGCCAGACCGAGTTTTTGCACTGAATACCTATAAATAAAGATTTAGGGATATTTTATCTTTTTTTTTTACTTAAACATCATCGACCGAACCGAAGATGGCGTGCAATTTATATTAAATCAACTAGTAAACTTACGGTAAGTACCTATGTTCATATTAATTCAAAACAAGTTTAAAGATGTTGACGATAATCCAATAACAATACTCGAAATCTTTACCGACTGATATATTAGTAAATTAATCAGATATAATGTTACATCTTCACATACACATTGAGATAATCTCGATGTAGAAAAATAAAAATATTCAAATATTCAAACTCCGTTTATGAGATTACAGCTGTGTGCAAAAAGTAGGATTCAAAACTAGTTATTAATAAGGCGGAATTAAAAAAATATATGGGTAAGTAAGTAAGTATTCAGTGGCCTAAAATGGTTAAAAAATTCTTACCTCCCCGATAAGGATCCATGGTAGGAGCCGTATCCCAGTGTGAGTGACTAAAGCTAACAACATCAATAACGTAGTGGGTATCCATGAATATGGATTGTCATTCATTGCACTCTGAAAATGATTATATAAATATTTAAAAAAAATTATAATAATTAGCGGCCTGTTACTATCCCACTGCTGAGAATAGGCCTCTTCTCTCCGTTTTTGGAGAGAAGGATTCTAGCTAAGAGCTACCACGCTGCTCCAATGCGGATTGGAAGATTACACATATCTCTAGAATTATCTAGGGATATGCAGATTTCCTCACGATGTTTTCCTTCACTGAAAAGCGTGTGATAAATTGCAATTATTAAATTCAAATTAAAAATATTCTTCAAATAAACTTGTAAACAAGTGCTTTTGAATCGTCAACTCTACTGCTGGGTCGGAAAGCTGTTCCTACCGAAAAGAGCCAACAGGAAAATCGGCGGTTACTCTTTTAAAAAATATAATTCTTATTTCTAGTTACATTAGTTATTACTGTCTTGTACAGGGGTCGAAGAGTAGCTACATCCACGCATTTTTATCATCCAAGTATTCCTCAATAGTATAGTAGGCTTTCTGTTTTAGCCTTTACAGCACATAAGTTTTAACAAAAAAACTCATTGGTGTCTGCCCGGGTTTGAACCCGTGACCTCCTCGAAAGAGTCGTGCGGTGTTACCGCTGGGCTACCAAAGCTTTATATTTTATTACTATATAAATAGTTTTTGGAAGACATGTTTGTTGTATAATAATAGTTGTTTTAGGTTTCTCATGATTCGCTAGCAGACTGAATTCCAAACTTTCTCTTCAAATCAAATCCTTCTCATGCGGACAGAAGACTTATTATGGAATGGGGTTAGTGATAGGTTTCTACTACATAACTATCTACTATAAAACGGTAATTGCTATAATGAAGTATCAAATTTTTTTTTAAGGTTACTAGCAGCAATTTGGGTTACAAATGACTAGTAAACTTGTATACCCCTCCAGCCAAGCTAAATGCTTGTTAGGAGTGGGTTACGTCGGTAGTATAATGTCCGGGATGTGAACCAACGACCTCTTGATCGCAAGTCCGTTTCTCTAACCATTCCGCTACCGAATACAAATATCAATCAAATGTTGAGATAAAATTAAATACTTACAAATCTGTTGCTGCTTTCAATTGTACCGTTATTTATAGCTTCCGTTATTGTCTTATTTAAAACATCGTGCTGCAAAATTTAAAAAAAACCTCGTTTAGGAAAACTACAAAAATATCTTATTATTAAAACTGCCCTAAAACTATAATTTGTAGTTTTTTAAAATTTAATCATCATTATTCTCCTGTCCTTATCCCACATGTTTTAAACATGTTAAATGATTTGGCTAAACATTTGACGACAGGCCGTTGCCTGACGTCAACTTGCCATAGCCGTCTTTTTCGACACCTCGGTAAGATGAGGGTGGTCTATTTAATAATTATAAAAAATAAGGATTCGTTTTCCTTTTATTCGTTTATAATTATCAGATATCTTATATTTATTGTTTTAAGTAGTTATTTTACAATCCCACGACGGTTTTCCGAGAAAAGACTGCTATTGATATATATTATTAAAGTATAGTGTGTTACCAGTATATCCATTGCAGCATTTGAAAAAATGGTCTTGCACAATGGAAGACGAATACGGAATACAGTATTAATCCTTATCAACTTAAAGTTACCTTTTATTAACCAAATAGATAATATATTATAGATTAAATACATATACCAAATAGATTATTAAAGAACCTAAAAGTCCAAATGATAAATATAATTTTATTTCTATTAACATGTCATAGCACTTATTTAAACACTAAATCTTATAGATTAGGTACTTACTGTTTTATAATAACCATCATAACCAGCAACGAGAAGGCAACATATTCCTGCCGCAACTGTGGAGAAGAAGGTCAAAGGTCTCTTCCCTGTGTAATGAACTAATAGAACGCAAGTACCAGATCCGAGAATCTGCAAAATTCCTAGAATCAGCGTCGCGTAGTACTTGTCGATAGGTGCCTCTAGCATTTGAAAGATTGATACTGCGTAAGTCTGTAACAAATGTATTATATTAAAAAGAGTTTATTTTATTTGGTGTCGTCAGGAATTAATATAAGTACATATTTTTTCAAATAAATCCTGGCATCTCTGTGAGTAGAAATAAATAAATAAAATGGGATTTGGCAATTTTGTGTAAAAAAATTGGTAAGATGTATTACGCAATATATTTTGTCCAAAATCTTCTAATATGCAAAGAACAAAGTTTTCAAAATAGTGTACGAGTATGTCTCTGATGCCATATGGATACAAAATTTGGTCGCTGACAATGGGCCTTATTAAGCCAGTCTCCCAGAGGACGATTGAGCAACTTGTTTTAGTACAAGTTACTTTGTTATTTTCTACAAAGAATATTCTTTGTTTATGGATCTTGGAAGCTTAATAGAAAATATTATATTCATAAGCAAAAATAATGTCTCATTAAAAAAAATAACAAACCTGCAGAGTCGTCATACCACTAAAGTGACCAACAAAAAAACTGAAGGAGACCAAGAAAAATGGAATCATAAAGCTTCTATCTAGATAATGTGATATCTGTTCAGATAAGGTTTCATCTTCGTCTTCAGTTTCAGCTGAAAAAATTTAAAAAATATAGTAAATTAACACGTCCTTTTATTTATTACAGATTCGCCAGAGTGTTTTATATTTGAAGTTGATGTTTTTATGAATTTAATATGAATGAATGAAATATGAATTGAATATGAATAAAAAAATCGTCCTACAAAAATTTGTGTTAAAAAATTTGAGTTATACTGTTATACATTTGTACCTTTTATCATTGCCTGCCATATTATAGCCTTAGTAAGATGTGATTAATTATAACGCGTTTAAATTTTGTGATAACTTCCATTTATTTTCCATAATATCCATTTGAATTATATGTGGAAAAGGATCATGATATTTATTAATTTATTATACTAGAGATATAGATTAATACTCTATAAGTCTAAAATAGTTTTACAATTACTGCATTATTCGTGACTATTTTTGTAGAAGTTATAATGGGTATAATAAGATATTCTTAAAATATACTTAATAAATAGGCATAGCTATATACTAAACAAATAGGCGTAGGCGTTTTCGATATAAGCGATTTCAATATCCCGGCGGCGGCTTTCAACCATTTTCAACCAAGCCAAGCCTTAACAAATTATACAGCTTAACTTTCTTTACCGCCTGGTCTGTTGCAAAAATATACTTTAATATCCATTCAGTGTTTTATCAGTTTATCTCAGGACTGATACAGAAATGGACGTGGCGCAATATTTGTTTAATTTCATTTAATGGGTACTCATTCTGTTTCCACGTAATAATAAGCAAATTAACATAACATACTGAAAGCAGCAAGGTTTATATTAGGCCACAGTACCTTTCTTTCGTTTGAATAGGGCTTGTATATCTTTTAGCTCGCCTTCAACTGCCTGCGGACCAGTCCAACCTCGTAACCACTGCAAGCTCTGAAAAATAATGTACGTCAGTTCCAACTTGATTTACAAAAGAAAAAAGCAGAAAAAGCTCAGTCTCTCAGCCATTTTATGCTTGCTATGATTGTTATATTTTGACGTGATTGAATCTAAAACGAAGAAAGCTATAACCGAAACGAAACCGAAGGTAAAATTACTGAAATAGCTTATCGTGATGTGAACCTGAAGAGGTATTGCGCAAAGTTAATGCCACGACATCAATTCTAGTGATTTATAGAAGCAGGCGTCATTTTGCGGAATTCCTTAGTACAGAAGTTATAATAAAATTATTTTGCTGTAATCCGCGTTGGTTAAGAGAATAAATGTAATGCTAAGTGAATGGAGCGGGCAACATTCACATATCTTTTACATGCAGGACAAGTCACCACACGTATTCGAAACGCCGCCAACACCAAGACTCCACACACACTCACTACCACAATCTCTGCGATCGTTTCGACCCGAAACCTAAGCATCATCAGTAGGTTAGGCCCCACAAACAAAATCGTAATGCACGTCATGATTTTATTATTATTTTCGGGTATTACGATTTTTTTCCTATGTTAGTTTAGTTTTTTTTGTTGATGGAGATATTCTCAGGGTTGGTGAGTGACTGCAGCTATTGTCTATTCCAAGATTCCACGGTCCACGTGAACGACGTCGCGGATAAAAGCTAGTTACGACAGTAATTATTATCATTGTTACCTTTCTAGCATCCTCTGTTCTTTTTCTAGAAATCAGCCAATGTGGTGATTCAGGCACAAAACACAGAGCGATGACAGCTAAAATCTGCAAATAACAAACAGTTGAAACATATATTGTCTCAAAAATGTGCTGGCCAGATTATTCACGGTAACGCCTTATTAAATGGCATGAATTCATCCATACTATAGCGAGTGTAAGGAGTAACTCGTTTTATTTAATACGTCTTCACGCCCAAACCTCTCAATAAATCTTGTTTATAGTTTATATAGAAACTAGGATATCTGAGAATTCATTTGCACCAACTAAAGTTTAAGTATTTTTATAAAGCAATGTTTTTCCTTGTTCCCAAAAGAATTATTAAACCTATACGTTATCCCGTGCATAAGCTTTGTGTCTATTTTAAACATTTTGTTCCAGCGAATTACCTGTGAAAGCAAAGCAGACACACAGACTCCCAGATTATCATATCATACTAATATTTAATAATGATTTGTAGAAATAAAAACAAAAAGAAATATTAGATACCGTAAATATTATATTAACGAGAGCGACAGTACGCCAATAAAGAAGCAACCCGAAGAGAAACTGTGTAAACACGCCAATTATGATGCACATAGAGCTCGTGGCCGTCAGCGCGCCGCGGAGATGTGGCTGGGTTATCTCTGCCACGTAGGTTAGCACCTAATTGTAAAATAAAGTAAAGTTAAAGCTAGAAACGATCACTGCATGTATTGTTAAAGATATGCCTTCTCTCCCCTCAAGCAGCGAAAAAATGGAGGTCATAACACGCTGGTCTAATGCGATCTTGTATGCTACACTCCCATGAATTATCTAAAGATATTCACGTATGCTCACGATGACTTGAAAACTCTTCATAAATTGTAAATATCAATTAGATATACATACATTTTGTTCCAGCCCGGGTTTGAACATGCTCTCTTATTGGGTTATACCGTTTGGTTATCGCAGGTCAATTCTTATAAATTTAACGGTACTGTAATTTGAATCCACCGTGTGTCATCCGGCTAAAAAGAATAGACCACCCTCATTTCTTACCGGGGCGGCGTAAAAGGCGACTAAGGTAGGTTGACCCACCGTGTTGTATCCGGTGGACTAGAATAGATCACCCTCATGTGACAACATGCTTATAACATGTTTAACAGTGGGATAAGGACACGAGAATGATGGTACCGTAATTTTAATGGTACTAAGCGTGACGGCACATTTACGAAAGCAACAGGGCCAATAAAAAAGCAATACCTATTAAAAATACATTTTTTGTTGGATTATTTAAAAAACCAATTGGAAGTGTATTTCAAACATAGGTTGTTATTCTGTATAGAATGTAATGGGATTTATGAAGATAAAGGATTTATAAGAGGATTAAGACCCTCCGAACAGCCGATGTTCGAAATATACCTTTTTATTATTTAATAAACTTCTATTTTAATAACCTTCTATCGGAGATTGGTACTAAACCGTGCGATTTTAAATTAACACGCTTTTTTCACGGTACTAAGGATATTTGCATTGCGTTGGTTTGTAGCATTAGTAAACAATTTTGCGATACAACGTGTAAACGCAGCCTGCCCTTTTAATAATTATATTTTTTATTAATATAAACAGTTTTAAAATGACATGTAGAAACCCTAGCTCCTAAATAGATTTAACTGTATTTCAGGAGGCAGTGCCCTCCCTTAATAGATTATATTATATAGTTTTATTAGTAGCACTAATTTAAAATAGGTTAGATGTGTTAAATTTATTTTTATTAATAGCATTCATATTTGTGTACTATAAAGACTTTATTATAAAAGGAAAGCCGTGGTTGCCGAAACATTTGTATGAGTCCCAACCAAGATTTATCGATTCAAACCCTTTAAAGGACCTATTAGTTTTCGATAAAATCTTTTGTGCTTAGGTAATATTTCAGATTAAATATACGCTATCACAGTGATGTCCCTATATTTTTTTTAGCCAGAATATTTATAATTTGTAATTACACAGTGAGTCTGAATTCCATTACTGCTCTTCAAGGAAAAAGGAGGCATTTATTCTTCAGTAGGAATCGACATAATTTTAGCGTGAAGATAGCGCTATACTATTATTTATATATTTCACTATAATCCCTTTATTTAATTTAAAAAGCTAATAATCACATATAGGTGCTTCAGGCATGTACATATTGAGAAGTGAGTATTTAAAAATACCACAATCGAGTATTCGACAATATTTCGTCTTTCTTTATTTTTTATCTGAGATCGCAATATCGTAACGCTGCAATCAACACTAGTCAGCGAGTTTTGTAATCCAATATGACCGACTTATGTTGCGGGAGTAATGTTTACGATGTAAAGAGAAATGTATTTTGTTACAATCTCGTATTTATCTAAGAACATAATCTCAATGACCGTTAAATAAAATACTATAGCACATATTGAGATCTATTTTATCTTTATCACTTTATCTTTACGAGTACATTGCCATTTACATTCACATTATTCTTTGTATTCCATGCTTCTTGCCGTTTTCCATCTACAAGGTTATGAGTTTAACGCTCGATCACGCCGAGTGGCTTTCGTACGTAACATATCGACCTAGGTGTCGACCTGGTTAACCTCGACCTGACCTGAGTTTTCGACCTGAGTTTTCATATGTTGCTTGTTAGTGTGTTAACAAAAAAAGTTACTCCACTAAGTTATTTGGAATCACTGAAAAAAAGTCTAAAATATGCTTTTTATACCTCTCCCGAATAAGCGCGTCTGAGACATTATCATCAACGAAACAAATAAAACTCGATAAAAACAATAAAGACTGGATATCCTTGTATTTATTTCGTAGTAGTGTGATAAAATTGCATCACATTATACGGGATGTCCGCTGGTGCACTACAAAAACAAGTGTTTCGAAAGATTTTAAGCTTCAAAGTATACTTCAAGGTATTTTACTTTAGCTTCGTAACACATTTATATTAAAATAGTGTGTGTGAGGCAAAATATACATCTTTTTAATAAAAAAAAAGTGATATTAGTAATAGACAAACCAGGAACCGAAATAAATTAGTAATACCCAGGATACGGCTTCAGAAAGTTCGTAGATCGTTTGTGGGCTTAGGTATACATTTTTATAATAAAATTCCACAATCTATTTTGGACTTGCCTTTACACATTTCAAAAAAGCTTTTTCAGGTATTCACCTGAGAGACTTTTGAGAGGCTGCATCTTCTGGAGATCTCTCCATTTCAAATTTCATGTAGAGAAACTGTGACTTTAACATAGCTTTAGGTTTAAATCATTGAATCTCAAAAAGCCAAAGGCCACTGACATGAGAATATAAACTATAACATAACTTAGGAGGTCACCAAAAGACCTGCTCGTTCAATGGTTGCAATTTTCTTAAACCATACCAAATATTGTCGCATTAATACCCGAACAATTCCCAGTGGAGCTAAATTTGACAATTGACGACTATCGTGTAATTACCTACTTAGTCCGACAATTCATCTCGATTGTATCACATATGCAGTTTATACTCTTTGAACGTTTCGAATGACATCTCTTTAATGTTCTCTATAATTATTAAGTAAAAAAAAAAATTGAAATTTTTTCTTGTTCACGTTCTTGGTTTGAATTCGGTTCTGATTGTTTGTTAAGTACATGTTTTAATGTTAGGCCTTATTGTATAAGCTCCTACAATGCCATTTTTGTTTATAATATCCATATTATCATTATGAATCATTTGATTTTATTTCGTCCCGTTTATGTAGAAATGAACTAAGAACAAAAAGGTCAAACAACAAAGTGAAATATTTTTAAACAGTTAATATAAGAACAGAATTCGTTTTTTATTTCCCCTGAAACATTTAGTCACCATCACTACATAGATTAAAATTAAATATTAGAAAAATAATTAAGAACTTTATCTTATTCCGTCCCATTTACATATATTTAAATATACACAGAAAACACAGTATTTTTCGTCTCGTTGCATCGTACCTTCACAGCCGGATTCAAAGAGTGTGCATTAATGATGTGCAGTCATCCGGAACGGCCTTAGTTATGGGTGTGCCTCAAGGATCAATCCTTGGTCCATTTCTGTTTTTAGTTTATATAAATGATTTACCATATTTTATTCATAATATTTGCGATATTGTACTGTTTGCGGATGACACATCATTAATTTTTAAAGTAAATAGAAATGACGATAATATTGACGAAGTAAACAGGGGTTTATCGCAAGTAGCTAATTGGTTCAGGCTAAATAATTTGGTACTGAACTCGAATAAAACTAAATGTATTGAATTTGCATTACCTAATGCTGCAAAAACAGCCAATAGACTCTTTTTAAATAATGTACCACTAAAAACAGAAAATTCAACTGTATTTTTGGGAGTATCCCTGGATGCAAAACTCCAATGGAGCACACACGTAACAACTCTTGCAGTGAAACTGAGTTCAGCGGCCTACGCTGTTCGAAAGATAAGACAATTCACAGACGTCGAAACAGCAAAACTTGTTTATTTTGCCTACTTCCATAGCATTATGTCTTATGGAATATTGCTATGGGGTAAATGCGCGGATAGTGAAAAAATTTTTGTTTTACAAAAAAGAGCTATACGTGGCATTTATAATTTAAGACCGCGTGATTCCCTGCGAGAGAAGTTTAAGGAAACAGGTATTCTTACATTTGCTTCACAGTATATTTTAAGCAGTCTTATTTATGTACATAAAAATATAAAGAATTATAAAACGATAGGTGATGAATACAATAGACAAAGCAGGAACCGACATAAGCTTGCGCTGCCTGCTGCTTTGCGCCTTGCAAAAGTACGTAATTCGTTTGTTGGTTTTGGTATAAGATTCTATAATAAAATTCCGCAATCAATTTCAGCTTTGCCATTACATCAGTTTAAAAACACTGTTAAAAAGAGGCTGATACAGATACAAAAATACTCTTGAAGATTATTTGACAAAAGACAAGAATGTGTGGATATAGCTCTCTTTGAACCTATACAAGACAGTATCGACTTAATGTAAATAGTATTAAGAATTATATTTTTAAAAGAGCAACCGCCGAGTTTCTTGCTGGCTCTTCTCGGTAGGAACAGCTTTCCGAACCAGCAGTAGAGTTGACGATTCAAAAGCACTTGTTTACAAGTTTATTTGAATAAAGAATATTTTGAATTTGAATTTGAATTTGAATAAAATTATAACAGAACTTACTTACTGGTGCTTCAAGCAATCCTCCTGCTAATCCAGTTAGGAATAGCGCACCATAAAGATGACCAGTATTAGTCGAAAAATGAAACATCAACCAGGCAATGAAGAAGGGTAAGTTGACCATCTGCATGGCACGTCGGCGGCCGATCGGTGTTGTAACCACACCTGATAACGCGCAACCAACAGGAACCACGATCAAATTAATAGAACCTGTAATTGAAATTTTGAGTCTTGAATGAGTTGTAAATAAATAGATGAATTAAAAAATAAAGAAATTCATGATAAGATTACGTTAGTAGTGTAGTATAATTAATAAAAAAGATAAAGGGTAGACAAACGAAAAACAAAAGATAATATTCGGTAACGCTGTCATATATGAATACATCAATTTAGATTAACAATGCACCCATGTAATTAATGACAGACGACCTTATTCATTGGTTCAGCGACTTTGATTATATATTTTTTGTATGTAAGGGAATGTTTCCGTATACATTTCAATTAGTTGTTTAGCACTTTAGTTTTTGTATTGGAAAAAAATTGTGTATAACAATAGGAGTAAATCAAGGTTCCCTTACGATTTTAATTATCACAGGACTTCAAACAACATTGTAGGCCGGGGTACTTAATAAAATATCTTAAAATTTCATCGCCAATACAACATGATTGTCTCCTTTATCAACATTTCGGACCTGTGTATTGCTTAACTATAAATTTAACTACAAAAATATTCTAAAAGTTGTACATTTCTTCGTTTCGCTAAAATATAATAACAGCGTCATCACACATTTGAAACATTTTACAGCTTTTAGATCTTGTATATCTTAAATCCATATTCTTTTACATCTTCCAGCACGGACTACTTAATTTATAGTAAATGAAATTTTCACGGGTTTTATGTAACTGATATCAAGGCATAAATGACAAACCATGACTATTTTATATTATTTCATATGATTTCGTTTGATTTGTTATATCCAGCTGTGAAGAATAGACCACCCTCATTTCTTACCGAGGTATCGTGAAAGGTGACTAGGGTAAATCGACCCGCCGTGTGTTATCCGGCTGAGTAGAATAGAAGATATATTGACGTCAGGCAGGCGGCTGATCGTAAAATACATAGCCAAATCACGTGACAACATATTTATAACAGTGCCGACCCCACTTAGAGTGGGATAAGGACAGGAGGATGATGATTTAATTTGATATCTTTTCACACAGATATTGTACATTCAATTATTTGTCAGCACGTCTTACCTATGTGAACTTTGATTGTGCCAAATTTTACACTTCTCCATGAACGCTATTTGTTTAAAAAATACTTCATGTATTAATATATAGAAACAAAGGTCTAAAAGATCTTGTTTATATCTAATTATAATAATATAACTGTCACTCATTATGATTACGTAAACTTAATACAGTCTCAAATAAATTATGTCAATGCCTTCAACTCTAGTTTTAATAAATCTACTTTTAAAAATTGTGTCGGATTGTTGATTTTAAATTTAAGATTAGTAATGAATCAATGTTCTTGTGAACCCTTCAACGTAACTTAGATGATTACGTATATAAAGTCATTACATTGAATCTTTTTTTAGAATTGTCAACATACTGTTACCCGTTATTGCTTTTATAGGGTCTTTAAGCAGACGGACTAATGCAGAAGCAAAATCAAAAAGTAGAACTCGGAGAGTAGAGAATCTGTATGAACGCGTCAGGGAACATCATGCCAATTGTGCCTTCTGAAAGCTTACAGCTATCACACTTTACTAAACGGTTCCAATTATACAACACTGTTTAACGATATAGGTCCAGAGGCTTAAAGGTTATGAAAGATTTTAAGGTTTTAACAAGGAAATAATTATTTACCTTAAATGTTTCACATCTGACAAAGTATTCGGATTAAACATCTGAGTACTATAAAGATAATGACGCATCATTATTGTAACAATGTCGAATGAGCGAACTTTTTGTTTGCGCATGCTGTTTGTGTTGGCGTGTGTCTTGATATAACAAACATAAAACAATCTTCGAAATTCTTAAGAAATGCAACCACTAAGTTTTTTTTATTTCATCTCATTTTATCTCTCTCAGACTGGCTCGTTGGCGCAGTGGTCGCAGATACGATTCCCGCCGTGCGCCAACATTTTTTAAAAATTGTTGGTCTACGAGTCTGGGTTTATATCTTTATATTTAAATGAGTTAATCTTGTATAATGTATATATATATATATATATATATATATATATATATATATATATATATATATATATATATATATATATATATATATATATATATATATATATATTCCGAATCTCGGAAACGGCTCTAACGATTTTCCTGAAATTCAGCATGTAGGAGGTTTTGGGGGAGAAAAATTGATCTAGCTGGGTTTTATGTAAAAAAAATATTGTTAACTGTCAACCATTAACTGTCAAGTCGGCGTAGCCTTTTCGGGTAACGGGCAGCCTCGAGAAATGTGAATGCCAAGGATCGATCCACAACTAAATAATTGTTTTTTCTTTTTTTTTAAGTTTAAAGTTTTTTTTGTAAAAAATTCCCGAACGAAGCTCGGTCACCCAAATATTTTGTATGTAAGTGTGTATTCAAAAATTATATAACTATATATTCACCATTTGTCTGTCTACCATAACACAAATATTAACTTACTTACTTTGGACGGACGACCGTATTTGTAAGTGTCCCATATATTTATGATAGCATTCTGAACTAGTTGTAAAATCATTAGGACACTTCTATTCCAAAATAATCATAACTTGACTATCTACAATTAAATTCAATGTTAAACGATAACCTATAAATATGTCGTGTGGTATCCGGCTTAACTACTTAGCCGGTTTAACTTATCTTAGTCGCCTTATACGACACCTCGGTAAGAAATGAGGGTGGTCTGAATAGAACTATAGATATACTCTGAATAGAGTAGAATTACTCAGCGGGATACCACAGGGCAATACAGTATTTGTCACATTTTATAAATCCCAATTTTTATGAGCTGACACGCTTTGACGACGACCCACCGTGTGGTATCCGGCTGAGTAAAATAGACCACCCTCATCTCTTACCGCGGTGGCGTAAAAAGCTACTAAGGTAAGCTGACCCTCCGCCTGGTATCCGGTTTAGCAGGATAGACCACGCTCTTTCTTACCGAGGAATCGTAAAACACGACTAAGGTGAGTTGACGTGATCAAATCATGTGACAGCATGTTTATAACATGATGTGCCGGCCCCATTTAGAGTGGGATAAGGGCAGGAGGATGATATTCACATATAAACTAATATTACATATGCGAAAGTCTGCACCAATTTTGATGAAATTGGGTACAATTAAAGATTAAATGTCAAGTTGACATACACAATAAAAAAAAACCGTTGACGAAAGGTCAGAAGGAAACAGGAAAAATCACATTGCATTCAGTTTTCTTAAACGCTCAATTTTAACCATGAGCGGATTCGTTGTTACCATAAGTTAAATATTAAAGTTAAAATGCTACCGTGATAATAATTTGAATTCATCATATAAACATCAATTATAACAACTAGCATTATAGTTGTTTTACTACCGGGATGATTTGATGATCAAGGCTGACGAGTTGTTCATATTGATTACTGGAATTGAACAAATGTTTAAATGCCACCGTTATGATGGCCATATTACTTTTACAAACGTGCTAATGGCTTGTATTGAATATTAGATGTGATTACGTGTTTGTATGTTTAAGCTGTGATAACCCTTTGCCAAATACGGCCAGGAGACTGTCTAAAGACGATCATCAAAACCCCGGAAAAGGTACCAATGAGTTTTTCTATTAAACATGTGTCTAATTCATAATTGCAATTTATCACCTGCTTTTCGGTGAAGGAAAACGTTGTGAGGAAGCCTGCATATCTCTAGAGAATTCTTGGGATATGTGTAACCTACCAATCCGCCTTGGAACAGCGTGGTAGGTCTTAGCTCCAACCGTTCTCTCCAAATACCGAGAGAGGAGGTCTATGCCCAGCAATAGGATAGTAACAGGCCGTTACTTTACTTTAATACGTGTGTGTTTACAGATGAATTAGAAGTTTCGTCTAAAAAACTTGAAAGGCGTGAGAAAGGCTCAATCAGAGGCTTGATCAAGACAAAGCCTAAAAAATCAATGTGTCATACAATATAATCGTCTAAAGACTTCAGACCATCGAACTCAAAACCAGCGTATCGTTTCATGAAAAGCATTAGGTACACTTATTGTCTTATTAATTAATATCTTTTTTCTAATTTTCTTAACAACTTGACTCGTACCGGCTGGACCGATTAAAAAAAATATTTAGGTATAAGATAGTCCATTTATCGAGGAGGGCTATAAATTATTATAATATTGCAAAAACGGCAAAATTTAAAGCTTTCTTTGCGTGCGTTAGGTAAACGGTAAAAGTTATTCAAAAATCTCTCATTGACTCTCGGTAACTACTTTTATGATCAAAATATCGTTTCGGGAAAAAAATTGTGATACTCTGATTTATATTCGGGCGAAGCTACTGACCCAGCTAGTATGATACAAGTATAATATTAGTTATTTCACTTTAGTTACTTTAATATTCCGAAATAGCAGTTTTGACAAAATCAAGTAAAGGTCAAGTAAAAAATTTTACACGGAACTCCATATTTTGCATGCTTATCTTTACTTTATCATACACCTTTACGGATGCACACGTTTGAGGAGAACGACGCAAGGAGGAGAATATTTGGTTGTATTAATTTGAAAAGCTTATGTTTTAAACTTACTTATCCAAGATATCTCTGAGTTTTGCAAATACAGAATTTCTCCTTTGACAGGATCTTTAACCGCAGGTATGAGGATAGTGGGAAAGCCAAGAGTCATTCCATAACCTGTGAACAAACATAAGTTTTGAGATTCGGAATTTAGACTGGTAGATATTAGAGTAGATATTTAAATACCTTCTTATTGCCGGACCATAAAATAAATGAGTGCCTCATTTATTTTGTGTTATCATTTTGTCACATATTTTAGAATAGATAACATATATTTCTTATGTTTTATTTATTAAGGTTTAGTATATTATTTTAAATAAATGAGTTTGTTAGCTACTTCATTTACTTTTCAACTTATGCCAAGCGTAAAGCGTTGGCGTAATTCCTACATAAAATGTCTATTTAATGTTACACAAAACCTGTTGTGCAATAAAATTTTCTATTTCGCTTTGATATCTGGTTTTATATTATTTACTAATCTTAAATATAAAGGTGTAGGGTGTAGAGAAAATTTAAACGCTTAAATCCATAACCATATAAGTAGTTTTATTTTCATAAAAGCAAATATATTTTATTTTTATATGTTTGTTCATATGTTGAATATTAATAAATAAATGCGAATCCGTCAGTCTATCTGATGTCCGTTAGTAGAATAGAAATATTATACGCTTAATTATTCAATAAATATAATTTGACATAAGTGAAACGATTGGCAATTGCAAATAACGAAGCTGGAAAGTTGATTTGTGGATTACTAGTTTTGCAAGGTTCGCTTGACTCAGACAAATACATTTCAAAACATTAGTTTTTAAATGTTATACCTCCATCTCAGATTAATAAAAAAAAAGTTACCGTGAAGTACTTTAACAGAAAATGACTCGGAAGTCTCGTTAACGGAAAATCGGAATGGAAGTTAAATGGAAATGGTGTTATTTAAATCATGTTGCTTAATACTTAAAAACCTAAATAAGGTTTTTAAAAAATGATAGTAGCATTATTTTGCTGTACTATAAAGTAAAATAATGCTATCAACACTTTTGTACTATGGAATCTCGCAAAGTAATGCCTATTTCGATTAATACCAAGAGTTTCCTTAAGATCTTATACATCTTAAAATATAAATGAAAATATATACATATATACTTAATGTATCTCTAGAATAAAGAATGGGCACGGGCTGCTAAAATACGTTTCAAAAAAAGCTTTGTGACGCTTTATATGAATATTGTAATATATAAATAAAATATAGTAAATAAGTTCAAAACTAGCTTCCTCGCAAAAACGCATATCGTGACAATTGACACGGCTTAAGTTCATATTTCGAGCAAAAATATCGTACATATTGAAACAACAACTTCATTATCATAACGATGCCTTTTTGTTTAAAACACGACAGTGATTAATGTTTTTATTCATTAGAAACATAAGTTACCAACCATGAAGAATTCATTTTCTTCTGAATAATAAAAAAAAACACTACAAAGGAATCCCAATCTCAGTAATATGTTCTATATTAGCTTGTACTAAGTTTAGTTTATTTTAAATTATTATTTTATAAAAAATTTAATTTATTTTATATTAAGTTTTATTTTTATTAAATGGTATAAATAGTTCTATTTATACTGTAGTTACCGAAAATAATGAGCTGTGATAGCTCAGCGGTGAGACCGTGGGACTCCAGGGGGGTCGTGGGTCCAAAATCCGGGCAATTTCCAATGAGTAAATGCCCAGCAGTGGGATAATAAGAGGCCGTTGCTTACTTTTACTTACCACAAACAACGGTAACACATACTTGAGTATAAATGGTATAGCTGATAAAAATTTAGAAGACGGGGATTTGAGTAAATGGCTATTTTTGTAGGTATATATTATATTAGTGGTCGCCCAGTAGTCGAAATTCGACCGTAACTAATAATAACTAGAATAAAGAATACCTTAATTCATAAATATGATTATGTTTAACAGTCACTAATACTATAGACAAATAATATAAATATTTAAAACAAATACTAGAAGTCTAACCATAAAGATATTATACTAGAGTAGCGAAACTATTCTAAAATATGCCCTATTACAATAAAGATAAATAAAAAAGCCAAATGAGTCCGTATCTATCGGCCTCTCTTTTTTACATGTAATTAGACGAAGACATATATACGAGTTACATTTTACTCTCATTATTTATTGTGACATTATCACTTACAGGTCTGTTTATAGCTCCCCTAATCTAGTATAATAATCGGTTATGACAATAGACGTTTCAAAAATCTGCGATTGAGATCAAGAAAATTTGTAATAGTAATTGGATGTGTATGAAAATCACATACTGGCTAAATTAACAAGATTCTTCCAGATTGTGATTGAAAGTAGAATTATTATCGTAACTATTTTGGTAAGAAGTAAATTAAATTCTAAACCAAGCTTAAAACTGACAGTCTATTCAGTTTCAGGATTGTGAGAACAAGTCTATGTAAGACATATGCAGAGCCATTGCCCTTACCATGAAATATAATACTAGTTACACGTCTACTGTTTATTAGTGGGACTACTTATAGCTCTTGGTAATAGCCAAGTAAGGGCCAAGTTAAAATGCAAACGTGCTACATATCGAAACCATAAAATAATACATTATAAATATTCATCCTGGTTCCCATTATACTAGACGTAAGCTGTTACACGTGAGAAAAAAATTAAAAGGATGGGGCAAAATAAAGATTATCGATAACAACACAATTTAAAATAAGTAAATAAATAAGTATATGGGACACTTACACACACGGTCGTCCGTCCCCAAATTAAGTAACTTAATACTTGTGTTATGGTAGACAGACAACTGGTGAATTACTTACATATTTTTAAATATATACTTAAATACGAATATACACCCAGGCTCAAAGATTAACAAATTCATTTATAGAAATACAATTTCAATTTGAATAAAACATAATTATGAGTACTAATAAAAAAAAAAAACAATTATCACTTACTTAAAAGTAGAAGGTTTTTTACGCTTACTGCCAAAAATTGAGGTAGAGCGGTCCGAAAGTTCTTCTGATAACCGTAATGACATATTTGCTCCACCGGAACATTTTCGTTAGGCCGAGTTGTCATCTATAAAGAAAACTATTAATTACCAATTGCATTTGTCTTACTCAACGCCGTGTAGTATCCGGCTGAATAGAATAGTACCACCCAAATTTTTTAATGAGGTGTAGTAAAAGGCGACTAAGGTAAGTCGACCCGCCGTGTGGTTACCGGCTGAGCAGAATAGACCACCCTCATTTCTTACCGAGGTATCGTAAAAGGCGACTAAGGTATGTTGTACGGCGGAGCGGTTCCACGAACTGTTGTTCTGGATCCAATCTGCTGCTGGTGAGTCCAGGTGTTAGTGACTCGCCCAAGCCCATCGTCTGCCGCCCTAACTGGGGACCTTCGGGTGTTCCGAACGGGGTACATCGGACACCTGGCTTACAGGTCCCCGAGGCGGTCGGTGCATCTGGTGCTCCCGATGCACCGGTTAGCGGAGGGGGGTTTCTCTTTCGAGGGGCCCCTACCTGGAGGTGTTTATTCTCTGGGATCAGAGCTGTCGGCGGGATGGGGGCAAAATGTACAATGATACCCTGTCCTTGCCATTGGCAGCGTGGTGGAGCACACAGGTCGTTTTAGTCGGTGCGAGTCCGACATAACCGCCGCCTGTCCCCGTCGGGCGGCGGTACTCATAAGGGGTTTTTTCCTGTATAATAAAAAAAAAAAAAAAAAATGTTGACCCAATGTGTGGTATCCGGTTAAGTAAAAAAGACCACCCTCTTTATTACCGAGGTGTCGTAAAATACTGACATCAACTTAGTTTTCAGGCAGGCGGCCGGTCGTAAAATACGTAGCCAAATCATGTGACAACGTGTTTATAACATGTTGTTCTGACTCAACTTAGAGTGAGATAAGGGCAGAAAGATATGATTTGTTTTATTCAGTTTCTACCCGCAACTTCATCTATTTTTTATCTTATCAAGGTAACTTAAGGTATTGGTTCCGCTTTAAAGAATAGTTACCAAGGCTGTGACGCCAAGTGCACAAGGCCTTGGATCGCCCGTTGCATGGATTAACTCCGATGCGAAAAGACCGGAAATTTTTTGAAGGTAGATCAGTCGAAACTGCAAGGCTGTTTTTTATTAATATGTATCAAATTGCGACATCACCTTTGTTGTCATCGTTAATTTAATCCTTTGATGTGCACTGTTGGTTATACTGTATTTCTCTACAGAAACTCAATACCGGACATAATTCGCAAAAGTTTGCGACCAAATTTAACTCGAAAACATTTTCAAAACCAGATCAGTGGTTCGAATTATATGCCCTACCCAAGATGTTTCAAAATAACCATTACTAGTATCCTACTAATATTATAAATGCGAAAGTTTGTGAGTACGAATGTGTGTTTGTTACTCTTTCACGGCGAATCCGCTGAACCAATATCAATGAAATTTGACACAATTATTCCTTATACACAGGAATAACTATAGACTATAGAAATCCTATTAATTCTACAGGAATAGGATGACACTAAAAAGCGCCATCTATTATTAACCTATCACACGAACGAAGTCGTGGATAAAAGCGAGTAATATATAATAATAAAGTAATCCAACAAAGTAAAGTAGTAGCTTGCTACTATCCCACAACTGGGCAAATGTCTCCTTTCCCTTGAAAATAAAGATTGGAGCTACGAACTACCGCGATGCTCTAATAAGGATTGGGTATGGTATCACCCCAGTAATTCTCTTGAGATATGCAGATTTCTTTATGATGACATTCTTTCCCGGAAAGCGCATGTAACTGTGTATATCAAGAATTAAATTTACTTATGTGTAATTACCTATAATATGAAACACACAAAATCACAAATGCCAAACTGGAGTTTCGGTTTATTTACAGAAATTTATGCTGAGTTTTAAATAAATCCAATTCAGTAATTAAGAGTTTCGTAAAAACAACCTTTCGCTAATCCGTGGTGGATTAGAGAAGACTTATTTCAGAAATGAATTTAAACATTCTTTTTTACCCTTTTTGATCATAAAAAGTTACTATGTACAAGCAATTATGATTTTAACAGTTTTAGTTGCGGGTTACATAACATGTAACTATTATATTATATATTATATTACACGTAATAATAAATATGGAGGTTTGAATATTTAAAAATTATTTTACTGCCACGCAGAAATGGCTCAACGGATATGACATATAAATTAAATTGACATATCATTTTAAATCCCACCCTGATAGTCTTATGATCAGTGATGAAATTAGTGCTTAATGCTCCCCTAGGCCCCGTTTATTACGCTGCCCTTAATTTTAGATTTTAAAATAAAGCAAATATTTTAAATAAATGTTTAAAAATTAAATTCTACAAAGTAGTACGTTGTAACTGCTTAGGGGGGCAATGGATTTTGGATAAAAGATTTTGTGCTTTATTGGCATTTACAATAATTTTATCATGGTGGGTGGTCTATTCTACTCTGCTCACGGCATAGCAATCTTACTTATAATAAGAAGTAAATCAAAGGAAGAGGAGCTGTAATATCCGAATGGTAGGACCGTGTGAATCCTACCAAGGGATTATGAGTTCCATCCCCGGGGTGGCAACGATTTCTCCATTAACACTTCCCAAGAACTTCCTGCAAGCTGCATTTCATGAAAATCGTTTGAGCTGTTCCGACAATATCCTATCCTATCCTTTCCTACTAATATTATAAATGCTAAAGTTGGTGAGTACGGATGTATGTTTGTTACTCTTTCACGGCTAATCCGCTCAACCAATGTCGATGAAATTTGGCACAATTATTCCTTTTACGCCGTTATAACATATAGGCTCTAGAAATCCTGTTAATTCTACAAGAATTAAAAAGCGTCTATTATCAACCTATAACGCGACAACATCGACACAAACGAAGTTGCAGGTGTAAGCTAGTTCATACATATGTATATACAAGATTAAGTCATTTAAATATTAAAGATAATCCTCCGCCTCTCACTCATACTGCCCAATGCATAAATTTATTCCTATTTAACCTTGGTTACTATTGCTACCATGACCTATCAATTCAATGTGCGGTTCGATTAATCGATACTCGGACTGTTTGTCTCATATTTGGCATAAAAAAAATTCAGAACTTCAATACGATAATATTATTGAAATCTTATTTCAAGCATTTCCTAAACAATAGCCTGTTATTATTAAATTTGTAATACTATAAATTAGAGCGAGAGAATTAAAGATTTTCAACATATCGTCACTTTATAGTGATTAAACTTTCATTTATAATTTACCTATACTATATGGAAACCGGAAAAAGTGAAATAATATTTTTTTTAAACATTACTACCAATTTGGTTTACATATTACTAGTAAACTTGTCAACCCCTCCAGCTAAGCTAAATGCTTGTTAGCAGTGGGTTCACGTAGGTAGTATAGTGGCCGGGATTCGAATCCACAACCCCTCGATCGCAAGTCCTTTACCCTAACCATTCCATTACCGCCGCTTATATTTGGGAATCTTAATTTTTTTTATTTGATCATACAATTGTTACAACTAACGGGATAAGCTAAAAGAGTCAAGGTAGTAAGTGGAGGAATCGAGATGAAGGACACAATAATTTATTAGTCGATTAAGATTTTTAGTGTTGTGTAATATTTATAGTACAGAAGTTTCTCTTAAACAATATCGTTCTTCTAAACTGTGTCGAGTGGGTCACTACCGGACGCCAGATTAATTATAATGCTATAATCGTTGCAGTGGATTAGGTCTCGCACTTATGTACACCTACATAGACACATCCTTAACGATGTCGATACAGAGGTCAATCTTTAAGAGAGAGCCACCTTGCAGAGATTAGCTTTCATGAATTTTTTACAAAGTTCCTTAATGTTTTAAAGACAAAAGTCTTCCAATAGGGCGTATCCATATGACATATTCCTATTATGGCGCCAAAACAAGATAATCATCCATTCAGTAACAATTCATAGTGCAAATTAAATTACATAGAAACTATAACATAACTCTACAATGCCTTCGACAAATCAAATTCCTTAACACTTTTCCGTTTCTAACACCACTAGACATCAAGCTGCAGGTCGACTAGCATGAAAAAATATTGTGAGCGATCGTACTTTAATAACGGGAAAAATACTCAATACTTGAAGATACAAGGAAGAAAAACAAAAACGAAAAACTTGAAAGCAGTACTGATTCAGTATTGTTTGAACGCCAAAAACACATATCCATAATTTGATAAGGAAGTGATCGTATGACAAACAGACGAGTTGATATTTTTTAGTTTCTGACAATAGTAATAAATAAATCTATATTCTATAAAAGTACAACTCAACAATAAAATGAAAGAATATAAGAATACTACATACGTATATTAAACATTCCTATGAAACTATATGTCTTTGTTTATCTTAATTATGGATAATAAGATGAAATTCGAGCATTTTTTCTAAACATAGGACGTTGTTACTGTTAAACATATTTTGGTAGAGATGTTCAGAATGTCATTTCAACGACCAGAATCATTAGATTATATTAGAGATATCAAAGATAAGAGATGAAGCTTATAAAGTTTATCTAAACAATTGTACCAAACTAAACCGAAAATCATTTAATGCGGTCTGGAGATATAAAATATTACAAATAGCTTAACCCATATTTTATTTATTTATTTATTTATTATAATTATTATGTAAAAACATTTATTATAAGATGTCATAATATGATAACAGTATCACAGTGTATTCTGCCACGTTGCAAGTCATTTCTAAATCTTAGTAATCTGTCTATTGATCAAGCATTTGGTACACAAACTCATTTCATTTATTTTATCCATAAGCTTGAGAATCCGGATCGAGTTGTTTTGGTTTTTCTTCGGTTCTCTTACGGTGTCTGAAAGTATGAAAACTCCAATGAAATGGTGGATCTGTTGGGGCTCATCCGGAACATTTCTTATGTAGCCATTAGTCGAATAAGCCATTTATTCGATATTCTGCATCGCAATATTGTATTCGATAGTCCAAGGCATGTTTAACTTGCTAGCATGTTTAGTTGTATCCATTTAGCTGTGGATACGTACTCATATATGACCTCTATACCTCCTCGTCGGAATTGTTTGATAAATTATATTGAAATGAAGTCTATAATGTTCGACAAACTTTCGTCTTGAACAATATTGTGATTGACATCACTCTTATAAAAAAAAATGGATAAAACCATTTCAAAGGTTTCTTCTCAGACTAATAAAGTAGAAATCATGATCGCATTTGTATTGTAAAGAAGATCTAGGGCATTTTAAACAATGAGAGAGCATGCGTGGACGCTAACGATGGTAATACAAATATGGTGCCAAAATTGATAAAACCCCAGATGAACAAAAACAAAAAGAGTACCTACTGGAAGTCTAATTTTCTTAAGGGATTTATTTTATGAGAACGTGCTTTGTAGGTTTAGGAACGATGAACCTTTTAGATTATAGAAAAGTTTCAAATAACACTGTAAGTTAAATACATTATTGATTGGAAAGCTACTAAAAGATTAAAAAAATAAATCCTAAAAAATAATTTTGTTTTGTTATAAATTATTCAATACTTTCGGTAATCGTAGAATAATAGAATAATTTTCACTCATTATAATCAACCACTTATTTTATCATGATATATGTTATATTATCATAATATGTTATATTTTTGCCACGTGTTATATATGTTTTGCCATGACCAACCAAATCATGATGGAAGTTCGAATGAATGTTACGCAAAAATTGCATACGTGATTACGAAACCGATGAAAGCGTAGTATGTATAATGTGAATATCGAAATAAAGCTGATAGTGTTTGAATAATTTACTTACTATACATAATTTAACTTTTATTGTAGGTTAATATTTTTATGCATTCATACTAATAAATATACATGGGATTTCGCTTGTATCACTTTCCATCTCCTCTTCGTTTACTCCAGTACTTTTATAGATCCCTCAAAAATATATTAGTCCAAAAATTGTCCCTAACGATTTCAAATACAGATACACATTACATACATATAATTTCTTCAGTGGCGAAAATGTCGTGTGTTTGTATTATACTTTTTATGGCACTTTATTCATGAGAATAAAACTGTATCAAAAAACCATAAAAACATTGTATCATGTCTGAATAGCTCTTTTGATTTCTAAAAAGTATTTAAAAAAGCTGTTTGTCTTGTAACTTTACTATAAGAGTAAAGATTTTTGTAGAAAAAGTTTATCTTGCATATATTTCGTTCTTTTTTCTTTATGATTACCCAAAAGCAAAAGAAAAGTCTCCTTGTGGATACTTCTTAGCCTCTAAATTACTGAAGATTAGCCGTTAACATACATTGTCTTCCACAAGAATAAACAATTGTTCGACAGAAGTTATCCTTTTTCTTAGTCACTACATTCTTGCTCGCTCGCGCTTGCGAGCTAAATATTAAAGGCAATATCATTATTAATTAAACACTATTAAAGGGAGGCTGATGAAAAAGCCTACTATACTGTTGAGGATTATTTAGACAATAAGAATGCGTGGATATAGCTACTGTCCGACCCTGTACAAGATAGTAATTACTTAAAGTAATAAGTAAAGCTATAAGTATTATGTTGAAAAGAGCAACCGCCGAGTTTCTTACTGGCTCTTCTCGGTAGGAACAGTTTTCCAAACCAGCAGTAGAACTGACCATTCAAAAGCACTTGTTTACAAGTTTATTTGAATAAAAAAAAATGAAGTACAAAAAGTTTTAACTTTAAACTTTAGCGCTCTTATGCACGTTTGCGTCTGAGCAGCTGAGCCATCAACGTTTGAGTGCGAACAGCAAATTGCTTGCGTGACACGACGCCACTTTGGACACATACTTGTAGAGAATGCTCGAGGCAGCGCACAAATGACCGAGGACACCAGACCCATTGCATTCAGTGACAACACAAGATATATAACAACCTACATAAGTAGGTATGTATCATTTTCACTGTGCATAAGGTCTTAGCATGCTCAGGTCATGCAGTTCGCTTTCTCTCTTAATCGCTGACATATATATTTCTTTAAGCACAAATAGGTTTCAATTATCCACCATTATTAGAAAACACTGCTCTGTGCTGACCCAAAGATATGAAGAGTTTTGGCTTAATTTTTTTTTTTTTTTTTTCGAAAAATGACTTCTTGCTGTTAGCCAGAGCGGCTTTTACAGCGTCACCGGGAGGTGGAGTGGAGCGAGCCTCGGGAGAGGCTCGTGACATCTTGGGAACGTCGCCTTAAGGGTGCCTCCTGTGAGGCCGAACCTCGGCTTAAGACGACGTGTCGTGGAGGACTATAAACGGACTTATGGAAAGTCTGAGTGTCATATCGGTCGGGGCTGGACGCCCCTTCCGCTAGACGTAAGAAAACGAGGACCTCGTCTTCGCCGGCGAAGACGCTGTGTGTGTGTTTGTTTGTTAAGTGTTTTGGCGATGTCGATCGTGATTTGATCGTCAGGGTCAGTAAGGACGCTTCTTGGGCGTCTGTGGATACGGGCTTTGAACGATTTGTCAAAGCAGCGGTAAACGGCCATCCCTGCTATCAGAGGGTTAGCGTGTACCTCCGCTTTGTCGAAATAATTTTTCGAAAATCGCTTAAATAAACTGGCGACTGTGGGGAGACCTAGGTCTTTATGGAGGTCATAATTTCGCACGTACCATGGGCAGCCACAGGCTATTCTCATGAATTTGTTCTGTAAGGTCTGCATGGGGCGCAGGATGGTTTTAGGCGCATGTGCGAACGAGACACTCGCATAGGACATGATGGGTCTTATGCAAGTTTTATAAAGTGTCACTTTGTTGCGAAGTGACAGTTTACTTTTCTTACATAACATCGGAAAGAGTCGACCCATTGCATACGCTGCCCTATTACGGACTGTGCGTATGTGTTGGCGGAATGTGAGGTTAGGTTCTAGCGTGACCCCAAGGTATTTGACCTTGTCCTGCCAGGGGATATCCCGGTTTTGTACGGTAATACATTTCCGGGGTTTAACTAAGCACATGCGGGGTCTATAGAAAAACATGGCAGCGCTTTTATCTGGATTTAGAGCTATTCTCCAGCGGGAGAACCACCTTTCCAGGTTGTCCACTTCCTTTTGGAGACAACTGACTATGAGATCGGAACTTTTGCTGCTCTTAAATATAGCAGTGTCGTCCGCATAGAGTGCCAACGACGAAGTCCGGTTGTTATGTGGGATGTCGCTTGTGTAGAGCGAGTAAAGGTACGGTGCTAATACCGAGCCTTGGGGGACTCCAGCGCGTATGGGGCGTCTGGAAGAGAAGGTGCCATCAAGGCGATATCTAAACGAACGGTTAGTAAGGTAATCTCTTAAGAGAATTACGAACCTATCCGGAATACCTATTTGATTGAGTTTGTAAATCAAACCCGCGTGCCAGACCTTATCGAAGGCTTTGGCGACATCGAAAAATACGGCGCCCGTGTAACTTTTTACGGAGAATCCGCTCAAAGCGTGTTCCACCAGCCGATGGACCTGATGAATGGCCGTGTGGTGGGATCTAAATCCGAACTGTTCGTTCGGTATAAGGTTTTTGGACTCTATTATTGATATGAGTCTAGAGAGGATGACTCTCTCGTAGACTTTGCCCAGACTATTAATTAGGCTGATGGGGCGATAGCTGTCTGGGAGGTTACGGGGTTTACCCGGTTTATGGATGCCTATGACTGTTGCTTCCTTCCACTCGTCCGGAAAGCAACAGCATGAGAGAAGGGCATTAAATATCAATACCAAGAGGTGCACGAGACGGTCAGGAAGACACTTGAGTGTCTTGTTTGTGATGGAGTCGGGACCTGGTGATTTACGGGGGTTGAGTTTTTTCAAAATAAACCTAACCTCATCTCCGGACGTGGGTTTTGGCTTAAGGAATTTTGTTTGTTTTTATATAATTTTTATTCTATCGCTCCTTTGATACAAAGTCTTAGCGAAGCGAGGCCTGGTTTAGCTATCGGTTACTTCTACTACTCCTAACTATATAATAACATCTTAAACCGACGCTAATCTTTCAAAACCATAAAAAATAACGTTATCACTTTAAATGAGTAATGCGAACACGACACAACCTACTTTTATTGATTGATATTATTTATTATTAAATCGTTTATATTTATATATTAATGGAAATAAAATAAAAGAAATAAAGTTGTCTCAACCGTATGCACGAGTGCACCTTGATTGTGTCTCAACCTGGAAGTTCTTTATTAAGAATTAACAGACGACGTTCAAGGAGATTTACTTCGCTACCGGATATACATTTATATTTGAGATAATTCCTCGCAAAGATTGAATCTATTTTAGATAAGTTTTTGTTAAGAAAATAATTTAAGCTTCCATTTCGAGAGCAATGGAACACTCCAATATGTCATGTCAATACTTATCATAAAACAAAGGCCTAAAAGCTATCTGTCTGTGTGTGAACGTTTTTCTCGCAATCTACTGAACGGATTTTTGTACGGTTGTATTTTATTTTGACTTGAGTTGTATTCATGTTTGTATGTGAAGGTGGAATCTTGCGAGTTAAATTTGATTGGGAAACTGCAAGATTTTCATACATACCTTTAAGATTTATTTCCTATTGAAGTCAAATTTCCCGTTGTTTTCTTCTATTATACTTAAAATTTTGAAAAACATGGAATGTTTATATTTAATGTAAGTTTTAAAAAAATAAGGACATAGTTGCGATAGCAGGATACAGTTAAGACATCTATAAACTTACTGTTTTCTATCGAGCTAGGTTTTATTTAAAAAAAGTACGTTTTATCCCTTTTTTCGAGTATTGACTAATTGCTACAATTGACATTGAATAGAAAAGACTATTTTTGCTGTTATTTATAAATATATATACTTGCTGTAATACCTCGGTGGGGAACGGACGGATAAAAGAAGAAATACCTGGGATCAAGAGCCAGATATGTTTAGATAGACCCTGATAAATTTATATATTTTATTAAAATTACCGAGCAAGGCTCAGTCATCCAGGTACTGGTAGTATATAATATAACAAGTTTTGGGTATCAAGTTATGTAATTAATTTATATGAATATTGTACTCGTTCCTTAGAAACACTAAGCCTACATATAAAGTGAATAATATATATAAATATCGGCAACAGAAATTATTTCAGAGGACCTCATAGCGCGGTCTGTTAATACACATCTTATCAGAGTAACTTTCACCTGAGTATCAATTTAGGTATATTATTTTATAAGAATTTCCATTATACAATATCTGGCAACCCAAATTAAATACGTAAAAGTTGTTTGGAAAATTTGAACATTTCAAATTTTACCTTATACCTAAATATTACTTTCTTTGTCAAAATTCCGCGGAATGTAATGCAATAAGAAAAAATAATATAGAAAAATTCACATGGATGATGATTCTATACATATCTATAGAAAAGCTAATAATTTAAATGCCTAGTAATTATTATAATTCCAAGATTTCTTATTATATAGTTAATTACAATGCACAAAAATTTGGTGGCTTATTCTAGTTAATAACAAGATCTATAATTCAAAGAATCTTTAATTAAAAAATCATTTATTACATTATTCTTTATTTTTATACTTATTTCGGCATTTAATAATTGATGTAACTGATATTTATTTTCTTTATTAACTTTTTATGAAATATCGTAATTATTTGTATACTTAACAAATACGATGAAATATAAATATACTTATATTTATTTGCTAAAATCTGCAGGCATAAACCCTACACACAATATAAAAATAATAATAAAATTATTTCACTATGTATAATCTGCGATAAATCTTTTTAAATAATTTATTGCAGATTATAACAAAATAATTTTATTTGTAACGAATAATTCTATAAGTTACCTATAAACAATGTAACAGATAAGTAAATACAGCACTGCTTTACTTTCCAATAATTTATAATTTATTTTAATGTTGTTCATATTGCAATCGAGAACGTAACAAATAAAAAATTACGAAATAGAAAAATATATCACTTCTTCAACTTCAATTATTATTACGTTACCTACAACTCTAACATAAAAACATAACTTTAATAAATTTTATAATTCTCACAAGTACAATTTCAAGATAAGAATCAGATTATATTTCCAACGAATTATAATATATCAGTCGCAAAAGTGTTGCTGACAAATATGAAATTTAACAAATATAAAATCAAACTATCTATATGTTTATGCATCACGTAAAAATTTAATTAAAGTTGTATAAAGGATAAAATCGGTTACTATTATATTATATTATAAAATTTAGTATTATTCAATACTAGTATTGAATAATACTAAATTTTATAATTAAAAATTGTTTAATATATTTATTTTCGCATGCTAAATATAATAAAATATCTAAGTACTTACGTTTATAAAACCTACAGACTACGAAGGTTTGTTGACAACTACGCCCGATTGCGATCAGATGAAGGATAATTTAAGACGCAAAGAGATAACGCACTACCTACGACCTGTCGCATCGAAACCAATGCCGATTTTAAACTGTTCTCATCATACTACCGATATATATAAAACTCGACGTTTGGTTCGTTCCATATCAACAAGTGCTTCACGTTCACTTGCTTGAAAGTGAGATGCGTTAAAAACAAACTTTAACAATGAAACAGTTAATTTTATATCAAGTACAATACATATCAAGTTAAAAGTTATATAGGTTTCCTCACGGTGTTTTTGTTTACCGAAAAGTTTGTGTTGCAAGTATCAATTAGGCCATCGGTTTGAACCCATTTCTTTTGATTTTACGATATCTGCTATGTCCTTAAATTAACTGAGCTGATATATATATAAACGCATCACTGCTTATTTAAAGGTCGATATTGTAAATTATACCGTCCAAAAATTATTTTGTGTTATTTTGGATGTGAAAACGGTTAAAATTTTTTTTAACCCTTTTAGTGCCGAGCGAAAAGGAAATGCCTACACGAGAATAACCAGCCGATTTTTTTTAAAATTTTATTTATGTATATTCTTATGCAATTAAAACCAAACGAGAAATAATATTTACACGATTCAAAAAGCAATATACTAAGAATAAAATAGGAACAAGTTTGCTCCTCCTTAACCCATTCTAAGTAGGATTGGCACTACATGTTTTAAACAAGTTGTTGATTGTTTTGGTTAGTTATTTGACGAGCACCCGCCTGCCTGACGTCAACTTACCTTAGTCGCCCTTGACGACACCTTGATAAGACATAAGGTTGGTCTTCTTTATACCACACGGTGGATAATAAGACATACAGTATATCGGAATAAAAATTCACAATAAATAATACAAACAATATTAAAAAATGTGGTTGCAACAAGATAAATAATACCTATTACCTAATACCTACACAACAAAAAAAGAGATTACTCGAAGGTAACACACAGGTAAGGTATTACACACACACACAGTAAGAGCCGTGTGGAGTTTTGAAAACCTGTTTATATTTGTTTGTATTTTTTATATTTCTGACTGTATGAAATAAGATCATTTATAACGTATTACAATTTTTACGAGAGCGCAGTGAGAAGCCTTCGGCACAAAAGGTTTCGCTGAAGTGTACTAAATAAAATTATTTTAAGTGCCACAATACCTTTAACTTTGTTTTTTAGAAAAAAATATGTGGTTACTCGTAATAAATATTTTATTTTAACACTTTTGGTTACATTATTTTGGTATACATTTTAAATATTTGGTCTGATTTAGACTATAGCTACAAAAAATGTGTGATTTCAGGTTTACAGCAAATGAAGATTATGATTATGAAAACTAATTACAGAGTGTAGTACGTATGCAAAGTTAGTTATTTTCAACAAATGCATGTGTAAACTGATGGACATTTATTATTTGTATACGCTTGATATTTTTTTAAATGTTTTAAAAGTATTTGTCAGGTGTTTCCTGAATTAACATACTATTTAAAAAGATGTAAAAAATAAAAATTATGAAATATAACATAGCTTTAATCTTTTATTCATTACTCTTATTTAGAATAGTAGTTTGGGTGCTACTCTTTGATTTGAACCGGAATTTGGAGATGCAAAGTTCGTTCAAATTGAAGTGGTATAGCGCCAAACTATTTTTTTATAAATGCTATTTTTATATAAGGGTCACTATATGAATGCAGTACACCGCCATCTAGTGGATTATTATGATAACGTTACAACGAAGACAAGCTTAGGAAATTTTAAACGAAATTTTGCATTGCCACTTTTTTCAAAAAATAGTTATAATAAAACTACAATAGTATTTTGTATGATTTTTATTTGTATTTATACTTGTACGTAGTGTGTATACTAATTTTAAAATTTTATTTATAATTGTTGTAAACTAACCAATCATAAATTTAATAAAATCTATTTGATTAAATTTAATGAAAAGGGGTAATAAAAGAATTTAGGAGGAGAAATATCAATAAATCTTTGTTAGAAAAGTTCTTTAAAGGACAGCTGCAGCCATGTAGTTGTATCAATAATGATTGAAAAGTATCAAATCTTTGCGACGCCTTTTGCTTTCAGTAGTCTCGCGACCTCCCTGGGGGTCGCGACCCACAGTTTAAGAAGCCCTGCTATATAGTGTATTATCTAAGTATGTGCCATTCACAGTAGACAATGATGTTGGTACCAAAATTGAAATAAAACGACTTATAAAAGATTTATTATTTATTTCTAAAATTTCAGAAAATGATCATCACAATTTTAATCCAAGACAAATGATTTTTTAAAATATATTATCTTAGTCATGCATACACTTTGAAATTGTGAAATTGAAATAATTAAATTACTCTTACATTTCTTATGAATTTAATGATTAAAATAAATGAATAATAGATATAATTTTCCATACATATACATTGATTTATTACATTTAAATTGCATAATATATCATTTAATAATTTTATTACAAGTATACCAATAATACATCAAAAATGTTATAAATATTAAATACTCAATTTTAAAAAGGCTGTGGTAGATGGGAGTGGCGGGTTATAATATTTATTGAGTAGCAAAATATCAATTAATATTATAATATGCCATCCTATTGCCGAAGGGTAAAATACAACACATTAAAAAATAAAAATATCACATCTCTGATCCAAGATATTATGCAGCTCCACTTATACCCCCATTGACAATCTCGACATAAAATGGTGTAGAATGATCTGATCATCGAGCGCCATAATGCAAAAAACACTCATTCTAGATAGATAGTAGTGATAGTGTGCGGCACAGCTGGAATAAACTACTGGGGCGTGCCACACATACGGGCCGGCTAGTTAGGCCTGGCTCTCATTGGTAGTGGTATCATTGATGTTACAAGGTACCGCGGGCTTGTTGTTGGGCTTGCTCTTGCCCTGGGCCTGCGTGGACGAAGAGGCCTGAGCCTCCCCTTCCTGGCTGTTCTGACGCGGAGGCTGTTGTTGGCCTTGACCTTGCCCCGGGCCCTGTTGGTTGTTGCGCGGACGCACGTAACGGTACCCACCGCGATACATCGGCCGGGGACCACCACCACCTCCGCGCCGTCCGCCGCGGAAATTACGACGGAAATAGCTGCAATAATAAATTCAGATATATTTGTAAGTGAAATTTTTTTTATAATAATTCAATATCAAATTCTGATTCTCATTACGTCTTAATAACGCAATAAGCCTTTTATTATAATAATAAGCTTTTAGAAGTTATATATTTTTACTTAGTATACATAAACACTTAAGATACCTTACGAGAAGGATTTGATAATGAACTATTGTTATAATCAATATATTGAAAAATATACAAATTTAAAACGAAAACAACTTAAATAACATAATAAATATTTTGCCATCTCAGTATGAACTTTTAGATTGTTACATTGATTTTGTAACTATTCCTGTTTTAGCAATTGTTACTTTTTGACTGAAAATTATTAGTAACTTTATGTAAACAATATTATGATTAGTTGTCTACAAACAGTTCAGTTGTGTCAATTATAAGTTAAAATCAATAAGTACCGCTGCGGGGGTGCCCCAGCGCCATCCTGCCCCTCGTCCCCCTGCGCGCCCCCTTGAATAGGGGGTGGGCCGCGCCGCCCCATGCCACCTCTGCGTGGAGCCCCCTCGCCGCCACGTCCGCCTCCTTGCCGAGGGTAGTATCTGTATATGAAAATTACGACGTCATTTTTTCACTGAAACAGTATTTATGAGACAATATTTTTTTCAATTGTAACAACTATTAAAATTGCTTCAGTAATAAGAATTATAAAATTTAAAAATATTTAAGAAAATTATGGCGGTTTTTTTTATGAATTTTATGCATACAAAATGATAAAAAGGAAGAGCTTTCTATTAAATTAAATAAACATAGAGCTTTTATTTGACCATTCAATCATAGAAGAGACTAAAACATAAAAACATCAGAGAAGTAGAAGGGTGATTAAAACCTCTAAAACCTAAATGATTTTACTAACTGGCGCGGAAAACCGCGACGCTTGTCGGCTGCGTAGGGCGAGCCCTTAACTGGCTCGCCACCGGGGCCGGTGACTCCAGCTGCTTCATAGCCTTTCTCGCCGGCCACCACGGCAAACTCCACCGCCTCGCCGTCGCCGACCGACCGCACAGCCTTGCGTGGGTTGTTACGGGCGATCGCAGTTTGGTGTACAAATACATCCTCCTTAGTATCATTCCTGATGACAAAAAAAAGTAAATTTCTAAAACCTAAGTAAACTCTCACTATTCGCAGCAAAATTCGCCATGTATCAAAAGCAGCATTCCTGAACTATCCATTATTTCCAACCAGTATTTAGTCATTAGTTTCATTACCAAAACAATTAAATTTATTTTTAATTTTGTATGTGCTAGAAATAGATCTAAAATAATGTAAAATACATTATTTTTAGATCACCCCTTGCAATCTGTAATGCAGATTCTCACTGGGTCTTGAAATCCACTTTAAAGATTAATTTTATTAAAAAATTATGTTTATTAAAATTGTTAACGATGGTGTCAAATTATTAACAAGTGAAATGTGTACACTTCATTTCATAATTGTTTTTATTTCAGCATTCACAATGCTGAACTACTTTATTGCAAACTGAAACATATGTATTTACAAATATATTATACAAAGTAGACTATATAATAAAAGTTAGTCGCAAAATTTGCTTACCTATTGATGAAACCATAACCACTCTTGACGTTAAACCATTTCACAGTGCCCGAAACTTTTTCAGCTGTAACATAGAAAATCATAACATATCATCGAGTATTAAATAAGTTTTACAAACAAAAAAAATTAGTCAGGTTAGTTCCTCTTTAAATATTTTAAATAAATGTTAAAATTAAACTTGCGAACCTTGAGAGAGATCAATACTACAAAAAAGCAAATCTAGTGCCAATCTAGAGAAAATATAGTTGATGAAATTGAACTTGGTTGAAAATCTATAATCTTGAGTTTTTCAAATTATGAAATACATCAAATCAAATTATAAAACAGGAAGTATATTTTAATTAAACATTGCAAAATATAATCCTATTAACATTGTATAATTAACTATGCCGAAATTTAACACTTGAATCATAAAAGTAATTGTTGATGTACTCTTTATAGTTTGTGTAGAGGTATTAGACAGGAAACAGTTTATCCTGTATCCTATAAAGTCCAACAAACATAAATAAATACAATTTTGCAACTTTAAAGTGCTAATTGATTAAAAATATATGCACCAGAAAAGATCACCCTAAATAATAACAATTTCTAAAAATTTTAGCATTTACAAATTTAAAAGCGTAATGTAGAAGGTTGACCTTCTAATAACTTCCTTTTAAACTAAATAAGATAGATCATGAAATTTACAAAACGCGATATGAATAAATATATATTGCGTTACTTGCGAGTCATGGGCATATACAAAATGGCGGTCACTCTATGGAGACGATTTTGCAACGACATTCATGAAAACTTTCAATAAAGCGCAGGCATTATTTAGAAAACAGAAGCTTATCAGTGAAAAGATTAAATCCTATAAAAATGTACACACAATACGAAATAAAATTCGCTAGAGTATTAATTGCGGTCTAGGACGCCCCGGATGCGCGGGTCATCATACGATCGATAACGACGCTAGGTCGTCTAACCAATTACAAAGAATTGTCAAAGACAATACTAAATATCCTTATGATTTAAAAACAATTTTCGCGTGAAAACATATAAACAGCGTTAAAGAATACACATTGCAGCCATGTGTTTTTAAGAAATACCGGAGCACGCGTAACCAAGATGGCGTAGCGGCACTTACCAATGACCTGCTTTTGTTTAGCGGCCTTAGCTTGCTGGGGTTGGGTTTGTTGCTCCGGTTGCTGCTGCTGCTGCTGTTGAGGCTGCGGCTGCGGCGCCTTCTCGGTATCAGCCATGGTGTAATTGGCGAACGGCGATGGTGGCTAGATGGTAAATTCCTCCACGACCTCTCCTCGATGTTCACTGCTCTCGATCGTAACAAGTGGACTGCCAAAACTACTACTAATACTGAAAATCGTTAAAATACAATTCGTTATGTTGGTAGAACCCACAACTTCCGTTTCATTATTATTTGATTGTATATTAACATCAATGTGGTAAATAATGTACTGATAGACTTATATTTATTCCGCATAAGAAAACTCAATATAAAGTAAAAGACTTTCATCGTTCTTAAAGTTAATATGTTTTATCTCTAAACAATCCCTTTAAATTATTGACAATAACCACAATATATTTATAATAGATAGTGAAGCATCAAGTCACAATGCATTATAAAACAATTTTTAAATATTTTATGATTTTGATATATTCATATTAATTTTTTGAACTTAATTAAACATTCTTTAAAGTAAGTCATAATCGATTTCATCGCATTTAAGTTCATATGGAGTGTACCAACTTAGCAACAAAAATTTTCTTACCTAGTCTGTGACTATGACTATTACTCTAGAAATACTTTTACCTCTACAAGAATATGTAAATTCATTAATTTTATAATAGATAATATCAATTTGATAACATATGTCATATAATGAAATTTAATTTATAAATCTTTTAAGCATGTAAATATTACGAAAGCGAAAGTGTGTAGGATTATTCACCTTTCGCGTCCAAACAAGGCAATGGGACGATGTGATTTTGTTATAGATATAGTTAAAGTCCATTTTAAAGTAATTCCTCATAGTTATGTGTAAATTTGAAGTGAATTTTTTAACAATAAGAATACTGTTAAGGTTTGGTTAATCATTAACTTTTTATAAGTTCTTCAGGACGGAATATTAAGAACTAAATTACCTACATAATAAAAAGCGTAGCAATTTCTGTAATTTGATAGTCTTTTAATAATTATATTGAAAAAAAATTAAGAATTAGCTAGTAACTTGACTAAAGCTACCATGGGAGTCGTACTTTTTGGTAGAAATGGATAAAAATCACTTATTTGGCAACACTTACGACTTCCATTTTTTTAAAGAATTTGTTAAATTCATGGCAAATTTTGAAATTACATTTCAAAGATATGATATCCTAATTATACTATCGGTTTAGGTTAGTTCTGCTCTTTACAATACGCCAAAATTAGCTTGTAATAGCGTTAGGAGGCTTAATTTTTGCGGTTGTTGAGAAAAACAGTAGTATATACAAAGTAGCGATGCGAAGTAACTGATTTTTATTAATCGGTTTTTTTTTAATTAAAATTCGTTTATCGTAATGTCGATTATTTAAATTACCCTCTTTTTCAATTTTCTTGTTTTTTAAGATCTGATATGTATCATTGGATAAAACCAATGTAACCAAACTACAAATTTTAATCAAATTTCACATCAAATGGCGCATCCGTCATTATTTATTGGTAGTTGTCCATTTTAATTTAACGCCTTTATTCATAAGTATTAACTTAAAAAATGCAGCAATTAATCGGTTATTATAAATCGATTATTTTGACACGAATTAATCGATTTTTAATAATAGATTTGAAAGAAAAAATAATCGATTATAATTAGACGACTTTTTCAAAGTACATCCGTAATACAAAGACGGAAAAATGTATGTGCATTGTGCACGCCATCTTCCATTTTATTGATCCAGTATATTATTTTAGTTATAGTTAGTAATCTATGCAGTATATACCTATAGAGTTAGTAATCACTAGGTACATATTATAAAACAACGTCGCATTCTTTGTTTGTTCATATATCCCTATAACTCCGCCATTGCCGGTCCCAAGCCCGGATGTGAAAGGAGGAGGGTTGGATTTGGAGAAGAACAACCTAGCCGTAAAAACTCATCGCCGAGCATCGGGCGGCGGTCAAATAACCCGACAGCTTTCCGCATTCCTGCAGGAGCAGCTTTAGTGACCGTGAGGTATTGAATCACCTCTTAAAGACTACGGTGGAAGGACGCGGGCGCCCACCACCTGTATCAGCTCAAGAAAATACCCTATGAATAGTATGATCACAAGAGCGAGTTCGTTGAGCGATCCGGCTAACACCCGGCGCCGCCTGGTAACCGGGCCGAGCGATGTGAAATTGGCTACCGAAGACTCTACCAGGATTAACCATCAGGTCCTGGCTAGCAGTGATGCTACTGATGCACTTAGCAATAAAATCTCAATCCAGAAACAACGACGGATTGCCACTTGGAATGTTCGTGGACTATTAGCCGCAGGAAAAATGGAAATTGTCGAGAGAGAGGCGGAATCACATAAATTGGCCTTGCTTGGAGTAACCGAGACACACATGAGAGGTCACGGGCACTAGCTCACTCCCAATGGCAATACACTCTATTTCTCTGGGCCGGAGGATTGCAGCAGGAATTGTGTAGCCGTCTGGTTACCACGACATCTCAACAATTATGTACTGGGATACAACCCTATCTCTGACAGAGTAATTTCCTTGAGACTCAACACCCGTCCTTGCACTCTGAACATCTTTGTAGTGTATGCACCAACAGCTGCAGCCACGGATGATGCAATTGACTGCTTCTACAATGAACTGGATTCTACTTCGAAAATACCCAATCGTAAGATAACAATGTTGATTGGGGATTTCAACGCGAAGGTGGGCAATACAGTAGCGGACAACCATATTAGGAACACAGTCTGGAAGTATGGACTTGGAGACCGAAATGAGAGAGGCACTCGAATCTTGGAGTTCTGCATCAACAAGAAATTGACCATAACTGACACATGTTTCCAGCACCATCCTAGACGTCTATACACCTGGATATTCCCTGGAGACCGCTGTCGTAATCAAATTGACTACGTAATGATCTTTAGCAGATTGAAGTCCTCCATTACAAATGTCAAAACGTTCCCAGGGTGCAGACAGTGGCTCCGACCACTGCCTGTTAGCAGCAAACTTCACCCTTCGCTTGAAAGCAATAAAGAAAATGAATCCCATCAGATCCCAAACACTTGATCCAGCGGAAATCAAAGAGTTCCAGCATTATCTGAGCAACACTCTTGAAGAACAGCCGACTCCTTTGAACAATAGCACCGAAGAACAATGGGAAAGTCTAAAAGCCCATATCTGGAAAGCCGTAGAAAAAACCACCAAAAATCACACACCACCGGCCATCCGACAAATATGGCTTTCCGTTGATACCTGGAAAATTATTGAGGATAGGAAAGTACTGAAAATCTGCGGTCTGTCTAAGAAGGAAGATCGTAAAAAATATTCAGAGTTGTCGAGGGTCATTCAACAGCAATGCCGTCAGGATAAAGCTAACTTCATTGACCGTATTTGCCGGGAAATTGAATGCCACGCTTTGAAAATTCAGACTGCAGACCTATTCAAGAAAGTAAAGCTTCTTTCCAAACAATTCAAGCCTAAAACTTGGATGATTGAAGATGAGGATGGAACCCCACTTCAAGATTTAGATGCAATAGCTATCCAAATTCAAATTCAAAATATTCTTTATTCAAATAAACTTGTAAACAAGTGCTTTTGAATCGTCAACTCTACTGCTGGTTCGGAAAGCTGTTCCTACCGAGAAGAGCCAGCAAGAAACTCGGCGGTTGCTCTTTTAAAAATATAATTCTTAATATTATTTACATTATGTCGTTACTGTCTTGTACAGGTTCAAAGAGTGCTATATCCACACATTCTTATCTTCTAAATAATCTTCAAGAGTATAGTAGGCTTTCTGTATCAGCCTCTTTTTAACAGTGTTTTTAAACTGCTGTAATGGCAGTGATGAAATTGATTGCGGAATTTTATTATAGAATCTTATACCAAAACCAACAAACGAGTTACGCACTTTTGCAAGGCGCAAAGCAGGAACCGCAAGCTTATGTCGGTTCTTGCTTTGTCTATTGTACACATCACCTATCGTTTTATAATTCTTTATATTTTTATGTACATAAATTAAATCCGATGGCGAAGTTACTGTGAGAAACTCTATAGGAGCCCAAATGATGAAATGACTGCTTACATCAAGCCTAAGTATGGAGCCTCCAATACTACGATCCGAAGTAACAGCTGAGCTGGATGCTATTAAGGCCCAAAAAGCTCCTGGGCCAGACCAGCTCACCGGCGAAATCTTGAAGGCAATGGGTCCAGCTAGATTAGGTGTTTTACACAGACTATGCAATGACATCTGGCATACTGGTGAATGGCCTTCCGATTGGACGAAGTCTATAATCCTTCCGCTTCACAAAAAAGGCTCAACTGCAAAATGTGACAATCATAGAACGTTGGCACATATTTCTCATGCTAGCAAAGTATTGTTACATATTATTAACAACGGAGTCCGTCACTTTTTAGACTGGCAGATACCACAAGAGCAAGCAGGTTTCGTCAAAGGCAAAAGAACTCGTAGCAAATTCTCAACATTCGCCAGCTCATTGAGAAATCATACGAGTTCAATACTCCCCTCATTCTGTGTTTCATTGACTACAGAAAAGCCTTTGACTGCGTTATTTGGACCGACCTCTGGAGAGTTTTGAAGGAGATGGGAGTACCTGAGCATTTGGTGGCACTTATTGAGAACCTGTATCTGAACAACCAGGGATTTGTAAAGATTGACAAAACAACATCTGAACCTTTCAGTTTCGAAAAGGGCGTTAGGCAGGGCTGCATACTCTCACCTATTTTATTTAATACATATGGAGAATATATCATCAGGCGAGCATGTGAAGATTGGAATGGTGGAGTAAATATAGGTGGCACCACGATTTCAACCTTCGATACGCAGATGATACCACCCTTATAGCCAGTAACGAAGCTGTAATGGTCGACATCCTGGACAGAATAGAGCAAATTAGCCTAGAAATGGGTCTTAAAATCAATCACAGTCAAACCAAGCTCATGGTAGTTGAGGGTGGCAATTTTTTTTTCATATTCGCGCATTTACCCCATAGCAATATACCATACGTCATAATACTATGAAAGTAGGCAAAATAAAAAAGTTTTGCTGTTTCGACATCTGTAAACTGTCTTATTTTCGAACAGCGTAGGCCGCTGAACTAAGTTTCCCTGCAAAAGTTGTTATGTGTGTGCTCCATTGAAGTTTTGTATCCAAGGTCACTCCCAAAAATACAGTTGAATTATCTGTTTTCAGTGTTACATAATTTATAGAGAGGCTATTTGCTGTTTTTGCAGCATTAGGCAAAGCAAATTCTATACATTTCGTTTTATTTGAATTCAGAACCAAATTATTTAGCTCGAACCAATGAGCTACTTGCGATAAACCACTGTTTACTTCGACAATATTATTGTCATTTCTATTTACTTAAAAAATTAAAGATGTATCATCCGCAAACAGTACAATATCGCAAATATTGTGAATGAAATATGGTAAATCATTTATATACACTAAAAACAGAAAGGGACCAAGGATCGATCCTTGAGGCACACCCATAACTAGAGACGTTCCAGATGACTGAACATCATTAATGCACACTCTTTGAATTCGGCTGTGAAGATAAGATACAACGAGACGAAGCGCAATGTCTTTTATACCATAATAGCCAAGCTTTAGCAATAAAGTCTCGTGTTGAACGCAATCAAATGCTTTGGACAAGTCACAAAATACCCCTATAGCATTTTGTGAGTTCTCCCACGCATCAAAGATATGCTTCAACAACTTTACACCCGCATCCGTAGTAGACCGATTCTTAGTAAACCCATACTGCTCTGGGTCAAGTAAGTTATTTAAGTTAAAATGCTAGAGCAGCTGATTTAGAATTATTTTCTCAAAGACCTTGCTTAAAGTTGGCAAGATCGAAATGGGTCTATAGTTGTTATGATCGTTCTTATCACCGGACTTAAAAAGTGGGATCAATTTACTATATTTCATTAGATTTGGAAATATCAGGGATATTTCCAAATCTAATGTATCCTGTATAAAGCTAGGGGCAGATATATTAAAAATCTGTAATAACTCGCTTAAGGTCTGATCATAGTGGATATCACTATGATCAGACCTTAAGCGACTTATTACAGATTTTTCTAAGATATTACAACTGTAATCAGTAAAAATATTATCAACACCGGTATATAGCTGAGTTTGCTGAGTAGCTGACTTTATATAGTTTTCAAAATAACAACTGACAATTGTCACCATTGTTTCCATATAAACATATTAGTCTATGATTCTCACAAATGACACTGAAGTTAAAACATTGATAAAATGGATGACGGAGTCTGGAGCGAGGAAAAGGGAGCATAGCAAATGTCAGTTTCTAATTTGCTTTTCACTGATTGGTATCGAGTACAATGCTAAGGCGCACTATCCCGTGAAATGTCCAACAAATGATAATATAAGCGAGGAATGACGTCACGTCATTTTATCGATCTTTTAGGTACAAAATTATTTTACAACTGAACTATTTTACAAATACAAGCATTAAAAAAAAACTTAAAACTAATTACAACTACCTAACTAAATAATAAAAAATAAAAATAAAATTATATATATATATATATATATATATATATATATATATATATATATATATATATATATATATATATATATATATATATATATATATATATATATATATATATATATATATATATATATATATATATATATATATATATATATATATATATATATATATATATATATATATATTGGCAGCCTTACTCCTTTGTATAGCCAAACTTATTCGAAGCTGCCAGCTCTCGGGTCCCCGGTACGCTCTACGAGCCGTCTAAATAGGGTCGTTGAAGAACGTATGAGCATCCGGGCCCCCTGGACCTTAGGTATATTTATGTGTTCATATTTGCGCCTCTTGGTATGTTCTGCATTGGTAGCTGCTGCTCCCGGTCATTGCTACGAGCCATTGCGTACAATGTACAAGAAAAAAAGAGTGACATATAGGTGGGGCTGTTCAAGCTCTAGAATGTATAACTCTATTGTAATTATCTACACAGTCGTTTCAATATACTCCATAGGTTTAGGTACTTAACTAAATGTAAACAAACAAAACCATATGACTCAACATTTTATTACCCTACTATTATTTGCACAACGATATTGAAATAAAACTACATTTCTCAAAATAATTACTTTAATTAAATATTTATTTTATAAAATTAAATATTTATGCTTTTAGTATATTAAAAGCATAAAATTAATTTTATAAAATATCAGATCAGGTTAGAGCCAATTAAAACATTATATTATGCAATTCTAGCAATATTAATTATATTATATTACCAAATGTAACGTAATTTCAATCCTCTATCAAGTCACTATATTATGATAGTCACTATGACGGAATAACGTATAAGCTACAGAAATCCTGTTATTTTACAGGAATAGGATTGAAAGCGCCATCTTTTATCAACCTATCACCCGAAACATTTCCCGCGAACGAAGTCGCGGGTAAAAGCTATTAAAAAAACTAAAATAAACAGTTTTTTTTAAATACATTTAGATATAATATATTACTTATGATGATTTAAGAACAATTATTTCTAGTCTAGAGTCTGGTGCTCTCTCTAGAAGTTGTCGATCGGTATTGTATTTATTTTTAATTTTATACATTTTTAAGATTGGACTTGGAATGATTTTCTTTATCTATTTTTACATATATCTAAGACATCTAAACCTAAAAGAATGTTTCCGTCTATATCTTGAAAAATTCTTGCAGGGATTTTTTGATTAGCTATAATATAATACAGCTTACCGGAGATTTTAGGATGCTTTGATTTTCCTTCGCTAGCCTCAGGGATTAAAAATTTGTTTGTAGAATGAATTGGTATGTACACATTATAAATTTTATACTTCTTAGTGTTTGGGGCCCTAAAATCAAAATCATTTTGTGCCTTATAATTGATACTCGTTTCTTCAAAATCATCGTTAGGCATAGTTTCAGTTCCACTTAGAATACTTGAAAGAGAATTATTAGAATATTCGCGGCTTATCACCCTTATTATAGGTATTTCGTTCTCATTATACTGTGGTCGCAAATTGTTTTTCCTATAAGAGATTGTGGTATTGTCGTTTTTTAATTTTTCAGTGTAAGATAAATTTTTACTAGGCTTGTCACGAATTGTACTTGCCTGAATTGTTTTTAAAGGTATAATAGTTTTTTCTAATATTTTTAATGCTGGAATATGAGATACTGTTGTTAAACTTGTACTGTTGTCAATATTTGAGACAACATCTTTTTCTTTATGAGTTTTCGTTATATTCGTGGTATTCATTGAATTTTTTTTTATACTCATACTACTTGTGTCATGTAAATTTTGAAAAGAGATATTTTTCGTACTTGATTTGATGTATTCAGTAGTAGAATGCAAAAGAACTAAAGGTTTTACAGAATTGTTTAAGATATCAGAATCGTTGTTAATAATTGTGTAAGTTTTTTTATTTTGTAATAATGATGTGTTACTTTTTTGTCCAGTCTGATCTTCAACATTGTCTTTAACAACGTTTATAATCCCTAGACTTGCGTTTGATGAGTTTCTCATGATAGTTGAAGTAGAACGGTTGGGTGAAATGTCGCTAAGAGAATTTTCAGATGCCTGTTGAAGGATAGTACGTACTTCTCCATTTATAGTTGTATTCACAGTCTGAATTAATTGCATGCTATCTGAGTTTATTTTATGAGTCACTTTTGTAAAGTTATTTATTTCTAGACTGATGCTATGTAAATAATTAAATATGGAGTTGTCCTGAGATGTCCATCCACCATTTACATCTTTGTTGGCGTCTATTACTTGCAATACTTCTTTACATTTTACCATCAGCTTATTCATAAGCTTAATTTTATTTAGAAATTTGTAAATGGTATCGTTATTAAGTTTACTGATTGTACTAAATCCTTTATTTTCTTGCGTCTTAAATAGTATATAGTGTAGATGTATACAATCGAAGAAACTTTCAATATTAACTTTCGAGTTATTAGAGTTTAATGTTTCAATTTCTCGATTTTCATTTGAATGATTTTCGTGTCCGTGTGTACTATTATTAAAATTGAAGTACGATTTAAGAAATGACCTTTGAGTATTATCTTTTACTGTTTTATTATATAGACTTCGTCGCCCTCCTTTTTCTACACGGTTAAACTTTTGGAATGGAGAATTAAACGTAGCTGAGCTAGCCTGTCCTTGCCGTTTAAATCTATTTGATATGAATTTTTGTTTTTGACCTGCCAAAAAGCGGCAGTCACAACCCAATGGCTGATGTCGACTTTCAACAGAAGACCTAAAAAACAACATTTATTTATAACAATTAGGAAAGTGTATTTCATCTAAATTATTTTTTTTTTTTCAATTTAAATAAAAAAGGAGTTTACTTTGGATTAAACGACTTAAGTAAACCTTAATCTTAATCTTATATCTTATATGTATATAGAAATGAATGTTTGTCTGTATGTCCTTTATATACTCCCAAATGGTTGGACTGATTTTAATTCAATATTCAGACATTCTTTAGAATGACATAGGCCTAAGGCTGTGTCCTCAGTAGGCAAACTGTGAGCGCCCGACTGAGTTTGTGGCGTATCGGTTTATGCCCTTCCATATATTTGAAATGTAGTGTCGGCAGTTTTATTAGTTTTACACTATAATTAGGCATTACTACACAAAACTCCAAAGTAGAGAAATCTCATATTTTCGATAGTTATTATTATTAAAACAAAAAATGTGTGGCAAAATAGGAATGTCGATAATTATAAATTTTGAATCGAGAAGCTTAATTATGTAAATTTTGTTATAAATTTAGAATAAGTTTAATTTACTTGTATTGTAACTCCTATAACTTTAAAATAGCATTCGCTTTATTACGTGTATTAATATGATCCAACAGATAAGGGACTGCACACTAATCAGTTGTCCCATACGTCTCTTCCGCGTCAAGCAATGATTGATTCTTAAGTGGATATGTTTATAAACATACAAGCTTATCCATTAGCTGTTTATGGCATCGGTTTCTATCGTCTTAGAGCGCTTTCAAATTACTTTTTTTGTTGGTGACAAATGTCTATTAATTTTTTTATGTACAGTTCAATATGGAAGGCCAAAAAATGCATTTTCGGCATGTTATGCCTTATTGCCTTAAAAAAGGAAATAGTGCAAAGGACAATAGGTATCTATCACTAGGCAATAAGTTTAAAAAAATTGAGCAGGGAATTTTGAGTTGAGCGGAGCATTTTTTTAACTGCTACGTATTGTTTCGAAGGGAACTCGAAATCAGACCAAATAAATAAAGACAATGAAATATACGCGCCGTAGTAATTGAAAATCGTTTTGAATGTAATTGTTGAAATTTCACCCTAACACTGATAAATGTAAAAGTCAAAATGATCAAAACACTGTTTTTTAGCGTTTTAAAAATATAAGACATACGTGTATACTATTCTATAAAGGTTAGGCAGTAATTAGTTTCTGCTACTTGTATACACCAAATTATATTACAACTTATAGCAATATTTAAATTCGCTTGATCGTTAATATGCAAAACTATTTAGGTATAACATGTAATTTATATAAAAGATCATACTAAAATTCATCCGTTGGATGTGTTTTTAGTACTCTTTATATTTAAACAGAGATCATACAATGCAATGAATATATAATAAATAATATTTACTACTTATCACACGCATTTTGGTGTAGTAAAACATCATGAGGATACCTACAAATTCTACAGGAGTCTTGGGATACGAGTATGTGTGCCAATTCGCATCAGAGCATTGTGTCGATCTAAGATCCAACCCTTTCTCCAAAAGAGACAAGAGGCTTTTGCCTAGCAGTGGGATAGTACAGAGGATAAAAAATTGCAATCATAATACATAAATACACGTTTCCTAATATATTTACCTCGAAATTCCTATTTGAACGAATGAATCGTCAAACTTACTTAAGACTATATATTAATCCATATTTACTAATATGCTATATGCTTAAGTCTGTCTACTAAGTTCAGTACTTAGTAAGATCAGTATTGACGATATTTGGTGTGATTGAAGTGTTTGTACAAGGCTAGCATATAGAATAAATAAAATTTCATTTCCTTCGGTAGTCCCTTTTCCCTGGTTTTGAAAGTATTTAAAAGTTGACGCGAAGTCGCGGGTACAATTCGTATTTAATAAGTCGGGTCGTATTTTATATACTTACAAGGTCTGGCAATAAACAGAGCATCTCGACAAGCTATTCGCTAATATCGCAACCATCAGTACTAAAAGAACTTCCATAATTGACATGTTTACGAGGAATTATGAACGGAGCTCCGAAGTTCATTAGTACCATTTGCACGGTTTGATTTGTGTGATCCGTTGCAACATGAAATTAGTGCAACGGTGATAATTAGCACTCGTGTCACTGCGTCACTAAAATAGTATTGTAGCCGGATACCAAGGTTTTATTGTAGTTCGTTTTCTTTTTTTTAGACAAGATATCTTTTGTCTGGAAGAAATTGCTACTAAGCGCTTTTTTGTACGTTACAATTTATGGTTTCTTTTTTATTGCTGTTTTCTTCTTTTCTGTATTTTCTTCTCTGTCGTGTTTCATTCATTCAAGGAAAATCTTTACGCATTTAGTGATTATAATTTATTTATAAATCTGTTAATTATAAACTGTAAACAATTCACTAGCCAAAAGTCGCTGAAAAATGTATCTATAGCTAATCGCCCTTATTGTCATCATTGCCCCTCATAACCAATTAATGGCTTTATAATCATCGGCAACACAGTTACGGGTAGCTGTATTGGTGCCATCAGGTTAGCATTGCGGTTATATATCTCTTAATGGTACTTAAACTTTCTGTCTTTATATCAATCTCTTTGACTCACTAGGCATAATCTTAGTGTAAACGTGAGAAATACAAACTTTATCCACGGTTAATGACTACCTTCATATATTACCAGCGAAACTGATAGCTTTACTCCACTCATCTATGGTTGTCCAGTCATCAGTCGTTTAAGCGTTTATATTTAAATAATTAAACCACTAAAGGGCAATGTAATAATAACTGCTAGACTTTGAGGTCTTAAGGTAAGGTCTTGGAGTTAGACTTCAACTGACTAGGACCGACGGAGGAGGCTATGAAAGGTTCCCTTAATTTAATCAGGAGAAGTTCGGCATGTATATTCCATAATTTGGACGCCCATCGAGTGTAATAGGCAAGACTGAAGCAACAAGACCCAAAAGGTACCAACAAAGTAACAACATAAATAAGTTAATTTTAAAGTATTTCAAGTTATGAATTTCTCAAAAATCAGAATATGTGGAATTAGTTTTATTGGTTTAACATCTTAGTACTGTGATAAAATAGATTTCTTAGTAGAAACACTTTGTGGATAATAAAACATAATTATTTTTTTAATTTCTAACCTAATAGTTTTAATAAAAGTTTCCTGTCGCGTGATGAGTTCATCAGTAAAAAAAAATCAAACGAGTTTATAACTAGATACACCAGTCCAGTTAATTTACGTTTAGACGGTTGTATTCCGTTGCTAAGTAGATTTCTAATTTATCAATTAAGCTGATGAAATCGTATTATTGAATTTTTAAATTCATATAGTTTTACACGTTATATAAGTAGACTTCTGGTACAGGTAGTTTCATTTTATGATTAATATCCAATGACTGATGAACAATATCCAAATCTCTTCCAGTATATTTCTATGTTTGATTTTCTTTGCTTGGTTGCATTGTCTTGTGCAATAACATGGTGACTAACGTTGTATTAATGAAAATAATTTATGACTGTCATTGAGGTTAGAATAAGATAATTCTATGACAGTTTGTTTCTAATTGCAATAACGTGGTATAAATAATAAATAAGATACATATAATGTCTATTCTAGTATAGCTGGTAGATTATAATTATTTTTTCACACCTCTATTACTTTATAACGTGCAATAACTATCTTTTCTATAAATTTTTCAAGTTAACCCTATATACCCTAATAGCCTCAATATTCACAGACGCTTGCGTTATTGTGTCATGCGTTGAGTAAGACGACTGCGTAGTAATATGTGGTGGGATTCAGACTATGAACTATTGCGCGATAAGATCCATTAGAAGAAGCCCAACTCTCAACCATGTTACTTTAAACTCACACCCAAGAAAGTCATTTAAATAATTAAATACGATGTACTTAAACTCAATAACATTTTATAAGTACACGATATATTTGAATATTGTCCTAACAATTCAATGAATTAACAACATAATAACCAAAGATTACAATGTACATAATGAAAACTTAACAAAATAATTTCTCCAACAACTGACAAAATGTCACAATTTTTTTTTATTTCATGCACATTCTCGAAAATAATAGTATTTATAGTGACATTTTATTTCAAAACAAGTTACAATTCTAACAAAATTCCACTCGTCATCGTCGATCGTTAATGAATATTTTAAACATGTAGGTTACGTACCTACATGTTTAAAATATTCATTAACCGAACTTTATTTTGCTCAATGTAGAATTTTTCTTGCGTAGTAAGTATATATGGCTATAGATAGCTCATCAGATTTACAGGGATAGCTTATCAGAGGTTCTAGCGATGGCGGTATAAGTATTAAGTACCTGGTTAACCTTGCTCGGTAATTTTTTTCAAAATAAAATTAAATATACATTTGTCTAGACTGCCCGTGCCCCGAATAAGCTACGCTAGCTCAAAACCCACTACATGCTGAATTTTAGGAAAATCGTTCGAGCCGTTTCAGAGATTCGGTATATATACATATACACACACACACACACACACACACACACACATATATATATATATATATATATATATATATATATATATATATACACATATATATATATATATATATATATATATATATATATATATATATATATATATATATATATATATATATATATATATATATATATATATATATAAGATTAGCTCATTTAAAGATTACAAGTGAAACATCCACATCACACACTTTATAGTTTTGGACGATGATATTTTCTATAAATGCTTCTTTTACTTCACTCATTATGGGTAACTATAAGATGTTAACGACGATACACAAATTAACCTGACGGTTGAATCACAATCGCTTCGTACGTGGCTTCTTGCTACCTATCCAACGTTGTGATAACAAGTACAATCATACCAATAATCCCTCAAGCACATGTCATGGTCCGGTCTCACAGACGATGTTAACCGAATCTAATAGAGCTTTTGTACTTTCACCTCCGTGTTTCCTCCGCGACATCCTGAAGATAATTCTGTACTCATGTATTGTATTGTTGACTTTGCAATAGCCTTTTAAGCTTACAGCAAAACCTTTCCAAGTTACGATGACGCAGATTTTTTTTCTAGAACGTTTGCGTAACTGTATAATAAATTATAAAAATAAACGCTACAACATAGTAATTGATCTTGCCTTGAACTTGCGAAAAAGAGAGAACGATACATGTTATCAGTGTAATAAAAGATTGAAAAATAAGTAATAAGATATCTATAAATTGTATGGATTCCTACATAGTAGTTACGTGTTTTTTTATCAAGCGATTAATAAACAGAGTTTTGTATGGCCCATACATAGCCTAATTAAACACACCATTAGTATTATAGAATCTCTTAGATTATTAAATTAAGAAAAATAGTAGCGCCGATAACTCGTTTTGCCACTGAATAATAGGTATAACAATGTTTCCCAACCTTTTTATGCCACTATGTAAAATACATAATTAAAAAAAATAGAATCTTTCACTTAAGAAACTTAAATGATAGGTTTAGGAAAAAGAATTAGTTTTTTCGTTAAATTTGGTTCCAAAATATAGCATTGCATTTAAATGGGCCGGATCGAAAGGTGTAAAACTCGTGTCGCGTCCATTTTTGATTTACCCATACCCTTGATAATCAAATTGCCTACTTGCGGGGAGCGGCCCCACGTTGGGAAAACTGAAATATAATAATTCATAAGCACAAAACTATTTTCATAACTAACGAATTCTTACTCCTAAACGAAACGCTCATTCATGTATTATATAACAAGCCGCGTGACCAAGGAACTCTTAAAGTTGTGTAATTCTAATTGTTCATTTGTTACCTAGTGTAGTGTTTGCTCGTTAGATCTTTCTATAGATCAGTGTACCGTGCTTAGTAGTGTCTTGTAACAAATAGTTGGGGTCTGTTATTTGTTACCTGTTTGTGTCGAGTGTCGTGCTAGTAAGTCTATGATGGAAGATGATGGAAGTATTCTACTACTACTAATCTACCGCTTTAGATTATTTGTGATATGTTAGAGATCCGGTTTTCTTAATATGTTCACGGCGTTAACTACACCTAAGATCTATGTCTGCCCAATTTACTATCCTCGATCAATAATTTATTATTTTGCCAGTTCTTATTAATTGGTGACGAAAATCTGAATCGGTCTAGTCAATCGATTCTAAATTAAACGAAATTTGGTCCCTTGAGAATCACCATAAATATGGTGAGTTTAACAGGGTTTATTTCAATCAGTCTGTTCCCGATTGGTATATTTAATATTTAAAAAAAACAATTTATTATTATGTTCTTCTCCTCCTCGTCCCATCTCCTATTGGAAGTTGGCAACCATCATGACTATTTGTACTTTGGAAGTTGCTGCCTGAAATAGCGAACGGAGCTGTACCACGGTCTCAAATTTTGAAGGATATTCTTCTTCTGCCGGATTTTCTTCTCTCCTGGATAATATGTTGCAAGATCTGATACTTATTATTGCGCATTATGTGGCCAAGATATTGGAGCTTACGAGTTTTAACTGTTCTTAAGATCTCTGTGCCTTTGTCTAGTCCCTGAAGTATAGTGATGTTTCGCACTTTCTGCGTCCAAGATATTTTTAGCATTCGTCGGACCACCTATATTTCAAACGCTTCTAGCTTTATGCTCGTGCTTCTTTGAGAGAACACAGAGAAAACGTAACATCGAATAATACGTATACGTAGGCTGAGGCTTGGCTTCAAATCACAGACATTCTTTTGCATTCTACGGAAAGCATTAATTGTCATCACATTCGGGTATACTAATCACTTTTAGTATAATTAAAATATCCAAGCTTCAAGTAAGTTTTTGCCATATCCATTACAGCATACGTCACGTAACAAAATCGCGTCAAATTGACCTTGTTGGCATATTGGCCTTGTAGGGATCAACTGCTTGATAATTCTGACGGCAGCGCATTAATTTACACATATTTAAATACGAAACATATCATAGACACATATATGTAGGCGATAGTATATAATTTTTTTCAATAAAAACACTATGTTGACGATAATATTAAGGATATTTTAAAAGTAGCAGTTTTTTTTCTAGAAACTTTAATAAAGACTAGCGGCCTACCCTGCTTCGCACGGGTATAAAATATAAAGCCTATGTCACTCAGTGAAAAAAATGATTAAAATCGATCCAGTAAAGTAAAAAAAACAATTCCCCTCTCCCTATACCAAGAAGCTTTCCTGCTATATCTAATATCTATATTCATATACTACATATTTACATTTTACATTTTTCCCTATATATTTTATGTTTAAAATTAATTACAGAATGTCTTTATATACAACATTCATAGCTTTGTTATCATTAGACAATACAAACATGTTTTCTTTAGAGGTTACTCTGAAAAGAGCGACATTTAGTTGTGCGTCCGATCGCTGTTAAATTCGAAGTGCAATAGGGCGAACCGCGGCCTCCTCGCGGGATTTTAAATCTGTGATATCTTCGATAAAGTAAGTCAACCCGCTGTGTGGTATCCGGCTGAGTAGAATAGGCCAACCTCATTCCTTACCGAGGTGTCGTAAAAGGCGACTAAGGTAAGTTGACCCACCGTGTGGTATCCGGTTTAGTAGAATAGACCACCCTCTTTCTTACCGAGGTGTCGTAAAATACGACTATGGTAAGTTGACGTCAGGCAGGCGGCCGGTCGTAAAAACGCAGCCAAATCATGTGACAGCATGTTTATAACATGTTGTGCCGACCCCACTTAGAGTGGGATAAGGGCAGGAGGATGATGGTTAATACTATTCACTTTTTTATTTAGGGATGACTGAGAGTGATATAAACGTAGGAGTAGAGAAATATGACCAGAAAGCTTCGAACTGCTAAGCTATCGGGAGTTACACGTGTTATTGTGAGTCAACCATAAAAGATAGACATATGCTGTCGTGAGATATTTTTTATATAATTTTAAGGAGAACATTTCCGTCTTACATGATTTCTGTGTAGCTTTAACCATCAAGGTTGCACACACGACGGAAACTTAAAAAATGGAGTAACTTCTCCCGTTTTCCCGACATTTCCCTTCACTGCTCTGCTCCTATTGATAGTAGCGTGATGAAAAGTATACTATAACCAGCCCAGGAGTATGAAGAAAAATCGTACCGAGTTTCGTTAAAATCCGTCGAGTAGTTTTTGTTTCTATAACGGTTATACAGACAGACAGACAGACAGACAGACAGACAAAAATTTTACTGATTGCATTTTTGGCATCAGTATCGATCCCTAATCACCCCCTGATAGTTATTTTGGAAATATATTCCAGTTACAGAATTGACCTCTCTACAGATTTATTATAAGTATATAAAGATAGTAGAATAAAAGACAAAAAAATCTGTTACATTCCAATTTTAGTTAATAATCATTACGGTTATCATAAGGAACTGACAAAAATCTTCACCTCAACATCTGAAAATAACATTGGAGCTTAGACAGTTCCGATATGGATTAGCAGTCAACACATTTTCCAAGAATACTCCAGACGTATTTTCTTCCGTAAGTCATAATTTCTGAACGAACACCTGACGTGAACGATAATAAAACTAAGCATATATTTTTTTTAGTTGTGTTTGTTAGTCTGTGTAGAGTTACTCGTAGTGCTAAAATAAAAAGTCCAAAAAATTTTGGTTGTAATTTTTTTCCTTAACCACTAATATACTTGTTGATATTGTTTAAAATTCACTTTAGTTTAAGATGTATTCGAAAAAAAAATTAAACAAAATACCTTTTCTTATATGGCCATCGTTTTATTATCACTACATATTATAAAACAAAGTCGCATTCTTTGTTTGTCCATATATCCCTATGTACGCATGAAACTTTAAAACTACGCAACAGATTTTGATGCGGTTTTTTTTAATAGATAGAGTGATTCAAGAGGAAGGTTTGTATGTATAATAACATTCAATACTGTAACAACGCCGCCTTGTCGTTACTGCAAGCAAGCAAGCATGCAAGCCATGACGTCACATCTTGCCACAGCCTTTTCGCGCCATTTTGACGTGGGAGATGTGACAGCCGCTGTCATTAGCAGCTAGCCCGCGAATAGCGAATGAGAGTTTAGCTGTATTTTCATTTTAGCATTTTTTATGAAAAGAATAAAACTGATTTAGAATACTTCTTTTATTAATACAAGTAGTTATGTTACAATACGGAGTAGAGAAATACTGTAATTTTTGAGGTTTCTGTAAATAATTACATTTTTTTCCGCTTACATTGCAAACGCTGGCTAAACCCTACGAGATTTATCAAATGATGTACTAAGTATTTGTAAACCTTAAAAAGGTCTACAGAAAAGTCCCCGATGGTATATGTCTATCTCATGGATAACCCACAATAGCATTTTTTGACATTTACTTTTTACGAAAAATAATGCCTTATGTTCAAAGCAATTTTTATACAATACAGTATTAATCCTTATACAATAAAGTACCTTAAATAAATTGTTGATTTAATAAAGACCAATATGGCCGCTTACAGCATGTAATTTAAGTGAACATTTTCGGAGATATTACAGATTTAAAATGCCGTGAGGACGCCGCGCTTCACCCTATAGCACTTCACATTTAGCAGCTATATTATGTCGTTCTTTCAAGAGTTTATTTAAAGCTGTGAATGTTGTTTATAAAGACATTCTGTAATTAATTGTAAAAATAAAATACACAGGGAAAATGTGAAAGTAAATAAGTAAAAATGTACTATATGAATATAGATATTCCAAAGATAGCAGGAAATCTTCTTGGTATAGGGAGGGAAATTGTTTTTCTCCAAATTTAACGCATGCGGGCCACGGGCAGTAATAAATAAATCAAAACTACTTTTTACACTGAGTGACATGGGATATATATTTTATACCCATGCGAAGCAGGGGCAGGCCGCTAGTATAATATACGCATAACTACGCTATATTAATGTTTGTCCATATATCTAGGTGCGGCATTGTTATCAACTAAAGAATTTACATTACATTAACATTATCTTGTATATTTGTTTCATGGCAACAAATTCCATTCCATGTAGATATTACACTGGAACGACAAAAACTACGAAAACCTCTTATTCGTATTCTTAAACGCCCACATTATTTTGTATAGAAAAAAAAAATCTAATCTTCCCTACATTTTAAAATACAGTACACCTCCTCTGTCTATCTGCATCAGTCTATTCACGATAACCTCAAAAACGATTGTTACAACATGTTTTTAATACAACCTCCTTCATAGAGTTGGCGATTAATATGAAAAAGCATTGTGGCTGTCATATTTTTATGTGTCATTCATTGAGTTGTTGCGAAAGAGTAAATGGGTTGACTCTGGGAAAACTGTTTTTTATTTATTGAATAAGAATAAAGGAGGAATATCGTAATCTTTTATATTCAGAAGTGGATGTAACCTAAACTCACAAATAGAGTGGACATAAGGCATATCGGGAAATTTAAAGAGTTTAAAGAAAAGACAAATGACGATCAATATCTTGAGACAACACGGGGAGTGCGAATTTCGTTAATATGAGAGATAGCTGCGATATGCGATGCTATGGAATAAAAAATGAGAGTTTTTATTTCAGAGATTATTGATGGTAATTGGTATTCGGTTCATTAATTCTGTGAGATCAACGTGACGATGTGCTATGTGAGGCCTTAGACGCGCCCGTGACTTTTGTTCGATGAAACTGTCAGCTAGAATGACGATTGATCTCTGGATCTTTCCAGTTGTAACGATTGTTTTCTAGACTGTGGACATCTGCAACGACTGTCAGCTAGGCTCTGCCTAGAAGTGGTGATTGTTCTTTGAGCGTTATCATTTGCAAGTCTGTTTACGTGTGTATCTGCTGAGTTGGTTGCCACTAATTGAGCTGTGTTATGCCATGACAGTGATTGAGGGTGAGCTTGAGGTGCGAAATGCTTATGGTGCGAAAAGCTTAAGGAGTTGAGGAGTTGAGCTTAAAGATTTGAGCGTAAAGCGTGAGCTTAGAGTTGAGCATAAAGCGTGAGCGTAGTCCTGTCATGTCATGGCATGTGCGGTTTTCTTTTACAGATTAAAAGAGCAAATACTGAGTTTCTTGCCGATTCTTCTCAGTACAATCAGCATTCCGAATCGGTGGTAGATTCATTCCCAGAAGTCAGCTTATGAGATTTGCGGGGTCGCAAATGTTGTCAGGATGGTCGACTGTTACAACATGTTTTTAATACAACCTCCTTCATAGAGTTGGCGATTAATATGAAAAAGCATTGTGGCTGTCATATTTTTATGTGTCATTCATTGAGTTGTTGCGAAAGAGTAAATGGGTTGACTCTGGGAAAACTGTTTTTTATTTATTGAATAAGAATAAAGGAGGAATATCGTCGTCTTTTATACGATTAAACAGATATTAAGCAGTTTTGAACAATAGAGAAAGTGATTCACGCCCAAGGCACCTATGCTGGCAATGTTATTCTAGATGATCGTATATAAATGTTATTAAGTGAACTTTATACCCTATTTGGTATAACGAATCTAAAATGGTTATTTTTTCTTTAAATATTGATTCTCATTATCAACATACAAATCATGTTGAAATTTTTATCTGGTAATTAGTGTAACGTTTTTTATCTATACTAATATATAAAGCTGAAGAGTTTTTTGTTTGATTGTTTGAACGCGCTAATCCCAAGAACTACTGGACTGATTTGAAAAATTGAGTGTATGATCATTTAATCTTATTTGAGTGTAACATCAATCAGTCTATTTATTGAGGAAGGCTATCTATATAACATCACGCTAAGATGAATAGGAGAGGAGCCGCAATTAAAATATTGCGAAAATGGCAGAATATAAGAGTTTCCTTGCGTGCGCTAAGTAAACGGTATAAAATATTCAAAAATCTCTTATAATTAACTCATGATAACTACTTTTATGTTCATAATTGCAATTCGGTAAACAATTTATGACACTGATTTCCATACGTGCGAAGCAGCTGGCACAATTACTTTATTATAAGATTTGATCTTTCATTATGTACACTGTAATCTTTGATTTGATCTACAACAAAAATAAATATTGTATTAACATATTGACATATATGACAGCCACAATGTTTATTCATATTAATGACCAACTCTATGAAGGAGGTTGTATTAGTGTTGAAGCAATTCTGCATCCTAAGACGAAACGGAACGTCAATCCGCCGGTTTTTTTTTAAACATTCAAATTTGAATCTGACAGATGCGCAATTTTTTCAAAATACACATGTAACAGTTGACCATTCTGAGTCTCTGACAACATTTGTGACCCCGCAAATCTCATAAGCTGACTTCTCGGAATGAATCTACCACCGATTCGGAATACTGATTGTACTGAGAAGAATCGGCAAGAAACTCAATACCTACTTACTCTTTTAATCTGTAAAACAAAACCGCACATGCCATGACATGACAGGACTACTAAACTCTTTAAGCTCACGCCTTATGCTCAACTCTTTAAGCTCACGCTTTATGCTCAACTCTTTAAGCTCAACTCCTTAAGTTTTTCGCACCCTAAGCATTTCGCACCTTAATCTCTGTCATAGCATAACACAACACAATTAGTGGCCACCAACTCAGCAGATACACACGTAAACAGACTCCCAAATGATAACGCTCAAAGAACAATCACCACTTCTAGGTTAAACCTAGCTGACAGTCGTTTCAGATGGCCACAGTCTAAAAAACAATCGTTACAACTGAAAAGATCTAGAGAATAATCGTCATTCTAGCTGACAGTTCCATCGAACAAAAGTCACGGGGCGTCTAAGGGCTTACATGGCACATCGTCACGTTGACCTCGCAGAATTAATTAACCGAATATCATTAATCTTTCCAACTATGGTTTCAATGTCTCCCATAGCTACCCGCATATCGCAACCATCTCTCAATAATCACACGAAATTCGCACTTTCCTTTTTGTCTCAAGATTTTGATCGTCATTTGTCTTTTCTTTAAACTCTTAAAATTTCCAGATATTCCTTTTGTTCGCTCTATTTGTGAGTCTAGGTTACATCCCACTTCTGAATATAAACTATATATTACTTTATTCAATAAATCAAAGTAATTTTCCCAAAGTCAACCCATTTACTCTATCTCAACAACTCAATGACATATATGACAGCCACAATGTTTTTTCATATTAATGACCAACTCTATGAAGGACGTTGTATTAAAAACATGTTGTAACAATAGTTTATAATAATATAGTTGAATACGTAATTTCTCTACAATGAAATAGCGTAATAAATTTATTAATTACTAGATTATATAACTTTTGGAATCTGTCAATAATTTATTATGAATGTTAAAATAATCATAAAGATAAGTGTGTCGAAATTATTTAATCGGGATTTGTGCTGATATATTATCGGAATTGGGTTTGGAGGTTATGGATATTACGATGATAAAAAGTGTTTGTAATAAAACAGTTTGATAAATTTCTAACAGCAGAACCTAGTCTATAATAAAATAAATATCTAAGAACAGTATAATGTATGTTGGTGTGAGCGTTCGATACACATAGTTTTAAAGTAGAAATAAGTCACTTATCGTATTCCTGCCCTTATCCCACTCTAAGTGGGGTTGCCACAGCATGTTACAAAAAATGTTGTTACTTGATTTGGGTACATATTTTACGACCGTCAACTTACCTTAGTCGCATTTTACGACAATCGGTAAGAAAGAGGGTGATCTATTCTACTCAACCGGATACCGCACGGCGGGTCAACTTACCTCAGTCGCCTTTTACGACACCTCGTTAAAAATGACGGTGGTCTATTCTACTCAGCCGGATACCACACGGCGGCATCAATGGAAAATAAAGGTTTCGAGCCAACTATGATATGTAAATTTTAAAGGCGTAGATGTGTGTATGTGAGCCGGTTCGTAATATAACAAGAGGTAAATAACTAATTACTCGTTTCCGCTGATGGTTCTTTGTTTGCAGCTCGTACAACGTAATTGTTATGTTCTATATTAAATATAAAAACGTAATAAAACGACTCGTCAATCGTAATATATATCAATTCGTCTTTAATTCAATTTTTTTAACATTAAGAATCTGAGAAGGCAAATGGAAAAACCCTAATTAATTAGATATGGATAAAAACTATTATTCGCGAACGTACTACGCGAGAAGCGTGATTTTTCTTTTTAATAATGTTATAACAATTATTATTAATAATATTATCTCGACCGAGGATGGGGAACTCCGTAAAGACTTTTAAATAAATCTGCACACAAAATTTGTCTTCGCCGGCGAAGATGAGGTTCCAGTTTTTTCACGTAAGTCGTTACACGTTGCCCAAAACCGGAAAAAAGTCCGGCCTCACAGGAGCCAACCCTTAGGACGGCGTTTCCCGACGCTAGTAGAACTTCTGCTCTATACTCGCCATGTTTCGTACCATGGTAAAGGTTCCTGCTCACCCGTCTAGGTGACGTTATAAAAGCCTACAGTCAGATGAAAATAAAAACATCTACACGCATTGGCAGATAGCGTGGATACACAAGCCAATTTCCTTGAGGTTTGAGGACTATGTGAAAGCGTTTGACTTTACGAAAACTGTGATAATGTTGATACCCTTTAGGGCTCGTTTTCCAATCTTTGTTTCCTCTTTTAAAATAGAAATTCTAAAAAAATTGTTTATTCCATTTTTATATGATTTTATTATACGTGTTGATGATTACCTTTATTTGACATATCCACATTAAATAAACTGTTTTTAAGTATAGGTAATATATTCGTTTAAGTTACCTACCTCGAATTATTTAGACAACCAATACAAACAAATCGTGATTTAAAAATCAGTTACTATTGATGCTCATATTAAGGTTAGATGTATTTCCGTAATCATAAAATATATTTAGATTTCTTCAAACTATAAAGTGTAATTATGCAAAATGTCCAGTTGAGTACGTTGTTCCGTTTTCACAGTGTCATTAAAACAATGGCACAATGTAAATGAGATAGAAATATAAGCACCTAAATGTATTATAATCAATACGTACGTACGTACGTTTATTGCGTAGTAAATAAAACAAGATAAGGTAAAAATGTGCCTTCGTGGTGTAATAAATTTAAAAAAAAGAAAAATTTCATTTACCGGTGAATAGGGAGGGTCTGTTCATAAATGTATAAAGTTACGAAAATAAAACATATCGGACATTCGATTTAGGACGCCCATTTTTTGAGAGGAATTTCGTTCTACTGTGGCAGTAAAAAATTCGAAAAAGTCGTATAATGTAGCACAATTAAGTGAAGTAGAGGTCCATAACAGCAATATTTTGCTTGCTATTTGACTCTTTCTAAGTAAGTAAGTTTCTAAGTTGAGCTTCCGAATTATTATTTTTCAATATCACAATTAAATATAGTAAAATTTTATATACTATACAACTGGTTACTATTGAATTCTATTTTGTAATGATTGAGGGTTAATTTAAATTGACCTGCTAACTATGGCCTCTTTTATCAACTTTACTAAACTTCCATCCATACATACCTACATTTCCTCCTCCTCCTCCTCCTCGAGTCGTCTTCCTCAATGCTGAGGGTCGTGACCCCCACTACGGATCACTTTGGTGCGAACTATGTTGCGCCAACGGGGTCTGTTGTTCGCAGCGTGAATGGCCTTACACATCTTGCTGTCGAGAGTGGTGCTGGTTTGATCAGTCCAGCGCATTGGACTTCCACCTCGTGGTCTCTTCCCCTGGATTTTGCTAGTGATGACCATCTTTTCAAGATTATCACCACTTTTACGCGCAATATGGCCAAAATACTCAAGGACTCGTTGCAGGCAGATGGTTGAAAGCCTAGTTGAAACGTTGAGTTCCTTGAGAATTGATAAATGGGTTCTTTTGGAATTCCAGGGGATGCGCAAAATTCTCCTCCAACACCACATCTCGAAGGCATCTACGTGCCTACGGTCACTTGCTCGGAGTGTCCATGTTTCAACTCCGTAAAGGAATATGGAGAATATCAATGTCCGCACGAGTTTTTGTTTTGTGGGATTCCTGATATTTCTATCCTTCCATATTCCCTTTAGCTGGCCCATGGCTCGTTTGGCCATACCAATTCTCCTCCGGATTTCCGCTTCACATGAGCCGGTGTTAGAAATGCTGGAGTCGAAATAAACAATAGTCAAGGTTTAATAGTCCAGTAAGCTCCAGTTTATTAGTATGGTCAACCACCATTAGTTTAGTTTTGTCCCTGTTGATCTGCTGGCCCAGTTCTCCACTTATCTGTTCAATTCGGTCTAAAAGGCGTACCATGTCATTTTTTGAAGCGGCAAAGAGAGTAGTGTCGTCCGCGTACCGTAGGTTAGTAATCTTGAACCCACCGACACTAACTCCTCCTTCCCATCCATCCATGGGTTGTCTAATAATATACTCTCCATATGCGTTGAATAGGATGGGAGACAAAATACATCCTTGCCTCACGCCTTTACCGAATTTAAAGGGTTCAGAAATACTGTTGTTAATTTTTGCAACCCCGTGGCTTTTAAGGTATAGGGCCTCAAGGGCAACCAAATATTGTGGAACGCCTAGCTCCGCCAAAATATTCCAAAGTTTGACCCAGTTCACATTGTCGAAAGCTTTTCTGTAATCCACGAAGCACTCATGTGCTTCGTGGATTACAGGGAGCATCAAACTCGTAGGCTTTCTCGATGAGCTGTCTGATGTTTAAAATGTGTTCACGAGTGCCTCGGCCCTTGACAAAACCTGCCTGTTCCTCGGGTATCCTGCAATCCAAAAAGTGTCTAATGCGATTATTGATGACGTGAAGCATTATTTTACTAGCATGCGACAGTAGCGAAAGGGTTCTATAATTGTCGCATTTTTTCGTAGAAGACCCTTTTTTGTGTAGCGGTATTTTAGCAGATTGAGTCCAGTCTTCGGGCCATTTGCCAGTGCGCCAGATGTTATTGCAGATCATATGCAGTACGTCGATGCCTTTATCACCCATGGATTGAAGGACTTCAGAAGTTATCATATCAAGTCCGGGCGCTTTTTTAGGCTTAATTTTAGTGCAGCATTGACTTCGGTGCGAAGGATATCAGGTTTGAGATTGAAAGAAGTCCAGTCCATTTGCATGGTATTTGAGTTTATGCCGTTTGGGTGTTTGTAGAGTTGTACACTATAATCCCTCTAGCGTGGAACTATTTTATCTAATTCTTGTAGAACTTGGCCGTTAGCGTCTTCTACGACCCAAGTTAATGGTTTAAACTGCTTTGCCAGCAAATTAACTTTTTTGAAAAGATCTGCAGTTTGCATTTTCTTCGAGTGCTTCTCAATCTCTTTGCAGACGCTCACAATGTAACTGTTTTTATCAGATCTACACCGTTCGTCAATGGTTTTGCAAAGCGCTGAGTACATTTGCGCAGTTTCGGGGTTACGTAGTCCGTTTATTTTCAGATCTTTTCTCTGTTGTATGAGATCCCAAGTAAGAAGTGATGTAGTTTTTCTTTTTACACACCGGTTTTCTGACTGATGTTACTTCATGCACAGCTTTATTTATGTGACTCTTAAGATGGGTCCATTATGAATTTGCATCTTTTCAATTGAGGGTGGGTCCCGAGATAGTTTTACTTCGACTGAATTTTGAAAAGCTGATCGGACTGAGATGTCTAGTTGAACGGATTACTTTTGTAGACTTCTGCTTTAAACGTAGGGAAAATTCCGATACAAGCAGATTGTGGTCAGAGCCGCATTCCGCTCCAGGAAATATCTTTGTATTGCTGATAGAAGATTTCCAACGACAATTGACTGGCCCGTTGGAGCAGTGGGTAGTGACCCTGCCTTCAGCTCCGCGGGTCGCGGGTTCGATTCCCGCCGAGGGCCAACATTTTCTATAAATGAATTTGTTGGTCTTTGAGCCTGGGTGTATATTTGTATTTATGTATGTATTTAAAAATATATAAGTATATATTCACCAGTTGTCTGTCTACCATAACACAAGTATTAAGTTACTTACTTTGGGGACGGACGACCGTGTGTGTAAGTGTATATATTTATTTATTTATTTATTTATTTATTTAATTTATGAGCATATAATCAATCTGATCGCGGTAGCGGTCACCTGGAGACTTCTATGTGTAAAGCCGTCTGGAATGGTGTTGAAAGCTGGTGTTCAATATGCTTAGGTTTCTTTCTACACAGAACTTTATTAGACGATCCCCTCGTTCATTTCTCTCGCCTAGGCCGTATTTATTAACATGCTGTCGAATATGATTATCAGCTGAAGTATTTCCAACCTCGAGACTGATTTCACGATTCGGAATTTTATTGAGAATATCTTCTAGCAATCCGTAAAACCCTACGATTTCATCTTCTGTAGCTTGCAATGTTGGCGCGTAAACTCTGACAATATGTAGGTTACACGGTTTGCAACTCAGTTTTAGAGATATAATTCTCTCCGAGATCGGGTTGTATCCAAGAACGGACTTATTGATTGTGGGTGGAACTAGGATGCCGACGCCAAGACTACTTGATGAAACAGCACCAGAAAAGTAAAAAGTATTGCCAGCTGATGTGGAAAAGTGACCATTTCAGTGAGCGTTTCACTGATGCCTACCTACGACGAAACACCTCATGGGGAGCTTCGGTAGTCCATTTCACACTAGCAAACTGATAGCCCGGAAAAAGGATAGCGCCGAGCGTTAGTCGGATTGCATGACAAGTGATTCATTTGTGATCTATCCATTGTGAGGGGGGTTTTCTTGGGAAAAATATCTAAGTGGTGGGTTCGCGCGTCCTTCCACTCTCAGTCTTTAAGAGGTCATTTAACTCCTCACGGCTCCTGTAGCCGCTTCAAGTCTTAGGTGACTTCGAAGTTGTCGGGTAAACTGCCGCTCGATGCTCGGCATTGACTGTTTTACGGACGGGTTAGGTCTTTCCCTAACCAACCCTCCTCCTCTTGCATCCGGGCTTGGGACCGGCAATGGCGGAGTTAAAATTAAATTTAGTTAAATACCTACATTTAATCAAATTATATAAATTAATTAAAACTGACGAAAATTTTTGTTTGTCTACATATATATTTAGGAAGTAACGAATCGCTAAAAACGCTGAAACCAAAAGATTAAATAATTGTATTTCTGACGTGTTTGATAAGCATAATTTAAAAAAAAACGTAATAACTGCTTTTACACTTACATGTTTTAGTAAATGATTCGCAATGTACTCGTAGAATTAAGATAAGATATACCGATAACATACTCCACGGAAGTGGGCGCGTGATTGCCTCTAGGCCAAACAAACTTATCGCATTGTTTTTCAAACTCGCGCAACATATATTCTTTCTTTAAATAACTTTTTATTTTGATTTCTGAATCTATCATGAGTAATTGGAAGGAATATAGAGGTTAATTTTTATTACTAGATCAATTTACTCTTGCACATGTGAAAAGGGCAAAAATCATATTCAAAGTGAATATGATTTTTGTGAATTTAAGTAAATATGAACTTGGCCAAACGAAAAAAAATTAAAAGAATCAAATGAAATAGAACAGGTTCCTCGTCTATTGCCACAGCTACGTAGCTGTGGCCATTAAGAAACGGCAATTAAGTCCCCCTATCAGCATATTTTATAGGAAAATAGCCAATATCACTATATATTGAGCAAAAAGTCTATTGACACCGTCACGTTTGTCTATTCGCGATAAACTTTAATATAACTGAACGTAAATTCATACAGTTTTTTACAGTGATTTATGTGAATGTTTAATTGTAAAATTTGTTAAAGTTTTTGTAAAAGTTGAAATAATGGTTAAAAATGTCTGAAAAACTTCCCTAGAGGTCACGTGAAAAGCTATAATTTTAATGCTATGTAGGCGCATAAAGTATTATATATTTATTATCTTAAAATATATAATTTTATTGAAAATCTAGTGAGTTATTGTAAAAAAATGAACGCGCGCTTATCGTTCTTAAGTAAGAATACGCGCTACTATCCGTGCGAAGTTGGGAAGGTCGTTTAGTTGTATCCAATGTAGTACCTACTGTACTGATTTCTTTTGCGGCGTTTCACAGGGGTCGGTTTTAGTCCTTTTTCTGTGGAACATCGGTTACAACATGGTGCTCCGCGGGAAAATGCTCTCTACCACTCTCGGACACTCTCATGATTGCGTGAGCACAAACCTGGGGACGCCCAATGGGGGCGCCACCTATGATTGTGGGTGGGCGTCTATCGGAACTTTAGGGATTAATGTTCGACAGCCGCTGGACGTTCGAGGTCCACTTCCGTCGGCTCGCCCCTATGCACAGGCGACTCCCGGAGCCCTGTGCAGGCTACTCTTAAATGTAGGGGCACCAAATGTAAGCTGCCGGCGCCATTACGCTTACTAGTTCGGTCGATGTTTATGTTCGGCGCTTCCGTATGGGCGGAGCGGTGTCCGCCAAATCCCTGCCGCATTTGGGTCAGAGTGTTCTAGCGTTCTGATTACTGAACTATCTCTGACAAGGCGATCTGTGCTTTGGCCGGGCCCTCTCCATGGGACTTAGGGGACAAGATTTTTGCTGTTTCGTAAGGTATCTGTGGAAGGTAAGGAAGTGTCCGATGAGTGCTATAATTGCGGCGCTGGGTTTGACAAGGCGCTGCAAACGCTCGTGTTTGTCCCGTTTGGGCGGTTCAGCGGGCGGACCTCGTGGCACAGGTGGGGCAGCATGTCTCTTTGACCACCGTGGATCGTGTTATGGTGGATGGGGAAAGATCGTCGGCAGCGATAGTCTCGACGTAATTAACGGAAGGATATTAAAACCGACGGGAATGAGCGGCAGGACCCATAAAATGTTTTTACTAATTAAAAAAAAATATTTACTACTGTTACAACTAACAGGGATAACCGGAGGAATATCTAAGTAGCTAGGTAATAATGAATTTGGAACAGAATTGCCATAAAGATACTACGATGTCAGGGTGGTGTCATCCAGAGTGAAGAAATAAGCCGTTAGCATATATCTCAAACATAAAAACTACTAAGTGAAATGTATGAGATTAGGATAGACTGCCTCAACATATTAGAGAGAGATCAACCACATTAGATATATTCAAAACTTGATGGCCATAGCAAGTGTATTGTTTTGATTAAATAAGAACAACATGTTTCAAATGATGATACGCTAATGTTAATAAGACTCTACAAGTTTCAAAACAAGACTACACTTATTTATCTAGATAAGCTCTTATCAACATCGTGCATGACCTCCAAGGTCGCCAGGGCATTTAATAGTAGTATAGGGTCCACGATAAGATTAGAATGTAATCTATGCGCAAACCATGACCAGATCTACGCCATGAAATAGCAAGCGCTACTGCTATAGATGTAATTTGACTATTTCTTTACATATTACGAATATCTTTCCCAAAGCATGCCTTAGTATGAGCATAATATTGTAAAAGATAAACCTGTTATAAACCTGAATGCAGTACGCGATGAATCTGAAATCCTTCCACAATCTGTCACTGTCTTTTTTAAAGTACCACTATCCTCGCTTGCCGTGCTATGCTTTTTGGTTTACTATCTGGATGAAAAACATAATTGAATAAATTCTAATAGGCTTTTAGCTGAATTTGGAAGTAACTTTATAATTCGTTTATCACCAGTTTGCATTGGTTTGCTTGATAGTCGTACTAATTTTGTAAAGTAAGACGTAAAGGCTATTTACGGTACAGTATTAGTGCCAAAGTTTAGCTTATAGTGTATTATCTTTAATATTTAAATGTTTAAATTAAAGTTAAACTTGGATCTGTTGTTGTGTAATGTTTAAAGAAAACGGCTCCAATGATTTTTCTGAAATTCAGCATGTTTTGGGGGAAAAAAGTTTAGGTTTTATTTAAAAAAAATAAAATTATCCCTATTTTTGGGCATTGAAAAATACTAAAATTTATATTGAATTGAATTTTTGCCATAAACAGACAAGTCAGCGTAGCTTATTCGGGGAACGGGTGGTCGCGAGAAATTAAAATACCTCGAAACAAAAGTAATAATAAAATTATTTTGCTATAATCCGCGATGAAATAAAATAGAAAATATATATAATGCTAAATGTAGAGTGGACAATCGGTTATCATACCTGATACATGCAGGAGTCGTAAAAAACACATGCACAAACCTCCACCACCGCCACCGTGATACACAAGCTCTATATACGTTCACTATCACAAACTCAACAATCGTTTCGCCCCGCAACCGAAGCATCGTCAGGAGTTAGACTCCACGACCAAAATCGCAAAGCCAATGCTATCAGGTATGATAACCGATTGTCCACTCTACATTTAGCATTATATATATTTTCTATTTTACTTCATCGCGGATTATAGCAAAATTAAAACTAAGTAAAAACTAGGAGAGCAAGTCTCGAGCGAGACTCGCAGCATCCTGTGAGGTCGGAACTTGGCTTAAAACGACGCGTCGGCTTAAAACGACGCGCGCGGAGGATTGTATCGGACTTGTCAAATTATTTTAATATTGTAATATACTATTGTTTCATGAAGTACATATACCCTATCGGTCATTGCATTATTAATGTGTTAATTGTTAGATAAAAGCTCACTTACTAGGGCTTACTATATTATGAAGTTAAATTGATATTACAACATCAATTGTAAAATTAATTGGTATCGGAGATGTGTCAAAATAATGATCTAACATTTTTTTTAAACTATGAATTGCATAAACTTGTTTATCTCGTGTAATTACACCTAATATTAAAGGAAAGAAATACTGCGTATATTATGAATGGTGTACAACTATATAAAAAAGAATTGAATTGGTATCTGGAATGAAAATTCTGGAATTCCTTAAATGAACTCAAATAATATGTGAAATATCACCTAAATTTGGTTCCTAAAATTATACTTATCAGTAATGCTATAAGTAACAGGTAAGTATTTATGTTTACGTCTAGTAAATACTTACTTATCGTTTGTTTATATATTTTTTTAATTGCAACATTTAAAGACAAACTGTTAACTGATGAACCGATTTCGCTTAGGCAAAAGCTGATAAGTGATAACCTCTATCTATGGTATTATAATTTTATGTACCTACGGATTCTATATAAAGGTCTTCGACGCGCCATTTTAAAGTATTTGTGAATACGGTACGCGTCCAGTGTGTCGCTCCGTCTGCCGTGATCATAATTAATTAAAATTAAATAACACAAGATGGCCTCCAGAGACCCAGCGTCTGATCAGCTTATTAACTTTAAGAAATCTGTTAAGGTAAGATTTTTTTAAAGTACAATATTTTAATATTTGTTAAAGTGAAGGATAAATTCTTTTGATATACCATGTAAATAGATGCGGAACTTTTTGTGTTTCATAAGATTATTATATGTACTAATATTTATTATTTACAATGGGAATTATGTATTTTGCTTTTGCGCAATGTATTTACTGACAATATTCAGAATTTTTGTTTATCGATTATTTATGGTTATTGACTTTTATAATTGCTATTTTTATTCCTAATATTATTTTTAAGGCTTTGTAGAAGTGTTGTCAGAACTTTGACATTATTATTCTACAGTTTATATTATTAGGTACATACTTTTGTGATGACTAACTTCAAGGCAAACTACTTTTTTCCTTAAATTATTAATTTTGCCTATTTGTAATAATAGCTATGAACAAATGTTTATTAGTGTTTGTTATTTTGGTTTTATTTATAACTGAAATATAAATAATAAAAGATATTTCAATATTTTAATCAATCTGAAGTTTCGTGTCTATTGTTATAGATTGTTTTATTTAATACTAGAAGAGTTGACGTATTCCACAACTTATTCAATTATGTGTCTGCAATATTTGCAATGCACCAATATTGCAATTACAATGTAACAAACACATGTTTACACATATATAACAAAAACAAAATTTGTTATTTGTATTACTTAATTACTACACATTTTTGAAAGGTCTGGAACCTACTTTTAATATAATTATAAAAACAATTGGCCTAATTTAATTATCTTAATATGCTTAGCGAATTAAACTCATGTTTATGACATCATTATATTTAATTTTGTTTTTGTAGTTGATTATGACTTGAATAAGAACTTTTATATTTTATTTCAGGATTCTCCCAGTTATATCACTACCAAGTATGGTGCACCTGTTGGAGTGAAGACTGCAATTGAAACTGTAGGTAAAAATGGTCCGGCACTGCTTCAAGATGCTGAGTTTTTGGATGAGATGTCTTCCTTTGATAGAGAACGCATTCCTGAGAGAGTTGTACATGCTAAGGGTGCAGGAGCCTTTGGGTATTTTGAAGTCACTAATGATATTACTAAGTACTCTGCAGCCAAGGTGTTTGAAAGTATTGGGAAGAAAACCCCCATAGCTGTAAGATTCTCCACTGTTGGGGGTGAAAGTGGTTCAGCAGATACTGTACGTGATCCTAGAGGATTTGCATTGAAGTTTTATACTGATGATGGGATCTGGGACTTAGTAGGAAATAACACGCCAATCTTCTTTATTAGAGATCCAACACTTTTTCCAAGTTTCATTCACACACAGAAGAGAAATCCAGCAACACATTTGAAAGATCCTGATATGTTCTGGGACTTTATGACTTTAAGACCGGAGACTATGCATCAATTATTGTACTTGTTTGGTGACAGGGGTATACCTGATGGTTACAGATTTATGAATGGTTATGGTTCTCACACATTTAAGCTAGTGAATGCTCAAGGAGTTGCACATTGGGTGAAATTCCATTATAAAACAAACCAGGGCATTAAGAACTTGTCTGTAGAGAAAGCTGCAGAGCTAGCTTCATCTGATCCTGATTACTCAATAAGAGATCTTTATAATGCTATTGCAAGAGGTGAATGTCCCTCTTGGACCCTTTCCATCCAGGTTATGACAATGGCTCAAGCGGAGGGTTGCAAATTCAATCCTTTCGATTTAACAAAGATCTGGCCCCATAGTGATTATCCTCTAATAACAGTTGGGAAGTTAGTGCTGGACAGAAACCCTAAAAATTATTTTGCTGAAGTTGAGCAGATAGCCTTCAGTCCATCGAATTTAATACCTGGTATTGAACCATCTCCTGATAAAATGTTGCAGGGCCGCTTATTTGCATACAGTGACACTCACCGCCACCGCCTTGGCGCAAACTTCCTCCAAATACCTGTGAATTGCCCATTCCGTGTTACTGTATCTAATTATCAACGTGATGGTCCTCAAAGTATTTCAAATCAAGAAGGTGCACCTAACTATTTCCCAAATTCATTTTCTGGACCTCAAGAATGCCCACGTGCTCAGCGTCTTCGTGGAAGATATTATATTAGTGGTGATGTTGATAAATATGATAGCGGCCAGAGCGAGGACAACTTCTCACAGGCAACAATTTTATACAAACAAGTATTTAGTGATGCTGAAAAGCAACGTGTAGTTAGTAACTTGGTAGGAAACTTAAAGGATGCTGCTGGCTTTATTCAGGAACGTGCTATTAAATTATTAACACAAATTCATCCAGACCTCGGCAGTAAAGTTGCTTCCGGACTGGCTCCATTTAAAAAATATCATGCTAACCTATAAACTGGTGTTTGGGACTGAAATGGGTAATATAGCAGAGATGAGAGATGGGTAGTTTAAGAAATCCTTTTTATCATTTTATTATACTATTTTTACAATAATGCATATTATTATTGGGAAATTTTATATGATATGGTACAATTTTGGGAGTAATGTTTTTATAAATAAAGTTTTTATTAAATATTTGATTATTATTTAACACAATAGATTTATAAAATTCATACCCGACTACATAATACCCCAATTAAAATATTGATATAAAACAGAGATAACTTCTTTTCCTTAATTAAAATAAAACTAAAATTAAATGTTTCAGCAATATCTAGGACAAACAATATTTTCTTATCACAATGCTAGTTGTTTGCTATTTTAATAATTTATATCAACAGAACTGTAATAGTACTTAAACATTTATTACTATATACTATGTATGTATATAGTGAATTAGTGCAATACAGACCCCACATTTGAAGTGTGATCGTTTTAAATTATTTTGAAAACCTTTAATTTCAAAATAGTTTATTCATCGTATTTTTTTTTATTGTAATAAAAATTGAGTGGGGCCTAAAACTTCCTCTTAATCTAGATTTTCGTTTTTAATTCAATACACCATTAGAGAAATCATAGTGTTAGTAGGGAAGCTTCCCTAAATGTGACATCCTACTATTATAAATGCGAAAGTTTGTGAATATGGATGTATGTTTGTGACTCTTTCACGCTGAACCAATATCGATAAAATTTGGCACAATTATTCCTTAAACATCAGGGTAAAATATAGGCTATAAGAATCCCGTTAATTCTAAAGGAAAAGGACGACATTGAAAAGTGCCATCTATTATCAGGCTATCACGACAACAGTCCACGCAAACAAAGTTCCGGATAAATGCTAGTATTACAATAAAGGGAACAAACACAAAGGTGTATTGTATATTTCCTTTTTGCGCAAGCGTAATTAACAAAGGTCATTCTGAAAGTGTGCTTAAAATTCTCTAAGTATTTTTTAAATTAAGAACGCGCCATACATATCTATATATATAAAAGAAAGTTGGTCTAAGTTACACTATTTATAACTCAAGAACGGATGAACCAATTCGGCCGAAAATTGGTGTAGAGGTTGCTTAGAACCAGGAAACGGACATAGGATACCTTTTATCCCGTTCGACCGCATTTATTTTATCCCGTCAAGTCACTATAAATCGTGGTATATTACAAGAACGACTATGACATTGAATAACAAAACGCAAATGTCAGTGGAATACAAAACATAGATGACAGCTAAACGTAATTTTTCTTTGGTGAAGTATGGTAAAATATTTGACAATAATCAAAATAATAATGTTCAACATGTTTTTAATACAACCTCCTTCATAGAGTTGGTCATTAATATGAAAAAGCATTGAGAAAGAGTAAATGGGTTGACTCTGGGAAAACTGTTTTTATTTATTGAATAAGTATAATAATATAATAAGTACAAAGGAGAAATATCGTCGTTTATTATATTCAGAAGAGGATGTAACCTAAACTCACAAATAGAGCGGACAAAAGGAATATCTGGAAATTTAAAGAGTTTAAAGAAAAGACAAATGACGATCAATATCTTGAGACAACACGGAGAGTGCGAATTTCGTATAATTTGAGAGATAGTTGCGATATGCGATGCTATGGAATAAAAAATGGAGTTTTTATTGGAGAGATTATTATGATGATATTATGATGGTAATTGGTATTCGGTTTATTAACTCTGTAAGATCAACGTGACGATGTGCTATGTGAGGCCATAGACGCGCCCGTGACTATATATATCGATAGAACTGTCAGCTAGAATGACGATTATTCTCTGGATTTGTTCCAGTTGTATCGATTGTTTTCTAGACTGTGGCCATCTGCTACGACTGTCAGCTAGACTCTGCCTAGATGTGGTGATTGTTCTTTGAGCGTTATCATTTTCGAGTCTGTTTACGTGTGTATCTGCTGAGTTGGTTGCCACTTATTGAGCTGTGTTATACCATGACAGTGATTGAGGGTGAGCTTAAGGTGCGAAATGATTTTTCTTTTACAGATTAAAAGAGCAAGTATTGAGTTTCTTGCCGATTCTTCTCAGTACAATCAGCATTCCGAATCAGTGGTAGATTCATTCCCAGAAGTCAGCTTATGAGATTTGCGGGGTCGCAAATGTTGTCAGGATGGTCGACTGTTAAAACATGTTTTAATACAACCTCCTTCAGAGTTAGTCATTAATATGAAAAAGCATTGTGGCTGTCATATGTGTCATTGAGTAGTTTTTGAGAAAAAGTAAATGAGTTGACTTTGGGAAAATTGATTTTTATTAATGCATAAGAATAAAGGAGAAATATCGTCGTTAGTTATAATAGCTAAACGTCACTAAATAGTATAAGACAAAGTCACTTTCTCTGTCTGTTCCTATGTCCCTATATCCCTTTGTATGCTTAAATCTTTAAAACTACGCAACAGATTTTGATGCGGTTTTTCAATAGAAAGAGTGATTGAAGAGAAAGGTTTATATGTATAATCTAACATATTATAAACTTTTATTATAAACATTCAATATGCAGTAAAGAAATACTATCATTTTTGAGGTTTCCAATGTGATGTCGTAAATAATTATATTTATTTTCCGTTTACATTGGAAACGCAGGCCGAACCCTACAATATTTGTCAGAATAATGTACTAAGTATTTGTACACCTTGAAAAGGTCTACAAAAAACTCCGCGATGGTATACATATTATGTCTACGTCTTATGGACCCACAATAGCATTTTTTTGTCATTTTCTTCTTCATTTGTAATTTAAATGAACATTTTCAAAGATATTACGGATTTAAAATGCAGGGTATAGCGATTGCGCGCTTTGTCTTATAGCACTTCGAATTTAGCTGCGATTAGACGGGTTTTTTTTCACATGGCCAACTATATGTCGCTTTATCAAGAGTAACCTCTAAAGAAAACATGTTTGTATTGAGTAATGAAGATTCTTTCTTTATGACAAAAAAGCTGTGAATGTTGTATATAAAGACATTCTGTAATTAATTGTAAAAATAAAATACTCAGGGAAAATGTAAAAGTAAATAAGTAAAAATGTAGTATATGAATTTAGATATTCCAAAGATAGCAGGGAATCTTCATGGTATAGGGAAAGGGGATTGATTTTTTTTATACAGAAAAAGCTCCTTATGGGTACCGCCGCCCGACGGGGGCAGGCGGCAGTTATGTCGGACTCGCACCGACTAAAACGACCTGTGTGCTCCACCACGCTGCCGATGGCAAGGACAGGGTATCATTGTACATATTGCCCCCATCCCGCCGACAGCTCTGATAACAGAGAACAAACACCTTCTTCGGGTAGGGGCCCCTCGAATCGAAAGAGAAGCCCCCCTCCGCTAACCGGTGCATCGGTAGCACCAGATGCACCTACCGCTTTGGGGACCTGTAAGCCAGGCGTCCGATGTACCCCGTTCGGAACACCCGAAGGTCCCCAGTTAGGGCGGCAGACGATGGGCTTGGGCGAGTCATTAACACTTGGACTCACCAGCAGCAGATTGGATCCAGAACAACAGTTCGTGGAACCGCTCCGCCGCCCCCCTTCACCCGCCTCCGCAGAACAAAGGGAGGACATCGCTGCCCACGGGCGCTCCCTGCCCACCGTGTTTGTTATGCGACGGCCAACAGGGAGAGACCGCGCCCCAAGTAGGGGCCACAACGCCTTGGTGGGCGTTTTTGCCCCCACCGGATAATTTTTTATAGAGGTTTTCTTCCTCGCAGGTCCCCGTTCCCATTGCTGTGCTTCCGGGTTTCGCCGACGGTGGCCGTAACCATGTCCAGCTAGACTTAGAGTAAGCCCAACCGGACCCGTCGCTCATTAGGAACCCCACCCCAGCCCCCCCGGAGTCCCCGGCCTGTCGAGATTACCCTCTGCTAATCAGAAGGACAACTGGATTGGCCACCCCACAGTGGTCCGTTCGCCAAGACTAAGCTTGCCCAGGGTGCGCCACGAGGAGGCCGACCACTTTGGCACCCCAGGGGAATTGTTTTACTCCAAATTTGACGCGTGTGGGCCACGGGCAGTAATGAATAAAACAAAACTGCTGGATAGATTTTAATCATTTTTTTTTTTCAGGCTATATATTTTATACCCGTGCGAAGCCGGAGCGGGCCACTAGTATTTTATATGTGCATGTGTGATTAGACAAAGATAAGTATACGAATCTATTTTCCTTTTATCTATTTTCCGTCTCATTACCTATATTTTATTGTGACACTCACACTTGCAGTCTACTTATGACTCCCCTATTTTAGTATAATAACTCTATGAGAGAAACACCATCGAAAAAACGAAATCCTACATAGACTAGTCTCTTATGTGTAGCGATAAAACAGATTTATTGCTTTACATTTGTTTCTTTTTTTACACTTTTGTATCCAAACTGCAGATATGAATTAAAAAATCTTTCAATCGTCTTTTAATATACTCGTTATTTTTGACGTATTAATTTAATTTCTAGAGATGAAGTAAACACTAGGAATTAACTTTTGTATTTAACTCAAATTTCATTCGAGACCAGGGGGCCATTGCTAAATTTATTGTAGCTACATGGGTATATTTGAATTAAATTGTAAATATAGCCCTCTCACAAGTCTGTAATAATATGTGCCATTGGAAAGATTTATATTTACATATGATACATAGTTAACAATATAATTAAAGCATTACTAAAGGCCTTGTCATAGGCTGAAGGAACCGTCTTCAATATGATTATATATTAATTTATCGTCGTGTTGTATTCTATAAATTCTTGAAATATCTTTCTGATAACGTGTAAAATTAACCACACATTTTAATTTTTTTCGAATTCGACAATTACATTGTTCATAATAACAGTAGCCTCATACTATACCGCTGTCAAGCTCTCTATCTCCTAGGAGCGAAGGATTAGAGATTAGATCCACCATTTTTCCACAACACAGTTACTCTCCAGCCAGTTTACTGTCATATAGGGATGCTCTAGAATTAGCAACCTCCTTCAAGATGTTTTGGTTCTCCGTAAAGTTTACGTTGATAATCAAGTACAAAGCATAATTTGATTTGGCCCTGAAGAATCCTTAGATCACTTAGTAACTTTTCGATTATTACAATAATAAAATATAATATAATCAACTTGGCAGTATTAAAGAAGGAAAAAAAAGAAATTGCTGCGTTTCGTTTTGTTTAAATAAAATCTTTATAGGTATATAGAAAGCACCAACATTTCATTATTCCACAGGGACTAAACTTTTCTATAAGTACAAGCATCATACAACAGTGATAGTAAACAAATTAGCTGCTATTCAACTTGCAGTTTCGTTGTTCCCATTATACAAATACAGAATGTATCTAGTCTAGGTATAAAAGTGCAGGTGTGTTCTATCTACGCGCTTCATAAATACTTGGACAAGTTTACCTTGCGAAAACGACATAATAAAAAATGCTGTATAAAATCTGGTATTCTGCGTTTATCGACGTCTACGAATAGTTTAAAGTCGTGTGTAATCTTTTTCTAATCAAATGAAAATTTAAAAATCTAAATATTTTGATGTTTTCTGGATTAATATGTATTTACGTACCTTAAAAGAAGGATGGTGTCTTTCCAAATAATTGAATGATGCATTATTTTTTTTTTTCAAATTCAAAATATTCTTTATTCAAATAAACTTGTAAACAAGTGTTTTTGAATCGTCAACTCTACTGCTGGTTCGGAAAGCTGTTCCTACCGAGAAGAGCCAGCAAGAAACTCGGCGGTTTAAAATTTAAAAACTTATTTTAAATTTTTTAGTACCAGGAATAATTAGCATTTAGATTGTACTAGCTTTTATCCACAACTTCGTTCACTTGGAATGAACAGTAGCTTCTGTCAATCTCCAACCCTGCAAATATCTCCATCACAAAAATCAAATCGATCCGGGAAGACTGAGAGAGATGTATCGATTTCTCGAGAGGATAATTTAATATTTTACTTAGTAACCCACATGACTTACATGAAATATATATATTAAAATATCATTTTCAACTTAAGACAAACGGCGTAATATAGAAAATTTCTTTAATTTACTGACAATTTATTTTCGGCCCATGTCCCTTGATTATCTTGCTACGCCATTAGATGTAGAGTTCTTTTATAAGATGGAATAAAAATTCAAATTACTTTTATACATTTAAAAAAACTTATAAGCACTGACAAAACATATGTTATCATAGTAAGGCCGTTGCAATTACCTTGATCTACATTTGACCTGTCTCGGACCTTATAACTAGTGTCATTAAATTAAAAAGTACTTACTAAGGTTGTGTTTATAAACGCATGTTAATGTTAATTAATTATTGTAGATGGATAATTTAACAAAAATGCTATCCCGATAAAATTCTGAAGATATTTCCTAGACTGGGTCTATAAACTGTAGGTTATATATTTCTATGACCTGCTATATGCGTGATACATTGAGTTAATAGTTATAGAACTTCCGTTTTTTTTTAAATAATTACTTGTTTTATTTTATTAGATCAAGGCATAGAAGTGATATAAATATATTGTATATTTTGCGTTGTGTATATCGAACAGGAGCATGACTCAGGATTTTATGTTTGTACTACTTTGACGCTTCAACGCTTTAACGTATTGTATCATAGTATATACAAGTAAGTACGTAAGTATAAATAATTTATGATAACAGGCAACATACTTATTATTAATAATAAAATGGTAAGTTATGGGTATAAGCCGTGTGCTATCTGGCTGAGTAGACTAGACCACCCTCATTTCTTACCGAGGTGTCGTAAAACACGACTAAGGCAAGTTGACGGCAGGAAGGCGGCCGGACGTAAATTATGTAGCAAAATGATGTGCAACATGTTTATAACATCCTGTCCTGCCGACTCCACTTAGAGAGGTATAAGGGCAGGAGAATGATAACTGTTTTGACGCATTAACGCTTTAACGCATTGTTAGTATCATACATCATACATAGTATCATATATCAATATCATACATACAAGTAGGTCAAAACCTGGAGTGGGAGGATTTCCAATTAGATAAATTTTAAGTACATTTTTATGTATATCTATCTTAGTTATTACATCACATTGCTAGTGACTGTTCATTGTATTTACGATGCTAAGGGAGTTATTAAAAATTATGAAATTGAATAAATCAACGACAAGAACATTAGTTACTAATTATATTTACTTGTGAATGTGAATTTGATATATGAGTTATTTATTCGTACGTTATGAAACAGTGCCATCTGCAGAAACCTTGTAGATATAAAACAAAGTAGCAGAGTTATACAAGAGCAAATGAACCTTACAATATGTGCGAGTTACTAAATAATAAGATAGATGGCGACTAAGTTTTAATCTAAATCTTTCAATATTTTATCGCTAGGATGCGCTAGGATAGAAACAAATCTTTTTGTTAATCACATTTACATAATTCCACTCCTTGTCATATAAATCGGGTGTTCGGTGTTGTTGAACTAGTTTTTATATTAGATAACTTTTGTCTAATTTAAATAATCTGAGACGTCAGGGTTGTGCGTTAAAAATGCATTATATTTCTTATTTATTTTATCAATACTTATTGTAGTTTCAATGATAATTGCTGTAACAACATTAACTGTCCACTGGAGAGTAGCCTGCGATGGTATGGACACGTCAAGAGAAAGCCACCTAAGTACGTCGGAAATTTGGCACTACAGTTTTCCATCCCGGGTCCAAGACCAGTTGGAAGACCTAAGACAAGGTGGAAAGAAGTAGTGCTAAAAGATAACAGTGTATGCAAAGTTACGGACGACGATGTCCATGACCGAGCGAAGTGGAGGAGAATAATAACGAAGGCTGACCCCACCGCCATGTGGGATACATAGCCGGAGAGAAAGAGAGAACATTAACCGTCCACGGTAGCCATCCTTTTTTATGCTATCCTTTTCGGCCATAGTTTTAACAATACCGGTTTTGACGATAGAACGAGCTTGATACTACAGAATACTAAGTATGTTATATAATTTACCTACACTTTGCATGTGTATAAATGTTTGTCTTAGAAATTAACATCTCAAATATTTGTTCTTTTTGTAACGGCCTATCCCACAGCTGTGTATAGGCCTCGTCTCTCCGTTTTCGAAGAGAAGTGTTAGAGCTAAGATCCACCACGCGGCTCCAATGCGGATTGGTAGGTTACACATATCCCCAGATTTCTCTAGAGATATGTAGGTTTCCTCACGATGTATTTCTTCACTGAAAAGCGTATCATGAATTGCAATTATTAATTAGACACATAATTTTTAATAGAAAAAAATCATTAGTGCTTAGACGGGGTTCGAACTCGTGATTAAATAGTCACATAGTCTTATCGCCGGGCTATCACAGCTTAACACGGCAGCTTAACGTACATCAATAGTCCTCCTGCCCTTATCCCACTCTAGGTGGGGTCGGCACAACATGTTATAAACATGTTGTAACATGATTTGGCTGCGTTTTTACGACCGGCCGCCTGCCTGACGTCAACATACCCTAGTCGTATTTTACGACACCTCGGTAAGAGGGAGGGTGGTCTATTCTACTAAACCGGATACCACACGGTGGGTCAACTTACCTTAGTTGCCTTTTACGACATCTCGGTAAGAAACGAGGTTGGTCTATTCTACTCGGCCGGATACCACACGGCGGGGCGATTTACCTTAGTCGCCTTTTACGACACCTCGCTAAGAAATGAGGGTGGTACTATTCTATTCAGCCGGATACCACACGGCGTAGATTAACGCACATCAATGTCAATTGATAATAATTTTTTTTTAAGTAAATATCAACATAGAAAATTTATATTAGAACTTTAGATACTAGAACTTTAGATATTAGAACTACCTACATTTATATTAGAACTTTCCTAATCCAAAGGTTGTCTGAAAGAAATCGCTATGTAGCGATAAGACCGCCTATTGTACTTTAAATTATTTACTTTAAGTGATTGTATTGTGTATACTATAACTTTGTGGTGTACAATAAAGTATATAAATAAATAAATAAATAGAAAATTTCTTTATGACAAGGATGAATATTTCAATTTATCACTTGAGTTTCGCATATGTTCCAATTGTAATGTAATTTTAAAGAAAAATAAGTTGGTGACAATTTTGACAGATTTATTTGAAGTATTGATCATGGTGTTTGTCTTTTAATTTGTTACCTACGTATTGATTTTATATTCCATAATTATTTATGGAATTATTTTATTACCACATTTCAGTTTATTAAGCTAAGCGGATAAATTTCAGTGTTATATAATATTCAGTCAAATATTTACTGCACTTATTAATAAATAGTTTCGTTCGGCGCTCTGTAATATGATCTATTAAGATAAGTTAATAATTGATCACAATAATTTTCATTTCATTGTAAGTACCTAAAATGTGTGATAAACATAAATAAAGACGGAATACATTTAATAATTACATATAAAAATATAACAAAAAAGTTTCGTCTATTACTGTATCATAGAAAATCATAGTATAATTGACCCTCTGATTGACACGAAGGCTGTCTTGTTATTCGGACACAAGATAAGTTCAACGATTCCACGCGGAAACGCAGCCACCATTCTTGGAACCTTCTTAGAATAACGCAACATTAAATAGCTTATAAGTCATTTACAAATATATAAATGGTGTTATAACATTGATTGCATTGCATTGTACTGCATTCCACTCTTTGCACTGTAAACTGCATGAAATTGTGGATTATAAGAGGTCACCTAGGTGAGGTTCTTATAGGTATGTGGTGAGAGTAATAAATTACAATTTACCTATCGTGACAGGGGTTTATGGACATGGAACATATTAGTACTTCCAGACATACCAAGTAGTATCTTATGTACAAGAGTGGCTAGGTGATAATATATCACCATCGTTGATATGAAGTGCAAATAAAATTTATATTAAACACAATGAAATGAACAGTAGAAATTCCATCTAGTATTCCAGTACACAGTCCGACGATTAAACAAAAGAAGTATGTGCAAATATAGTTTAACATTTATTTCAGTAAAAATGCTGTGTCATCGTTGTCAGAAAACTCTTCGTAGCTGTGATGGAATTAAATGTGGAATTTGTGAGTCGGGCTACCACCTTCAATGCGCTGGTGCTAGCACAAAAGATTTGGAGCTAGACTGTGGTGACAGGGCATTACACTGGGTGTGTGCCACTTGCCAAAATCCTGTAAGCAACATCAAACTCGAGTTAAATAATCCACAAGCTATCTTAAACTCCATTAACGCCATCGCAGAGAAGTTTGAACTTGTGAATAAAATCCAGCTACCAAAACTGAATAATGATTTACTCCATATAAAATCTATAACGGACCGTATTGTAAAACAAAATGAGGATATCCTCCTGAAAATAGATGAGTTGAAGAATTTTAAACGTGGAGATCCAACGAAATATGGCCCTTCCTCGCATTATCAGCGAAGAAATCTCAATTTGTCTCCAAGACCAAAGTCGTGTGACGAACAAGCACCAATTTTAGGCTCAGAGAAGATAGTAAGATACAGGACACGTAGAAGATCATATCCTTTGCTAAAAATGTTGTTACAGTTAAATAGAAAATTACGCAGAGGTAGAACACCGCGAAGATAAAAAAATAATCTTCATTTTCATTAAGAAGTGTTTTGTATTGCACTCAATAGCCACAGAAAAAGACCGTTGGATGAATTGTGTGTTGGCTGATATATAAATATTTTTAATCTATGCCTAAAATGGATAACATAATCTTCTGATTAGATCGATGTTTTGGTACATGAAAAACATGATAAGCGAAATTCATAATTAGTAACAAACATGAAAATTTGCGTTATTGATTTGTCTTTTTATTTAAATACCACTCTTCATAAAAATATTTTAATGTATATTAAATATACACTATTATACTATGAAGACAACGAAAAATACAAATAACTAATAATTTGGAAATAATTAAATTCGTTTTTTCGACTAGCTGCGCATCCAATATTTGAATATCTGAGATACCGTGATAAGTTTGATCCTGTATTTAACAATCTACGTTTTTAGAGTCACTCAACTTACAGTTTCAGGATAGTAACAGGTAAAACCATTGGTATAATAGGGCACAATGGGTATGGGTATGGTATGGCCATTACGGAGGCTGATCAATGGCAGCAAAGATGTCCTGTGAAAAAGTTATTCCCTTCAATTTCCATCCTCATCTATTAATGTTATTTGGTGCAGTCTGCAGATAAACTGTAAAGCCCCAAGGGCTTCCAAGATAAGAGTTGCTCATGACCGAAAAGCGTTGTTGAAATCACAATGTAACCGACATCGTGTGGCTGTAGACTTCTATTGATTGAAAAGAAGGTAAATATAAAAAAACCATACAACAAAATTTTCAGCCTTATATTTACTGCTTGCCAATTGCTCTTCGCTCGTTTGGTGACAAAAATTCGAGCTATAGACCTTAATACGCTTCTCCATGCAAATGGACATGTTAAAGATAGCCAAGGAAAGGTTGTGCAGGTTTTACTTCAGATAAAAACACATGATGTTGTGGTTGAATAATACTATAGCACAGTTGAATTATACTATAGAAAGCCTCATAGATGTAAATAGTATTGAATCTAAATGGTCGAACAAATATATTCAACGATTTAGAACAAAAGGCCTCGGTGAAAGTAAAATGAGTTAACATCTATGTCAATGATTAATTATTTCCTTATCTTTATATCTTAATTGTACAATTGACATAATTAGTAAACGTAATAAATATGGAAATAAATTAAAGAAATAAAATAAACAGTAGTCGCGTATGACCATCAGGTAATAGCCACATTTTCACCGACAAGGAATTAATTACTAATTATGTTACTGAAATCTCTGAGGGTAGTATGGCAAACGAAAGTAAATGAGGATATAGTATCCCCAGATGTACGAGTTTGTGCTAATACGAAATATTTATGGTATGCTTTTATGTAATAACTATTTGCACATGACATTGAGCAATCGGACTCGATATTAATTGACGTGGAAATGGTGCTAATGTGTATTCTTAATGCTGCGGGTAAATATGTGGTGCAAAAAGTAGGCGATGAATAGCTACGATTTTATTCGCACGTCTACTTTTATCTTTCTTACGCAATAAAATATTGAAATTGTATTCAATTGTTACAAATGGCACTTCTCTATTTGTCTGTTTTGTTTGAATTTGAAATAACTTAATATAATGTTTTTGTGGACGGCTGTAAGAAGCATCTTTTAAAAGGGGTTTCTCTTAAAAGGTGACAGAGCACATGATTACAGAGGCCTCTTTGCAATACATCATTAACCCGCCATCATCAACGAGATTTATTTACACATGTTTATTAATAGAGACGAAACCAACTATCGAACCGTATTTCAATTAATGTTTCGAATTTAGAATTCTATGTAAATGTTATCAGATCTCTCCAAACAATAAAGGTGTAGATGGTCTTTGTTACTAAAATAATTGGTCTTAACTCTATAGGATTTATCAATAGCTAGAACAAGCATAACGCTGTTTCACGAAATACAGTTTAGAACTCTAAATCAGTGTTTTATTAATATCTTCCTGTATTCCAGTATTCGATTGTTAATACGACAACGATATACTCTTTGACTGGGTGGAGCTTTGGGGTCTTGATAGTGACTTCTGTGGAGCGAGCGCGTAGTGCTTCATCATAAATCAATATGCATATTTCCGAATCCTGTATTCAAAATTGTCATTTGAAGAACTGTAATAAATCTTTAATATTTAAATGAGTTAATCTTGTACATGTAGAATCTGAATTTTGGAACCTGTTCCAACGATTTTTATGAAACTTACTATTAATCGATCTAGCTAGGTTTATTTAAAAAAATTGATGAAATATAAATAGAATGCAAGGATTAATTTTGCTGTCATTTGTAAAGTTGTAAGAGCTCAGGGGGGAACGGGCAGGCTAAAGAAGTGAAAATACCTGGGATCGAGCCCTAGATATGCCCTTGCATTTTCTTTTATTGCATTTTTTATCTTAAGATAAAATTACTGAGCAAGGCTTTGTCACCCAGGTACTAGAAATAATATACTAGTATAATAGTAGGTAAATACTTCACAGACATGACCAATACTTATATTTTATTCTCGTACAAAGTTTAAAACACATAAGGAATGTAAATGATATTGATTATATTGTTTAAATTCTACGGAATTAGAATATATTATTCAAAACAAGTTTGGTTACTTGGCAATTTGTCATTTGTTATTAAAAAAATAATGGACTATCGGATTTGCGATTTGAATACTTATGTTTAATTTAAAACACCATTCAAGGTCGACTGGTGGCTATGGTGTTAAGATTTATAGGTTTATGCTATATTTATTCTAAATCACCATGGGTTATTTACATATAGTTTGAGTCAATTTTTACGTGAGTAGATATTGTATCATTGTCTAAAGCAACAATTCCTTGTCATTTTGCTCGTCAGTCGTCACTGTTGTGAAAAGCGTGAGAAAATTGAAATGGAAGTAAATTGAACGACTGGGCAAAGTATCTTTTACAGACCTACGAAAATTGAAAAGGAAAACATAGTAAAATCTTGTCTGAGTCTGAGCTTGCGAAACCATGGTAAAGAATAAGCTTCACCTCTGTACCACTAAGCTTTTCAGTTTTATATTTTACTAGTGGCCCGCTCCGGCTTCGCACGGGTATAAAATATATAGCCTGAAAAAAAAAATGATTAAAATCTATCCAGCAGTTTTGTTTTATTCATTACTGCCCGTGGCCCACACGCGTCAAATTTGGAGTAAAACAATTCCCCTGGGGTGCCAAAGTGGTCGGCCTCCTCGTGGCGCACCCTGGGCAAGCTTAGTCTTGGCGAACGGACCACTGTGGGGTGGCCAATCCAGTTGTCCTTCTGATTAGCAGAGGGTAATCTCGACAGGCCGGGGACTCCGGGGGGGCTGGGGTGGGGTTCCTAATGAGCGACGGGTCCGGTTGGGCTTACTCTAAGTCTAGCTGGACATGGTTACGGCCACCGTCGGCGAAACCCGGAAGCACAGCAATGGGAACGGGGACCTGCGAGGAAGAAAACCTCTATAAAAAATTATCCGGTGGGGGCAAAAACGCCCACCAAGGCGTTGTGGCCCCTACTTGGGGCGCGGTCTCTCCCTGTTGGCCGTCGCATAACAAACACGGTGGGCAGGGAGCGCCCGTGGGCAGCGATGTCCTCCCTTTGTTCTGCGGAGGCGGGTGAAGGGGGGCGGCGGAGCGGTTCCACGAACTGTTGTTCTGGATCCAATCTGCTGCTGGTGAGTCCAAGTGTTAATGACTCGCCCAAGCCCATCGTCTGCCGCCCTAACTGGGGACCTTCGGGTGTTCCGAACGGGGTACATCGGACGCCTGGCTTACAGGTCCCCAAAGCGGTAGGTGCATCTGGTGCTACCGATGCACCGGTTAGCGGAGGGGGGCTTCTCTTTCGATTCGAGGGGCCCCTACCCGAAGAAGGTGTTTGTTCTCTGTTATCAGAGCTGTCGGCGGGATGGGGGCAATATGTACAATGATACCCTGTCCTTGCCATCGGCAGCGTGGTGGAGCACACAGGTCGTTTTAGTCGGTGCGAGTCCGACATAACTGCCGCCTGCCCCCGTCGGGCGGCGGTACCCATAAGGAGCTTTTTCTGTATAAAAAAAATCAATCCCCTTTCCCTATACCATGAAGATTCCCTGCTATCTTTGGAATATCTAAATTCATATACTACATTTTTACTTATTTACTTTTACATTTTCCCTGAGTATTTTATTTTTACAATTAATTACAGAATGTCTTTATATACAACATTCACAGCTTTTTTGTCATAAAGAAAGAATCTTCATTACTCAATACAAACATGTTTTCTTTAGAGGTTACTCTTGATAAAGCGACATATAGTTGGCCATGTGAAAAAAAACCCGTCTAATCGCAGCTAAATTCGAAGTGCTATAAGACAAAGCGCGCAATCGCTATACCCTGCATTTTAAATCCGTAATATCTTTGAAAATGTTCATTTAAATTACAAATGAAGAAGAAAATGACAAAAAAATGCTATTGTGGGTCCATAAGACGTAGACATAATATGTATACCATCGCGGAGTTTTTTGTAGACCTTTTCAAGGTGTACAAATACTTAGTACATTATTCTGACAAATATTGTAGGGTTCGGCCTGCGTTTCCAATGTAAACGGAAAATAAATATAATTATTTACGACATCACATTGGAAACCTCAAAAATGATAGTATTTCTTTACTGCATATTGAATGTTTATAATAAAAGTTTATAATATGTTAGATTATACATATAAACCTTTCTCTTCAATCACTCTTTCTATTGAAAAACCGCATCAAAATCTGTTGCGTAGTTTTAAAGATTTAAGCATACAAAGGGATATAGGGACATAGGAACAGACAGAGAAAGTGACTTTGTCTTATACTATTTAGTGACGTTTAGCTATTATAACTAACGACGATATTTCTCCTTTATTCTTATGCATTAATAAAAATCAATTTTCCCAAAGTCAACTCATTTACTTTTTCTCAAAAACTACTCAATGACACATATGACAGCCACAATGCTTTTTCATATTAATGACTAACTCTGAAGGAGGTTGTATTAAAACATGTTTTAACAGTCGACCATCCTGACAACATTTGCGACCCCGCAAATCTCATAAGCTGACTTCTGGGAATGAATCTACCACTGATTCGGAATGCTGATTGTACTGAGAAGAATCGGCAAGAAACTCAATACTTGCTCTTTTAATCTGTAAAAGAAAAATCATTTCGCACCTTAAGCTCACCCTCAATCACTGTCATGGTATAACACAGCTCAATAAGTGGCAACCAACTCAGCAGATACACACGTAAACAGACTCGAAAATGATAACGCTCAAAGAACAATCACCACATCTAGGCAGAGTCTAGCTGACAGTCGTAGCAGATGGCCACAGTCTAGAAAACAATCGATACAACTGGAACAAATCCAGAGAATAATCGTCATTCTAGCTGACAGTTCTATCGATATATATAGTCACGGGCGCGTCTATGGCCTCACATAGCACATCGTCACGTTGATCTTACAGAGTTAATAAACCGAATACCAATTACCATCATAATATCATCATAATAATCTCTCCAATAAAAACTCCATTTTTTATTCCATAGCATCGCATATCGCAACTATCTCTCAAATTATACGAAATTCGCACTCTCCGTGTTGTCTCAAGATATTGATCGTCATTTGTCTTTTCTTTAAACTCTTTAAATTTCCAGATATTCCTTTTGTCCGCTCTATTTGTGAGTTTAGGTTACATCCTCTTCTGAATATAATAAACGACGATATTTCTCCTTTGTACTTATTATATTATTATACTTATTCAATAAATAAAAACAGTTTTCCCAGAGTCAACCCATTTACTCTTTCTCAATGCTTTTTCATATTAATGACCAACTCTATGAAGGAGGTTGTATTAAAAACATGTTGAACATTATTATTTTGATTATTGTCAAATATTTTACCATACTTCACCAAAGAAAAATTACGTTTAGCTGTCATCTATGTTTTGTATTCCACTGACATTTGCGTTTTGTTATTCAATGTCATAGTCGTTCTTGTAATATACCACGATTTATAGTGACTTGACGGGATAAAATAAATGCGGTCGAACGGGATAAAAGGTATCCTATGTCCGTTTCCTGGTTCTAAGCAACCTCTACACCAATTTTCGGCCGAATTGGTTCATCCGTTCTTGAGTTATAAATAGTGTAACTTAGACCAACTTTCTTTTATATATATAGATTCGTCTATTGCGTTTATTCATTGACACAACAATATTGTAAAATTATACTTATGTTTCGGTGAAGAAAAACATCATGAGGAAATCGGCATATCTCTAGAGCAGAGGTCGGCAAACTTGTTAGCAAAAGAGTCAAATGTGAACATAGCAACAATTAAAAAAAAAATTAAGAGTCAAATCTGCTTGTTTATTACACCAAATAAGTAGCTCACAAAATAAAACTGAATTTCATATTTAATAAATATTTATTAATGCGAACAATGGGCTTACATTTCTTTGGAAAGCTTGAGTACTTTTTTTTATTTGTCTTTAAATATTATTGCGGCTTCCTTAGATATTTGTGCCAGAGCCGCACTTAAGGAGTCAAAGAGCCACATGCGGCTCTGAAGCCACACTTTGCCGATTGCTCTAGAGTATTTTGGGGAAATTAAATGTAATGTAATTCGGAATGTTTCTCTTACCGAGAAGAACCAGTTAAAACTCCCCGGTCAATTTTTAAATATTTTTAATTTGATATTATTAAACCGCAGTCTTGTATGAAGCTGAAATGATTTTCAAATCCAGATATTTTTATTTTATAAACATTTTTAAGCATTTGTGAGTAGAGTCCGTCGATCTGTGAATCGCAGACGGCATGACGTAGTTGTACCTTTATTCACATCGACGTGTGGTTCAAGTACTTAATGTCCACGTTGGAAATAAGCCCCTTAGATGATCATACTCGTATGTCTGGTGTTCCCTATAAGCGGCTTAGTTGAGCGAAAGATTTTCGTGTAATATGGACTCGCCTGCGAATTAGACGCGCACCCAATAATATAACTGCTGTTAGTTCTCATACAAAAAAGAGATAGAATTATACTACTTTTAAATCGTTCAATGTTTGTTATTTATTAGTATATTAACTAGTGAGTTCGTTCATGCCTTGCTATGATCATTTTTTCCTGAAATGAACCTTAGTACATGGGTGGTCGAGCCTTATTGGGTAATTTTTTAATAGATATAAAAAAATGCAATTAAAATGCTTAATCTAGCTAGAAATCTAGAAATCTAGCTAGTTCGATTTTTCTCCCCCAAAACTCCCTACATGCTTAATATTAGGAAAATCGTTCGGGCTGTTTCCGAGATTCAGATATATATAAGATAATAGAGTAAATTGGCTTGAAGTTTCTTGTCGACTTAAGTTCAGGTCTGCTAGGTTGCTTCAGGTCTTAAGGTCTGCTATATTGATGATTATTATCGTTTAAGTTTTTATGATGTGTTTAGATGAACTGTTAAAATTTACCATTAATAATGTTTTATATTATAGCGGTAGGTACGGGACACTGTAGCAAGATTCACGCTTGACCATCGAAGATTCTTAGTTACAATTGAAAAAAACCAGGCAAAGGTTTTTATAATTATGGTCACACACGCGATCGCCTCCATGGTAAAAAAGCATGCATAAATGCTAAGTGTAAAATAAGACGGTGTAATAACAAGGAAGGAAAACAAGTGTTTTCCTACATAGTTGATTTATTAGTATCAACAAGACAATTCGTAGAAAATTATGTCATCAACATTGCAATATCAGTCGCTAGTCAGAAATGAGTTCAAGTGTCCAAAAAATAATAAGAGAGGGAAGATAGGAGACCAATACCTATCTTTGTCTAATCACACATAACAAAAGGAAGACAGGTAGCCTCATTAGCTTTCTATTTTTTTTCGAGGGACATATTTTAGGCTGGTTCTCCTACTCTAGTATATTAACTGTATGGACTAAGCTCGAATGTGGATTTCTATTGAGAACTCATGTTGCTAATTTAGGTAGGTATGCAAAAATGAAGATATAAGTAAATAACTCAAAATGGTAAGTTACTTTGGTATGTAAGAAAAGATAAAATACATCAAGTACAAAAATTTGCTGAAATTCATCACCGTTGCCTTAATGCCATATGAATGTATAAACATTTAATGTTTACTTCTTTATAACAACTCATAACGAAAACCTATTGGTCTTAATATAATGTATAATAACATAAATACTTTATGACAATATTAGCTTTTACCCGCGATTTCGTTCGCGTGGACTGTTGTCGTGTGATAGGTCGATAATAGATAAAGTGGGTCAACTTACCTTAGTCGCCTTTAATGACATCTCGGTAAGAAATGAGGACGGTCTATTCTACTCAGCCGTATACCACACGGCGAATCGACTTTCCTTAGTCGTCTACCGCAATTAAACTCATGTCTACTGAGACATGAGTTATATAAAATCAAGTGTATTGAAACGGTTTATATCACGAAATAATAGTTACAATTATTTAAATAATGCAATATATCAACTAATAATTTAATGTTAAACTACCTAGGTGACCGAGGGTGGATAAACTTGAAAAAAAAGGGAAAATATTTGGGACTTGTTCCGGGAAATTTTCACTTCCCTAGACCGCCCGTTTCTCAATTTAGCTACCAGGGCTTTACAATTGAGAGTGTAATTAATTTTTGTATTCCCTTTATATTTTTATTTTTGAATGCCTGAATACAGGGATAAAACGACAACTTTTAAAAAGGAAACTTGATTAGATCGATCACCCCCGAAGTTAAGTTTCATGAAAATCGTTGGAGCCGTTTCCATTTAACTCATTTTAATATTAAAGATCTTTTTAGCGTCACGATTATACACTGTAAATAATATAAAATGTTTTACAACTCACGATTCTTCGGGTAGTAAAGACACTGTACAAAATCGTAGTACGAAAATTTGTTTATGTCGTTTTGTGTTATATTTCTTATTGTTATTTTGTAATCTACTTTATTATTATTTATTGTATAATGTTTACATACATCATCATTCTCCTGCCTTTATCCCACGCTAAGCGAAGCCGACACAGCGTGTTTTAAACATGTTATTGCATGTTTTGGCTAGTTATTTTTTTTCCTGACGTCGACCTACATAAACCGATAGAATAAGACGTGAGTATAGCCGGTTTCTATATATAAACCCTAAAAAAAACTTTCACCCCCTTAAAGGTTTTTGCACCGATCTCCACTAGACTTTGAAACTAATCGCGAAGGATTAACTTAATTTTACAGAGTGCTTCAGCGTAAGAGTGATTAAGATCGACGACTGAAAATAGGCGGTCCAGAACCCTGACAAAGAAATTAAGATAACCATTATGCATACTTAGTGTCTTCGTTAGATCAGAATTTGAGGCTTTGTTAGGAATTTTATAAGAGTAAATTAATTCGTATCGTTATCTGTAGATTTAATTGGAGGATGAACCTCACAAAAAGGATGGTAATCATTTATTCCGGTATAATCCTAAGAGTAACTTTACTATCGGAAATATAGTATGAAATATACTGCAATTCTGTTGAACGGTTGTATATATATAATTTTGAATTTCGGAAATGGCTCCAACGATGAAACTCAATATGTAGAGGGTTTCAGGGACGATAAATCGTTCTAGCTATGTTTAATTTCATTAGGTATAGATTTCATTAGAAAAATAACGTTTTATCCCTTTTTTCGGTCATTAAAAAACTGCTAAAATATAAATTGAACCAAAGATTAATTTAGCTGCCTTTAGTATAGTTGTCATAGCTCGGTGGGGATCAGGCAAACTAAAATACTCGTGATCGAATCCTAGATATTACCAGCGTTTTGTTTCTTTTTTATTATTTTTAATTGCATTTTTTTTAATATATTTTAATAAAATTACCGAGCAAATCTCGGTCACTCACTATTACAAATCAAGCAATTAGAAGTTAGTTTTAATTAAGTTTTTATAACTCTTAAATGATTTACTTATAATTTATAGAGATATATTTTAATACCAGAAAAATATTACGAATTTTTTGATGTATATGAAGTTTTTGTACTCCTTTTTCTGAGCGATTTATATTTCATGTAAGTACGGGTCATTTAATAAAATTATTAAATTATGCTCTTGATAAAACGATAAATCACTCTTATTCTTCCCGGATCGATCTGATTTTTGTGATGGAGATATTTGCAGGGTTGGAGAGTAACAGAAGGTACTCTTAATTTTAAGACTACAGTCCACGCGAACGAAGTTGAATTTTTTTGAAAACGTAACAAAAAATTTATTTTTCAAGAATTAAATAATACAAATACAAGACAACTTGAATTAGAAGAATATATTGTATTTATTCTTTTCCTGAGGAAATTCTGTATAGGTGCTGTGTATTCACGGACATTATCGCTTTTTTTTATTACAAAATAATAATTTGTTATACCTTTGAAATGAAATATTATTTTAATAAATGAATGTATACTTTCATCAATACAAAAAATTACGATGTTATATTTATATCAATTCAATAGTAATTTAAATAGTTAATTCATTTAATGACATTACATAAAGCCATTTAACACTTATGTTTCCGTTATTAATTAAATTAACACTTAACAAACTAGTTTCAGAAAATGTTTGTATAAATAAATTATGTAAATAATAAGGATATTATATATAATTATTCAAAGTTTAATTGGTGTGTTTTATATTAGGTACTAGCTGTCCGGCCACGTGTTGCTGTGACTCAATCTGGTTCAGAATTCCCCTTGAAACATAACTCAACATTAAAAAAATGCTCTATCGTCACCAAACGTTACAGGATCGTCCGCTAGACCATCCTGATCATTCAAGTTTGTCTGAAAATTTCATTAAAGTCGATCAAGCCGTTTTGGAGTATGTAAAGGACACAAACAAACAATCATTTTTATATATTATATTATTGAATTAGGGACACTTTATACGTCAAATAATAAACCAGCTACGTAACGTTTACATCGACAAAAACAACTAATACGCCCTCTTAGGTAGATGAGTATCTCGACGGTCATTTAATGTATTTATAAAGTTCATTATCCTTAACTTCAACTAACGCTCAAATATAAACGTATTTGTTATTCCGTAATACTCTATCTTCGTTTTCATATCTGATATTTCATTATGGAGCACAATAACCATATTTAAATTGTAATAATAATAAATTATATTAGATAAAATTTTAATACAATTTAATTCAATTTTGTCTATTTTACACAGCCGGATACGCTGTGTGGTACTCGGCTGAGTAAAATAGACCTCCCTCATGTCTTACCGGGGTGTCGCAGAAGCCGACTAAATTAAGTTGAGTGAGGCAGGCGGCCTGTAAAATACGTAGCCAAATCATGTGACACCATGTTTATAACATACTGTGCCGACCCCACTTTGAGTGGGTTAAGGGCAGAAGAATGACGATAATATACATTATCATAAATAAAAACATAACAATAAAATAATCCTGTAGGACTGAGTAAAAGTATTATTAATTAGAACCAAAATGTTATAATTTATAACGTATCGTTTTTAACATGTGATTTATTCATTTTGAAATGTAATGAATTTGCAAATCTATGCTTAGTAGAATGTGAAGGCTATTTTATTATCTAAAGGCCAATAACTAAACTTACTAAAAGAAACTAAGTCGAAATTTAATTATTTATGTATTTTCATTAGAATGTATTATTCAATAGCTCGACTTTAAATAATCATCATTCTCCTGCCCTTATCCCACTCTTAGTGGGGTCGGCACAACATGAATTAGCTACTAGTATGTTGTTATATGATTTGGGTAGGTGCCTGACGTCAACTTACTTTAATCACCCTTTACGACACCTCGGTAAGAAATTAGAATGGTCTATTTTAATTACCCGGATACTATAGAGCGTATCCGGCTGAGTAAAATAGACAAAAATGAATTAAATTAGAAAAAAATTAGTAAAATAGACAAAAATGAATTAAATTAGAAAAAAATGAGTAAAATAGACAAAAATGAATTAAATTAGAAAAAAATGAGTAAAATAGACAAAAATTAATTAAATCAGAAAAAAATGAGTAAAATAGACTAAACTAGCAAATTTCCAAGTCTCCTTTAGTATAGTATTATATGTTTAGTGTAAGATTCTTTCGCTAGCTACAATTAAGTAATTGCAATGAACCGTGAACTTATCATTACTCGAAAATTAATAACTAGCAACAGAGATCAATAAGTTTTAGTCGTGGCGGCCTTTTTTTTTGTTTATCGCGAAGAAATCTTCTAAATATACTTGACCTCGTAGGAGAGAGGTCCGGTTATGTAATTATTCAGCTTAGACGTATAAAGACTGTTCCACTTGAGTTGTCAATGACTTCATTACTTACCTTATGTAAAATAAAGTCAGGTAAATAAATGAATGAATCCTATTGTTGAGCGGGTGTTTATTCTTTCGTCGTCGAGAGGGAAATTAGAGCTTGGGTGTATCGCAATTTTTATGAACAAAGAAACTTACACCTGTCTCATAAATTGTTGGCATACGTTTTTTTCCTACAAATCATAGCACAAGTTATCACTACATATTATAAAACAAAGTCCATATTTCCCTATGTACGCATAAAACTTTAAAACTACGCAACAGATTTTGATGCGGTTTTTTTAATAGATAGAGTGATTCCAGAGGAAGGTTTGTACGTATAATAACATTCAATACGGAGTAGAGAAATACTGTAATTTTTGAGGTTTCTGTAAATAATTACATTTTTTTCCGCTTACATTGCAAACGCAGGCTAAGCCCTACGAGATTTATCAAAATAATGTACTAAGTATTTGTACACCTTGAAAAGGTCTACAGAAAAGTCCGCGATGGTATATGTCTATCTCTTATGGATAACCCACTATAACATTTTTTGTCATTTACTTTTTACGAAAAGTAATGCCTTATTTTTGAAGCAATTTTTATACAATACAGCATTAATCCTTATCCAATTAAGTACTTTCAATAAATAGTTGATTTAATATAGATCAATATGGACGTTTACAGCATGTAATTGAAGTGAACATTTTCGGAGATATTACAGATTTAAAATGCCGTGAGGACGCCGCGCTTGGCCCTATAACACTTCGACTTTAGCAGCGATGTCGCTCTTTCAAGAGATTGAAGAGACATTCTGTAATTAATTGTAAAAATAAAATACATAGGGAAAATGTTAAAATAAATACGCAAATATGTACTATATGAATTTAGATATTCAAAGATATCAAGAAATCTTCTTGCAATAGGGAGAGGGAAATTGTTTTTCTCCAAATTTAAATCTTGCGGGCCACGGGCAGTAATGAATAAATTAAAGCTACTAGATCGATTTTAATAATTTTTTTTCACTGAGTGTCATGGGCTATATATTTTATACCCGTGCAAAGCAGGGGCAGGCCGCTAGTATATATATAAATTAAAACTGAAAACAAAGTTTGTTAATTTATATAATTAATTATAATAATAATAACTTTATTCACGAAAAACTACATTTTACACTTAAAATTACTTATATAACAATGATATCGTGAAAAGGTCGTGGGACTCAGCTTAAAGCTGCTTTTCAGTCCACGCCTTGTACCAATGCTGCCAACATTGTGTTTTTTAAATTTAATTAAACCAAATAAAATTAAAATTAAATCCAAGAAAAATCCTAATAGTGCATGAGCTGTTCAAACGTTTTCTTATCTCCTGCAAACCACAAACCAGCGCGTACCCACTCTGAATATTACATTAATAGTAATAAAATAAGAAATGAAATTTGTAAATATAATTAGGCATTACTACGCAAAACTCTTAAGATTTATTTTAAAAAATCCATTTTATCCCTGTTTTTGGGAATTAAAAATACTAAAATTTATATTGAATTTAATTTTTGCCATAAACTGTCAAGTCAGCTTAGTTTATTCGGGGAACGGGTGATCGCGTGAAATGAAAATGCTTGGGATCGAGCCCCCCCTACCTTATAATTTTTTCTTTTATTTTTGAATTTCCTTTTTTTATTTTGAAAAAAGTTACCGAGAAAGGTTCGGTCACCCAGACATTTTTGATAAAGAGTCACATGGTTTACCTTATATGTATGTGTATGAAGCAGTTTACTAAAAAACAATAAAAATAACATACAAATCGGTTTAAGCGCTATCTGAAATTAGCACACACATACGGACAGACACGCAAACCGATAAACTGAAGAATGTTTTTTAAATCTCTTGTTTTAGGCTTAGCGTCATGGCAATGAAACACTACACCATCCTCCTGCCCTTATCCCACTCTAAGTGGGGTCGGAACAGCTTGCTATAAACATGCTGTCAAATGATTTGGCTGCCTTTTTACGACCGGCCGCCTGCCAGACGTCAACTTACCTCTGTCGTATTTTACGACACCTCGGTAAGAAAGAGGGTGGTCTATTCTGTGAAACCGGGTACCATACGGTGGGTCAACTTACATAGTCGCCTTTTACGAGAGCCGGATAACACACGGCGTGGCAGTTTTGCTTAAAAATATGAAATGTACTGGTATAGCATTTTTCGATTTTTTATACTTATTCGTGAAATTACTATATCATAGTAATTTCAATTATATTAATATATAAGTATATAAGTCAAAAGATAAATAAGTTTAATTGGTAAAATATCGTATGGTTAGAACAATTAGAAACAATTTTATATGCGTTGCCGCTTAGAATAAATCTAAAATAAATAATGAATCTAAATCACTGCAATTTTCCACTATATTACATGTTAAATACCATAATATTTATCTTACGAAAAATTGTACTATAATTTATTGTGATGTGATTTTGTAATAAACGAAGTCGATTAAAATTTAATGCCATCATATCTACCCATAACTACCCTAAAATATAATTGTGTTTCTCTACAAAACCACCATCTGATTATCAAGTAATCACGATGCCTGATAATACGGTTACGCAGGCCGATATTTTCCTCATATTTCCTTATCCGTCAGTACAGTAGTGATTTTCTTCGCTGTAGTGTATTTAGAGCCTTAGAATTTATTTGTCTACGTTTCTTATGCCTCATCTATTCTTATTTAACCGCGCGGTTTCAACTTAAGATTTCATTCATTTTTTGTTACCGACTCTAACGGTGCGCGATGTTCGATCGGATCGTGTTGTGGCTGCTGAATGGGCTTTTTGTTTTTGTTTGTGTCAGTGGTGATGATGTACCGTTTCGCAAGACACCGTTAGGCGATTTGAAAGGATTTTATATGAAAACACGTGGGGGAAGAACTATTACGGCGTTCACTGCCGTCCCTTACGCAGTCCCGCCCATCGGTGATTTACGTTTTAAGGTACACAAAGATGTATTTATTATTCTTAAAATATATTTAAATATTTTTCTATAAATATTTCTTAAATGGTAAAATTAAATACTTAGCCATGATTACATGCTACTTAGCCATGATTACTTAATCTTGCCTGGATAAAATAAAATACCTCTAAAATATATTTTTATATTATATGTGACCAAAATATATTATATCCAATATATATAAGTCCAGCGTTTGAACCAACCGCATCAGATCAAATTGTTAAGAGTAAAAAAATTGTGACACCGAAATATAATTAGTTTTCTTAATAGAAAAATATTGGTTTTGTTTTTTATCTATTATATTTTTATTCGTACCTGATAACTACTAAATTGCTAGGCGTGTATGACAGCTATGGTTGTTATCACACAACAATGTAATGATAATTGTTGATACCAAACAGAAAATTGATGTACAGTTAACATATTAAAATAATATTTTTTTTATCACATCTATGATCATTCATAGATGTGATTAAACTGTTACAGCCTGGAGTCAAAGGTAGCGCAATCCTTAACAAGGAAGATTCCTTGTCAAGGATTGCGATACCTTTGACTTTTGACCGAGATGGGTTTCATCCCCAAGTTGGTTTAACTCCCAACTTCCAACTAATTTATCTAGAAAATTGAACAATTTATCAACTGCTACGCTATAATTCTTTTAGGATAGTATTAAATGCGCAAACATGAATTGGAGTAACATGGTGAGGCTGAGATTGGCTGTAAAAATACCAATGTCAAAGTCAGACACTTTAGGTTAGGTATTAGGTTATAGGTTAGGTTCACTTTAGGTAATTTATAGAATTAGGCGTTACTTTGCGGAGATCCATAATACAAAAGTAATAATAAAATTATTTTGCTATAATTCGCGAAGAATTTCTTCGCGGATTATAGCAAAATAATTTTATTATTACTTTTGTTTCACTTTAGGTATTAGGTTATTAATAGTCTATTACTTTAAAAAGAATAAGCGACAAAGTGGCTCTGAAATATCTTCAGTGAATTTCTCTAACGTACAAATAGCAAGCAAAAGGTTTAAAAACCGAAGCTGAAATATATGAAGAAATTAAAATGTTCGTATATTTTAGTATTATACTGTCATCAAGAGTGTGTGAGATAGATAACATTATTTTTTTATACATATGATAAAGTCAGTGAATAGTATTAGGTATTACCTGTTATGCTAAATGGAAGTTGTTTGTACGTAATCGTTAGTGTAGTTACATAAATTAAAAAAGCGGTATAGCAATAGAGGAGTATTGATAAATTTTACATTTCTATATCTATAGTCCACTGCCAGTGATGACATATCGTTTTGAAACTTGGGTGCTAATAATAGGAATAACAAAGCTCATACTCGCTTGGCGGGCAGTGGATAGAGCTATGCTCGGAGTATTCCTGTGTGATAATATCAGAAATGAAGAGATCCGTAGAAGAATCAAAGTGACGGACATAGCTCCATGATTCGCAAAGCTGAACTGGCAGCGGAGAGGCATGTTGATCTATATTGGGGTCTCAAAGTGCTAGAGTGGAGATCCCGTACCGGAAATGTAGTAGACCCTCCACTAGGTGGACCGATGACGTCAAAAAGGTCGCGGGGAGAGGGGAGGCAAGAAAAGATCGTGTAGCGTTTAAGTCCTTGGAAAAGACCTATTTCCAACAGTGGACGTCTATTGGTCGACGAGAGAAAAATAGAGCGAGTGCGAGAACGAGACACAGAGAGGGATAGATAGAGTGGAAGAGCGGGAGAGAGAAAGAGAGGTAGTCCACCAAAATGCAATAAATGTTATACTCCATGTAGAATGTAACTTCTCTCACAGTACTAAACTGTGAGCTAACCCAAATTCATAACTCAAATCATCATCACACTAGCAAAGGATATACAAATTTATAATAAAGGCTATCGATTGGTTTGCTTTTATATTGCAAGCTTTTACTGCAGTGTAAAAGCTTGCACTGGTGGTGGTAATAATGCTGGTAATTATTATTAGTTGATCCCGCATATGTTAAGGGAAAAGGATTTTTTTTACATTTATTATTATTTTTTTTTATTTATTAGGTTTACGAACAGCTTTAACGCTTACATCTTTCTAATACGTATTCTATTGTAATACAACACTAAGTCTAAATGTAAAAGTAATTAAAGACAAACACCACATGCAAATTATGTAAGTGATAACTAAAACAAAACAATAATAATTAAACTGCAACTGCAAAATATAGCTTTCAATTAACTGAAGTAACAATTTAACATAAGACTAAGCTAAGTACATAATTAGGCTAAATAATTTTATAGATTTTCTATAACAAATGACGGATTATACCAAATTAACGCTTTGTATTGAATTCCGCATTGTAATAACTACTTAGAATTAAATACGAGTATAGCGTTTATCTCGTGAATTGATCAAAATATCTAAAATAATACAGAATTACAAATCTTAACAGCTCTAGTGATAAATACATATTTTAAATGGATTTTCGACACCAGGACACATGTGATATGATATCTAAAAGAGGTGCGATAACTTGATACAATCGAATACCAAAATTGAAATAAAAGATTAAAATCGGCGATAATTTGACTACATAAGTTAATAAAATTGGGTTAGGGGTTTAAAGCATTTCCATTAAAAAAAAAATTGAGTAACATTTTGATGACTTTGGACTTTGACTGTGACTTGATTGGGACTGTGACTTTGGAGTAATAAGTTGACAGCGGATCATCACGGAAAATAACGGCTTGTTAGTATTCAGTTCTGGGCATAGTCCTCTTCTGTCCGTTTATGGAGAGAACGGTTGAAACTAAGTACACCAGCTGCTGTAATGCAGATTGGTAAGTTGGATATGTATTCTAAGAATTTTTTAGCGATATGCGTATTTGCTCACGATGTTTTCCTTCACCGAAAAGCATGTTACAAATTGAAATTATTGATTAGACACAGAAGTTTTAGCCGAAATACTTTACCAGCTTAGGGTTCGAACTCGTGACCCTCTCGAAAGAGCCGTAGAGTAAAGACGTTGCGTTGAATATTTCAATAAATTTATTTTAATGTGTTTTTGATATAGCCCTATATATGACATTTATTTATTGCAGTACGATTGCTTTAATAATTGTATAAGAACTTATATTTCAGTAGAAATGTGTGGCTGAAATGACATCAAGTCAAAAGGTAGATAAAAATTCCACTCATTATTAAAAAAACCCCCAAAAAAACAGATAGATTGTTCTCGTCGGTAGTATTATATATTACTCTTCTGCGCGATGATCGTTATATGTAAATATGCACAAATGTAATTATCTGTTAGTCAAACACAAAGAAACAGTTTAAAAAACGCCAAAGAAAAGATTTTATTCCTACTCAATAACAATTTTTGTCTTACACTTAATAAATAATTTAAGATAATTTACTACATGTGTAATAGTGATATTGAAAGCAAGGACTTTCAATAATGTAACATTTAAATTGTTGTATTATAATAGTCGGTATTATCCTAATATGTAAAGGCGAAAGAATGTATTTGTAGAGTGTTAAAGCTCCAACTGTTTAACAGATCTGTACGAAATTTTGTAAAAGTACGTTTAAACCTCAAACAACGTTGTGAACGATTCTCGGTCCTAGTGAAAAACAAAAAAAAAATCGATTTTACTAGGTTATTTACTAGTACTTTTTCACTTTTTACATAATCATTGCAGCTAAAGCGCGTTGCCGGCAGTTAACATAAAAGATATCTACAGCCACATTACTATAATATTTTTAATTCTTAGTGAAACGTATCGCTATAACAAAGGTTATTACCAACCAAATACTTGACCTAGAATATATATGGTGCTTACCAACCGCCTACAACAAATTATCATTCAATAATTTTTAGTGTCATTTATTATTCATTAAATTGAAATTAAGTGTCTATCAGTTACCGAATATTCTAGCTTGTTTGAAGCTGTTTTAATGATAATGATACATCGCAACGATAAAGAAAGATATAAAAACCAGATATTATATACATATATTATATAAATATACTCCATAAATATACTATTACCTTGAAGCGAACGAAAACGAACAACCGCCGAGTTTTTTGCTGACACTTCTCACTAGGAACAGCTTTTTAATCCAGCAGTAGAGTTCACCAGCAGTTAAAATTTGTCGCCAATGTTGTTGTAAACTGTTTGCACTACAAATTGAAGTTAATACGACAAAATAGCTTTAACAATTATTATCCTATTATTTTATCTCTTTTAATAATATTCTATACGTCTATATTCCCCGGGAAGAAGTTTCGTAAATCCGTCTATTTATAATTGGTAAAATTTTTACTTATATAAATATAAATATTATTTATTGAAAAAAGTTTATTTTAATTTGTATACATATTTATGGTTATACTAGGTACTATAATATGTATTGTTAAATATCAGTTTCATATACCACATATCACGATAACAAATTGTATACCTCCGATAATGGAAGTGATTAAATTAAAAAACATATGTAAATTATAAATCAAGGGGAACAAAGCAAATATTGTATAATATATTATTATCAGAAAGTCACAGGGAAACGCAATGTGCGTTTATTACACATTGTACCAATGTAATAAAAAGAATTGCATGATTGCAAAACCTTTCTAGTTAATTGGAATATGTTATGTGTCCATTAAGTCCATACAATCCAATTCAGGATTCCAAATTCAAATTCAAATTAGTTTATTTATGATATATGCTATATGTTTCCTTTTTGAGGTAAATGGGTTTAAAGTTTTCATTGCTAAGGAAAATGCGTAAAAAATGCTTTAGTTTGGTTAAACAGTTGGTATTGCTGCTGAAAAGAATGTGTATTTTAACATTTACACCTATCCCTAGTTTAAAACACGTGTTTTTAAATTGTTCTACTATTGCAGCCTTTGAGCGAATTATTGTAGACTACTCTTGTTACAATAATTAAAGTAGTTATCGATTTGCAAATTTTTGGCATCTTAAACGTGATTATAAATATAATAGAACTCTCAAGAATTTTGTTATTTGTAAAAAATATTGGTTTATGAAAGCAGAAAATGACTTTGAAGTGCATTTAGTTTAGACTCTTGGAATATAAGTCGTGAAGATTGATAGAAATTTTGCGCTTGTTTATATGCTAGTTTCGCAATTATTACTCTCAGTTACAAAACCTGACGAAGTTTTAGCGTCAACCTTGCTCCATCGATTGTATCATAATGGAACTAATTAATAATAGTAGCCATCATCTTTTTCGTTATAGTTTTTTATAATGTTATTTTAATATTATTATAATAAATAAGCATAATACAAGACTTTATATAAGTGTTTATTTCGATTCTTTAGTGTAAATGCAACATAATTCTAAGTATATTTCCTTTTTATGGGTTTTTAATAGTCACACTCTCTCTCACACATACTCTTTAAGTGTGATTAAGAATGTTGTCATTTTGTTTTATTTCATTCTGTTTCCTTTTTATTATGTCAAAATAAGATTTTTTTACGCGCACACAATGTTTGCAGATTTTGTAATTTTAGCGAAATCTGTCCATACAGCTATAATATTGCAAAGACACCGAACTCGTCGTCATCGCAATATTATCAATTCATTATCAATGAAGGTTCATACGAAGTAACGCTTTGGTTGGCTGATAACCTATTTAATGATCACAATCGCTATAATATAGTATAAAACAAAGTCGCTTTCTCTGTCTGTCCCTATGTCCTTATATCTCTATGTATGCTTAAATCTTAAAAACTAGGCAACAGATTTTGATGCAGTTTTTTAATACATAGAGTGATACAAGAGAAAGGTTTATATGTATAATAACATTCACTATGGCGTAGAGAAATACTATAATTTTTGAGGCTTCTAAAGTGATGTTGTAAATAATTTCATTTTTCCGCTTACATTGCAAACATAGGCTGAACTGCATAGGCTGAACCCTGAGGTTTATCAAAATAATGTACTAAGTATTTGTACACCTTGAAAAGGACTCCTCGATGGTATATGTCTATCCCTTATGGATAACCCACAATAGTATTTTTTTGTCATTTACGTTTTATGAAAAATAATGCCTTATTTTGGAAGTAATTTTAAACAATACAGCATTAAACCTTATTCAATTAAGTACTTTAAATAAATTGTTGATTAATATTTATTTATTTATATATTTATTGAAATATAGTACATAATAATAATAAACGTTAACAGCATGTAATTTAAAAGAACGTTTTCTAAGATATTACAGATTTAAAATGCAGGGGCATAGCGATTGCGGCAGCGCGCCGCATTCTTAGCGCGTCGGAGGCCGCGCTTCGCCCTATAGCACTTCGAATTTAGCAGCGATCGCACGCGTTTATGTTTTTCACATGGCCAACTATATTTCGCTCTTTCAAGAGTAAACTCAAAAGAAAACATGTTTGTATTGTCTAATGACAAGAAAGCTGTGAACGATGTATATAAAGATAATCTGTAATTAATTGTAAAAATAAAATACATAAGTAAAAATGTAATATATAAATTTAGATATTCCAAAGATAGCAGGAAATTTTCATTGTATAGGGAAAGGGGGAATAATTTTTCTCCAAATTTAGCGCATGCGGGCCACGGGCAGTAATGAATAAATCGAACAACTGGATCCAATTTAATCATTTTTAATCATTTTTTTCACTGAGTGACATATTTTACTACATAGCTTATACCCGTGCGAAGCCGGAGCGGGCCGCTAGTAATTATATGAAACTTACCACTATTATAATACCCAGACTTTGTTTATTAAATAATCTCCAATTAAATATTGTGTGTGCAATAGTTGCTCTTGTTGTTTTGGTATATAGTTCATAGTATTTGATTGTTTGATCAAGTGTACTCGTAGGAACGCAATAGTGCTTAAGACTTCTTGTACAATGATTAACTCCTTACTCTGGAATCCTAAATGTTGATTGGCGATGCTTCTGATTGCCCTCTAAATATAATTAAGTACAAATTTAGAAGAATTAATGGGATTTATATTTTTTATAAGGGGGATAAGGGGGAGAAAGTCAATAACATCTAGACGTCCCCAACTGTCAACCTCACCTGCTCGTGGTGTCCCCTGCTGGATAACAGACGAGGCTCTGGCGACCGACCAATGGCGGTATATCCATTCACCTAATCAGGCAACTGGTTTAGGAGAGGTTTCAGTAACCTTGGGCCTAATCAACCCTAAAAGTCTGGTGCAGAAGGCAAATGGGAAACCACTGCACTACTTTCCCAAGAGAGAAATGGCAGATACAAACTCGTTGTTAATTTTGTCGGACGATCCGGCTAACGCCCGGCGCCATCTTACCGGAAAAGATGGTGTGAAATGTGCTACCGGCCACGTGCATGTGACTCACCAGGCATTACGTGGAAACTATGCACCTGGTGGAAGGAATTTTGAGAAGATCTTGGCGAGGCACCCTCAGCGTATTGGAACATGGAACGTTCGTGGTCTTAATCAAGACGGCAAGTTACACGTCGTGGAAAAGGAAATGCTGAGGAAAAACATTCTTTTGATGGGTTTAAGTGAAACAAAATGGAGAAACTCTGGCCATTTTGTGTCAGAACTTGGAAATAAAATCTACTTTTCGGGTCCTGAAAAAGAAAGTAGCAGAGGAGTAGCGTTTATAGTTCCACAACAGCTCGATAAATGCGTAATTGGGTATAGACCAGTGAGTGACCGAATAATCACTTTGAAGCTAAATGCGTCACCGTGCCGCATTAACGTCGTGCAGATATATGCTCCGACAGCTCAATCTACCGAGGAGGACATCGATCTGTTCTACAACACGTTAACTCAGACCTTAGAGGAGCTACCAAAAAGGGAAGTGACTCTTCTTATCGGAGATTTCAACGCAAAGGTTGGCACAACTGTGAACGATAATCATCTTAGACACATAGTCGGTAGGTATGGTATAGGCGAAAGAAATGAAAGAGGGGAACGTTTACTACAATTTTGTGCTGAACAGAACCTTGTTATTACCAACACATGTTTTAAACACCATATCCGCCGACTATATACATGGGTTTCACCGGGAGATAGATGTAGGAATCAGATTGATTTCATTATGATACCAGAACGCTGGCGATCATCTATAACAAACACCGTTACTCTCCCAGGTGCAGATTGTGGAAGCGACCATCAGCTATTAATAACAACGTTAAGACTACGTTTTAAGAAATTACGAAAGTCAAGACAAACAGCAGATCTCCGCAGAGTTGATATGTATGGCTTCAAAAAGACGATACGAAATAACATAAAAAATATTTCGCAAGTTAACCTTCAAGATCCGAACATTGCATGGAACAGTCTGAAGAAAATCATCGAACAAGCTGCAAATGATAATGCAAGGCCTAAAGAAGCTATGAAAGATTTCATAACACCAGAGACAGCAAATGTTATCCTTGAGAGACGGAAACTGAAAGAGAGTGGTTTGAGTACACCAGAAGTCCGAAGGCAGTATTCCAAACTTAGCGCAGATGTGCAGCGTCAATGCCGAAAAGACAAGACTGAGCAGATCAATAAAATCTGCGAAGATCTAGAACGACACTCGGTAAAAACCGAAACCAAAGACCTCTTTCGTAGAGTTAAGGAGCTTACAAGAACTCGCTCTATTAAGACCTGTGCAATAAAGGATGAAAGAGGGATATTGATAACAGAAACTACAGAAGTCCTTGAAAGATGGAAACGATATTGCGGGACTTTGTACGATAATCACACTCCAGATACAACACCCATAACTTTGAGCATCGGTGAACGAGAGCCAGACATTCTTCCGTCAGAGGTTAATAGGGCTATAAAATCTCTAAAACTGGACAAGTCCCCAGGAAAGGATGCCATACCAGCAGAACTTCTAAAAAATCTGGGTTCAGAGGGCATTAATATTATGACAAAAATCTGCAACTTGGTCTGGAATACGGGACTTTGGCCAGTAGATTGGACCGAATCAGTCCTTATCCCTGTACATAAAAAAGGCTCCACCACTGAATGCGGCAACTATAGAACCATATCCCTAATTTCACACGCTAGTAAAGTCTTTTTGCATGTGCTCAACCAACGATTGAAAAGTTTTCTCGATCGCCAGATACCTGATGAACAAGCAGGATTTGTAAAAGGAAAAGGAACAAGAGAACAGATCCTTAACATCAGACAGATTATAGAAAAGAGCAGAGAATTTAACAATCCTGTTGCGTTGTGCTTCATAGACTACAACAAGGCTTTTGATTGTGTGGAGTGGTCTAGGCTCTGGATGGTGCTGAAAGAAATGGGAGTGCCTCAACACCTTGTTTGTCTGATCCAGAATTTATACTGCAACAACCGATCTTTTGTTAAAATTGAAACCGAGTGTTCTAACATGTTTCAAATCAAAAAAGGCGTACGGCAGGGTTGCATTCTCTCTCCCATATTGTTCAATATCTATAGCGAATACATAATTCGCAAAACAATAGAGAATTGGGAGAAGGGATTTCCACTGGGTGGAAGACGGATTTGCAATCTTAGGTACGCTGATGATACAGTTCTCCTTACCACCTCTATGGAAGACATGAAGGAACTCTTACGGAAATTAGAGACAGAGAGTTTGGATCTGGGTCTGACGATTAACAAGAGCAAGACCAAGTTGATGGTAGTTGACCGCGCTGGTAAGTTAGCCGACACCAATATAATACCCTCTATTCAAGTTGTGGAAAGTTATGTTTATCTCGGTTCCCATATCTGTAATGACGGTAGTTGTGTTCCAGAAATTAAGAGACGCATTGCAATGGCAAAAAGCGCCATGACTAGTTTAACAAGATTGTGGAAAAATAGAGGTATTTCGCTAAAAACAAAGAGTCGGCTTGTACGAGCCCTAGTTTTCCCAATCTTCATGTATGGAGTGGAGACATGGACTATAAAAGCGAGAGAAAGGCAAAGAATAGATGCTTTTGAAATGTGGTGCTGGAGGCGGATGATGCGGATTCCATGGACTGCTAAACGCACAAATGCATCTATTCTTTCCCAGCTCAAGATAAAGACGCGCCTCTCCTCCATATGTTATAAACGCATACTGGAATACTTCGGACACATCATGCGGCGTGGAGACGATGCCTTCGAAAGACTCATAGTTACCGGCAACACCGAAGGCAAAAGACCAAGAGGCCGCTCACCAACTAGGTGGTCGGACCAATTGCGCCAGTCCTGCACGCTGAAACACTTTTATGAGGTAGCAACGATGGCCACTAATAGAAGCCGGTGGAGGGAGTTGATTCACACGAGAATAGATTCTGGCCAGGACCACGATCTTCAGTCATGAAGAAACGACCGGAGAGAGAGAGAGAGATATTTTTTAATATCATCAATTTATCGTTACTTATACATTAAATTGAATCGGATTAACGTATTTAATACAAAATTTCAAATTTTAATTACATTTAAAATTCATATTCATTATAACCGCAGTGAATTCGATTATAATTGATTTACTTAATGTTAATAGGAAATACGAACTATACGTGCGGCTACGCCCACGTAGAATTCAGTGTTTAGGATGTAATCGTCTTCGAGTCTTGGCAGGGGGCTGACTCTGATACCCTACACCGGTTTTAACAACTTACAATTTACAACACTAACCCCTCTCGCCCCAGCACTCCACAATACGAAGAGCATCGCTCTTGCCTCCCCCCCCCCCACCTTATAATATATAAGAAATTTTAATTATTTTTTTTAATTAAGTGTTTGATTTTGCATGTTATTGTTATTTATGTTATACACCTGCGTCTTTTATAAAAAAAAAAATAATGTTTACGTCACCTGTTTGTTTTAAATGTTTAGTATGAGTCTCACTTATGTTTGTTCTTTTAGTGTTAACTGTTAAGTTAGTTTAAGATTTTTAGTTGTAAGTTGTAAATACTGTGTACCAATTTAAGCGAACAGGCAGGGTGGTGGTGGACGTATCCAATCGCGGAAGCCACCACCCTTGACCTGAATGAGTCTGGCCAAATGAGGCGTTTCTCAGCAGTGGGCCGAATAAAAATATAACAGCGACCTACTTAAAATCGGAAAAAAATAAAATACATCGGTTTTATACCTATTCCCCCCTCTAAACTACAAGCAACAAAGAGTTGTTGCTACCCCACTAAAAATTGTTGTAAAACTACCTCTTCAAGTCAATTTACACAAAACCATTATGTACTATTAACCTAAACCTTTCGGAGAAACTGCCTTTTAATAAAAACCGTACAAAAATCGGAGAAAATTAATCACATACAGACAGACAGCTTTGGGGACTTTGTGTTATAATAAGTATAGATATAGATACACATATCGATGAAACGGTGACGCCTGAATATTATTTGATATCCTTTGATGGAAAAAATGGATATATCAAAAATAATACAGTAATTCGTAATCAAATGACTTAATATGATAATAAGCAACAGTATTTTGATTTAAAAGAATTTTAAACATTAATTGTTTAAAAATTAAGCATTTTAATTTTTTATGTCATTGCTATGAGATCACGGAAAGATAACTTGATCTGTGAACGAGAAACCCTATTAATTATTATTATGGCCGTTTAGTTTATATTTTATGAGGATGAGGAGGATTTTATGAAATTACTTTGAAGTTTGAGCGAACGAGAAAATTTGTTAACAAGCACTAATTAACTGGATGAAAAATTTTAAGTAAATATTCGTTGTGTTCTGTATATTCAGCCATTTCGCTCATTAATGTATTTGATTTATGCCTCGCGCTTTCGAATCAGATAACCAATTAGGTGATACAAAAATTAAGTTGCATTTATTAATAAAAAACTGTGGCATAATTATAATAATAACAAAGCAAAATAATAAAAATAAATTTAAAATAGTTAGTCTTGATTGCAAATGATATTTTTGACTGCCAAATTTTCTGCCAAAAACTCTGTGATAGCCAGGCTGACCAAAAAAGTTCGATGTTCCGGTTTCGAGTCCCACGTGATACCGGCGCTTTATTTATTATAATTTTTTTTTATTTGCAATTTTTTATATCTTTTCAAAAATTACCGAGTAAGGCTCGGTCACTCAGGTTCTAATAATGAAGCGATTAATTGATAATATCAATAAGTTATAGGCACGTAAGTTGGTGACTGCCCGGATACGCCGTGTGGTATACGGCTGAATAGAATAGACTACCCTCATTTCTTTCAGGCAGGCAGGTCAGGCGGCAGGTTGTATAATACGTAGCCAAATCATATGACATGTTGTGCCGATCCCACTTAGAGTGGGATATGGGTAAGAGGATAATGGGTAAAATTAAATAAATATAAATAATAATAAATAAATCTGATATTATTGATGTGTATATTTTTAGTGATTAATAAATTATTAATCACTAAATTAATATAATAATAATTACAAATTTTACAAACGTGATTCTTTCATGGGAAATCTTTTAATTTTATTGTTCTACTGGGAAGATGTTTTGAGGTATAGTCTCAGTAACGTATAAGGTACAATCATTAAAACTAACAAGGTTCTTTCTTATCCTATCAAGTAACCCGCTTATCGGAATAGTTTTATGAAAATAGGATAACAACGGAATCGCTATAAAAAAAAGTCCAACATCGAATACCTCTAACGACCTTGTTAAAATAATTTTGATACTTTTGTCGTTGAATTTTCTTCTTTACAAGTATTGGAAAGAATCTCGTATTGTTTTATATAAAGTCTGCTAAGTTGTATGCGATTGATTTCGCCAAAATCTACCAACGTCCAGGTTTTTGTTATGATTTTAACTAAAATATATGAGTAAAGTGAAGTTATTGAGGAAGGTGTATGGTAATAGTAGCATTACGGTTTTATGTACTTTGTATTCGTGACACTAAAATACACACACACTTGGCGAAGCCGCCAGCACCGATCAAAGACTTCATTCCAACTCAAAGTCCGAAAAATCAAAGACTTCATTCGTGTCGTTCATTTTTTTACTGGGAATTGAAAAAAATGTGCTATTTTTCAACAGGCCCCTGTTCCGGTGACGCCATGGGAGGACACTTTAGACGCGACAAATGTCAGTCCTTTATGTGTTCAGAGAAATCCATACACAAGACAAGCTGAAATAGTCGGTCAAGAGGACTGTCTTTATCTTAATGTGTACTCACCATTTACTATCAATGTGAGTTATTGTTGATTTTAATAATATTACAATGAAGTTATGGTAACATTCTGAATATATATTTGAATAAAAATCACAAAATATTTCAGGAGCCCATTCCTGAGAAAAAACTCCTGCCAGTTATGATGTTTATCCATGGTGGAGGTTGGATGTGTGGAGATTCGACAACAGAAATGTATGGACCCGAATATCTTCTCGACAAAGACGTCGTTTTCGTTGCTATAAACTACAGACTTGGTAGGGAAGTAGTAAAAAAAATATCTGGAAAGTTAGAAAACGAATAATAGATGTTTAGTTATGAACTGAATGTAAAATTAATATATTGTTTTAATTAAAAAGATTAATGACTTAAAAGTAATTAAATTATTCCTACTTTAATGTCGTTATGTAATTATTGACACTAGCAGATTTTTTTAGGTCCATTAGGATTTCTGTCAACTCAAGATGAACACTGTCCTGGAAATAATGGTCTCAAAGATCAGCAAGAAGCACTAAGGTTTATTCAAAAAAATATATACGCATTTGGAGGGAACAATCAATCTGTCACAATATTCGGTGAGAGTGCGGGCGGAGCTAGTGTTAACTTTCATATGTTGTCGGAGTCTAGTGCTGGTAAGTGTTTTGGATTATAGAATAGTGTTGCAATACTAATGGACCTATTTGTCCACATTTTAATTAATTGTGATACTTACTTTTAATTATTCTTCGCCCCAATTAGATGTTAGTACTTCGACTCCATTAATGTTAGCCATTTTCATGCACCTAGTGATTTTTTTATAACATTTTTGTGACTAGTCGGCGTCAAGCTATGTAATAAATTAGCTGGTTAAATTTTCTAAATATATAATACAAGCCGTAAATAGACAACACAACCCAGACTACGTGTGCGTTAACTCAAATTAAAATACTCTCAATTATCTCTTCGTCTTTTGTCGTTTGCGACATCTTATTTGTTACTTTGAAAAGTACCAACTTTAATCAATATTGATTTAACATATTAACGGTAAAAGCGTAGTAGACTTATTGACTTTTAAAATTTATAATTTTAGTATTGATTAATATTATTGGACTTTTATTTTCAGGTCTATTTCATAAAGCAATTTCAGAATCAGGCACAGCGCTGGTGCCATGGGCGGAAGCTCCCCCTGGCGAAGCAAGGAGAAATGCCTTCCGCCTCGCCAAGTTTCTCGATTGTCCCCAGTCACCGTCAGACCGTTTGATCAACTGTCTTCGTAAAATAGACAGCTACGATATTATAGGGACTGAAATGAAATTTTATGTAGGTATTTATATTAGGGGCTTTATTACGTTACATATTAATGCGCTATACTTCGCTTTGTAACGGCTTTGTGCTTTTTTTTACCCCCAATACGCCAGGCTTTTTTCTTAATAATTTTCGTATTTATCACTTTTATTTGATAGCGCGTTTTTCATTCCATTTTTACTCTTTATATTTTTAACATTAAATTGTAGTATACTAGCCGTGTGGTATCCGGCCGAGTAGAATAGATCATCCTCATTTGTTGCCGAGATAACTTAAGGGCGACTAAGGTAATTTCAATCGCCGTGTGGTATTCGGCTGAGTAGAATAGAGCACCCTTTTTCTTACCGAGGTGTCGCAAAAGGCTACTAAGGTAGTTTGACGCCAGGAAGACGGCCGGTAGTACTAATCATGTGACAACATGTTTATAACATGTTTTTCCGATCCCATTTAGAGGGCAGGAGAATTATGATTACATTGTAGTATACAAGCTGTAAACACAAGAGTTACGTAATGTTAATTTATACGTAAATCTTTGTAATTGTTGACTATCATAAGACAATAAAGTAACTCTCAATTTATTTATAATAAATTCAATACAACTCAACTTATATTTAAAATATTTAACCGGGATTGTTTCAATTAAATGTTAGTACATTTTTAAATTTTTGTACTCGCAATTTTATGTTGTGATCAATTTTTAGTTAACTTTTTTCTATATTTTCGGTCAGACTTGGGATTACGAGCCGATGACACCCTTTAAAGCTGTAATCGAACCCGACCTTCCAGGCGCTTTCATTACGAAGAATATTCGCAAACCACCTTCGACTTCCTTAGTCCCTTGGCTCACAGGTCTCAATAAGGATGAGGGAACCTTGAAGTCCATTTGTAAGTAAAGCATCATATTGTTAATTAATATTCATTTTATTTAAATTAGACAACAAAATAGCAAGAATGTAGAGCATAACATTTTCACATATTTAATTTTTTTTATCATTTTAACAGGGATAACTCAGTACCCGCAACGATTTGAAGAGTTCATGACAGGTTTCGACACCATTGCGCCAGTCACATTCTATTACGAAAATTCTCCTTATCCGGAAATCATAACTGATATATTAAAAAGTGAATACTTTGGTGACGACGAAGAATCTGTTAAAGATGGATTAGCAAAGGTAAGAAATCGTTCTCAGTTTTTCTATATAGTTAGTGAGTTTATGAAATCTAATAATATAATAATGTAGGGTATAGTACATAAATTATCTGGATTAAGCATAGAACTAAAAATATATTTTGAATAATCAAACTAAGAAAAAAACCGAGAAATTTTATATACCAGCACATATAGTATAGTCACACAGATCATTTTGAGACGAGTAGTATGCTGTATAAAATAAGAATTGCAAATTAATTTATTGCATATACTGAGTCCATTTAAACATATAATGCCTCTGTGATGGAATGTCCAGCAAGAGCATTGATTTATTTGAAGTAACATATCACCATCGCATTAGGTTTCCGTGCTTCAAACTAAAATCTCAAACTGGGGATTTGTAATTTTAGAAACTTTCAATAACTTGAAATAATAACTCTGATGAAACGCACTATAATATTTTCAGGGCTTTAAAAGATCCAGAAAAGTCGTTATAATACGTGATCGTATATTAAACAACACAATAAAATCTTAGCAATAATATTCTACACAGTCCAAAGCTGCCAAGATGCGCCGAGCACATAAATTGAGGACATTGACTAACTTCGTTTCTCTCATTAGCCCGTAGGCGTTGAGTGTAGAGTTTCCACATCAGTAAGCCAATATCCGTTAATTTCGAGAGAGGAACGTTGATTAACTTGTATTACTATTTTTATAGTGCAACTATTATTTGACATTCGGAACTGTAGACTGAACGTTACGTATAAAAAAGTATAATTTTTTTTCGTATGAAATTTACTACAATATTACTCTATCGATCTTCAGATAAAGGGTGCAATTAATTTTCAAATTTAGCTTCATAATCTTTTATCAATGACCATAAAAGCAGAAATAGGTATTTTATAATACACCGCTAAAGTAAAAAAAAAGTGTTAATTAGCCAAAAGCAATTTTGTATAAAGACTATTTTGGTAAAAGATTTGTTAAAATTAGGATTCTTTGAAAAAGCTTAGTAAACAAAAATAAGTAAATTTTGTATAAAAATAATGATGAAAATACTTGAAATTGTGATAATACACGCAAATAACAATATACTTGTTAGTGATTACCAGGATAATGAAGATCTCATTGTATACGAAATTGGCACTTTACTTGGTTATTGGTTACTTGATTTGGGTCCGCACGATCATAGTTGGATAAAAAATATTCATCAAATACTCTCCTACCAATTAATAATCTTCTAAAATGTATTTGATACATATAAAAAATTATAACGATGCCCAATACGGAAATTGATATAATATTTTTATTTTGTCGATCGAATCGAAAGCTGAATGCATTAGAAAAATATGTTAAATTTCTATAATGTACGATCTAACTTACATTTTATTTTTAGATTTACACAGATTCATACTTCGCTTACCCAATGGTGGAATCCGTAGAACAAGCTTTGAACTTTAGCAAGAACCCAGTGTATCTCTACGAGCTTACATACCGCGGTGTTAATAGTTTTTCCCAAGTATTTGGAGATCCTGAAGGAGATTATGGTAGTTCCAAGCAATAATGTTTTATTATTAAGATCAGAACTATTGTATATAAACTATCTATACATATAAAATTTCGATAGGCATGTGTTCATAATATTTATTCATTCATTTAGTTACAAATTTCGTTATATTTTTAGAAAATACTTATAGTATTTTCTAAAAAAACAAAAATACATTTTAAAAAAAATCCTAAATATAAAAAATATCCTGGTGGTTAGGGCTCCAGGGTAAGGAACTTTCTCACAACGCCGTTTCAAGTGATACTGCCTTCTGCATTCTTGCCTTCTTTTTCAAACTATAAAGTAAAAGCCTCTGAAGATGAGGCTCTTCGCAATGAAAAGTGATAACCAAAATAATAAAAGGAACAATTATTGTTGAGCCAACATTCCACATGGCATCTTATAAAAAAGGTCTAAATACTCAACTTTTCATCATCATCATCCTCGGCACAACATGTTATAAACATGGTGTCACATGATTTGGCTGCATTTTAACGACCGACCACCTGGCAGCGATAAACTTATAAGTGATAATTGACCGATCCCTGTAGAGCACATCACGGATATTTTCCAGAACTGACGCAGGGTCATACCTATAATATCACATCATCCACCAGTGCATATTGAAGAGTTTTTTTTGTATTATCCTGGATACTTGGTTATGTCTGTGCAAATATTCTCCGTTAGCAAGACGAGAACGACCGGAAATTATATGCCTCAGGGAATCCTAAGGACGATGCCTCACTCGACATACGTTAACAGTGCCATCTTTCTTCATATTATCTATTACTAATATATAAAACTGAATAGTTTATTTGAACATGCTAATGTCGAGAACTGCTGGACCGATTTTAAAATTCTTTAAGTGTAAGATAGTCCATTTATCGAGGTAGGCAATAGGATATGCGCTAAAATGGACTGAAAAGGAGCAAAATTTAAAGTTTTTCTTGCGTGCGCTAAGTTAAGTGAAAGTTATAAAACCTCTTATAATTAACTCACAAGAACTACTTTTATGTTCAAAATTAAAAATTCCGGAAAAAAAATTGGTACACTGATTTCCACGCGGGCGAGCTGTTGGTACAGCTAGTTAGTAATAACAAGAATATTATAAAGTACTTAATAATGACATACGTTTTATATCATTTTTATATTTTAAGAGACAAATTCTTACTGCCTTTCAAACTATTTATGATCTTTATTCTCCTTTCAAACTGTTTTAGTATTTTATAATGAACAGATTTCAAAGCGCTTAACATTGTAAAATGAAAAAAATATAAAATTTTAAAAAATCTCTGAGAAAACACAAAATGTTATGTACTAAACTTTGGAATTTATGTAAGCTAAACTAATTAAACATATTATTACAATATTGTTTATGTTACAGGTGTTTGCCATGCTGACGAGTTGATATATTTGTTCCCTATACACTTTCTTAAATATCCTCTGTCCGACGAAGACATCAAAATGAGTAATCTTATTTTAACTATGTGGACAAATTTTGCTATTAGCGGGTAAGATATCTAAAATTGCTTTCGACTGTATTCTCTCTGCCCTTCTCCCACTCTAAGTGAGGTTGGCACAACATGTTAAAACTTGTTGTCACATGATTTGGCTAAGTATTTTACGACTGGTCGCCTGCCTGACGTCAACTTACCTTAGTCGTATTTTAGGAGACCTCGGTAAGAAAGAGGGTGGTCTATTATACTCAACCGGATACCACACGTACCAAACCATCTCTGTTTATTACAAAATATTTTAATTTGTGTCCTAGCATTGATTTATATAGAGATATTTAAGTAAATTAATTAAAATGTTATAATCATATAGTAATAAATTTCACGAATATTATATGTATGTAAATATGAGCATACATTGTATATCAAAGCGTAGTGGTAATAATTTCATAATGATATGAGACTTCTATATGCATACGTTAGCATATTACTCTGGGTAGTTACTAAGATAATGTTTGGTTAATATTATATGAAGCATATAAATACCATGCAATATTATCAACGAATAAATATTTTATTAAAGAATGATAAAGTAGTTTTGACGTCAATGAAGCCAATGTAATGTTTATTGTAAACTGCGCTACGTTTTCTATTTTGTAGATGTTATATAATTTATAGAATTAGGCGTTACTTTGCGGAGATCCATAATACAAAAGTAATAATAAAATTATTTTGCTATAATCCGCGAAGAAGTAAAATAAAAAATATATATAATGCTAAATGTAAGTGGACAATCAGTTATCATACCTGATACATGCAGGTTTCGTAAAAACATATGCACAAACCTCCACCACCGCCACCACAATAACGAGGTATTGAATGTTATTTTACATACAAACTTCCTTCCTCTTGAATCACTCTATCTATTAAAAAAAAACTGATCAAAATTTGTTGCGTCGTTTTAAAAATATAAGCATACATAGGGATATATGGACAAATAAAGAATGTGACTTTGTTCTATACTTTGCAGTGATGTATAGGTATATATAAATACAAATTAAAATAAACTATTTAAAATTAGTCGTCACAAATATGAATTAGCGACATAATATAGCTTTTACACGATTTTTAAACACGCCCAGTGAAGTGGAGTTACGAATTTGTAGAAGGATGCATTCCATAATTTAATAGTACCAACTTCAAAAGACTGGGCGAAAAATTTGGTTTTATGGTTAGAAATTTCCAAGCAACAGTTTTCTGGTATTACGGAACTCAGTCTGAACTCTCTTAAATTTGAATTTCCCTTTTAGATATGAAGGAGTTTTTGAATCAAATAACACACAGTACACAATTGAAAGTATATGTAAATTACGACGACAACGAATTTTTGCATTATATAAACAGCCTTTTGAGCTTTTGACGGAAACCTCGGTCATATAATATTTTTATACGGGGACTACTTATTTACCTGGTTTTTATTAACGAATCATCAACAATGGTCGATCTGTTACATTAATTTCCATTTAAATTAGACATAATTGAAAAATATATCTGTCTACGTCGCATTATTAATGGACTTGCAAAGTCTTGAACCCATCTTGAACTTTTATTTATAAACTCGTTGATCATAGTTGCAGTGAGAATTAGATTGAGTTCATAACTCGTTGGCCACACTCTGTAATTTTACGTAGGAAGTATAGTCGATTTTTTTAAATTTGATTTCTCTATAATATTTGACTACACAAACCTATGAGAGAAATCCGAGAAGTGAAATAAACAGTAGGACAAACAAATTAAATCCAGAAGATTCCCATTCATTCTCTCAAATTTTAGTTTATTTACAGGAATCCCAACAAACCTATAAAGCTGCCGGTTGTTTGGAAACCGGCTACCAGTGGAAAACAGATGCAATATTTGGAAATTGGGAAGAAACAAGTAATGAAACACGACCTGGCTTCGAGGTCGAGAATCTGGGGAGAGCTGCCACTGTGGCACACCGTGAGGAAACCAAAAATTACAGACGAGTTATAAATGCTCGTAGAATACATACTAAGTACAAATAATAAAGTATAGACGCTAAATAATTTTTTGTATTTTTATTAAGCCCGAGAGACTATCTAGTGTTACAGTAGCATACAGCTTCGATTTAGAAATTCGAGTTTCGAGCAAAATAATATACTTTTCTAGGGAAATACTTTTTAATTCATTTTCTATTTAAGCTTCTATTCTAAAAGCTATTTCTAAAATCTTTGGACACATACCGTCATCACGGCTTTTCAGGGCGTAGGAGCGGATATATTAATAATACATTTTCTCTACCACTATATATAAGTTTACTTAAATAAAAATAATTTTTGTATTAAAGAATTCAGAAAAGAAGGCATAATAAGTTTATAAATGTTGTTCATATTAGTTTGGCTTGCACAAACAAAAATTTCCTTAGTTAATATAAAAATAAAATAAAAATATAAACTTAGCAAACGTCCCTTCCACAAGGACGTCAACAAATTAAAAAGAGTTTAAATGCACATTTACAAGTCTTTTTAATTTGTTTACGTACTTGTGACGGCTGAAAAGATTTGCGTAAAATAAATACGCCTTAATTATTTATAATAAATTTAAAAAAAAAATCAGTTGTAAGTATGTAAATGCAACTGAAGGGAAATCTAAAGTACGGTGTACTTATTTACGCTCGTTTTGATATTAAAGGACTCGATGAAAGGAAATTCAAAAGTGCTTTAATATTTTAGCATCAACTTTTTTAACTACTTTTGTGTAAAATAAAATGGGCGACAATCTTTAAAATGTTTTCTACGACTATTTAAAAGTTTACCATGACGAATGTTTTACAGATTTAATGAGGTGTTAGCAGTAAAAAGTGCACTGAAAAATTGAAAGCGTCATAAAAAACGAAGTATGATACATTGCGTTAAAAAACGTGAAAAAAGTGGTAACGAGACCAGCAATGTATAATACTTATTAAATAAATACCTGTCTGCACAAAAAAAATTATACAATCATTTTATAAAGATGTTTTGTAAAGATTTCAGAACAAAAGACCTTCGACGTCACTATCAGCTCTCAGGCAAAGGATATTTCATCCGTAGCATCGTAATTACCTTCGAAAACACCATTCATGCTGTCATGTTTTGTTTTCATAAAAGCATGTCATGTAGGCATATCATGTTACTAATTACTGTAGTTCATTGTGTTCTGAGCAGTATTACTTTTTTTAAACAATAGCACAAATGTTTTTCATAGAGCGAATAAATTTAACATTAAACATAACTGACATTCATTAAAAATAACATAATATTAAACTAACATTCATATGAACTTGTATTCCGTTTGATAGTTTACTGATGTTTGATAGTTTGATAGTTCCGTTTGATAGTCTGATAGCTTGAGTTCCTCACATAATCGTTTTCCTTGGGCATTAAGCACCATCTTGTGACTACGTTAAGTAGTTTACTTTAAAGAAATATTACAAAAAGAATCATGACTAACACATTAGTACTATATGGTATGGAATGCAGCAAACAATTGGAATTGGAAACCGAGACAAGAACGTCTTCTGTCGAAAGTCTTTCATGTGCTGCAGAGATTCACAAAAAATTAAATTATACTCTTACGTCATACTTTATATGATAGCTTTTAATAATGTTAAACAAATCATCTTTTTGGCTGCAAATCGAATTGTGATTTGTATTAATTTTATTAGGATACACTGTACAGGTATACAAAAAATATTATTTTTAACATTAACTGTTTTATTGTATTTCTTGGATTCCACACCTTACATAGTTAAGTTAAACTTTAAAAAGTTACACGTGTATCAGAATATGAATAAGACATGAATAATCTATACAAAAGTGGTAAATTAATCAATCAAGTAATTATGTTAATCTTTTAATATTTATAACATCTTTGCAGTATCTTCGCGTCCACCACAATTTAAAATTGCCGTAAAATGACTATGTTTCAAATATTTTTTTTAAATATAGATTATTAAGATATTCTCAAAAACGGCAATAGCTATCGTTTTCTGGACTGTCGTCAGTGTAATGATAGGAATAATATTTCTTTCATCTTAAGAAATCTATATACGCCTTCTGGTTTTGTATTAGCTCAAACATTTTACACTAATTACCTTACACCTAATTCCACTGCACTCACGTATGTTATGTTATAAAAATCAACACAATTGATTAATTATTTTCTCTTACATCCATGCCATAAATCAAATAATACAAATAACCTGTGAATTATAAAGACAAAATTGAGGTATCCGCCTAGAAATGTAATCCGCAAACGCTCCGTAAAAGATCTTTATTCACTCAAATTATTAGGCGATACTGAACTTTGAGGTGCGTTTCTACAGTTGAAATATTTCCAATTTAATGTAATCCTCGATAGAATGAAAAGATCTCGATAGAAAGAATATCTATGGGCTCTTAAAGCTATGCGCCTCTATATACTCTTCTTTGCAATTAAGTTCAATTTAATTTAAAATCACCGAAAAATACTCCGAGGATAGTTTTGTCTAAGTAGCATTTAAACAAATGTACGTAGTTTTTAACGAGTATTCGACACTTTCGATTCTATGTGAGAGTTGAAGTTTGAGTTGACCGATTGCAATAAAAAAACGTTGAAATTGCGAATAGATATTCATCATCTCGATTGTTGTTAATGCCTCTTTTACTATATTATTTAATATTTTAAGTGTAATGTTTGTGCCTAAAAAATAAATTATAACAAAAATTCTAAAATTTTAAAATTAGAATAAATATTTGTGTATCTTATTAAACTTTTTTACTTACCCCTCTTTTTTATAAATCATATTAGTATGTAACTAATTTATTTCAAACACACATTTTATCATAATATTTTAACACACATAATATTTTATCGGCCTGATTTTCATAGTTTCTATATTTTTTTATAATCATTGTATTACTTACCCATCTATATTACTACCATTTTATATAAAATTATAATATAGACTCATGTTATAAAGTCATCTTATCTATTAAATCCGAAAGGAAATACAAAAATTTATGTTCGTGGTTTTAGCAATTAAACAACTTTTTTTCATTTTTTTAAGAATAATTTATTTAATTTATCAATATCATACAAGGAATCCAAATAATAACATTTAATAAACATTTTGAAAACCATTTTAAAATATTTATCATATCATTTTCAATATGATAACAATTAAAATATTAAGACTTGATGTGTAAATAAAACCCGATATTGGTAATGAATAAGAAAAAATATAATGAACTCTTTAAGTAATTGTTTACAACATATTAATAAATAATATATTATTTCTACAATATATTTAATAAACACTATAAATAAAAACTGTAAATTGAAAATAGTTTCGTAGACACAAATAAAAATGCAAATTTCTTTAAAAAAATGTTAAAATCTCTCTTTTAAAATCAGGTGGCTCTTTAAAAAAAAATTATTATCTTGTTATTAATATCACTGCATCATATAGGGTTAAAGACATATTTATAATTCTATTAATTTAATAAGAAAGTAAAATGATATTCTTAAATTGTTTCATGCAAATAAAATATCGGTTAAAATAAAATATACCTCCTTAGCCCCAAACCTTAACGCTCTGATCCCAAGAGCAGCTAGCTAGTGCAATGCCGCTTGGAGCAACGGAAATCGACGTAACTCTGTTTTCATGGCCATTTAACGTACCTAAAAAAAATCTAGTAAAAGTACATAGCATAATGCAAAATTTAAAAGTAACAAAAACAAAAAATATTGTTCTTTACAATTTTCGTTTAGCTAATACTTTATTTAAAACAACATTTGACCGGACATGGCAAATGAGGAAGTAAAGTTCGTAACTTTTCACAACTTCTTGTGTATGTGTAGTGCTTGTGTAGTGTGTTGTCGCTGACGGCGTTTTGTGACAGTAACAGTAGTCTGGTAACTATTCCTGCATGTATAAGGTATGTGAACGTTGTCTGTTTCCTCAGTTAGCATTATATAGATTCTCTTAATAAAAGCGGATTATAGCATAATACTTTTCTCATACTATGTACTATGGAATTCTGCATCTCGCAATGGAGTATCTTGTATGGCCTTTAATTAATTATATATCGTAAAAACGATAGATGAAGAATATTTTCTGAGGTACCTGTGTGGGCGACTTTCATGGTATCCCAAGAATGAACACTGTTGTCGTCAGAACCGGCAAGCAAATAACGTCCGCTAAGCGACAATCCTGAAAAAAAAAATCTTACATACTCGTAAACCTACCTGGGCGACAGAGCCTTGCTCAGTCATTTTTTAAAATATAAAAAAAAACAAATGAAAAAAATAAAAAGGGAAAAAAGCGCCGGTGATTTGTGGGGCTCGATACCAGCTTTAGGATTTGTTTGGTCCACCCGTTACCTAATGGTAACGGGTGGACCAAATGTTGTGATAGCCTAATGGCTATCACAACATTACGTTAGACAGCTAAAAATTCCCAGCAAAAATGCCCGAAAATAGGGATTAAACGAGTTTTTTAATGAAACCTAGCTAGATTGATTTTTCTCCCCCAAAGCCATCGAAGCCGTTTCAGAGATTCAAAATTTCTCATCCTGTTTGGAGCAATGTTTCGATTTGTTTTGTAAGGAGGTATTTGTAATGCTACAGAGTAACGTCGGCTACTTTTTTCTCGGTATTGAAATCCACCCACAGGATATAAGCAGGTGAAATATAATAAAAATATATACTGTTTTTAAAAACAAGCAATTTAGGTGATAACTGGCCTGACTGGGGATGGGGATGACTGGCCCGTTGGAGCAGTGGGTAGTAACCCTGCCTTCAGCTCCGCGGGTCGCGGGTTCAATTACCGCCGAGGGCCAACATTTTCTATAAATGAATTCGTTGGTCTTTGAGCCTGGGTGTATATTTGTATTTAAGTATGTATTTAAAAAATAGATAAGTATATATTCACCAGTTGTCTCTCACCCATTACACAAGTATTAAGTTACTTACTTTGGGACGGACGACCGTGTGTGTAAGTGTCCCATATATATTAATTAGTATTTAATTTATAGGTGAACAAAAAAAAATCTGTTATTTTTTGTCATATAAACTACGGTATTTAAAATTTTGTTATTGCACACTTAAGGTTTATTAGCTTTCACCCGCGCATTCGTTCGCGTGGACTGTTGTGTGATAAGTCGATAATATATGGCGCTTTTCAATGTCACCCTATTCCTGTAAAATTAACAGGATTTGTATAGTCTATATATTCTTCCAGTGTATAAGGCATAATTATGCCAATCCATTTCATCGATATTGGTTCAGCGGATTCGTGAAAGAATAAAAAACATACATCCATACTCACAAACTTTCACATTTATATTATTAGTAGGATGTTATCTTCAACTAAGTCCGATTTAGTAGAGTTCACGCAGACGCTACGAATATCAAGAATTAGGTACTAACCTAGCTAACGTTGTAACCAATATTAAGATTGTAAACATTATTTGCCAATAAACTTACCACAGCTAGTAAAGCCGCTATTGCCGGGCGGCTTGTAATGGCCAATCTGTTGATCACTGCGAATATCGAAGAGACGCGCTGTTTTATCTTCAGATGCAGTTGCGAATGCTTGACCACTAGGATGGTACTGGAAAACAAAAATTAATTTAAAATAAATAATATTTATAAACGTAGAAACGATTTAGTCTACACAGTCTAACATCATCCTCCTGCCCTTATGCCACTCTAAGTGGGGTCTGCACAACATGTTATAAACATGTTTTCATATGACTTGGCTACGTATTTTACTTACGGCCACCTGCCTGTCGTCAAATTATCTTATTCGTATTTTACGACACCTGGGTAAGAAATGAAGGTGTTACTATTCAGCCGAATATACGGCGTTCTACACAGTCTAACAGCGGAAGTGAAAAATTTCCTTATAAATATGACCAATACTCATATTCGAAATTCATCACGCTCGTTGAAAATGAAAAAAAAAATACTAAAACCTTGCTCATATTGAAATTTATTTCCTGTGGTTTTGTGATAGTGATTGAAGAAAAAAATTGTTAAAGTTTTAAGTAACTTGGTTGAGATATCACGATAATTGTTAAAAATATCGGAAAATGGCAAGATACTATGGAGCGTTTATTGTGAAAACCGGACTAAGACTTCTGAGATATAATAAAACAAAGTATAATTCCGGGCGCAAGGTACTTTACAAAATTAAATAATTAAATTTTTGTAAATCATAATGTCATCAATAACCAAATCATATTTATATATTTATTGTTTACCTATTATTGTTTAATATTCCATCAAATACAAAATTAAGTTAAGAATTAACTATTCAATATGTTTTAGTTATCGGACACAATTTTTTACTCACGCAGACGCTGTTTACGTCAGCTTCATGTCCAAAGAAAGTCTGCTTTTCCTTTTCAGCCCGTACATCCCATAATTTACAAGTTCTGTCCACGGAACCTGTGACGTATGTCTTCATATCTGTAATAATACGTGTGTACAAAAGTATTTCATTTTAAAAACACATTAAACATAACTGTTAATAAGATACACATAAAAAATCTTAAAAGCAACATAAACATTTTGTTGCAATAATTCTTCCCAGACTAAATAAATATAACTATACACTCAGACTCGAAGAACCAACAATTTTTTTTAAAATTTTGGTCCTCGGCGGGCTTCGAACCTGGACTCACGGAGCTGAAGGCAGGAAGGCCACTGCGCCAACGGGCCAGTTAATATTTAATACAAAATCAAACATGAGCACTTAGATTTAGAGTTCAAAGATATAAGAATATAAGAATAATAAATACCCTGCAAAAAAACTATCAGAATTCCAACGGATTCGCTATTATGTGATATCATACCTAATAAATATGAACACTGTTATAAATATACAACCAATACAGACATCGAATTGTATTATTTTATTTATTACAAAACTTTTGTCTCAAAGAATTTTTTTAAAAGTTTTATGTTTGTTTAGGGAAAATTGTTTTATAAATTTTGCTTGTAATATTCTTATCGATATTTTTGTAGACATCTTATATTATACGAAAGCTTTTCGAGTGCTTGTTTCAATGAGAATAATAGAATGAGAACAATAAAGGTTTTCTCAATTCATATTATACGCCGTCTGGTAATTTGAGATAAATCTTATTAAATAAATCCACTTAAGGAAGAAATAATGTTGCAAAACGTTGAAATTTCTACAAGAGCCTTATCAAATTATTATCTTTCGTAGAAAAGGTTTCTACTTAAGTTATCGAACGTCTCAAAAGCGTACCTAGAAACTTAATGAGGCTTGAATTGCTAATTTCGATCATCATAAAACAAAAACAAAATAAAAATTAAGCGAAATTTTTAAACTGTTTTAAGAGCGTTGGCTACATTCTAGTAAACAGGTTTGTTCACTTAACTTAAAAGTTAGTCTGTGGCTTGTAGCGCTGCTATTGAAAGCTCGTCCATTTTTAGTATTGAAACATAGTGTTAAAATTTCTTAAATGCATTTGTAAGTATTACAGTTACGAAGATTATAACTGATACATGGAGAGTTTTTTCCACATCGTAATACTAATATTATTATATGGCTATGTATGCTATTTGGTTCTAGAATATACCAGGTGATAAAGAAATAGTGACTACGTCGCCAGCATGAGCGTCAAATTCGACTTCCCGTTTACCAACTTCCAAGTCCCAGACACAACTGAAAAAGCCAAAACGTAATATTTAATATTTATATCAACCTAATATTTTACATTAGAATTATAATTATCGTTGAAGGTTTTAATACAAATTATTTACTACAATGCTTTGAATAATGGTCATAGCATTTAAATTATAATGGGAAATTATTTTAATTTTCATTAGCCAAATTTACTTACTTATTAAGCCCATACTATTATTACCAAATTCTATACAAATTATGTCAAAATAAAATATCACTTATGCAGGAGCACAATTTTTTAATAAAATACCTTCTAATATCAAACATGTAAGCTCGTGAAACTGTTTTAAATCACTTCACGCAAAATACATATTTAAAAATATATAGATTTTTCATTAAACTTGTTATATTTAAAAATATAACAAGTATAATGAAAAATCTAGTATAACTAAAATAATTTACAACTACAACAGTCAAACGAAAATTAAAACCGTTTAACGAGCAGATCTTTTGGTGACCGCCTAATTTAGTTTAGAGTTTATGTTCTCATGTAAGTGGCCATTGGCTTTTTTGAGAATAAATGATTTAAACCTATTTGGTATAATTCAATCTTATATATCCCGTAACATTTAATATTAAAAACAAATAGTACATTATTCAGGTATTTTTAACTTTCAGCTAAATCCAATGAATAAATCACGTTTTTATTATACAAATATATGTGTAAGTCGTGTTATGTTTTAGGAATATCGATCGAGAGAATAAAAAGACTTATAAAGTTTAGAAGTCTGAATGCCTACATCTTCATGTCGCCGGAACCAGTAAGGATGTGGGTGTCATCTAGGAAGCGACAGCTGCTAAGAAAGCCTTCGTATCCAGCCAATTCACGCACCATCTTGGCAGCACCCGTTGCGTCGCGATTGTTCACATCATACACGGTACACATATTGTCCATGCCTCCACAAGCTTGAAATAAATGTTGCAATATCAACAATAGAGTTGACCCATATTATACATTATAAAAAATTAACAATAGAAATCATTCGTACGCATGCACTTTCATGCACTCACACATGCCATAAAAACATATATGTGCATTTGCAAATAACCAGTCACTTCACATACACATTGCCTTGTGTGCTTCCGCACACTTAGACTCACCACACAAGCAAACATTAATGCACATGTATTCTGATCCTTGGAGAAACTGTCTCCTGAAAAACAGGATTTGCCTAGAACAGAGGGTAGTGTAAATCTATAATAGATGTAAAGTTAATGTGTCGAGTAAATTATGTTTTGTCACTCATTCATTTATTTGCAGGTGTCATTGAATTTTTCATTGTTTTCTTTAAAAAAATCAAAAACATTAAAAAATATAAAAAAATTGTCATCAACTGATAGCGGAAAAAAGGCCCACGCTTACGGTAGTTAGGATTACTAGGAGTGAGTGAGGATTACTAAGAGTGAGGAACTTCCTTAATATGCTCGTAAGTGCTGTTTCAAGTATGCCGTCTATGTGTCTATGTCCAACAACTAAGCGAAAGTCTCATCAGGTGTTGGTCGAAGTTCTTCGCTAGTAGACCGTACTAGATAAATTATAATTGTATAAAATTCACATTCGTCAAACTAAAATATCAATAAGTATGTTATTTACCCACAAAGTTTCCGGAAGGGGCAAAAGCGACGCTCATTACCCACGCTGAGCGCAGCTGTATCACTTGAACCTTGTTGCCACTCCACGTATCCCAAATTATAAGTTTGCCATCTAGTGATCCAGTTACACAATGTCTGAAAACGTATGAAACAGAAAAGTATAACAATAAAGTTAATGATTTCGTTTCATAGTTTAATACTTGGTAGCTATGAAAACAATTAAAATTAAAAAACAAAAGCTATTATAGAATTATTTTGCTTTAATCCGCGATTTTCAAGAAAGTTTTTGTAGTGTCAAGTGTAGGGGGCAAATTTTGTGCTTATACCTTATACGTGCAGGATTAGTTTCCACACGTAGTAAAAAACACCACAACCAACAACACACTACACGCATTCACTACAACAATTTCACGATCGTTGCGCCTCGTAACCGAAGTATCATTGGAGGATAGCACCACCTTGGAAAGAAATTTGTGGAGCCTATGTCATAGCTTTTGTACTACGGAATTCCGCAAAGTACCACCTACTTCTATAAATTCTTTAAATTAAAAAATGTTAAATCTTTCTTTATTCTAATAAAGAGGCTTTTGGGTCTCAACTTTACTGCTAGTTAAACAGTAGTTCTTATGCTCATACCTTTAATTTAAGAGTACTAAAGTATAGAGTCATCATCCTCCTGCCCTTATCCCACTCTAAGTGGGGTCGGCACAACATGTTATAAACACGCTGTCGCATGACTTGGCTCCGTTTTTACGACCGGCCGCCTGCCTGACGTCAACTTACCTCTGTTGTATTTTACGACACCTCGGTAAGAAAGAGGGTGGTCTTTTCTACTAAACCGGATACCACACGGTGGGTCAACTTACCTTAGTCGCCTTTTACGACACCTCGGTAAGAAATGAGGTTGGTCTATTCTACTCAGCCGGATACCAAACGGCGGGTCGACTTACCTTAGTCGCCTTTTAGGACACCTCGGTAAGAAAAGAGGGTGGTACTATTCTATTCAGCCGGATACCACACGGCTACTAAAGTATAGAGTAACTCATTATAAATTTTTTACCTATATGATATCAAGATGTTTTATAACACTAAAAAGCGCTCAATAAATTGTAAATAAATATTCGGCACACTACTTTTAGGGGTGTGAACCCATTACCAATGTAATGACTATGGTAAGTGTTAGAAGTCCCTCCTATTTCCTATCATGAGTTCTAATATTTACACAAATACTATTAATAACAATAAACATTTTCAAAGAATACGCAATCTGTACTTGAATTAAGATTTATAATAAAGCAATATCAATCGTGATAACTGAACTATGGAAGTTTCACGTCACAATTCATGAAAACAACAGTTGAAAATTTCAAATTAGCATTAATTAATAAACCGCAGTATGTCAAACATATTCAAAACAAACTTGTCTTTTCTCTCTAATGACATATTAAACAACTAAATATCTGAATTGAAACAAGTAATAAACCACAAACATATGAAAGGGGAATTTAAAACCCCGAGTCCTGAATATCATAATAATTTTTTTTAAATGAAATATATCTATCTACGTTTATTTATATGCTTATATAGCCGTATTGTCGTGTCTATAATATAAAGTGTCTAAAAAGCCCTGCTGATATTAATTATTTACTTTTGCAGTACTACTCTTTTCTTAAAATAATCGATTAGGTTCTGAATGATAAAGGAATAAATGTCAATAAATCAACGAAAAATAAAAAGTACCGTCTATTCATTATATTGTAAGTTTTATATTCAAATCTGTTTCTAAAACCAGTGACCAATCGGTACGTGATTCATAAAGCTTATTATATTGTTGAGGACTATATTGATGATAAGAAAGCTTGGTTTTAAATTGCGACCAGCTACGCACTAGATTATATTGTAAATTTTTGAATTTGTTCTTAATTAAGCCATTATTGTAAAACTCAATTTTGAAAAGAGGGACCGCCGAGTTTCTTGCTGGTTCTTCTCGGTGAGGGTACTTTTCCGAACTAGTGGCAGCTTCATTGTAATTTGACGATTCGAAAGTGCTTGTAAAGGCCAATTTGAATAAAGAATTATTTGAATTTGAATATCTAATAAACGACAATTTACTACAGAGTGGCGTGTCATTCCATATCTGAAAAAACAGTTTTTTTGTTAAAATTAATTATTATACTAACCTTTTTTTAGTTATTGCTAATGATACGACACACGCCCCAAAAGAATTTTATACGTAATGAAGTAAAGTTTTCGTAGATATCGAGTAAGACCATAGACCATGATCGCTGCTTTCCAAAATTTAAACAACATTAATAAAGAAAATAATTCCCTATTTTATAGTCTTAATTGTAACGTGAAACGAGAACATATAAAGGATGACAATGTTAATTACTTTTCAATTTTCCCTTCTATGTTTAACCTCATTAGGGATACTAACTCAGTGAATTATTCCACAACAGCACTTTGTTTTGGGCGATATAGTATATCAGCAAGTTTTGGTTTCATCTATTGCCTACGACCGATTTTCTAACAAAGCGATGACGTTCCAATCATTGTACATTTAATATGTGATACTTGTATGTTTACATGTTCCGTATATGTATTTACGTGTGTGATTTAAAACTTACCTAGAATCACCGCTGTAGTGTACGGAATTAACTTTATTAATATGTCCTTTTAATGATTTCTTTGTAACGAAACGTATCTTTTGAACATCGCTCATGTCGCCACATTTTTCCGCGAGTTTTGCATCAGCAACTTTTTCTTGGTCCGCCTGCAATGAGAGTGCGGTAGTAAATATGCTACTTTAATATAGCAATATCATATCTTATAATATTTGTCAATCTTATGAATAAATAGAAATATCCCCCGTGCAATCACTGAAAAACAGATTTATATATTGATTAAAGATTTAATAATACCGCAGTATATTGAAGGGGTCCTACAGACTAATAACAAAATTTATATTGATATCTTCTTCTTCGTCAACCGATGGACGTCCACTGCTGGACGTCGTGTGGTTTGGAGATCTCGTGAAGTGACGTGTCTTCACGAGATCTCCAAACCACACGATCTTGTGCCGCATGCATCCAGGGGCCCCGCATTCATCCCCGCAACCTATTTGAATACCTGTCCACCTTTTAGGGGTTAACCGCGTTGTCCTGCGTTTTCCAAAGCGGAGTCGCCATTCCTACACCTTAAGACCCCAACGCCCATCACCACTTCAGCTTTGCGACACGCTGAGATGTTAGTGACTTTGATTCTTCTACGGATCTTCTTATTTCTGATTCGATCACGTAGAGATACGTCGAGCACAGCTCGCTCTTTCACCCGCTAAGTGAATCCGAGCTTTCTTATGAGGCATATAGGCGACCACGTTTCAGACTGGCTACACGATCTTGGAGCAAACGATCTCGCGTAGCTTCCCAAAAAATATAGTTATAAAGATTAAACTTGCAGCAGCACAAGCAGCAATTAAAAAATAATAAGATAGGTGGGGCGCGATCCTAGATATTTTCATTTCGCGCGACCACCCGTTTCCCGAATAAGCTACGCTGACTTGACATTTCACGGCACAAATTGTGTTGTATATATTCAATATTTACATATATATATATATATATATATATATATATATATATATATATATATATATATATAGATATACATACAAGATTAACTCATTTATATATTAAAGATAAAGATATACTACTCGTGTATGGTGTAAAGGATCATAAGGCTCAGCATAGTTCCGAGTAATAGTTTAGGTTACTAAGGTTTTTGAAGTTGATAAGGTTTAAGGTTATGTCCATTTTTAATTTTAAAATGTTAAAAGGGAGTAAGGGCACGTAGTAGTAATCTAAAATATATATGCCACCCAGCAATTTTTTATGTAGATCTGTTAAAGATAAATAATCACAACGCACATTGTTTTGTTATATTTAAGAGGATTAGGCACTTTAAAAGAACCTAAATAAATTATATACTTAAATCTTTTCGATGAATCGATTTGTCTATTGATGAAACCTGCACATTATTCCCTTCAGTGCTTTTGAGTTCCATGTAAACAACCAAACATTCGCACCTGGCACATAGTTTTATGATATGTGTATGGTTATTAAGGAATTAAGACTCTTTTTATGATTATTCAATTCTTCGCGTCTTCTCCAAAATCCATCTATGTATATCTATATCTCTTGTGAACAATCACCATTTCTTCTTGGTATATTTTTTTTTACATATATTTTAATTATTATATCTATTGTATTTAGGAAAGCAACCATTGATATACGATGTCAATTTAGATAGAGATATACAAAAATCCGAATATATCATTCGAACGAGCTAAATAATAGTCGATACTCCTAAATCAAATGCGAAACTATAATTTGCAATGCACAGTCAAAGGTCCATTGGAAATCAATTTCCGTGTTCGTACCTACAATCCCTTTGCAAGCGATTTCTAATTAGAGTTAATGACAATATGTGTGGGTAAAAGCTTCTGAGGACTTTAGTAAAGGTTTGATTGCTTTTATACCTACGATTCAAGGGGTTACAAATAAAGGGGGTTACAAATAATTCATTCACAGTATTTTACTATTTTCACGCGAATTATTTAGGAATCATGTACTTTAGGAATTACTTAAATACTTTTCATCACTCAAATTCTTTACTTATATATTTGTATTAGGACACAACAGGGAAAATAAACTTTTGAGGTAAGTTAATACTATAAAACAAATTATGAAGGAACCGGATAATTGGATTAAATTGGTCAAACAAATTTTACCACCAGTACGGAAAGTTGTCATCAACCTATCCTAAATTGGCATTTTGATCGAAATGGACAATCTCGAATATCCGAATTGTTGAATTGAATCTCAACCTTTGGGGGATAATCGTTATTATATGTAAACCTCTCTAATTAAATTCTTTGCGACTAACGTAAACGTAACGTACAACTAACATTTCTACGCACCGTACTCAAATATTTAAGTTCAAACCTTTCACCAAGTGAGTATTAAAAACAAGTAATAAGTAGTCAGAAACGTGAAATATTAAAAAAAAAACAAAAATAAAAATAAATTTAATAACACTTACGTTCTATATTTGAAAACATATAAAAGCAAACCAACAGGCAATTCGTTTGAAACCAGAATAAATATTTTCATCAGAGGCGACGACTTCATATTCATTTTCAGTTCAATATGGAACGTAACGTGTATTTTGTAGACTTTTTTTATAATTTAACAGTGAATGAATGGCGTACCTGAAAATATCAAGACCAGAGCTGGCGGAAATGAAACTAGTCTTTTAGTTATTGAAAGGTGCGCCGAAGGAAGTTAGAAAACATGTTTGACATTTTATTAAAACTCTTCCCGAGAGTAGAGAAAATATCCAAACTAGAAATTCTGTTAAGAATTCTATAACAGAAATATCTATTTTGTTTTATTATTGTATATTTTATAAATTTTCAGTTGAAATTATATTAATGACACCGAAGAGTTCTAAAAACTTACGCTTTGAACTTGTGGCGTAGATACTATTTTACTTCTCATAATGTTGAGCGAAATTAAAGAAGGCAGGTGAAGATGGATTTATTATCGATACGTCTAACAAGTTAGCTTATTGATTAGCGACTACTTATACAATGAATCTATTGCGGATATATGAGATCCGCTGACTTCGCGCTACATCGTTTCCCCCTTTTTTTGAAAAAGAATGCAATATAAAAATAATATGTAATTGTTATATAAAGAAAAATTAAACTATGTAAAAGGGGGTGTAAAAATTACTGTTTAAAAATATTATACATAACTATAAAAATATAAAAATTATTAGAATATAACACTATTGAGAAAAAAATAACTTAATTGTATTCACTTAATGTTTATACGATCACTTGTTGAGGCGCGTTCATAATTCTTTCAGAGCTTCTCATTACGATATTGTCTGGCAGTTGTAATTCTCTTCTTATATAATTAGCATACGCGACTTTACACTTTTTCCACATATAATATCCCGTCGCAGCGAGTAAGATAGTCAGGATACAGAATAACATCAAGTCTATATTGATGAAAAAGTTTGAAGATTTCTCTGTTGCTGAAGCAGAATTATCATTTCCCCCGTTCTGCGCGATAATGATTTCTTCTTGTACTGGAACACTTTGTTGTTTACCCATCTTATAGAGTATTTTTTTATACTTTAAAATTTAATTATAGAATAAAAGTATTAAGTGAATGATACGCGGTAGGTTACCGTTTGTTTGAAATTGTTATGAGCAAGTGAACCGAACCACAGGTTTGCTGATGCGTCGTGATCGTGTTACGGCGCCGGACTCTTCACCATTTTGGTGTTGTTTTGATAAATTCAAATTCAAATTCAAAATATTCTTTATTCAAGTGGACTGTTTACAGTACTTTTGAATCGTCAAATGTTTTAAAGAAGCTACCACTGATTCGGAAGTTTGCTCCTACCGAGAAGAATCAGCAAGAAACTCGGCGGCTAATCTTTTAAAAAATTATTACAATTTGATGGTTACAAGATAATCGTTGCAGCTGGATGCGTAGCTGACTGCAGTTAAGATATGCTATCACTCAAATAATCCTCAATAGTATAGTAAGCTTTACCCGCCGTGTGGTATCCGGCTGAGTAGAATAGTACCACCCTCATTTCTTACCGAGGTGTCGTAAAAGGCGACTAAGGTAAGTTGACCCACCGTGTGGTATCCGGTTTAGTAGAATAGACCACCCTCCTTCTTACCGAGGTGTCGTAAAATACGACTGAGGTGAGTTGACGTCAGGCAGGCGGCCGGTCGTAAAAACGCAGCCAAATCATGTTACAGCATGTTTATAACATGTTGTGCCGACCCCACTTAGAGTGGGATAAGGGCAGGAGGGATATAGTATAGTAAGCTTTATGTAGCAACATCGTTTTGAGATAATTTCTAAACTTGTGTAAAGGCAAGTCTAGATAATGTTGAGGAATTTTGTTATAAAAACGTGTACCGAGACCGACAAATGATTTTCGGACCTTTTGGAGGCGTAATCTAGGCGTCATTAGTTTATGTCTATTTCTTGTATGTCTATCATACCTATCACTATTTTAACTATACAAGTGAATATATTTACGTACAAATAGTATATTACTGTAGATGTATTGTGAAGCTACAGTCATAACGCCAATTTCTTTGAACTTTTCCCTAAGAGAATCACGAGGTTTCATATTATAAATACCACGTATAGCTCTTTTTTGCAAAACAAAGACCCTGTGAATATCAGCCGCTGTACCCCATAGCATGATTCCATATGACATAATGCTATGAAAATAGGAGAAATAAACAAGTTTTGCTGTGTCAACATCAGTTAATTGTCTAATTTTCCTAACAGCGTAGGCAGCGGAACTTAATTTTCCACAAAGGTTTGTTATATGGGGCCCCCATTGGATCTTTGTATCTAAGGTCATTCCTAAAAACACAGTTGTATTTTCTTTCATTAATATTTCATTATTTAATATAACATTTCCTGTTGGTCTGGTTCCATTAAGCAGTGAAAACTCTACGCATTTTGTCTTTTTTGTGTTTAAAAGTAGGTTATTTATGGTAAACCAGTGAGATATTTGAGACAAAGCATTATTCACATCGTCAAGATTTTCCTTATATCTGTCAACCTTAAAAATTAATGATGTATCATCTGCGAATAGTACAATGTCGCAAATACTGGGCACAAAATATGGCAAATCATTAATATATACTAAAAACAAGAAAGGACCTAAGATTGAACCTTGAGGCACGCCCATAACTGTTACTGATCCGGATGACTTGACGTCATTTATGCATACTCTTTGTAATCTATTGCAAAGAAAAGATGTAATAAGACTAAGCGCAATATCTTTGATCCCATAATGACGCAGCTTATACAAGAGAGTTGTATGTTGGACACAATCGAACGCTTTAGACAAATCGCAGAAAATACCAATAGCGTTCTGCGAATTCTCCCAGGCATCGAAAATGTGTTTCAACAGCCTTGCGCCCGCATCTGTTGTTGATCGACCCTTAGTAAAACCGTACTGCTCAGTATGTAGTAATTTATTCAAATCGAAATGTCTGAGCAGTTGATTGTACATAATTTTTTCAAAAATCTTACTAAGAGTTGGTAATACTGAAATGGGTCTGTAATTATTGGGATCATTTTTATCACCTGATTTAAACAAAGGGACTAATTTGCTATATTTCATGAGATCAGGAAATATTCCGGAATCTACAGCTCTGTTAAAAATCAAGGCTAGATAAGGCGCAATGATTTCAATAATGTTGTTCATTGTTTTCATGGACATGCCCCATAGATCTTGTGTTTTCTTCAATTCTATTGTTTTGAACACTTTGAGAATGTCACATGGGATAATATATTGAAAATGAAAGTTAGCACTGCACTCAGTGGAAATAGTTCTTAGTAAATTAAGAGCTTCTGTTGGTGAAGAATTAATACATTGAGTGGTCGCAATTGGTATATTTTGGAAGAAATTTTCGAATGTTTTAGCGACATCTGCATCAGAAGTAATGATTTGATCATTAATAATAAGCTTAAATTCACGATTATTTTTTTTATTTCTACCTAATTCATCGCCTATAATGTCCCAGGTGGCTTTTATTTTATTGTCTGCCTTCATAATTTTTTGTTTGATAAATAGCGACTTAGCTTGTATGCAAACAATTTTAAATAGCTTTGAGTAGTTTTTTACATATTCAACAAATGTGGGGGTTTTATTAAATTGTTTTTGTGCGTACAAATCAAATAATTTATTTCTACTCTTAAAAATACCAACAGTTGCCCAATCACTAAATTTAAAGTTAAATTCTTGTGCTTTAGCTAGCTCTTTATAGTGTATAGGAGAAGGAGTATCAATGGCGGCTACTCTTGACAAGCTATCTGCCACGACATTTTCTGATCCTTTTATGTGTTCTATAGAGCTACAAAACTGTAATATGAAATCTAGATGACGCAACCTTCTTGGTGTATCATTTGGACTTATGGTGTTCTTCTTAAAGGCTTGAACCAAGGGCTTGTGGTCTGTGTATACCGTTAGGGGTTTTCCTTCAATATGGTAGCGAAAATATTTGATTGCCATATAAATTGCGAGTAATTCCCGATCGAAAGTACTGTAGCATTGTTGGGCGTTACTTAGTTTATTTGAAAAAAAACCTAATGGTCTCCATGTATTGTTAGTAGGGTCTCTTTGTTGTAGAACTGCCCCTGCGCATGTGTTTGAGCAGTCTGTCATTATTGCTAAAGGAGCATCCGGAATTGGAAAAGACAATGTAATTGCGTCTTGTAGGCTACGTTTACATTGTTCAAAAGCCTCATTGGTTTCCTCGGACCATGGAATTGGGGATTTATCTTTTTTCTTCGCGTTTTGTAGAAATACGTTTAATTTGCTATGAATCTGCGCTGCTTTAGGTAAGTGTCTTCGGTAAAAGTTCAACATGCCCATAAATCTTCTTAATTCTTCTACCGTTTTTGGTTTGGGATATTGCGTGATTGCTTTCATATTCTCTTCTAGCGGTCGTATTCCTTGTTGTGTAACGCGATGCCCTAAGTAATTTAATTCGGTTTTTCCGAAATCGCATTTCGCTAAATTTATAGTAATTCCAAATTGATTTAGTCGTTCGAAAACGAGCTTCAAATGATGTCGATGTTCTGACGTAGAGGATGATGCAATTATGACGTCATCGATGTAGGAGAATAAAAAGTCTAGATCGCGAAGTACTACATTGTTTACAAATCTTTGGAATGTTTGTGCTGCATTTTTGAGTCCGAAGGTCATCTTTGTAAATTCATACAAGCCGAATGGGGTAGTTATGGCTGTCTTTTCTATGTCCTGTTTAGCAACGTTAATATTATGATATGCTCGTTGCAAGTCCAAGCGTGAGAATATTTGTTTTCCAGAAAGTAGATAGACACAGTCTTGTATCTGTGGAATGGGATATCTATCGGGCTTAGTTATAGCGTTTAAGCGGCGATAGTCTCCACATGGCCTTATTTCTCCGTTCTTCTTTGTAACCACGTGTAGTGGGCTTGCCCATGCGCTTTTGGAGGGTCTGCATATTCCCATGTCTATCATTCGTTGAAATTCTTTCTTGACTATGTTATATTTATTTGGTGGTAAGGGACGAGGGCGAGCGAAGACAGGTGAACCATTCGTTTCAATGTGGTGGACGATATTATGGCATGAATTCTTTTTAAAACACATGGGTTTGGTAATCTCAGGAAATAAGTCCAAAAGATCGCTGTATTCATTATCGGAATCTATCGTTCTTATTGATGGCTGATCATGTAAAGTAATAGAGGCGACCGTAGATAAATTTGTTACTTCGTCGATTAGTTTTTTGTTGCGCACATCTACTAAAAGTTTGTGATGGCTTAAAAAGTCTGCGCCCAGTATTGGCTGTTTAACATCCGCCAAGACGAAAGTCCATCGAAAGGGTCTTCTTAGCTTGAAGTTCAGGTCTAGAGTTTTCACACCGTATGTATTAATTTGGGAGCCGTTAGCTGCGTATAATATGTAGTCATTATTGCTTTTGCTGTAAAATGGCTTTTTGGCAACTGGTAAGACTGAAATATTTGCGCCAGTGTCGACAAGAAATCGTGTTCCCGAATTTATATCTGTGATGCAGAGGCGGTGATGAGGAGTAATAGTGCAAATCTCCGCCTGCGATTGCACTTGACTTAGTTTTCCGAATTTTGATTCTGCGATTTATTCCACGAGCACGGTTCTATACATTTATTAGCTCTGTGGCGAAAGCGTCGATGATAATAACAATACTCGTTACCCGATGCGGAGCGGGTCGAATTTCTTTCGCGCGATGATGATCTAGAAAAGCGGCCCCTGTAGTTCCGTGGATGGTATCTCGATGTTCTATTTTCTAGGTGTTGTATTCGAAGGCTTAATTTTGAAATTTCCGATAATATTAAATTATGATCTCGAGAACTAGAAGAAGGTTGTATCTCAGCTACGTGCATGGGTTGAGTAGTCTCCATCACTTTGTCTGCAATAGCTCCCAAGTTTTCCAGGTCTTTCACTTCACAGACTGCTAAAACTGCTCGAACTGCTGAAGGTAAATGTCCTTGCCACATCAAGCAGAGAGTCTCATCCGTCATTTTACCTCGGGCCAAATCTCGCATGCGGCGTAAAAGTTGGGAAGGCTTTTGATCACCTAGTTCCATTTCACTAAGTAATTTTTGAAATTGCCGGTTTTCTGATTCTTCGTACACCGTTAATAAACGTTTTTTCAAAGTTTCGTATTTTCGGCCCTCTGGCGGATTTAACAAAATGTCCGATACTTGCTGAATACAATCCTTGCCTAATTTGGCCACGACCAAGTTAAACTTCGTTTCATCACCCAATTTTTGCGGTGCTAAAATAGCTTCACACTGCACAAACCATAAACGTGGTTGATCGCTCCAGAAGTCAGGTATTTTTGAAGAGACAGTTACGCTTGCCAGGTCAGCTGTTTCCACAATATTCACCGATTTGCTGACTTGAGTCGCTGGAGAAGTCATTTTCTATTTTTGTGTTCTTCAGTGGGGTCACCAGTGTGGCGTAGGTACTATTTTACTTCTTATAATGTTGAGCGAAATTAAAGAAGGCAGGTGAAGATGGATTTATTATCGATACGTCTAACAAGTTAGCTTATTGATTAGCGACTACTTATACAATGAATCTAGTGCGGATATATGAGATCCGCTGACTTCGCGCTACAAACTTTATGAAAATCCACAAAGGTGCTGTCGGACTTATTTGTCAGACATACTTTAGGGATTTTTTTAGGTATTTTTTTGTGTCTCTTAGTGAATATAACTTCTCGCAAGTTTAAAATCACAAAGTCCTTATTAAATAGATAAGGTTTGATGAAGGTTTTAACCCTTCGTCGGCCAATAAAACCAGCGGTAATGACTTATTACGTATTGTATTTTTAATTTTAAAAATAAAAAAAAATCGTTAAGCACTCTTTTTCTTTATTCGTCCTCTTTGTTCCCTTCTAACATAATAATAATGAAAAATTACAATTGCTCTTGGATTTATTCGTATCTTGTTATTGTCTATTCGTATATTGGATTGTCGAACCTGAATCGTAGCGTGTCACACTTAAGACTACTAGCTTTATTGATAATGCGGCCTTAATTTTGATTGCAAAAAAATTATACATTCCACAGATTGATTTTTATGGTCGTAAAATGTCATCCAAAGACATGGGTTTTAATCATGGGAGCTATTTAAATAATCTAGTCAGGCATGCCCGAGTAGAGGACGTCAGAAGGAGAGCCTTTATTACTTATTGTTTATATCGTACGTTAAAATCTGGTGCAAGGAAACTTAGTTATTTCTATTAAAATGATAGTTTTATTTACTTTTCTATTCATAACCGTGATTTTATGATTTTGATTGACAGGAGACAATACAAAATACATATGAAATCCACACGCACCTTTTTCCCTTTTATCATAAACTACCTAAATTTAATACATAATATGATGTTCACATGTATATTGCAAGAAAAATAAATTCAATTTTTTTACTAACATGTGGATGAAATCCTGTAATGAAGTTTATACAATATCGAAACAAATCATTGAAAACATTCATATATTGAGTACCACAGCACTAGTAGAGTCTATTCAATTGCTCCAATCTTGTTTGAAAATAAATTCTATAGGATCCAATCCCAGTTATGATTGATGGCTACCTACAGCTACCAGGGAAATATCATTCATAAAAAAACAGTACAGAACGTATTTCTGTAACTATTCACATGCAATCCGCATACAGCTCACTTTTAAAAAGTCAAATTTCAATTGGGGTATTCATAAAACAAAGCAACAGTGTTTTAAATAAATCACCTTAACGAAGAATAAAGTAATGTGTTCTATGTATAAACATAGAACATATAACTTTATTCTTCGGATGGGGCATAATGTTAATTTACACACAGGTCTACTGGCTGCTAAATTTCATCCATATCCATTAAAGCGGTTGTGCGTGATTGTATAAATTATGAAACCATGGGAACATTTACATTTATGATATTTTGTAATACAGCTGAAATCAAAATTGAGATAAGTAGTTCTATAATCATAACAAATAAAAATGTGTAGTGAAAAATGTGATTAAAGTTTTTTGGACTATAATCTAACCTCTAACTCATCTAACCTAACATAAAGGGATGAAATGAATATTCGAGATTTTGTATAATAATTATAACAGTATTAGTACCACTTTGTCTTTGCCTTATTCGTCCAGAAGTCTCAAAAAATTTCTTTCAAACTTAAGCATAAAATAAACAAAAAAGTGTTTTAAAAATATAGAACATCTATATAAAATTATTTCTAACGATATTATAACTTGATTAGACTAAATAGGAACTTAAATATCTTTACAGTAAGTGTGACTTGATTGAAATAAATATCCACTTTACAAAAGTAATAATAAAATTATTTTGCTATAATCTGCGATGAAGTAAAATAGAAAATATATATAATGCTAAATGTAGAGTGGAAAATCGGTTATCATACCTGATACATGCAGGAGTCGTTAAAAAACACATGCACATTTTTGCCGATTGTCCCACTCTACATTTAGCATTATATATATTTTCTATTTTACTTCATCGCGGATTACAGCAAAATAATTTTATTATTACTTTTGTATTATGGATCTCCGCAAAGTAACGCCTAATTCTATGAATTATCCACTTTTCGTTAAACGCAGCTTTCTACTTAAAATAATAGGTGAAAATAGCATCAACATCGGCGCTTATGATCCAAAGATTCGAGAGAAATAGAAAAATTCTAAAAACAATAATTATAGACTCAGTGTTGAGGTGGAAAACTAAAAGACTATTAAAAATATAAGACTGTTCAGCGACGAACCTAACTAAAGAAAAAAAATAATTAAAAAATAAAAATATACCCTTGATCAATTGCTCGGCATCCAGCATTCAGTCTGCGTTCACTTTATAATTGAATGTTAAGACTATATAAATATACGTTATTGAAAGTAAATACCATTCAACGAATCAACGAGTAGCATTGAAATTGGTTTTTGATTTTCATGGTAAAAAGTTTATTTATTAAAAAAATAAACTCCAGACTACATTAAAGATTTTAGGGTGAATGTATTTTCGAGGAAAAGTTTGTGAAGTATGGTTTGATTTGGGAAAAATTAGGATGTTTTCGTACCTCAATTTTACACACGAATACAAATTTCACTTCATTTAAATATCCGCGACTTCCTTCGCGTTTACTTATGATGGAATACAAGTTGTTACCTATTTCTTTCAGAAAAATAGGAATTTACTTTTTTTCAGTAACTTTTTATTACAAACTTTAGTTTTAGTGAGGAGCGCTGATGCGTCATTAACCAATTACTTGTGGAATTTTTTTTAAACCATTTATAATTAACTTTTTATACATATTTTTAAGTTAGGACCAAATTTTTTACTTAGGACCAAAAACTAATTCTAAATTTTTAAATAATTTATAGAATTAGGTGTTACTTTGCGGAGATCCATAATACAAAAGTAATAATAAAATTATTTTGCTATAATCCGCGAAGAAGTTCTTCGCGGATTATAGCAAAATAATTTTATTATTACTTTTCTAAATTTTTAATCAATTAACAGATAGATATGACTTATGTAAGAAAGTTCCATTGTACTATTTATACCTTTTTTTTTTTAAATCATCATCATTCATCCCAATCTAAGGGAGTTTGGCACAACATGTCTTAAACATGTTATATATTTTGGCTAGTTATATTACGACCGTCCGCCTGCCTCACTATTGGTCACTAGACCAGATAGTCTGTTCTACTCAGCCGGATACCACATTTCGGGTCAACTTACCTTAGTCGCCTTTCATAATGACTCAGTAAGAAGTTAGGGTGATCTTCTCTACTCAGCCGGATACAACACCGCGTGTAAACTTACCTTAGTCGCCTTTCACAACACCTCAGTATCAAGGAAAGGTGGTCTATTCTACTCAGTCGGATATCATAACGAGGGTCAATTTACCTTAGTAGCACCTGACTATGACACCTCAGTAAGAGGTAGTGGCGGTCTATTTTACTCAGTCGAATATCACATTACGGCTCAACTTACTTTAGTTGCCCTTTCTGACACCACGGTAACAAATGAGGGTAGTCTAGTCTACATTTATTCTATATTTAGATTTTTTATATCCAATAATTTTTAATATAATAAGACTTTCAGATATCTAGTAAAAGACAGTAGAAGTTTAGTTAGACACTGTTAGTTACAAACTTTTCTCGTAGACCCGTATTCCCATTCCAAGAACCGAGATTTCTTACAACCTGAAAACTTTTGTCGAACTGAGTTTCATGGAAATTTTGACAGATGTACTGATACTTTGGATCAGAGTAGCGTTTTTTTTACATTACTGACAGTTACGTACTATTTCATCCTATTCCGAAAGAAAATGGGAATTTTTATAAGCTGTATGTAGACCGATGTGTAATCTTCAATTATACCTAATTTAGCCGTGATAGCGACTCTTTCGAGGACGTCGCAGCTACAACCCATAGTAGGCACCAATGAGTTTCTATTAAAAACTCATGTGTCTTATTGATAATTGCAATTTATCATGCGCTTTTCGGTGAAGGAAAACATCGCGGAGAAACCTACATATCTCTAGAGAATTCTGGGGATATGTGTAACCTACCAAACCGCATTGGAGCAGCGTGGTAGGTCTTAGCTCCAATCCTTCTCTCCAAAAACGGAGAGAAGAGGCCTATTTCCAGCAGTGGCATAGTAATAGGCTGTTCCTTTACTTTTTTACCTAATTTAATCAATATTGGCTTAGTTGTTTGGTCCAAACAGCTATACAAACAGATATAGAGGCATGCTTTTGCATTTATAATATTAATATGGATCTGGGTTTTACACCCGAGTAAACATGATGATGATCGACCTGTCTCTAAGGTATATATCAGATGTTATAAACATGCCATATTTTATATGCGCACATATTAGTAAAACGCAATCACTTGTACGACAATTGCTTAATGAACTGTGAAATGTATAGTAATTTGAATATAAATTTGAATAAACAACGTCACAAAATCGCCAATAATTATATGGAGATATCTCTGAATTATACATTAGGATACGCAAACATTTTATTATGTTGTAATATGTTGTGCCGACTGCACTTAGAGTTTGATAAGGGCACGAGGATGATACGGATACAAATTTAAACTTCTAGGACGTATTAATAAAAGCTATATTTTATTTATTCATCAAATAAGCCTTATTTTATTGTGCGAATTTCACATAACAAAATAACTACATTAATAACCACTATTCTTATTTTAGTTCCGTTTTTAGTCGACGTAGTAAGACTTCAATTTTCATCTAGCTTCAACATCAACTAAAGTGTTATAATTAGAACCAATCAAAGAAGAAGACATCGTTTTCTTTTTAACAAAACTTTCTATTTTATCCGACAAAATCATTACAGCCAACTGCACTTATTTTAATGACTTCATATAAGAATAGCGTAACTGTTTTCTTAAAAACTCGGTGGATAAAAATTACATACCATAATTCCCATAATTCGCCCAGACATATTATGTTCTGAGAAATAAAGGAGGACCTTAAATAACACGGAACGCTTAATAATAGGGATTAATAATCAATAAAATATATACTAAGATGATTGTGAGACCATCATATTAGAACAAACATTTTATAGAAAATTACCTTGCTAAGAATAACACTTGGTCATAGTGTATATTCCTGGATAATATGAAGGATATTATAATTGTTTAGTTAACGATCAAAGGTTCAGTAAAAATTAAATATAATATGTTGTATAAAGTTTTAAATATAAAATTATTTTCGCAACGTTTGATCTTGAATAAAACCAATGCAAAAATATGATATATGTAAAAATAAAAAGTTATTTGTATAAATATTAAAATACGCACAGCAATATCACTAGACATAACTTCAACAAAACCTTGTGTATAAATTGTACCTTGTAACAATGCTGAGTTATTATAAAAACTATGTTTTCTTACGATTTTCTAAATATGTACCATACCTTGCATTTGGCGATGATGTCGTTCAACTCTTTTTTAAGGGCCGCAGTTTCGGGGTCGTCTTTTGGCATCTTTTATTTAATATTTCGAATTTCTATTTCGAAGCAAGGTTCTTTCGTTCGAGCGTCTAGCTGCTTGTGATGAAACACCAGGTAACCAACGCTAATGCAATTACTTTAATTGGATTTCTCTTAAGTCTTGAAGCATTAGAGGTGCTCTACTTTGCTTAACACAGTTCTTGTTTGAAATCCATAAAAATATTTAGATGATTAAATTTGATACTTTACAATCAATTTAATCAGTATTGAACATTTTAAAAAAGGAAATCGGGGGTCTTTTGTTAAACATATGTCAACAAACTCATGTCACTGTATCGATATTCTGGCAAAGTGCCTTCGTTCCCTATAATAAAATGGAACAATTGCTGGATTTTATTTAAGTACCGGTTTTCCACCTGTCCTCAGTAGTTTTTCTAACAACGAATACACGCTGTGTTCAAATTCTTTATTATGAGTATAATATTTTATATTTAAAATAATTATTTTACGCCGTGTGGTATCCGGCTGAATAGAATAGTACCACCCTCATTTCTTACCGAGGTGTCGTAAAAGGCGGCTAAGGTAAGTCGACCCGCCGTGTGGTATCCGACTGAGTAGAATAGACCAACCTCATTTCTTACCGAGGTGTCGTAAAAGGCGACTAAGGTAAGTTGACCCACCGTGTGGTATCCGGTTGAGTAAAATAGACCACCCTCTTTCTTACCGAGGAGTCGTAAAATATGACTAAGGTAAGTTGACGTCAGGCAGGCGGCCGGTCGTAAAATAAATAGCCAAATCATATGACAGCATGTTTGTAACATGTTGTGCCGACCCCACTTATAGTGGGATAAGGGCAGGAGGATGATGATTTAAAATAATTATTTTATTTTCAGTGACATTGAATTATGTTCTTATTAATGTCGTTGTAACATATGGTTAATTGCTTTGTATATACAAAATAATAATTAATTTATATCCAGTGACATTGAAATATTATGTTCATTATTAATTTCAATAACATAGACCTTTTTTACTCATTATTATTATTTACAGACTATAACTGTGCTTGTATGAAAGGATCCGAAGTAAAAGCCCCACCCACGTGGTTGGGGGATCAGCTTTCATTATTTTTAGGATTTGATCAGGATTGGTTGCAAGGAAGAGAGTGAGATGTGCCAATATTGCAATATTTTTTTATAACTATTTCTGCAAAGTTTCTGCAAAATCACTAGATATCGTCTTAATTTAATGACGATAAATTGATTTTGGTTAGATTTTTATGAAGTTGTTGATATGAAAAATTCGATAATAATTTATCTCGCTTGATAGGCGCCTGATAGACGTTTTAACCGTGTCCAAATAGAATTGGTGATCCCAATGCTTTCATTGAAAGAATTAACTTCTCTATACTCATTTGATTAGATATATTTAGTTCGTGACGTATTACGATTATAGTTATATTACATAGTATAGTACCATAGTATTACGACGATTTACGCAGATTTTTATGTCTCGTCGGCAATATAAGAAATTAATAGAAAGTTTTCTCTTTTATACACTGTTATAATATAATGGTTATGTACATTAAACCACTCATGTGATATCTGGCTGAGTAGAATGGACCACCCTCATTTCTTACCCAGATGTCGTAAAAGGCGACTAAGGTATGTTGACCCGCCGTGTGGTATCCGCCTGAGTAAATTAGACCACCCGCATGTTTACCGAGGTGTCGTTAAAAGGCGACTAAGGTAAATCGACCCACGGTGTGGTATCCCGCAAGTAGAATAGACCATTCTTATTTCTTACGTGGTAAGCGACTACGGTAAGTTGACATTAGGCAGGCTGCCGGTCGTAAAAAATTCGAGGCAAAACACATAATGATAAGGGCAGGAGAATTATGATGTGAGGTACATTAAGAAGCGCTTGAGTTTGTGGTTCACCTACTATCAGTGTCACGTCTATTGAAATATAGCGATTGAAATTTTACAGTTACCACCGCAGATTTACTTCGCGTCATGGTTGAAAAATTTCTTACAAAAAGTCAACTTTGTACGGGATAGTAAATTGTAAATGGAAGAAAAAATTTGATTGAGTGAAAGTTTGATTGTGGGTCGTCAAATGGTCAGTCACGCTTCACTTGTCTTCTAAGGTTGGATAAATAAGACTTATAAAAAAAAAATTATGCAATACGCTTTAGTTTCTCATATTTTTCGTAGAGTGAAAGGCTATTTGATCTTAACTTCAAATCACTACGCATATTTACATTGATACATTTGACTGTCGTTATATTTGAATAATTATTTTATTGTTTAAATGGATCGATATTTCATCATCATCATCATTCTCGTGCCTTTATTCCACTTTAAGTGGAGTCGGCAAAACATGTTTTAAACGTGTTGTTAGATTATTTGGCTAGTTATCCGACGAGGGGCCGCCTGACTGACGCCAATTTATCTTAATCGCCTTTTACGAAACCTCGTAAAAAATGAGAGTGGTCTATTCTGCTTAGCCGGATACCACACAGCGGGTCAACTTATCTTAATCGCCCTTTACGACACCTTGGTAAGAATAAGAAACCACACGAAAGAATCGATATTTAAACATTAAAATAAAAAAAATATGCAGAATAAAAATAGAAAGCCAGCGAGAAATAAGTAGGCAACCTTCTTTCAGTGTTTTTTTTACAATTAATTTTCCTATTAATTACTTCTTATTAGTAACATTTTTCAAGAAAGTTTTAACTTGTGTCTGTTAATGGTATTTCTAATGAAACCTATATTTAAGTCATTACTGCACATGTATATTGAGTTTGCATTACACTTGGTAAAGGATTTTGCAATCCAATTATCTTAATATTAAAGCTCTCGTCTAAACCGAATGGCGAATTTAAGCTGTGCCTAGTTGCAACTCTATATAGCTTAGCCGCTCTGTAATTTGGCTTTCCGGCACAATTCTGTGTACTAATTTTCCAGACTCAGTTAACAAGATATTCCCACATTCGATTTAAGATCACTCAGCAATAGTTACTTTCTAAACTGTAACGTACAGTAAATGTCGAAAGATATTTACTTCCATTTAGTTTAGTTCATTGTTTTATTTAGTTCAAGCCATGAACTTTTAATGAACAAGCTTATTTTACGTTCATTAAAAAGTTCGCACTCAGAAATGTGGAGAAGGCTCTTCATCTTTGCCGTTTAGAACCCTTTCAATACACATCCATTCAAATGCTGGCCGCATTTACTATATTTTCAGCTAATTTTTATCAATAATAGTTGGCACTCGATGAAATTATAATCTCCCTCGATAAATTATAAAATAGTATATATGTATTATAAATTTATTTTCTCTATCATCAATATAAAAATTTTTTTTTTGTTTATATCACCCGACTTATACTCCGCGCGTCGCGGGTTCGATTTCCGCTGAGGGCCATCATATTATAAAACCAATCTGTTGGTCCTTCGAGTCTGGGTGTATTTAGGTATTTATTTAAAATGTTATCAGTAGTATATTTACCAGTTGTCTGTCACCTATATACAAGTGTCATTATTTTATAAGAGTCAAATTAGATTTAATACTTAAGTTTTAAATTGAACGTTTGCTGTTTAAAATTTTATCTTCATTTATATAAAATTATCCCTTTAAAGGGCGATAAAAGAGTTTGTATAAGAGTTCCGTTATTTTTCAGCGAAAATTATATATCAAAGCTAGCTAGTTAGAAATAATGAGTAGTGTTTTAGTTGTTTTTATAAGTTTAGCTCTTCAAGAGAAATGTTATTTATCGGAAACCTTATTTGAATTGGCTTGGTATTTAAACTAATGTCATAAATTTTAAAGTTTGAAAGCAAGTCTGGATGTCTGTCTTTCACGCTTTTACGTCTCATTCGCTGAGGCAACACTATCAAAAAAGCTTTTGTACCAGGCTAACTGACATATAAGATGTAAAAAATCTTTGTTGCCTCCGGTAAAGACACATAATTGAGGCTATTTTAAAACTCGATTTAACGCGGACGAATTGACAGGTATGTATTTGGCTTGTATTTGTATTTTATTCATCTTTGATCATGTAGCCGTTTGATATTAAGTGCTCTCATTTCTTGTTACTTTTGTTATATGGAACGCTAAGTAGTATGTTTTTAATGTAAGAAAGTTTTTAGGCGCGCTTCTTGCCAATCACTAAGTCTTTAATTAAATAAAACACCCGATAAGTTGACGAAAGAGATTCTACTTACATATTCATACTTGATAGTTTTAAAACCATTTTAATTATAATCAATAGTAAAAGCTTTAAATTGGTATTCATAGACAACCTATATTTTCCGAGCAGTTTGACAAATCATACTTGTTGAGTTGTTAAGTTAAATTAATGTTGCAGTTTTTGTAATGTAACTAAACTATTGTGACAAACAACTGCCATGGCTTGAGAAAAGCATTATAATATTACAAGAACGTGGAATTTCTATGAAAACGGAATAACGATGATTATATTTTTCAGTGTGTATCACTTAATGTCACTAATCACTTAAATGTAGGTAGAGCATTGTTTCAGTTGGTGGGCAGAGATGGCCTTTTGCTGTGTGTTTATCGCAGAAGGCGGTGGCGAGGTGACCATAGAAAAAGAACCGGACTTCGGTGAGAACTCAATGCACCACTGATAAGCGTACCTATAAATGTCGAAGTACCACCAGTGTCGAAGTAGTCACCTGAATCGGTAACATCCAACACCACGATGCGGTTAAATTCAAGAGACGCTTAATAAATTTTGTAGTTCTGAAATGTGAATCTACAGAGAATTTTGTATTTTAAGGCACACAGCACTCCTAAAGTGTCCCCTTGGTAAAGTTATCTCTAGACTATAAAACATCACAATGAAAGATAATATTTAAGAGACAGCCTTATAAAAATTGAATAACGACAATTCGTTTTTTTTTCAGTATTCATAATTTATCTGGTCAGCGGTCAAAATACGACTAAAAATCGCGTGTCCGTTGTACCAGTGGCGCTCTCGACAGCAACCCACCAATACGGTACCACCGAGCGATCCCATTGGATCAGTGGCAGAATTTACTGCCAACCGCAGAATGTGCAATATGAGTACTGAACAGTAAATATTTAAACAATTTTTAAACAAAAAGCGTAAGTTGTCTAATAAATGATATTTATGGTTATTAAAACACTTAAACACACAAATATAATAATAGTTAACGACGCAAGTAGCAAGCATCTGTACAAATATAAGAGCTAATGATCGAAAGATGTTCTGAAATTTCGAAAGATGTTCTATTTTAAATTATTAAGTATTCATGTTTTTTTGATTAATTGAAAATAAAGGTAAAGTAATGAGAGTTAATTTTTAGGGATAGAATAAATACATTACAGTGTAGCGACGTACCTAAGCATATATATAATATGTTTATACCTTTTCATATTCGTTATAGAATTAAATACACAGATTTCTCTACTTTAAGTAGCTAGTTAAAGTAGCATTGTAAACATGGTTGGTAAACACGAATCCGAAAACGAGCACTTTGAGCACGTTTCAAAACTGTTTCAGATGTTCAAAGCTACGTTCACACAAGTTCCATTTCTACTGTAAATACAAACAAATCACGAATCCATATATTTTACACAGACACTCAGGTCTCGCACATTGAAAGAGTTAATAGATTCGGGAACCGTGGATAGAAAATCGTTGGCGCTGCATTTCAATTTTGAATGCCTATTCTGAAGTGTGGGTACGCTCCGCGGTTATTTCTCACATCTAAGTTCGGTTTACATTATTCCTTGTCGTTACGGACATGTTCTGTCATAAAATAATTTTTCATGAAACATTTGCATTTTAGTCAAGGTATAAAATAAATCAATATCCATTTACTTACATTTATCTTATACCATTGCATGTCTAATTTTATTTCATTTCATCTGTGCGGTAACTATTCGCCTTTTTTAAATTGCTTACTTCAGATTTATTATTACAAGTCAGTGGATATCAATTAAATTTTTGCAAGCAATACTTTCTTACCTATGGTTAGATCAAAGAAGGACACAACTATGAAACACCTACCTATTTCACGTAACGTATCTCTTGTACATATTGTGTATTTAAATCGTCTACGTAGGTACTGATTTCATTGTAACACAAAGCCAATATGTCACTATATTATGCTATTATACTTATGCAGGCACTCCCGACGCCCGTCACATGCCACCCCAACCGGGGACCTCCGGACGTCCCGAACCGAATTTAACCTACGCCCGCTGGAGTTAGGACCCGAGGCGGTCGATTCATCTGGTGCTCCCGACGCATCGATTACCGGAGGGAGGATACACTCTTTAGAGAGGCCCCGACCTGGAAGTGGCGCTCTTCAGGGTTCAGAGCCGCGATGAGGGCAACGTATACAACTTTATACTGTCCTCGCCGGCTATTTCAAAGTGGAAATATGTTCTAGATGTCTGATTTTATTTCAGCAACTTAATCTCTAAATAAATTGAAATACTGATTAGAATTATTCTCGTTATTCTAATTAAAGTTGTTTTAGTCACAATTAAGATATTTTATGAAACTGGCGAAAAGGCTTAAGTTCCTACAAGAGAAAAACAGCTTCAAACATATATCTCGGTCAATATTTAACTTTGCACTGTTCTATTCGTGAAAAGAAAAGAATTTGATAAAACCTGTCTCGTTAGTAATGCTAAGAAATTTGAAACTTGTTAACATGATTTTTATTTGTACCACGAGGCAATTCTTCGTTTTTATACTTTTCTGGGTATAAAAGAGACACTTTTAAGCATGATTATAATAGACTATTGTTACGACTGGCAAATTTAATATTGGTTATCTTTAACATTTCTAACATATAAAAACAACTTAATAAATACTATACAATCCTTTTTAAATGATCAAAATATAATATGATACGAAAACGAAATAAAATATTTTTTGTACTTAATAAATCTTAGAGATATCTAAAATTACAAAGAGATTGTACAAATTGATGAAATAAATTAAAAATTTACTTTTAAATTTAATAAGTTTTTTTAACAAATTTATGTTCCTTATAAAATATATCCAACCGAAAAAAATAATATGTTTGCAAAATTGTAAGAAGAATTCATATTTCAATTTTTTTCATGATTCACTATACTATATATAGTACAAAAATAAGGATGAATTTTAGTACGGCACATCAAAATCTTATTACCCCGATAGTAACTCCAATATCGATGCACTGTAATTTAGTTACGCCAGTAAATTTGCGGCATCGTACCTATGGAACTTATACAAGCTACAACATGTATACTCGTAAAGTGATGTTCTAAATGGAAATGCGGGCTGACATACACTGTAGTGTAAAAGCGCTTTAATCACAGAATTAAAACAAAAATAAATTTGGCTTAGTAATTGACCCATACTAAGCTCTTTTTCTCTAAACCACTACGACGCACACACTTCGAAGTATGTCTCAAAAGTGCTTCTCTCGATTGTCAAATTCAAATTTAAAAAGCATGAGTTGGATCTAGTTCTCTTTCCTCTTTATAAAAGGTTCCTTTGTAGCTTTTCATACGTAATTAAAACCCATAAAACCCTTCAGTCGATTCTAACTAGAATTAATTATTTTTATTAGGTAACTGGAGGACCCTGTAAACTGTTGATGCGTGATAGGTTGATAATAGATGGCGCTTTTTAGGTCATCCTATTCCTGTAGATTTAACAGAATTCCTATAGCCTATATGTTATTCCAGTGTGTAAGGAATAATTGTGCTAAATTTCATCGATATTGGTGGTGAAAGAGTAACAAACATACGCCCATACTCACAAACTTTCGCATTTTAATATAAGTAAGATGAGATAATTATACTATTAATAAGATAAGCTCTTACTATAACCTATGCGAAGTCTTAGGGTTAAGTTATATGATCCGTTCGGTAAAAATAGATACGGAAAACAGAATTTTTAATATTTAATACGCGGGTAATTGCTATATTACCGCCAGCCACTTGCTACGGCTAAGCGCTAAGTAACTGCATTAGCGAGTAGCGACGTAGTTGTTGCTCTGAACTTGTTACTTGTTGCTTGTTTTGCATACCAGTTTGTCTTATATTTGAAATTAAACTACTTATTACAAAATTCATACGCCCACTTGTCGTTTTAATCTTTATTAACCAAATCCTGCACTTAGTAAATGTTGTGTTTAATATTAGATGGCAATATTTTTATTTGCATATGGACATCAGTTATTTTAATAAAAAAATTGTCGTTTCTATCAAAGCCGAAAGGTGAGTCCCCGTTAGTCCCACTTGTGGGCCCTGGGCTCAACACTTTCCTTGCCCCAAACAAAAACTCTTATTTGAACCGCAAGTTTATTAGACATAATAAAGGAAAAAAAGAAGAAAAGAGAAAACAATTTGGACAACATAATAACAAATAAAAACTATTATATTATCTTACTAATATTAGAAATGCGAAATTTTGTGCGTCTGGATGTATGTTAGTTACTCTATCACGGCGATTCCGCTGAACCAATATCTATGAAATTTGGCACAATTATTCCTTATACACCATGTAGTATGTAGTACAGTTATACAATATGTAGTAGGTATTAATTAATACTCTGAAGCGTAGAAAAACTGATAATTTTTCTGAGCCCTATGTGGTTCAGCGAACTGGGAACATGTTAAAGGTTTTGGGTGTTCCATAAAAAAATATGTGCCTAATTTGTATGAATGGAAGGTCAGCTTGGGCGGTTCAGCGGGCGGAACTCGTGGCACAAGTGGGGCACGATCTCTCCCTGCCCACTGTGGATCGCGCCATGGTGGACAGGGAGCGATCGTGGGCAGCGATGGCCTCCTTCTGCGAGGACGTTATCTCGCGGAAGGAGGCGGCGGGACGGATCCGGGAAGTCGAGTCCTTGGATCCAATCCGCCGCAGGCGAGCGGGGCGCAGGCGACTCGCCTAAGTCCGTCGCATACCGCCCTAACGGGGACCTCCGAGCGATCCGCTCTGGGGTTTAGAGTTGCTGCTGCCGGGGATGGGGTGCCCCCCATCATATATATGTTTACATAGGTACCCTGTCCCCGCCACCAGCAGCGTGATGGAGCACTGTCAGGTTTTTAGTCGGTGTGAGTCCGACATACCCGCCGCTCGTCCCCGTCGGGCGGTGATGACCCATAATGGGTTTTCCTAACATAAAAAAAGGTGTTAAACTTCCTCAAAATATATATACCTAAGTACATAAATCAGGTAACATCTATAAAATTATTGTAGTGCCATATATAATACGTGAGCCGATTAAAAAAATATATTTTCTATTTTAAAATTTTAAAAAACCTTTGTTGCTTTTATCGGCAACTAAAGTGAAATACTTCTAACAAAAGGCTGACATGCAAAATGAATGCATTCACAATCTAAAAGCCAATCAGAGGGTATGCAGCAGCGTTTGTCACCTCTATCGTTTTTACATTGAAATCCTATACACTATACGCTTTAAAAGGAAATGAAAAATGTTTCAATTTGGTATGTATGTGCGTGATAAATATATGTACTAACTACTACTAATATACTTTAAAAAATTGCGATGAAGCGCGTTTCAAGAGTTCGCAGATTCAAACCTCAATACCAGTAGGTATTTTGTAAATAGAAAACATCATGATGCAATATCAATACATAGCATAGCTATTATCATTAAGTAAAAAAACAACGTCAAAATCAGTTAAATAGTTTCAGAGTATATTGCGGACGAGCATCGTGACACGAGAACTCCAATTAACTATGCCCGCATCTTCGATTTCGTTGAAATCAGTGTTTCACAGAGTTTTTTTCCAGTAAATCCCGACCCCGCAGGAATTCTAGGACAAAAGTAGCTTATATGTTGCTCCACACCTTCCCTATCTTCCAGTGGAAGTCAAATCAAACTTGTTTTGGCTGTTTCAGAGGATTTACTAATAAGCTAAACCTTCCTCAAAAATTACACTACCGTTTAGTGAAACCGTACAAAAAACCATTTGGTAGATTTTGAGAAAATTGACCACAAATAGGACAGGACAGCTTTTGGGGATTTTGTTTTAAAGTATGTATAGAGAGATAAGTAATAAGAAACAATTACTTTTAAATCATATTTGGTAATATAAAATATTAGTCATACTTTTTTTAAATGACTAAGACAAAATTAAAACGAAGTCAATTAACTTTAATAGGTAGATAAATCGTCAAATCGATTCAAGTCTGTCTATTAAAACTATTCTTGAATCGTACACAGCCTCTGTACCATCGAGCTCGTGAACGCTCGAATTGCGCCTTTAACTAATACGATGATATTATGTCGATTGTCGACCGATAACCGAGCACGACAAATTCAGAAATGTTAACAGCACTAGACGTGTAGGGGATCCTAAGGATCCGATATCAAGGAATTAGAAAATCGAAATTACAATTCTCAATAGAACCTTAGAATCTGACAGAAAGTATTGTTAGCTGTCTATGGTTGTTATTTGTTGGTTCCTATCGATCAATATTTTTTTTTTTGTTTTAAGGTCCTTAATGTTATGGTTGCCTGTAAGAGATCACTTTAAGTGATAAGGCCGCCCTTTGTTTATACTTAGTTTTAACAAAACATTATGTAATTTAGCATTGTCAACAATAAAGTTTTCATAAATAAAAAAAATAAAAAAATCTTTTTGAAGTCAGACAAAATTTGAAAACTACAAGTTTATAGTTATTGTATAGAACCGGCTATACTCACGTCTTATTCTATCGGGTTAGCCCGACTAGTTTAAGTGCCTAAGTATGAATAAGTGCCCCGGATGGGTTCGAAACTAGTCGGGCTAACCCGATAGAATAAGACGTGAGTATAGCCGGTTCTATACAGTAACTATGAATACTACTCTCGATAGTTTAAATTTAAAAACTACAAGTTTATCATTATTTTGCTATATCATCCTCGTGCCCTTATCCCACTCTAAGTGGGGTTGGCACAACATGTTATAATCATGTTGTCATATGATTTGGCTACGTATTTTACGACCGGCCGCCTTTGTGACGTCAACCTAACTTAGTCTTATTTTACGACACCTCGGTAAGAAAGAGGGTGGATTATCTAATCAGATATTATTTTACTATAATCCACGAAAAAAGAAAATATATATAATGCTACTCGTAAATGTAGAGTGTATTAGAGTATGAAAACCGATAATATTAAATTTAATTGTGTAATCAGGTATCACTACATAGTACAAAACAAAGTCACATTCTTTGTTTGTACATATATCCCTATGTATGTTTCAATATTTAAAACGACGCAACAGATTTTGATGCGGTTTTTAATAGATAGAGTGATTCAAGAGGAAGGTTTGTATGTATAATAACATTCAATACCGAGTAGAGAAATACTGTAATTTTTGAGGTTTCTAATGTGATGTCGTAAATAATTTCATTTTTTTCCGCTTCCATTGCAAACCCAAGCTAAACCCTACAAGATTTATCAAAATGATGTACTAAGTATTTGTACATCTTGAAAAGGTCTACAGAAAAGTCCGCGATGGTATATGTCTATCTCTTATGGATAACCCACAATAGCACTTTTTGTCATTTACTTTTTACAAAAAATAATGCCTTACGTTCAAAGCGATTTTTATACTATACAGCATTAATCCTTATCCAATTAAGTACCTTAAATAAATTGTTGATTTAATATAGATCAATATTGCCGTTTACAGCGTGTAATTTAAGTAAACATTTTCGGAGATATTACAGATTTAAAATGCCGTGAGGAGGCCGCGCTACGCCCTATAGCACTTCGAATTTAGCAGATATATCTCGCTCTTTCAAGAGTTTGTTTAATGACAAGGAAGCTGTGAATGTTGAATATAAAGACATTCTGTAATTAATTGTAAAAATAAAATTCATAAAGAAAAATGTAAAAATAAATAAGTAAATATTTAGTATATGAATTTAGAAATTCCAAAGATAGCAGGAAATCTTATTATAGGAAGAGGGGAATTGTTTTTCTCCAAATTTAACGCTTTTGGGGGTACGGCCAGTAATGAATAAATCAAAACTACTGGATCGATTTTAATCATTTTTTTTCACTGAGTGACATGGGCTATATATTTTATACCCGTGCAAAGCAGGGGCAGGCCGCTAGTAATCATATATAATAATCATATAGTATAATCAAACCTGTAATCAGGTTGCAGTTTTGTATTTATCCACATGCCCTCGAAACTCTAAATCTTCCTATCCACTTCTACTTTATATAATTACAAAGGTGGGTGTCTCCAGTCTTCTAATGACTTTTACATGGTATCCTCAATGCCATATTCCTCTGCAATTTAGCTTAACCCGCTCGATACAAATAATCCTACTAAGAACTAATCAGAATGATATCGAGCAGTATCGAAAAATTATATAACAGTAATAACAATAAAACAGATAGCGGGCCGCTACCCCACTTTTAGGCATAGGCCTTCTCTCTCCTTTTTAAGAGCTATTAAGATTTTAGATGCTGCGATGGTATACAAAGAAGAATCCTAGAATTGATCCAGAGTGCGACGAAAAATGCGTGATAAATTATAAATTTAATATAGTACATATATGTATTTAATATAGTATAATTAATAAGACTTAAGCTTATATAGAAAATTCATCCATTTGTTAATAATACAGATTTGGTGGCCCCCTAAAAAAAATATTAATAATTTTATTTAATTGAAACCTTTTTTCGAGACATTTTTTTAAATTTACTTCCTTGAAATGTTCATCAAAGTTTTTTCAAGTTCGTTATTTGAAAAAAAATTTGGTTCTTGCAAAAAGATATTGTAAGATACTTGTTCTCTCCTTTACACTCGAAGGTGTGGACTGTTCACAGCCAAAATGTATTTTCCGATATTAATTATATGTTATGTATTCCATTATTATACTATATAAATCATTATCATTTTTATAACTTAAAAAAAATCGTGAGTCATATCATTTAGAACGATGGCATATATTTAATAATTTTTATATTTTAACTGCTAATTAGTCGGATAATACGATTGAGATCAAATGAATATATATAATCATAAAAAAAAACTTCACAAATTTCCTTGTAGTTAAAATTGACATATACTAAAATAATATAATATATTCACAGTTATATATTATACACAATTAATAAATAATTTTATAAATATAATTAATAAATACTATAAATCAGTATATATGTAATCTTCTTAATATTCGAATGATTGATTCGATATGATTTCCCAAACTTACAGTGTATCAGTTACGATAGGTACAGGTTTATTATGTATATAATATGATAGTTAAAAAAGTAATTTATAGAATTAGGCGTTACTTTGATGAGGTCCATAATACAAAAGTGATGAGAATATTATATTACTATAATCCGCGATAAAATCCGCGATTTATCGCGGATTATAGCAAAATAATATTCTCATTACTTTTGAGTTAAAAAAGCAATAAAACACGCCTCATAAAAATAATGAATGATAAATATTTTTTCACATCTACGATGTCAATCAATTTATTTCAATAAAAATAACATTATATTGAGAAAAAAACGATTTTACTCAAAATATATATCCCTACTTATAATAGCTACGAAAAAGTAGTTTTGTGCCCGTTTGTAACCTTTTTCCTCGGCAACTTTCATTTCATGGTTCATTTTAGACTTTTTATCCAAACGTCGCTGTCACCTTTTTCTGCTAACAGTACCTACCGTACTCGATTTGCTATGAGAGCGCGGCATCGTTGCAGTCGTGCTACGTCCGCGGACCAAGATGCGTCGTACGCACCTCTTGCTCCTGTGTACTTGCGCCCTATTCATAGCACTCGTTCCGAATATTGTAAATACTGAAAGATATTGTGTTCAATACGATCACCAGTACTGCGCTACGCGAGACGTCTACGAAAAAGGTAAATATATTAAATTTGGTATTATCTAAGTTTTTTTTTCGCATTTTCAAAATCCTAATTTATCATTAATTTTATGCAATGCATTTATGCTCTTAATGCGAAATAGCAAAGCTCTTTAATTTTTTATTTTGATTATATTAAAATATCTGTATTAAGTTAAAGGATTTTTTGTTATTGCGCGAACAAAGTTGTACTGTTAAAAAAAATACAATACGAGCCCAAGTTTTTCAATGAATAACAATTTTTTTGTTTCCACGTTTTAAAAAAATCCCAAAAATATAATAAAGTAAGTACAATATATAATAGTAAATATATAATGTATTATTTAACTGAAAATTATTAGCTACGCTAGCAAAATCGTTTGAAAGTTTAAGTTTAGTTCTATAAGCAGTTTTACAATGCATTCTAAGAGTAGGAAAGCTTATTTGTAGTTAGCGTGTGTAAAGGACTTCCAATAAAACTTTTTAAGCCAACAGGTATCATAAATGTAAGTGTCCTTATAGTGATGTATTCTTTTATCTGCTTCGCAAAAAAGCAATAAATATTGCCGTATTAGGGGGTTACTATTGCGGCCATTTTTTGCAATTCCTTCTTACAGTTCATGCAGAATATTAATTTTTATACCTATATTACTGGCAAGTACGATTTGCCATGCTTTTGATTGTTAAAAGATTTATGAAAAATAAGAAGCGAAGAAGATATTTACTTTCCGCCGATTAGCCGCCGAGTTTTGCTGATTCTTCTCGGTAGGAGCAAACTTCCGAATCAGTGGTAACTTCTTTGAAACATTTGACGATTCAAAAGTACTGTAAACAGTCTACTTGAATAAAGAATATTTTGAATTTTGAATTTGAATTTGAATTTCTGGTGTCTGAAAGATCGTTCTTAATAAGAGAAATAAATAAATAAAAATCACATACATATATGACATGATTTAGGTCCTTATATAAATGACACCTGTCAGGTGTCTTAAAATGAACAAATTTGAAGGATACACACTTTTTCACTCAAAGGGACTTAAGGTTCCAAAATATTTTTTTTTTTAAATAAATTAGAATTTGTCTGCTTTGGTATTTTCTATTTAATCCACGGGAATCATATTCCTTCTTCTTTGTCCTATACGTTACTATTTATTTGCAAAGCATAATCAAAGTAGGTGCGAAATAAATGACTAGCTGTTTAGTGTTTCACATTCACAGGGCAAACATAAACACTAAAAAAGTAACAGTGAATGTTTTATTTTATTTAAGATATTTATAAATGATATTATATGAATTATTTATGCCAAATTTAACACTTCTTCGTAAGCGCAAAAAGAGGTACAAAGACTTATCGTCCTAAGACGAAACGAAGTAAGATCGTCCGTCAAATAAGAAGACAATCTGTTTCATTAAATAATTTTAAAATACAATATAAAATTAAATAATAATTTTCTTTATAACTTTCCTGAAAACTGTAAACTAAAAGCTTGTAAGAAAATATTTCGTTTAAACACATTCCATAATCTATTTGTTGAGAATAAAGCTACAAAATATTGTATTTTAACATAGCATAGTTTAATCAACACTTCACAGATGTAAATTTCCTGACTTTGAAATACTACAAAATCGATTATAAAGTAATACGACGTTTGTGTCTGAAATACATCCGCTCTAATCTAAAGTATTAATTTCTCTCTTTAATTTTTGATATACTTGTAATGAAAATTTGTAATCCATGACAATTATATGATTACTGTGGCCTATAATTTGAGCAGAAAAACTATTCAGTTTTTTTCCATCAAAACAAATATTTCATTTCACTTCGTTTCTTTAATTGAATTAACCCCATATTTTTATGTAACTATATCATTTAATAATATACCGAAATAAATTCAATATAAACAGGGTTATACATAAAGGGGGTTAGACCCCGCGAGTGTTTAATACAGACGCTAATACTTGTTACAGATTAATAATTATAGTATTAATTCCCAAAAATTTAGTTTTTCGTACATCCTTACTTTTCAATAGTTTATGTAAAGTTAAAACTGTATTTTCATGAGCAGCATAATATAACACTCGTATTTATTCTTTATTCTTGTTATTATTCCAACTTTACTACTCCAATATAGAAGCAAAGCTTTTATCCAATGTTTTGTCTAACTAAAATAGATTATATTTTTGGGCGCTTCTAATTGCGACCGTTTTAAAACTACTTACTAACTAATCGATTGAATATAGAAAGTGTTCCATTCCGCTGTGTGGTATACGGCTGAATAGAATAGTACCACCCTCATTTCTTACCGAGGTGTCGTAAAATACGACTCAGGTAAGTTGATGTCAGGCAGGCGGCCGGTCGTAAAAACGTAGCCAAATCATGTGACAGTATGTTTATTACATGTTGTGCCGACCCCACTTACCCCCCCGAGGATTATGATAGAAAGTGTTCCATTCCACACTTACAGCAAGCATACATTGGAATAATTTCTATATTCAATCGATTCAGCATCCTCATGGTATGCATTCAGTATTACAATAAATAAGGAAACTAAGTTCAGCGGCCTACGCTGTTCGAAAGATAAGACAATTCACAGACGTCGAAACAGCAAAACTTGTTTATTTTGCCTACTTCCATAGCATTATGTCTTATGGAATATTGCTATGGTGTAAATCCGCGGATAGTGAAAAAATTTTTGTTTTACATACGTGGCATTTATAATTTAAGACCGCGTGATTCGCTGCGAGAGAAGTTTAAGGAAACAGGTATTCTTACATTTGCTTCACAGTATATTTTAAGCAATTTAATTTATGTACATAAAAATATAAAGAATTATAAAACGATAGGTGATGTATACAATAGACAAAGCAGGAACCGACATAAGCTTGCGGCTCCTGCTTTGCGCCTTGCAAAAGTACGTAATTCGTTTGTGGGTTTTGGTATAAGATTCTATAATAAAATTCCGCAATCAATTTCAGCTTTGCCATTACAGCAGTTTAAAAACACTGTTAAAAAGAGGCTGATACAGAAAGCCTACTATACTCTTGAAGATTATTTAGAAGATAAGAATGTGTGGATATAGCTCTCTTTGAACCTGTACAAGACAATAACGACATAATGTAAATAGTATTAAGAATTATATTTTTAAAAGAGCAACCACCGAGTTTCTTGCTGGCTCTTCTCGGTAGGAACAGCTTTCCGAACCAGCAGTAGAGTTGACGATTCAAAAGCACTTGTTTGCAAGTTTATTTGAATAAAGAATATTTTGAATTTGAATTTGAATTTGAATTTAAGAAGTATATTATAAAATTTTATAAAATTATAAAATTTTAAATTTGACGAGTTTTGAACACGACTCAACTTGGAATACTTTCTGAACGCGTTACAGCTGTATTAATATGGAGAAGAGAACGTTGAAAAATCTATTAAAAGACCTCAGACGTATTACTACACATATCCGCATAAGTCTTTCGTTGTGAAAGGGTGGATATTTCATGAAAAATAAATTGATAAAAATCTAGCGATTAAAAAAGACAGAAATAAAATAATGTTAACCAAAAATAAATCTTTCAAACCGAAATTTTAACGTATCAAGAAAGAACAGAGAAAATAAAAAGGAAAACTTTCATTTCACTTAATCTGGAACGTCTAGGTCGTCCATTTACTAAATCTTACTATGTTAAAAGCTCGAAGCTCAATAGCTTAATAGTTAAAGTGTAGTGTGAAGTGTACAAAAGGGCGTTACATCGCAATACTAAATACTTATTATACAGTTACAGATGTGATACCTTTTTTTTAATTAGTGATATCGTGTAAAATGTGTGAGTGCTTTAAAGGGATCAATTATTACATACAGTTGCACGTTTGACTTAGATTAATTTAATTTATTAAACAGTGAAACGTTACGTGGTCTGTAAGCTTTTTTACTTTGTTATCTAGTGCTTAACATTAAATACTGCATCCACTATCAATTTTATATACAGCGGCGGTAGCGGAATGGTTAGAGTAGCACACTTGCAATCGAGAAGGGGATGGGTTCAAATCCCGACCATTATACTACGGACGAACTCCAAACACAAGCATTTAGCTTTGCTGGAGGGGTTAACAAGTTTACTAGTCATTTGTAACCCATATTACTTGTAACCTTTTTTTTAAAAAGAAATGTATATACTATATTATCAAATTTGATTAACGGTTTAAGTATGTTGTTTGATATATTGTAAAAACTAGCATATAAGTCTTATTGTAGAGGAATATCTGATTAGCATAACTCGTTTCATAGAAACTTTATACTTAAACCCCTGGTATTCAACATTAGATCTAAACCTATAACTTCAAATTGCGAGCAATAATGACATGACTTATCAAATGCATCACTTCACTCTCTCAAGAAAATGCTCTGAACCTGGTATGGATTTAATTCCCTAAGGATAAAGTGCATAAATCCGTTAATTTCATATTTCTTTCCTTCTGCTCTTAGCCCACTCTAAGTGGGGTCGGTACAACATGTTATCACATAATTTTGGCTATGTATTTTACGACCTGCCGCCTGCCTGATGTCAACTTACCTTAATCGTATTTAACGACACCTTGGTAAAAAAAAGATTGATTGATAATTGGTAATAGATTACTATATAAATTAGATGGCTTCTTTATAATAATGTTAAATAGTTCTAATTATATTACACGTTCATTTGACAACAACAATGTAATAACAATGTAACATGCCTGTTACCAAAAAGTATGCGAAAGTTTGTCAGTCTGTCTGTCTTTTATGCAAAGCAAGTTGGAGCCATATTAATTAAGTTGGGTATAATTCAAGCATATATACCGGGTATTTTACCAATTTTAAGTGTTTTCATGATAATGCCGTGTGGTATCCGGCTGAATAGAATAGTACCACACTCATTTCTTACCGAGGTGTTATAAAAGGCGACTAAGCTAAGTTGAAACACCGTGTGGTATCCGGTTTAGTAGAATAGCCAACCCTCTTTCTTACCGAGGTGTCTTAAAATACGACAGAGGTAAGTTGACGTCAGGCAGGTGGCCGGTCGTAAAAACACAGCCAAATCATGTGAGAGCATGTTTATAACATGTTGTGCCGACCCCACTTAGAGTGGTATAAGGGCAGGAAGATGATGATGATGAAGTATTTTCATGATAGTTATTATATATAACAATACCGAGAAACGACGTGTGACCAAATTCAGCACAGGTTGAAGCGGCGGCGGCTTCTGCTTCTGCTTCTTTTAGATGCGTCCACTACAACCCTGCTATACTATATAACAGGTTAACATACAAGATAAAGCCCCCTTTTCCCCGTAATAATAGAACAATAAACATAAAATAAGGTACAGTAAACGAAGTTGCGGGTACTGCTAATTATCAATTATTTCCTTAAATTCAGCATGCAGGAGGTTTTGGGGAAAAATCGATCTACCTAGGATATAGCGATCTATTTAAAAAAAACTTTTATCGCTGTTTTTGGGCAAAACTAAAATTTACTTTTAATTTATTAATTATATATAATACTATTTTTGCCGTTAAATATCAAGTCAGCGTAACTTATTCTGGAACACCTCCTATTATTCTTTTCTTTTTGTAAATTTATTTTATTTATTTTGTACAAAATTACCAAGCAAGGCTTTGTCATCCAGGTATTATATTATATATAATACAAACGCAACATTTTGTTTTATATATATAAAAAAAAGATTTAGTGTGGGAATAAAAACACGAACGCAGATATCATATGGCTGTATAATACTTTTCAAGTAATAATATTTCGGTCTGTTACTATCCCACAGCTGGGCATAGGCTCCGTATTTCCGTTTTAGGAAACAAGTGCTGGAACTAAGACCTACCATCTTCCCCATTGCGGATTGGTAGGTTACACATAACATTAGAATTCTTTGAAGATATGCAGTTTTTCTCACGATTTTTCCTTCACCGAAAAGCAGGCGATAAATTGCAAATATCCATTAGACACATAAGTTTTAACAGAAAATTCGTTGGTGCCTGCCCGGGGTTTGAACTCGTGACCCGCTCGTGAAAAAGTTGCACGGTCTCACCGCAAGGCTATCACAGCTTATATTCGTAACACACACACACACACAGCTTGAATATAGCAGCTAATTGGAACATACAATATGCTCGTACTATTCAGATGATAGAATTTATTGCATTGAAGGTATAACATCTTGGGGAGGATCCTCGAAAACGACACTTAAACCCCTAGAAATAGCTCAACGTTCAATTTTAAAAGTATTGGGTTTCCACCCTTTCTACTACCCAACCTCACTTCTTTACAGATCTAGCAAGGTTCTTACAGTTCGTCAGTTGTTTATATTGTCTATTGTTATGCGACAGCACAGTACCACATCCTACGATCCTAAAGTTTTAAATAAACGACGAAATCACACGATTAACACTCATAACCTTAGATATCGAACCTCCTTTGTTAAAAGATTTCCTATTTTTTTGGGTGTACACATTTATAATAAAATTAATAAGTTAATATTTATCTATCCACAGAACAGAAATAAATGTAAAAAGGAAGTTAGTAACCTAATGCTTAGCTTGTCATATAATGAAACGGAAGATATATTGAAATGTATATCATAACATATATGTATGTATATGTATTTTTATACACAAAGGTAGCTTTTTATTCATTGCACTTGGTCTTGTTACACAACCTCTCACACACACTCATGCACTTTACATATTACTCACCGAGAGGAACATATCTAACTACCCTTTTTTTTCTTTTTTAACTTTTGTTTACATTAAACAACAAATAATATTCATTTTTACAAAAATAAAATATCACAATTCACGGGAAGGGCGCTGTATACCGAGATACAGGGAAACCTAGTTCGGTTACAGAGGTCTAAATTAAGGAAAGAAATTTGTATAGATAATAATATTTTTCTGTTGTTTGTATTTATGTAATGAATGTTGTTTTTTCGTATAATAATAAATAAATAAATAAAAAATAAATAAATAAATAAATCGATTACCATTGTTGTGTTTTTTACACAGTAAAATTATATTACCTAGTATTGTAAAAGTACATATAATATTTATAAAATTTTCTGAATACCATTCATCCTTGCTCCCCCGTCTCCCTGTAATTGAAGGGTGCTTTATAAGTATTCTTCATACCCAGCTTATTATTGAATCCAGACGATGAAATGAAAGGTGGAAAAGTATTTTTAATCTAATCTAAAGGTGAAAATTGAGCGCCGTCTGTGTTTGTGGAAACCTCTCATACTCTTGTAAAGATTTCAAAGAGAACTTGCAAACTAAGTCTTCATGAAATTTCAAAAGTCGCTTAATATAAAAGGGAATTTAAAGTTTGGAGCGAGCAACGTTTAAATACCTATCACGTTGCAAACAATATTATTTTGTGTTTTATTATGATCGCTACTTTAATTACAAACTTCAAAGAAATATTAGCTGTATTCTAGCAAACAAAACTATATTTTATGCGTAAATTAATAATTGATAAGTTTTGCTATAATATAATATACAAAGTAAAAGAATTGCGTAAATTTACAAATATTAAGGTTAATTATTAATTTCAAACTGTTTTGACCAAGTGCTTTGATAAAGAAGTCTTATCCAAACAATATTATTAAATGTTTACTTATAATTTATTATTCGTACTTATATTTGAATTACATAGGTACATGTTTAATAAAATAAAAAGAATACATTAATTTTACCAAACGAGCAGCGGGATTGGTCTTAACTCGTACCCTTCTTTAAAAAACAGAGACAGGCTTTCGCCAAACAGTGGGATAATAATAATCAAGTCGCTTTATTAAAAAAACATTTTTTTAGTTAGCTGTCCGGCTATGTTACTGTGGCTCAGTCTGGTTTCGAATTCCCCTTCGACCGGGGATTTTTTTAACTCAACAGTTAAAAATGCTTGGATCGCCACCAAACTTTACAGGAACATCTGCTGAGTCAAAGAAAGCTAAAGAGCTAAAGAATGTCTGGAAATTTAATTAAAATCGGTCCAGCCGTTATGAATTCTACATAGGACATACCTACAGACAAACATTAATTTTATACATCAGAATAATCATTTTTTAAGATATTTGAGAACCTTAACTATATGTTGTGTTTATAACTGATCTCATATTAATAACGACTAATTCCAACTGTTTAATTATAATTATTAATTTAGTATCTTAAAAGATCATACGTCTGAAATATTACGTATTAAACATCAGTGTAAGACTGAAAATGAAATCTTAAATGATGAATGATTTTCTTTTCAGATTCAGATAGCCATAGAATTTTGTTAGGTTTCAAAATCGCAGCTTAGTAATAAGCAAAAAATTGTTTTCCTATTTTTGAACAATTTACTCTTTGTTGATCACGCGCTTGATTATTAATATTAATTAATATACAAAAATTTAATTTTAAAAGGATACTCATATAAACAGTATCATTGCCAACAGTAAAAAAATTATAGTTCGTAGTTGTGTCCGACACGAATAGATGGCAATAGTTGTAATTTTATGAGTTACACAAACTTGCCAGTATTTATTATTTAACTAAACCCATTCAACTTTTTTCTATCAATCATAAATGTTTTGTTAAAATTCATAATTTGTATTATTGTAATATTTATATAAAATAGAAATAAATCGATATGTAAAAAAACGAAAAATAATAAAATTCCTACAAACTACCTTTAATTGGGTAGATTGGATTACTTCAAGTGAATAAAACCAAAACAGTTATGGATTTTTATTTGGTAAAACGAACTATGTAATGTTATAGTTATAAATTTATCGACTACCAATAAAGCCAAACTTCAGGTTTTTGCTACCTGATGTTATATACAGCGGATAGAGGTCTCTAGTTGCAGTTAGCAAATAGCAGTTGTCCTAAATTTTTATTTAAGGGTAAATATTATAAATGAATTAAATTACATACATAATATAAACTGTAAACATTACAGAATAATAATACTCAACTGTTAAATGCATGAGTATAGTGTCCCTTTGCTGTTACAATTTGTTTTGGTTTAATTGTTTTATATTGACATTTCGTTTAACTAAATATCTCGATGTCTTAGAACTAAAATCAGTATCAGTGAATTTTAACAATTTATAACATATATATTAGATAATTTCCTGTTTTCAAGTGTTAATATATGGTATAATTATTAGTATATAATTCATAGCAATTCACTGATGTGAGTGATACTTGCTCTGCTTAAAAAATAACCTGCCAATAAGCAGACGGCATGCAAATTGCAAATGTATGAATGCAACCAAAACAAATACCACAGCTGTCATTAATTTTATCATTGCAATTTGCAATAATATGTATACCATATGAGCAATGATCTCATAGCGGGAACTAGCATTTTGGGTTCGCGCGTCGGATGTGTGTTGTGTTATCTCGCGGGTTATTTCGTATTTGACATTTTCCTACAGAGTACAGTGGAAGCTTATCGCTACGAGCTCGGAAGCGGGAACGCTTTAGTGGAACGATATAACACATTTTACTGCACACTGTTTCAGCCAACGTTACTAATTTTATGAGTTCGAACTCGTTTGCCGACGTCCGTTGAACCCAGTTGCCGATACGTCTAGAATTATGTCTGGATTTGTATATTTATTGTTTCTTTTTCTATTAATTGCGGAAAAAACACAGGGAACTTCTGAAAGTAAGTCTCTCTATTGAAACTCTGTTAATTTATGCCACTTTTGAGGTATAATAATATTTAATGATAATTTTAACTGTGGATACATATATTTACTAATTGTATATAAGCAGATTAAATATTTAAAAAAATCAGTAATTAATTAAACTTTTAAAAAATATTTATTTTCATTGTTTACTGATTTTAGAGATATTCTTAACATTATGAATATGAGATTTAAGTACATAAATTATACATTATTATTATTACTTCTAAACTATCAATCTTTATTATACTAGGTATTAATAAAATACCATGTAACATGATAACCTAAATTATATACTAAGTGCTGAATACTCATATCACATTCCAAACACATTTTTGCACTTACAGCTTAAAGCTGTAGTATTGTTCTGCGACTTAATATAAAATCACTTGATATTTTGATTATTTGTCTGTCAATCCATTAATTGGAACTTTTGTTAGTATTGAGAGAAAGATTATACAATTTTTATTATTTTACTTATTTATATGCTGATATATGTTAAACTAACTGTATCATAGAAATTTTTATTCCTAAAATCCCTGTAGAACATTAATATAAATAGTATAATAATAGTCAATGAACAAAATTTTCATTGTTTATTTTTAGTATACAATAAAGGTAATTTAACTGTGGTCTAGATACATTGTTATATTTCATACCAAATTTTAAAAGAAAGAACACAATTATAACCCTTGGTATTCAGAATTTTTTTAGGAATTAACAACTTAGTACTTGGTTCAGGATGTGAATACTGTAATAGTATATAAGTTATAGTACCTGGGTAACCAAGTCTTGCTCGGAAATTGACAGGGCATTAACATTTGCTTTCTCATAAAATTGTAGCAGTTTTTTCATTAGGCAAAAACATGAATAAGATATCATTTTTGAAACCTAGCTAGATCGATTTTCCCCCCAAAACTCCCTAGATGCAGATTTTCATGAAAATAGTTGGAACAGTTTCCAAAATTCAGAAAAATATATGTATACAAGATTAACTCATCTAAATATTAAAGATAGCATACATAGATAGACAGATAGATATCATACTTTAAATATCAATTATTTTTGGTTAGCCAACCCAGTGTTAGTAATATTTTCTAGTTATGCATGTCTAATTACTTAAAAGTTACTGAAGTTTTAAAACTAAAGCAAACTATTGTGGCTAAATACTACAAGTGTATTAAAAACCACTTGTGTAATATATACTTCACTCTACTCTTTAATAAGATTATAAAATTTACATGATTTTTTCACAAAATATAAGCTATCATTTAATTTGTGGCAATGTGAGTAACGTTTTTAAATGTATTACAATAATTTTGTTTACAGAGCCTGTTGTAAAAGTATTTACTGTAGCTACAGAGGATAACCATGGGCTGCAAAGATTCTTGCGTTCAGCTAAAGTTAATAATATTGATGTTGAAGTTCTCGGCATGGGGGAGAAGTGGTCTGGCGGTAATATGAACTATCCAGGAGGCGGCCAGAAAGTTAGACTTTTGAGAAAGAAACTTTATAGCATAGAGAGATTGTCAGACAGAGACCACATTATAATGTTTACTGATAGGTATGTTTATTTATTTCTTTGTTAATGTGAGAATATAAGTTAAAGGTGACTTATGTTCAATCCACATGTTTAGAGTATTTTTAAATTATCACTGACAAATTTTTTGATGATTATGTGATGCTAATAAATTAATTCAGAAGGAGACAGTTTACGTGTTATATTACTCATGCTATGTTCATGGGTGTGTCACATAGTACGGATAACCGATGGGTGTTTGGTTATTAAGGTGTTGGAATGGACCTGAAAGTAAAATTTACTGTTGGTAGGACTTATGAGGTGGACTAACAACCTCAAAACACAGGGCACAGGGAGCCGCTGGATCTGAACTGATAAGAGGTACAAGATTGTGTGGGGTGGAGATCACATGAAGAGACCTGTGTTCAGCAGTGGACGTCCATCGGTTGAAAAAGAATAACTATTATTACATACTATTACATATACAGATATGAAAGTTGAAATTTGCATTTTTTTCTTCTTTTTTTTCATTGTCAATTGTTTTGTTACTAGATATTGTTAAATTATTCACAAATTCTGTAAGTTATGTAGCTACGTTTGAGTCACGGATTTTATATTTAGCACTGGCAGTTGCTTAGTCAAATCTATATTCTATACAGGGTGCAAAATTTTATTAAGTAATTTGACTAAGAATTGATTAAAGAATGAATTATTACCTAATTCACTTTCATAGTAGCAAAATTAAAAAAAAATCCATCGTTTGAAAGCAGCCTCTTAGAAAGCCTGATTGTTTCACTGATAAGACTACTATTAAATAGTTATACACGATTATTTAAAAGACATAAAATATATAATATTTTTGTATTTTAGTATAAAATAAATATTTTAATATAATACAAAATGAAGTTATACGAGTATTTTGCTGTTTCCAAATAATCAACAAATTCCAAGTAATCGCATACGATAACAAACTGTTCTCGATTTTTCCATTTCATCCCATCAACTATGCGTAAATGCAATATAGACGTATCTTATAACTATAACCAAAAATAAAGGCCTAAATGAATAAATAATAATTAACATTCTCATCGTTATGTTTTCTAGATTTAAAAACCATTTATTAAAATTCAAGATGGTGCAAGCGCTAACTTCACGAAAATATAATAAGACTTTTTTTATTCATTATTTTATCACAATTATTATCAGTTATTTGAAGAATAACAAAGGTCAAAGCCCCATACATACGGTTGTGTATGTTCTAAAAAAATATTCTTATCAACAATGATCGACTATACAATATTGAAAAACTGATAAATTAATCGACTTTGTAAATATTTGGGCCCTTGATCATTGTAAGATCCTTTTTTTAATTTTTTATCTCGAATATCTTTCTCTACTATTATTGAGTTTTGAGTCTGAGCCAGTATATGAATCTGAATAAACATATGAATTCTAGAATTGCGTAATTTAAAAGACATGGCAAAGATCGCAATGATAGCTTTATTCTGTAACGGAATTCATAGATTGTTATAGTACAATGACTTTCAATTAAGGCCAATAAATATTCCAGAGTGTAATGTGAACGCCATTCAAATTATAGGAGTACACGACCATTTGTGGCATTTTTTTACTTTTATCTTTAATCCCATAAACAATGTTAAAGCGAATATCTTCAATTATCATTACTTCAATAATGCTTAATTATTTATGAAAACACGAATTAGGAATGTGATATTCTAAGTCTATATGCAAATATAATTATGTTCACTAAAGATATTAGAATTTTTAAAACTAAAGAAAAACGAATTGCGGTCTTCGCGGTGGATAAAATAATAATAATCTGCAATAGCCGCAGTATGTGGCTCATAAGAGACCAATTAATAATAATTGGTCATGGGCTCAAAACCAAAGAGATTTTCTATTATAATTTATATTTCGTATTGATATTGACAAATTTTCATACGCTTTTCTGTGAATCCAAATATCGCAAGGAAACCAGCATCTCTGTGGCGTATTTCTGGGATATATGTAACCTACCAATCCACAAAACACACCAATCCATGAGGAGCATGATGGGTCTAAGCTCTAACCCTTCTCACCAGGAGATAGGAGACCTATGTCCAGCGATGGAACAGTAACAGACCGTTACTTTTACACGTCAATATTTTTTCCAGCTATGACGTTATGTTCCTCGGAAACCTGGATGACATTGTCAACAAGTTCAAAAACAAGTACGTCCGTGTGTTGTTCGGTGCAGAGCCATTCTGCTGGCCCAATGCGAGTCTTGCGAAGAGCTATCCAGACACTAGTGTTATCAACCCGTATCTCAACTCCGGGTTGATAATCGGTATGTATAAAATTATACTTTTACGTCAATGCGTATTGCATTTTTTTGTGTGTCATTTTTTATTTATTTCTTTTTATACATATCTATATTTAGAAAAGAGAAAGAGTAATTTAAAAAACACATGTATAAAGGCGGACTTATCCTTAAAAGGGAACTCTTCCGTCATCATGTCGATATGTTGATAATTTTTTAACTATGTACACATGGTGGGTCAACTTATCTTAGTCACCTTTTACGACGCATGGGTAAGAAATGAGGGTGGTACTATTCAACTCAGCCGGATACCACACGGTGGGTTGACTTACGTTAGTTGCCTTTTATGACGCATGGGTAAGAAATGAGGGTGGTCTATTCTACTCAGCCGGATACCACATGGTGGGTCAACTTATCTTTGTCGTTTTTACGACACCTCGGTAAGAAATGAGCGTGGTCTATTCTACTCAGCCGGATAACACCAGAGAGTTTACTTACGTTAGTTGCCTTTTACAACACCTTGGTAAGAAATGAGGGTGGTCTATGGAACTCAGCCAAATAATACAAGGATAATCGATATTAAGTAAAACATTAACGCATATAAGTTTGTTTTGTTATGTATCACTTAAATGCAATCCCAGATGTTCGCTTATTTTGTAATTGTATTCAAAAAATAATTATTGTACCAGTTGATAAAGTGACCATTGTTAATTTTGTTTTAAGAATACTATGTTAGATAATGGTTTTTTTGTTTTGAATAATGCTGTTATTTTGTAAAATAATAACATGGAATTAATATTCGGTGATATTTAATTATAGATGTCGAATTATGAACATGTCTGAGCGGTTATAAACTAAAACGACTTTCTTAAGACTTCTATTTATTTTTTATGATGAGTCTATTATTAGAAGAAAAAATTTTAAAAGTTTTATTTATAAAAAAAGAAGAATAAAATATTTATAAACGCTTTAATAACACAGTTGTCTCAATATTAATAACTTTAAATTATATTGGTATTTAAATAATACAAATATTCACAATGGGGAACGCAACATCTAGTTCATATATAGACTGGGTTTGAAACCTGATAAGGACGGGTAAATATAACATATATGTAATTTTTTTTTTATTGATAAAACTCCGATATTTTCAAAGGATATTTACAAGACATGAAGAAGGTCTTGAATTATAAGGAAGTACGCAATCGTGACGATGACCAATTGTTTTACACGGAAGCATATTTGAACACTGCAATAAGGTCGACCTATAGAATTGGCCTTGACCATAAATCGGAGATATTTCAAAATTTAAATGGAGCTCTGTGTAAGTATTTGGTTGCTTTAACCATGTCAAAACACTCGTAGGTATCCCGTCTGCATTCAATTTATAAAGAAGTCTATTCATTATCTTCCTGCCCTTATCCCACTCTAAGTGGGTCGGCACAACATGTTATAAACATGTCACATGATTTGGCTGCATTTTTACGACCGGCAGCCTGCCTGACGTCAACTTAACTCAGTCGTATTTTACGACACCTCGGTAAGAAAGAGGGTGGTCTTTTCTACTAAACCGGATACCACACGGTGGGTCAACTTACCTTAGTCACCTTTTACGACACCTCGTTAAGAAATGAGGTTGGTCTATTCTACTCAGCCGGATACCACACGGCGGGTCGACTTACCTTAGTAACGACACCTCGGTAAGAAATGAGGGTGGTACTATTCTATTCAGCCGGATACCACACGCCGTCAATTTATAAAGAAGTATATTCTAGAATAATATCACAATTTGTTTACATCATTACTTTTATCTTTCAAAATATAAAAGTATTATTTATAAAATACAATAATACCTTTTTTAGTAGCAGCTAAACCATTTCCATATTCGATAAATTTGAAAGCAAGGATCAGATATTATGTTTCAATATGTATATTATTTTTGTAGCTGACGTGCAGCTAATAACTAATTCAACCGATGAAATACCGTACATCCAGAATTTGTTGACTGACGAACGGCCACTCGTCGTTCATGGCAATGGTCCTTCTAAAATAACTCTTAACCATTTCTCGAACTATTTGGCAAACGCTTGGTCGGTTAAAGAGGGGTGTGTGATGTGCAAGGAGAAAAAAACTATCTTGGACGTAAGAGAGTTTTTATATTACTATTTTTATGTTATTTTACATGTTTTACATAAGTAAGTAACAGCCTGTTACTATCCCACTGCTGGGCATAGGCCTCCACTCTCCATTTTTGGAGAGAAGGGTTGGAGCTAAGACCTACCACGCTGCTCCAATGCGGGTTGGTAGGTTACACATATCCCTAGGATTCTCTAGAGATATGCAGGTTTCCTCACGATGTTTTCCTTCACCGAAAAGCGTGTGATAAATTGCTATTATCAATTAGACACATAAGTTTTAATAGAAAAACTCATTGGTGTCTGCCCGGGTTTGAACCCATGATCGTCTCTAGAGATTCACACGGTCGCACCGCTAGGCCATCACAGCTTACATATCTCTACATAATTCTAAGAGTCATTGAAACTGTGCCAGTGTTTAGTTTTGGTGCTCACAGCGATTTTCTTTTTATACAAGTCATTACAAGCTATACTTAATGTATAATAACTTAACTATTTAATTATATAATAATTAACATGTTAAGGGCGAAATTATAATGTATAACCATAGCTTCTACGATGTTTCAAATATCGTTTCAGGAGAACAACTTGCCGATCGTCATGTTAGCTGTATTTATTGAACAACCAACACCCTTTTTGGAAGAATTCCTTAAACAATTAGCTGATATGGAATACCCGAAGAAGAAATTACATCTGTTTTTACGTAACAACGTAGACTTTCATGAACGTGATGTGGATAAGTTCTACCGTGCGAATGCTATGAGCTACCTCAGTGCTAAGCGCGTTAAGCCTTCTGACTTAATCGTCGAAGGGGAAGCTAGAAACGTGGCAAAGTAAGTGGAAATTTTTACACAGTTTATAGCAGTTATAATATATGTATATAACACACTCATTTGAAGTCAATTGTGACTCACTTTGCGCAAACAAATTTAATACAATCTTTGTACACTTGTTAAGAACCGTTAACAGTAATAAATAAAAAACTTGAAAAATCTAAATACATAGTAAACAGTGGAAAATTTTAGTATTATTGTGAGAAAAGTGTGGGGCGTTTGGTGGTCTTGTTTACACTTTTTATTCAATGTGCTAAATAAGAGTATTTTAAACTATATTTATTGTACGACAACTTACATAGAAATTTTAAAACTTTCCATGTGTGCGCTATGTAAACGGTGAAAGTTATTTAAAAATCATGTATAACAAAATTGTTCCCCTCTAAAAGTTCTAAATAAAAGTCTGCGACAGCATATGTCAAGCTTTTAGCTTTTTTTCTTTCTACGCGGGCGGAGCTGCTGGCGATTGGTAGTTAACAATAAATTTATTCCTTGATAAAATAAATACAGTGTAAAAATTACATCCAGACATAACAGAATCGTTAGGGAAAGTAAAGTAGCGGGTAGCACTAGTTACTTTATAATTTGGTTACACATACATCCTCCTGCCCTTATCCCATTCTAAGTGGGGTCGGCACAACATGTTACAAACATGTTGTCACATGATTTGGCTTACGTATTTTGCGACCAGCTGCCTGACGTCAACTTACCTTAGTCGTATTTTACGACACCTCGGTAAGAACAAGGGTTGTATATTTTCACCGGATGCCACGAGGTGGGTCAACTTACCTTAATCGCCCTTTACGACACCTCGGTAAGATATGAGACTGGTATATTCTACTCAGCCGGATACCACACGGCGTGGTTTACGTCACCTCGGTTAGAAATGAGGATGTTACTATTCTATTTAGCCGGATACCACACGGCATTTACTTTATAATTTGGTCAATAATAACAACATTTCAGGGACCGTTGCGCAAACAGCGAGTGCGACTACCTGTTCTCTATAGACAGCCTATCGCGTGTGAAACCGTTCACTCTGCGATATCTACTTGAGTCGGGCTACGATGTTGTTGCACCGTTGCTGGCTCGAGTGGGTCAGTCCTGGTCCAACTTTTGGGGTGCCATTAACTCTGCAGGCTTCTATGCTCGCTCCTCTGACTATATGGACATTGTTCATCGGAAGATCATGTAAGTAAATTTTTGTCAATTTTTTGATCATGTAAGTCAATTTTAACTTTGCCATTACAGCAGTTTAAAAACACTATTAAGTAAAGGCTAATACAGAAAGCCTACTATACTGTTGAGGATTATTTGGACGATAAAAATGCGTGAATATAAATATTGTTCGACCCTGTACAAGATAGAAACATTAAATGTAGCTAGCATTAAGAATTGTATTTTTAAAAAAAGAGCAACCGCCGAGTTTCTTGCTGGCTCTTCTCGGTAGGAACAGCTTTCCGAACCAGCAGTAGAGTTGACGATTCAAAAGCACTTGTTTACAAGTTTATTTGAATAAAGAATATTTTGAATTTGAATTTGAATTTTGTATACAATAATTACTTAAGAATGAAGAAGAAGAGAATGGAAATGGTATGGAAGTAACGAAGTTAGTGCGACTATCATTTATTATTAACATTGCGTATTTACTTCTTTTTATGTGTTAATATTATATTGTAGACAGCAACAATTTTCAATCAGCGTTTCAGTTTATTGTTGCTAGCAACACTTCATAAGTCACCTCCCATCTAGGGATATAAAAGTGATTAGGTCATTTACAGAACTCTCTTTTACGTTTGGTTCACGCCTGTAAAAGATCTGTTAGTTGATCTGTTCACGTGAGCCATTTTGTTTGTTTGGTTTATGTAATAATTTTGTTCTCCTTTTTTTAATCCTACTTTGGATCCTAAATTTATTTATTTTTTATTTACAACAAAAATGTGATCCTGCCTTCAGACATCGACAAATTTATGTAAACATTTTTGTAAATTATTACGAGAGAAAATAATATTAAAACGTCAAATATAAATTTAAGAAAGCTCGATTATTTTGCTTTCATCATAAAAAACGCTAAATATGTATTGCTGTGGCTACAAGACAAAATCTAAGGAAACCGAAGCATGGGCTGACGAAGTATATAAAATTTAGGATATTGGTTAGGCAAATGTACTTGTTCCCTATTTAGAGCAGTGGTATCGAAAGTCCAAATAGCCTTAATGATCGCTGAAATTCGAGAGAAGATGGCACCTAAAGTAGAAGATAGATTTACCGTAATTCGATAATTTTAGAAAAAAAAAACCACGTTATTTAGTATTTATATATTTTGTACTTTGGGACCTAATTAACAAAATATAAAATCTCCAACTAAATACATCATATCAAATATTTCAATATTATCTCAATCGAATGCAATAGAGAAGTCAGTTTTAAATGATCGCCGATCGATAGAGTACATGTTATCTGCAGTACATTCATACACTCCTGCATCCATTTGTGTCGCTGGATCAATCTCGATCTTGGACTTTACGCGGTCGTCATCGATAAGCCACTCGTGAATCTGAAATTAAGTAAATCTTTACTAATATATAAAACTGAAGAGTTTGCTGTTTGTTTGATTGTTTGAATGGACCGATTTGAAAAATTCTTTAAGTGTAAGTTTGTGATGGTGTATCTCTGCCTTAGGATGGCTAACTATACCCATTAAATTTCTAAGAAAGTCCTCATGTACAATGCGGTTAATCTACACTAATATATATACTACAATAATATATAAAGCTGAAGAGTTTGTTTGTTTGTATGAGCTAATCTCGGGAACTACTGGTTTGAAAAATTATTTGAATAAGACAGTCCATTTATCGAGGATGGCCACAGACATAACATCATGCTGAAATGAATAGGATAGAAGCAATAATAATATTGCGAAAACGTTAAAATGTAAAGCTTTTCGCGCGTGCGTAAAATGTGAAAGTTATTTATGAATAGTAAGTACGTGAATTAAAAAGATAAAAATAGGAATATTGTAACAAGTAAAATTATTATTAGTCATTGATATTGATTTTTTACTTTATAAATTATCACCTTGGCAAAAATATTAATTATAAATGTTTATTTAGGCTATAATTAGAATACGAAAAAATAGTAAATTTTATACTTACATGAAGGTAGTGATGAGCGAATATTTCTACGCCATCTTTAAACCAAGTGATGTGCGGGCGCGGTTTACCTTTTGCCGTGCATAAAAAAGCGATTTTATGCCCCAACACGTACTCAAGATCAAAATGTGAAGCCAATAGAATTTTTGCGCCCTAAAATTTTATAACTTTCGAGTATTATATATCATCATTAATATAATTCGGACATTCGCATAGGCTAATAAAACAAGGAAATATTAGAAACAAATAGGTTCTCCTTCAAAAACAAACAAATACGATCTTGTATTGAAATTTCGCAAAAGTTTAATTATTTTATTTTAAATACTTACATTGTTATTATTGTAGTACTGGTCTGATTCAGGGTCCCTATATTTACCGGTGATAGGGAGTCCAATTTGGACCTGAAACAGATATATTTTAATGGCGATAAATTTGGTATAATTCCTTGTTGAGATTTTTTTAGTTATTACGAATTCTTGTCTACGAACACTAGTGCGATAATTGAAATTGTTCTGTTGTTACTACACACAATTTGACGACACTATTTTAACCAATCACCTTAGACTTTGATCTTGACCTGCCACGACCACGTCGGGCTTCACATTTCCAAAGAAAGAGCATAAGTGTAACTACAAGTACACTTTTTAGCAACATTTGCGTCAACTTGACACTGAGTTACAAATGCCAATGTCCAGAAGGTGCGAAGCTCTCGAGAGTTCTACATCAATTGCGATGGCGTCGATTGCCTAATAGCATAGGTAATCGGGACCCATGTCTCCCCTTCTGTTATTCGCCGTCATTTCCTTTGAGATATATATACGTTGTACTCTGACTTGATTGTAGGGTCATTGATACATAGCTTAATTGAAATTGACGCGATCAGTGGTTGCAAATTGCTGAATCTATTTTCTTGCAAATACGAAAAGTATTCTCACACTGATTCGATTATATAGTACAGAGTAACGGACCCAACCCAATCTTCTTTGCTTTTAGTATTATAACTTGTCAAAAAAATTTTACTCCTCCGTTCATAATTACTCTCTTTAAAATAAAATTTAATTCATATAGTATTTTTTTTTTCGAATGAGCGTAAAATGATGCGAATTCCATAACAACATGTGTTAAATAAAATTCTTCGACCTCACCGTACATTACCGTACATTTTTTCGCACTTAACATAATTCTGAATTGAAACGTTAATAAAGATTTTCTAAATGTAACTTAATCGCTTAATAAGACGAGAATTACAAATTTTGTCGAATTGACTAATGCTGTTAGCCCTAATGGCATTGACAGCGTCACCGGAAGGACAGACGAGCGCAGAAGATTCGCCAGGTAAAATTGGTAAGCGCGAGTGCACTGACGCACTCGCATCTCTCTGGGAACGTCGCTTTTAGGGTGTCTCTTGCGAGACCTAACCTCTGCTTAAAGCGGCGCGTTTTGGAGTACTTACTTTAGCTGACCATTAAGGGAACTACAAGAAGATTAAAAGATGCACATATAAATAACTATTTCGCTTTGTTAAAGTTTATCGCCTAATGATATAATAGAAATAATTGTTATTGAATTTAAATAATATTTTATAGTGAAAAAGTTACATTCAAAGTGTATGTTAAAAAAAGTAGATCTCGCACCAGGCTATCTGAAGAGGGAACAGTTTAGTTCAAGGTTGATTCACTTACAGTATAAAGAAAATTGATTCTTCAACAGCTTATCTTGAACAGCCTTGAAGTACTTTTCCACAGATTCTTATTGAATAAATCTAGAATATTTTTGTTGTATTTATTTCGAAATCCAATTATTTTTCACGATTTTACACATTTTTAGCGGCATTTGGAATGTACCTTTTATTACGAACTGTTATCTGATGAAAATGTCTCTCTTCCGTACGGAGAAAACAAAGACTATTTCCTACATAAAGGGTGAATTGGATGCGGATATGGCTTTCTGCTCTGAACTTCGTGAAAAGGTATTATATATTTTATTTTATTTTAAGTAGTATCCTATAATGGTATTGCTTAGCCTCTGATCCAGTATGGAACAGTAGGTTACAACTGTATAGGAAAACTGAATACTTCCTTGGGGTTCCTGTATCTTAGAAACTCTAATGATATGTACAGGGATATTTCATCCAACGTTGAAGTGTTTGTTGTAAATATACGTGAGATATCATCGAGCAATCACGGCTTGTTTTTTTTATAATAGTGATACCCGACCCTTCGTTTACGTTATTGTAAACGTTTAAATGTTATTATCTTTTGTCTTATTTGTTTTATTGTGTTCCTAAAAGCAAAACGGATTTTTTTATTAGATATGTTACCTGAATGAATAATAAGCTTTAATTGTGCCAAGTATCATCAATATTGCTACCGTGGATTACCCGCGAAAGTATCGACTACACAAATTCGCATTTCTAATACTAGTATGGATATATTTTGTAAAATTATAAATTCTATTGTACTTTAGATCAAAGAAAATCGAGATATAACATCTATATTTTGTATGCAGTTGAAATAGTTTATATTTTTCTATCAGGGCATAATGATGTATGTCAGCAATGAACAAGAGCTGGGCTACCTCGTGAACCCAGAGAACTTTGACGTCAGTCGCACCAACCCGGACGTTTATGAGGTGATACACAATGCTAAGGACTGGGAACGACGCTATTTGCATCCTGAGTATCCTAAAAACTTTGAAAAAGACCGCAACCATTCTATGGTAAGTTTTTGTTGCTTTAGAACAAATTTTTTGAAGAAAAAGGTCCCAAAAGATATAAGGTTTTTTTTTATTCTATACAATATGTTTGGCTATGGCTGTGGCTTCGCCTGCGTGGAAATTAGTCCATTTATTGAAATTGTAATTGTATTGAACATAAAAGTAGTTACTGTAAGTTAATCATAAGAGATAGAGACGTGAAATCGTGGAGTTTATATTTTTTGTATTTTTTAGTATTTTTTGTGGATACACAATTCTCTAGTACGTTACATTTAGTGTATCTCTGCCGGATTACCCGGCACAAGACAGTAAAGATCCCAGCAGGAGAGTTTTTAACAACCCCGCAACGTCTTCAAAATATACATAAATCTGTAATGTACTATTAACCTAGACCTTTCGAAAGAATTGCCCGACCTTTTAGTAAAAACCATACAAAATCTGTTCAATAGATTCTGACAAAATCGATCACATACAGATTACTTTTGGAGAATTTGTTTTCTAATATGTATAGATCAAAAATATTGACAATTTTTAGCCATGCCCAGATGTATATTGGTTCCCGATGATGACAATGCGTTTCTGTAAGGAGTGGATTGAGGTGATGGAAGCGTATGGACAATGGAGTGATGGATCTAATCAGGTTATATTTGTCGTTTTCTTAAATATGTATATCAAGTACTAGTGATAGCCACATCTGCATTCGCTTATAGAGCGAGAGCCCGTGAACCCCAGACCTTCATCATTTTATAAAAGCTGAAGGTTTGTCACCCCGTACCCGCAAATATACTTCGTTCTCGCTCTTATAGCTACCTTACATGCTTATTTGGCAGGGGTTGGAACTATTTTGATAGTTCCAAGTTGTCTGGCTGATTAGGAAACATCGGCTTTTCTTATCCAAGTAATATATATTAAAATCAGCTTTTATACTATGACGGAAATGGAACATTTCCTTAACATTAAGGGTGTCTGACTATGGGTTGCCACTATGCTAAGTGTCTGGCATGAAAAACGTGATTTATAGGTTAGGTAATACTTTGGTATTTCAAACAAATCACACTTTATAATTTGACGAAAGTAGATCGGTATTTTACACTTTTACACACCTTGAGTACCGTTTATTTCCCAAAGCCACGATGACCCAAATATCATAATGTACCATCGTTCTTTCCTGTGTTGGGAGCATGTCCTGACAAACTTTCAACTTATAAAATGACGAAGGTCTGGGCGTTCTCGGGCTTTTAGTCCATTAAGTGCACACTGTTTCAGTAAGAACTGATAGACATACCCCAATATTTTTTTTAAATATATAGGTTGCCAGACGATGGTTTGACAATGAAACACTAAGTTGAACTATTAAGTACATAAATTTTTAAACAATTATGTTGTACACAGGACAATCGACTAGAAGGTGGCTACGAGGCGGTGCCGACACGGGATATACACATGAATCAAGTTGGTTTAGAGAAACAATGGCTTCATATCCTCAAAGTATACGTACGCCCACTGCAAGAACAGGTCTTCATTGGATATTACCTGAACGTAAGTTTAACGCAGGGTTTACCTTCTTAACACGGTCAATATTATCAGACGAGACATTTCACATACAGGGTATATATATATATTTGGTGTAACTCAGTACTATATTTATCACTAGCTTTTAACCCCGACTTCGTTCGCGTGATCGATTGATAATAGATGGCGCTTTTTACTTCTACGGAATGACATATTCATGCGGATACTACACGGGCTTGTCATTATCCCCTATATCTTTAATATTTATCATTATTATTTGAATGATTTCATCTTATATATATATATATATATATATATATATATATATATATATATATATATATATATATATATATATATATATATATATATATATATATATATATATATATATATATATATATATATATATATATATATATATATATATATATATATATATATATATATATTCGGAATCTCGGAAACGGTTTTCTTCTTGAAATTCAGAATGTAGGGGGTTTTGAGGGAGAAGAATCGATCGAGCTAGGTTTTATTAAAAAAAAAACATTTTATCCCTGTTTTTGGGCATTAAAAAATACTAAAATTTATATTGAATTGAATTTTTGCCGTGAACTGCCAAGTCAGCGTAGCTTATTCGTAGAATTGGCGGAATTATTTTTTTATTATTTTTTTTATTTTATTATTTTTTTATTATTATTATTTTAATTAGAATTGCAAGAAATGAAAACACCTAGGATCGAGCCCCACCTACCCTATTATTTTTTCTTTTTCTTTGAAGTTTCTTTTTTTTTTGTAAAAAATTACCAAGCAAGTTCGGTCACTTACAGGTACTTTACATTTATTTATATAATATTCCTTAGCCTCCTGTGTCTCTTCTGAATTTCGTTGTACGCTACCGCCCCGACGAGCAGCCGTCGCTACGACCGCACCATGACTCCTCTACTTACACTATTAACCTGGCTTTGAATACACCAAGTAAGTAATTTGTGGTGGCGCTTATATTAATAATAAATAATAATAATTTTATTAATTATCCAAATCTCTGGCTCGTTGGAGCAGTGGGTAGTGACCCTACCTTCAGCTCCGCGGGTCGCGGGTTCGATTCCCGCCGAGGGCCAACTATTCTATAAATGAATTTGTTGGTCTTTGAGCCTGGGTGTATATTTGTATTTAAGTATGTATTTAAAAATATATAAGTATATATTCACCAGTTGTCTGTCACCCATAACAAGTGTTAAGTTACTTACTTTGGGGACGGACAACCGTGTGTGTAAGTGTCCCATATATTTAAATGTACATAGTGCATTGAAGCCCTAGCTCCTGAACTAGAAGAACTGTGAGGAGCTAATACCTTCTCTTATCAACTAATACAGAACAATTTGCTATTTACAAAGATAAAAAAATCTATATATATATATGTAATAATTTAGAAAAAAAAACATGCAAAATCATCATATGAAAAAGAAGACACATAAGACTAATCTCTTATCGTCTTTCTCTTATTATTTATTAGACTACCCTACTCAATAATGTTATACGTATATAATATATAAATGAACCTATAGCCTTCTCCCATAAATGGACTATCTTACACTCGAAGAATTTTTCCATTTGGTATAGTAGTTCCTGAGATTAGCGCGTTCAAACAAACAAACTCTACAGCTTTATTTATAGTACAGATTTTATTCAATTGTTACCTGAAATGTTAATGTGAAAGGTTTGTAAGGCTAATTTTGTTTTATTTTTTCTAGATATCGATTATGAGGGTGGCGGGTGCCATTTCCTTCGCTACAATTGCTCGGTGCGGGACACCAAGCCAGGATGGTTGCTCATGCATCCAGGCCGATTGACTCATTTCCACGAGGGCCTAAGGGTCACTAGCGGCACGCGATACATAATGATCTCGTTCGTTGGCCCGTAAACGTTTAATGTTTAAAGTTCGTCAAATGGTTATGAAGTAAGGTCGGAAATGATCACGTGACGTCATAGAGTTACTACACTAAGGGCCTGTTTCACAAGTCACCAATAAACTGTCAGTTAACTTATTCGGAACATATCTGACACATATCTCGGTATTTTGCGTTTCTCAGGTTTCTGATAGACTTATACTTAAAGTACCTAATAAGTTAAAAGGTAGATCATGTGGCTGTTATTTTGTTTATCTGCTGGATAGCGAATACCTAATTAAAAGGCTAGCTGGCAGAGATCTCTATCATAGGGATAAGTTGACCTTTGTACACTTTTTTTACCAATAATGTTTTTTTTCGTACAATTTTTATGGTATAAAATATATGGCATAAATAAATAAATAATTAATTAAAATAATTAAATAAAATGGCCGCAATTTTTTTTAAAAAATTTTTAGTCTCTTTTTAGAGACAAGTATCTGCTACTTAGTTTATTTGTCACACTTTATCAGTAACTTGTGAAACAGGCCCTAAATAAGGGAGCCAGCCCAAAATGTTTTCATAGAAAAAACATTTTCTCTTGTAATAAAAAGATTTCATTTTGAAGTACTATAAATTAAGTAAGTTAAAAAATCAAATTTACTCGCACTTAGAGCTATTATCTATGGCTCACTTATGTATAATAACTCTATGCGTAACGTTCCCTTTCGTCGTTCATAACTTCGTCAGCCTTTTACCCATTCATTAATATAGACGAACTATGCTTAACGCTTTTTCTCTTAAACTTTTAATATTCATTACTAATTATATACAATATTACTTAGCTATATAAATATGAATATATCAAGTATTATATAAATTCAATAACACCGGCACTCACAAAAAAAGTGGTAAGTGCAATTGAACGAATCGACCTGTGAGTTCGGATTTCGACCAACTGAACCCGAATGAAAGGTCAGTTTTACCAATACATTCTCGAAATTTAGAGAAAAATTTAAATTTTTAAATACTATACATATAACTTTTACTCTTTCACTTTAAATATTAATACATTACTATTTATATCCAATATCACTTATCTATATAATTATGAAATTACTAGTTATTATAGGATTTAGATATAAGGCTTAACTTAAATGATAATAAGTTGTTAAGTTCGTCTCGCATTTATATTATTTAAGTAACTAATTTCTTATACTTTAACTTAATTAAGTAATTATTTTTTTTATAACACGTGTCTTGTCTTCTTTTATATTTAGTTTGATTAGGGATTATATTAAAACTAATTTGTCAGCGATATTAATTTTCGACAATTTATGATTGCTAATTAATTGCAGTAGCTTAGCCAAAGATATTTCGAATAACCTATAATCTATAATATTCAAATAAATAATTAGCGTGCAAAATCTGTGTTTTTATTTGTCACCTTTATTTGAATCTAGCCATTATTCGCTAACAGCATTAAATCAAATTGAAACAAACCATGGCTAATATTCATTCAGATTAACATTATAATACAAATTAACACAGCCAAAATAAATTGAAAATAAAAAAACTCAAATCAGATATAAACAAGCAGACATTAAGTATGTAAAGGGGCACAAGCGTTGAGTGGCTTTCTAGTCTTTAGTAGGCGCGCTAATAGGCGCAATAGCGGCTGCGTTTAAACTAAAAGATCGTGTTGCTTTGAAATCCCTTGAGTATTATGATCGTCCTGCCGTTTACCTTCATCGGTTAAAAAACCACCACCACAATACACCAGCGCTGCCCACACAAGCGCTACCCACACCAGCACTGCCAACCAGCACCGCCCACACCAGCACTGCTCAAACCAACATTGCCCAAGCCAATACTTACCACACCAGCATTACCCAAAAAATCCAAATAAGAATAGTTCCACCCATTAAGAGAAACATCATCAGAAGATAGATTTAATGATATTCACTATTCATTGATATTGATTTACTCTAAAACAAACACGTTTATATTTCATATGATTGCATTTTTTTATCTTATTATTTCGAGCAAATACAGTAAAAGTATGTTAATAAGTACAGTATACGTAAGTTAAAGAGAGATTTGAACTTTGTGGCTTAAATAACATAATTTTTTATACATATAATATTGACAGTGGGGGCAGCTTCTTAGCTTCTCTTATAGTGTAGAGCCGGAAGAGTCCAAGTTTTCCACTGTTTCTTTTGTATCTTGTGACTTAAAGTCATTAAAACGCTTGCTTGGGTAACGGTAATATTTCCCGAAGGCTGGTTCGGCAAACTTTTTAAATCTTCTGAATTCCAATTCTTCTTTTTTCCATTCCTTTTGGTCGACGAACGGCAGAATCTTCTTTAACCACGGTGGAACAAACTCGTCCATGTAAAAGAAACGTCTCCGCCATACCTTATGGGTGTCGCAGTAGCTTCCACCATTTCCTCCTATCCAAATTGGTATACTGAAATTAATATTAATTTATAAGGTTACCATCAGTTTGGGCCCATGTAGGAAAATATAAATTTAAACTTGACAATTCAAAATATTAACTGACTTTTTTTTTATTGCAAACAAACATTGTAATGTGAAATTATAACATGACGATTTTTTTTCTGAATTGATTTATACTTATAATCCTAACAACTTCTTTAGTGTCATCGACATTGACACTTTAATTTTCCATCGTCACTCGTCATGAAATTTACCGATACTTGAAATAAAATACAATTTTCATTTAAATGTAAAACAATAATACCATGTTCAATCACAAGCATTCCAAGCTTGTTTTTAATAAAAGGGCTTAAAACTCTTGTAGGGTTATATTTTCTCATCAATTTTTAAAATATTATTTTAGGAATACTAATGGACCAATGGAAAAAATATTAAAGTAAACACAAATAGGGCGTTATTTTTAGTATTAAAGGTCAAAGAGGCGCGATTGAGATTGGGTCGGGTATCTAGAAACGCTAGAGAGAAATGGTTATATAACGGTCCCTCTGAGTAGGGTTACCGAGTTGTAAGAAAAAAATAAAGTACAATAGCTTACAATTTTTTCAGAAGGATGTTAAGTTACAAAGATTAGTTTCACAATGAATAATAATAATCTTGTTAGTAGAGAAGAAGTTGAAGTTGTGTATTAATTCCACAAGTTACTAAATTAGTATTCGCCGTCATGAATTTGTGTAATTCTTTCATACATAATCTACAATGTTTATGTAAACCACAGAATAATAAATCTGTACAGAGCAGGCATGACGTTAATAAACATACAATTGTCTCGTTTTTCGTAAGTAGTATTGTATTAGATTTGATTTGACAACTTACAGACTTAGATGTCTGAGAGCCCATCGATAAGCATTGGTATAAAAATATGCAGACAATGGATTGAGATGAGGGTAGGGTTTGGCGCTTGAGATACCGGCAGCTAAGGCTACTACTGTCATCCCCATTTGGTATCCATCGATCAAAACCACCAGACCCTCCTGGATATTCTCTTTAGATGGCACTTGCACTTTCAATGATATTTCTGTTAATGAAAACGGATGAAAGGCAATAATTAATTAAGGGTCGAATATGCAGAATATCATAGGAGAGTTAGATTTTATAACCCGGCAAACATATAGACCAACGATAACTACTCAAAGAATAATTCATAATTGTACTGTCCACGATGTATTTACCGTTGACTTCAGTACTGAGATTAATAGATTAAAAGTAGCTCTCCAGCCTTTATTTCTCAACTCATTAGATTAATACTAAAAATCACAGCGATCTGTTGAAATTCGTTGCGGACTTGAAAGGGGAAAACAAGCACTCTCTCATTCTGAGAGTTACATCACTTAACAAGAACATTAGTCCAAAAACGATACATTTAAATGCTTTTATGACAAAATTAAAATAGCTAATCATAAAACCTAAAACAGCAACTTTTGCAATCTTCAGGAGCAGCTACTATTATTTACACATATGCAGATTCATGATGTTTTCATTCACGATCAAGCGTAACTTTAACCACAAAATTTATAGCACAAAATGAATGTTGTGATGAACTAAAGAGACCAAACAGTGTTTTGAATAATTATTTTATATTTATTGTATGTTAATCTAAAATTACATTAATAAATCGTGTACCTGTTGTTGGAATAGAAAGATCGAGTCCCAGGCGGGGTCGCCAGAAGAATGTGCCTGGAATGCCACTCTATAAATAACAATGTAATTATTATAAATTTATCAAAATTATTCAAAGAATGTTTTTACAGTTGTAAATTTTTTTTATATAAATCAATGAAATTTATTTTTATATCATAATTAGACCAGGATTTTTTTTATAATTTAGGGCTATAGATTTAACAGTAAATTATACTCTTATACATTAAGTATTATCGCTTGCAATAACGCGGGAGTCCTAAATTAATCGCATGTATTCTCTCTGTATTCTAGGACTCTTTGCAATACAAATATTTTTTCAATATGCTGACATAATGCTAAGGAAGTAAGCAGAATATACAAGCTTTGGTTAGTTTAATACTTGTATAAACTTTTAAATTTTTTGACAGTATAGGCCACTGAACTTAAATATATCCTACTAATATTATAAATGCGAAAGTTTGTGAGTATGGGTGTAAGTTTGTTACTCTTTCACGGCGAATCCGCTGAACCAATATCGATGAAATTTGGCACAATCATTCCTTATACACCGGGAATATAAAAGGGACTTTAGAAATCCTGTTAATTCTACAGGAATAGGATGACATTAAAAAACGCCATTTATTATCAACCTATCATGCGACAACAGTCCACGCAAATGAAGTTGCGTTCATTTTATTGTAAGTAAATGTAAAGATGCCCAATATTCCAATTTAACAATTGAAACTAACCTTTACTTTCGGGAGAGCCATGATTAATATGCACAATATCTTTTCGTTCATCTTGAGAGAATTTTCGCTCGGAGGTGTGAACTGGCGTAACAATATTGACGATTTGCGATTACAATTCGGAATATAAAGTACTTGATTCTACGTTCATTGTTATGAACACAATAAATTCCAGCGCCGGGAAGTTGTCTAAATACTAAAACAATATTTACGATTGTTATTTAGAGTTAAGTGCAAGAATAATTTTTCACTTGTTTACTTAAAGAAATTGCCCTTATTGTACTTATATGAAAATTCAGGTCATCATCCTTTTCTTACTATTATCCCACTCCAAGTGGGATCGGTTATTTTCTATTTTCCTTTATCATTCGTCAAATCTGGCGCTACACCTTTATATATGCATATCATTCTTCACACAATCCATTCATCCTTTTTTCGGCTTCCTTCTAATCAATCATATATCTATCCCCATTCATATTTAAAACTCTTTGGACATGATTATAATCGATGATAATTTTCAAATGAAGTAAATTCAGTTATGTGCGAAAATCTTTGATAGTATTTGACCTCATAAAATGTAAGGGAGAATCTTTGAAATCATTGAACAAAAGTACCCTTCAGCTATAATCGACTACAGCCTACATTTTATTTTCTAAGGCAAGTCGCTTGTACAAAAAAATTTAAAATGTAGAATTGTAAGCAAACGCTTGTTAGGATTTTTATTGTTGCTAGAGTCGATGAGTAACGCGCGGACAGAAAATGTTCTCAACCCGGGTTCGAATCACACATATCATCGGCGCCTTCTTTCTTTTTTTAATTAAAAAAATATATATTTCAAAAAAAATTACCTAGCAAGGCTCGGTCACCCAGGTACTAGTTGTATAATGAGCTATGCTATAATAATTTTCACTCTAAAAACAATTTTTTTGTATACGAGTCATCAGCGCCACACTCGAAACTAATTACGTAGTGCAGACGGTAAGCGAGCTCTACTGGGCTCTTTGCCTCTTATGTTGTGCCCATACAAGTATGCTTGCATAGCTGCAATTAAAAATGAATACATTTCGAAAATAGTACATGTATGATACTATTACGTATTAATTAATTTGCCTAATTAGATTTTTTGTTTCAATGAAAAGAGTTAATTTGAAAAAAAAAAACGCCGTATGGTATCCGGCTTAATAGATTACCACCCTCATTTCTTACCGAGGTGTCGTAAAAGGTGACTAAAGTAAATCAACCTTTCGTGTGATAATCTGCTGAGTAGAGTAGATCATCCTCATTTCTTACCGAGGTGTTGTAAAAGGCGATTAAGGTAAGTTGACCCACCGAGTGGCATCCAGATGAGTAAAATATACCACCCTCTTTCTTACCGAGGTAAAATACGACTAAGGTAAGTTGACGCCAAGCAGGCGGCCTGTCGTAAAATACGCAGCCCAATCATGTGACAACATGTTTGTTAAATGTTGTGCCGACCCCACTTAGAGTTATAAGGGCAGGAGGATGGTAAGTTAATGTAACGAAAGCTTCTAATAAAATTCGTCTCTACTGTTAAACGTTGAGGAGTTCCCTCGTCTGGAGTTAATCTTGGCAGCAGCATCAGATCAGACTGATCTTAAATATGCATTGCAATCAGGACTAGACCAGTATGTAAAATTTCAGCTCAGCAAAATCAGACACCAGGAAGTAGGTCAAATTTAACTTGCAAGAAACAACTTTCACATACAAAACATATATACAAGGTAAGTTATATAAATAATAAATTCACTTTCGCCGAGCAAAAGTCTCCTCCTTTATAGTCCTGAAATTATCTAGGCGCAGCAGCTTTCGTCACAATACATTAAAAACAAGGTAGACTGTAATGTCAATTAAGCATGTACGTTTTTATAAGAAACTCGTCGTTGGTTCTGGTCATGGTTCTTTTTCACGGTTTCTTATTTGTAAGATTTTATTTGTGAAACCACACCTCAATTAGTTAATTGGCGCCGCTTGTGCTATATGTTTGTTGCCTAAACTTGACACCAAAGGCCAACTAACAGATAACTATTCTTTATAAATTGAGTAACAGAACGACACATAACCATCATTAAAGGAACATTATAAAAGTTGTTTTCTTCGACTAGAATACCAGATGTACATATGTGCACACAGGTGTACAGGTCTGGTAAATCTTTTTATTTTATATTGAGTGTATAAAAAAATGATTCCTTAATTTCCCGTTTAAAGCATTATTTTTTTTTATTTGTCACGAACTGCATCATGTGGTTTCATAATATATTTATTACTAACATCATGATTCTCAAATGGAAGAAGTCACTGCTTTCAAGTCTTCACTTCCATGTATAACTTAAGCCTAATAAATTACATAACTAGTTTGATAACAAATGTTGTCATAATTTATGATATTTGGATGTATTGTGTTAGCTATGGGGTAACGAAAGAAAACGGGAGTTTTCGAATCAAAAATACATACAAGGGATTACATCACCTCTCCTGAAGTATTCACTAATTATAGTAAGCACATCCTTGGCAAAGTAATAGAGATTGAAGAAGAAGAATACCTTTGGGAGAAAGGATTACTGTTGAGCGGAAACCGGATTACAATCTTAGGTATGCTGATGAGACAGCTCGCTCTAGAAGCCACTAGATGACATGAATGAATTCTTGTAAAAATTAGAGGCAAAGACCATGGATCTGAGTGTATCTATTAACGAGAGCAAGACCAAGTTGAGCAGATATTAATATAGTATAATCCTTAAAAGATAAGAAATTATATTATATAATCCTTAAAAGGAGATTACAACTGTCTTGGTTCCCAAATCAGCAATGATGGCAGTTTTGTTATTCTGAGATAGAGAGAACGGTTTTTTGGAAGAATTAAGGTATCTTTAATGTTAAATATGACATTTTATCCCTGTTTTCGGGCAATGAAAAAATTCTGGAATGTAAATGAATGAGTAAAATGCAAATGATTTTTTAGCAAACAATTATAAAGTTTTTATAGCTCATCGCATAATGGGCGGATCTCAGAAGCGGAATTGAGCTCCACCTGACCTGAATCTGTCTTTTTTATATCTTAAAAAAAATTACCGAACAAGGCACTGTCATCCAGGTAATGAATGGCGAATCATTGAAACCTGTGGATTGCCAAGCGTAAAATTCATGTATTATTTTGCAATCCAAAATAAATATGCTCACTTCTCCGTACGCTATTAACAACTGCTTGGGCACTATTGACAATTCATGGAAAAACGGTATAAGACCTGAAAAAGGGAAAAGAGAAAAGAACATCACCAACTAGGCGGTCTAGTCAATTGTGCCAATACTGTTTGAGCACATTTTTTGACGTGGCAATAATAGCTATTAATTAACATAATAATAGGGTAAGAAGGACCTCATCCATTTGAGGACTACGATTTCAACCAAATTACGAATAATTTATTACAAATACAGCGATTCAGAGACTACTGGAGACCAAATAAAATATTTCCAAACTTCCTAAAATAGGTAGTAGCTGACTGATAAATTCATATTTATTATAAAAAACAATTGAAACAAAGACCTCAGTTTAAACTTAGTCATATTAGATTGTATAGTTGTCCAATTGTTTGTTGTCATTTCATTGAGTTAGGTAACTATAGGGATTACTCAACAGATCATTATACTATAATGTCTATTTTTTACATCAAGATTCCATTTTAACTTAATCTTCGAATCGAAACTTAATGATCAAAATAATATTATTCCAAGATTTCTGAATATAAGCTTTTTTGTACAATGTTTGTCGTAGTTACTTTTTTCTCTTAACCCTCTAGTATTAAGTCCGATTAAGAGTTATTAAGAATTTTATAAAAAGGCCATCTGGATTTATTAATTCATCCATATTTAAGTAATTATTTATACGAGCCGCAACAGAAGCGCTTTTTTGTAAAAGCGGCTGAAACGGACACTAGAAAGCACAGACCGTACGGTGAAGCACATCGATCGGTCCCCTACCCCCACCCGTACTATCGCTATATGCGCGCACTTCATGTTAAACTTTCCTTCCTCACTTCACGGCTTTTATTCACCTCATGTATGAACCGTAGTATCTATACGCATTTTTGTTTAGCTAACCCCATTTACGAAGATCTGACACTCGAAGGTCAGGCAACCCGTGATTTACCAACGACTCTTTCATTTTGCGAGTTGTTGTCATGCTTACCATTCTTAAATGAATTGGGGATAAACTGTGTCAAGTTGTAATATCTTAACTCATTCCAACGAGTGCAAACCTCTGAATTAAATCTGTGACTTTGTTGATGGTGTAAATAAACCAAATATTATTATCTGTATCTTTTAGAACTACTGTAAAAGCTTTTTGTATGTGGAAATATCAGCTCAATCCAAATAGAAACGCAGTGACATTATATTTGTGAAGTGCAGTAGTCGTTCAGTGAAGCATCTTCTACTATAGCATAAAGCGAGCGGCACCACGTTTCGTCACAGCAAGCTGCGTTACTCTAATCATTTTCCCTCACGAGGGTCACCCTTAAGAGGGCGCGAGCAGTCAGTCAAGGCAGCGTCATTGAGTCGAATCGAAAGCTGCCCGCGGGTGGGCGCGAGCAACGACTGCGGCGGTGGTGTGCCCGTCGGCGCCGGCGTCCGCCCTAGCTACGGCTATGAAGCTCTTTCAGCAGCTAGTGACGGAAGTGACCAAGAGCTTGACGAGGCGCCAGAATACGCTCCCTTTGAGATGGAGCTTTCGGGTGGTGGTGAATCTGCTGAAGGACCGTCGTCGCGTGGATCAGCCAAAGTTAATTTTCCGCCTGATGTCGAATTAGAGCGTCGTCCTACTGGAACATTTGCAGGCGCTGCAGCTGCTGCATTTCATCGTGGTCGTGGTCGTTCTATGAGCGCCTGGAGTGATATAAGTCGCTCTAGTATCCGGTTTGAGGAACGGTGAGTCTATGCTAGGGACATTAATGCTTATGCACTTATTTTTAAAGCAATCATAGATAGTTTCACCTACTATAGACCTCGACTCATTGTCGGTAAAGAGAATAGGTAACAGAAACATGCGACTTAGGAATTTGTAACAGTTTAGAGTTTTTTAAGAGTGCTTTAGAGGAAAGAGTATATTTAGAATATGTGCCATACAAAGTAGTATTCCATTGAATTATCATAAAAAGATTTATTTTAACTATTGGGCTCTACATCAACTTACCACGATACCAATAAACGTTTTATAGATATGGCGGGCATATCTGATACAAGGGGCACGGCCGACGCGATGCGGCATGCGCAGTGTAATGCTTTGCATATTTGTGTATGGAGTTAAGCACACACTCGGAATTAAGCACACACTCATAACATCGACTAAAGACTTAATTCTTTTTGTAATAGTTTTATTTGTTGCGAATAATGATTATTCTATGTATATAAATACCTGTTTCAAAGACGAAAAATTCCTAAAAGGAACGTTAACACAACTGTCATATTTATGCTTGCTTGCCATGAAAATTTATATGTACATTTAATTAAATTGTCCGTAAATAATAATTCCAAATAAATAGTTTCTTCATACACGATATTTACAGCTGTTTTGATTTTAGATTATTATTGAAAACAGCAAGAACAAAAAAAATATAGTTAAACTTGTTGCTAACAACAAGATTTAATAATATATTGCCCAGAGACATCTCACGTACGTATCTTTCTTGACAAATGAAAATACAGTTGTATTTTCTGGAACGATGTTGGCAAATTTACTTTATTAAAATAAGTATGCCGTTTAATTTCACATATTTTTGTCTTAAAATTTTGTCTAATCTTTTTTGAATTTACACTTTAAACTCTCAGCAACTTTTTAGTTTACATCATTTATTTTCTAATATTCTGTTTGAAGATATTTAAATAGAACAAATCGAATAAATTTTAAAAGTCTAGATACTTCTCTTTCGTCGCTATATTACATAGTAAATGGAAATTTAAATTAAGTATTATTTGAATTTGAATGTCATAAAAATTTAATTTACGTTTATGCAGCTATCGCGTATTTTGCATCATATGTATGGAATGAATTGTGGAGGGTTAAACTAATTAAAGTGGTATTCTACAATGTGCTGGAAGGAGTTAATAACAACTATTGTATATCGCAATGCCTCGCTGTTGAAATTCTCTAAGGACGATCATTGAATCGTCTACTATAATGCAAGTCAGTACACCTCGCATCTAATTATATTCACCTGGCTATGACAGTCCAGCTTTGAAATGCTCTATAACATCGATGGATTTCAGATAAATCCGCCAAATCGTTAAGCGGGGCATTACTTAATGCTAAAATAATTCAAGCATATTTTTTTCTAAATATAATTCTTGGGTTGGATTACACGAATCAGTCCAATATTTAAACTTATATAACATATTTAAACTTATATACCTAATTTAATTTTATATAAAATTGATAAAGGTACGTGTAAAGTAGCGTTTTGTATTTTTATATATTTTTGGCTGTGAAACGTAATGCTGTGACAGCCTAATGTACTAAAAGTTCAAAACCGGGGGCTGAGACCCACATGCCACCAGCACTTTTTTTGGCGGCGGTTTTTCAATTGCATTTTTTTTCTTTCTTTTTTATTTTTTGTTGCATTTACAAATGCTTAGGACGTCAACGTCATCGGAAAACTTCATCTTGTATGTATATATATATATATATATGTCGCATCCTGGCAACCAACGTTCCATCATTAAAAAATATATTGAAAATAGAAGGCGCAGCGGTGACAGAATGCAGACGGCGCATGTGACAGATGAAGACAGATCCGTGTCATGGCTCAGTTGTGAAAATTGTCATATGCACGATACCCTAATTACGCCCACTAATCTCTAAGAATAATGTCCAAGATACTGATGAGTCTACATATATATATATATATATAAAATACCTGATTAAATTTTTTAGAAAAAAAATTTTAATGCCCAAAAATAGGGATATAACAATAAAACAATATTTTTTTTTACATAAAACCTAGCTAGATCAATTTTTCTCCCCCAAAACCTCCTACATGCTGAAGTTCAGGAAAATAGGTCTGGCTAGGTTTTATATAAAAAAAATCGTATTATCCCTGTTGGGCACTAAAAAAAACTGTCAAATAGTCAGTGCAGCTTTTTCCGGGAACGGGCAGTTTTAAGAAATGTAAATACCCAGAATCGATTCCCAACTACCTAATTATTTTTTTCTTTTTCAAATTTTTATTTTTTTTATTATGTAAAAAATTGCCGGCAATTTTAACCAGGTACTTAACGTATAATATCATATAAATACCGATAAGTTAATTGTCTGCCACTTCTGCGCGTAATGTATTTAATTGTTTCTACTGAATTTTTCGTGATACTACATAAAATTTATTCACAAAATTGTTATATAACTAAGTCTTCGTACATATCCACAAAAGGAAGTTAAACCACTTATTAAGTCTCGCGATTGGTTAGCGCAGTTATGAATCACTTATTAGTTACATGGAGCTTACTTTGAAAGTTATTTGAAATACAGAAGTTCAAGCAATTTTAATATAACTTTATAAACATATAAACTGTACTCGCGACTTCGAGTTCACTCAAATATTAAATACCTTTCATTATGTTTTTTACATAACAAAAATCAGAGAAGCATTAAACCGGTATTTGTACTTCCATCGTTTCAATTTTCATCAATAATACTCCAGCGTATTTGCCGTGAAAGCGTAACAGACAGAAATACAGACAGACTGACTCTTGCATTAAAAACATTGCTAATATATATATCAGCATGCAGGAAGTTCTGCGAGATCTTTTCGTCAAAAATACCTCAGTGCTTGAAGACCACGGTCTCCGAAAAGTGCGTGTTGTCTGTGATGACTTATGGATCAGAAACGTGGTCGTTGACTACGCCTTCATAAGAAAGCTCATAGTCGCTCAGCGGTCATAGAGCGAGCTGTGCTTGCTGTATCTCTACATGATCAAATCCGTAGAAGAACCAGAGTAAACGACATAGCTCATCGTGTCGCGAAGATGAAGTGGCAATGGGCGGGCCACGTTGTACGTAGTGGGGTTCTAAGGTGCTAGAATGGCGACCTCGCACCGACAAATGTAGCGTCTATAGACCCGTACGAGGTACACTGAGGACCTACACAAAAGGCACAGGTAGCCGCTGGATCTAAGCGGCACAAGACCGTGCAGTGCGGAGATCCCTTAAAGTGACCTATGTTCAGCAGTGAACGTACATCGATTGAAAAAGTAGATGAAGATATACTTATATCTAATGTATACACGTGTATAAGTAGAATTATACGGTAATCTGTCTAGGTTGGCGATTATATACAAAACTTTTGTATTAATAAAAGCTCTATGTCCAGTAGCAGATGCTTTTTACAGTAATGTAGTCAAATTATGTATATGCACATTTTATACTTTTTTGCTACGTTACAATTTATTTGTATTTACAAAGTAGCGGTAGCCGCTTTTACGAGTACATGAAGTGAGTGTTATGCGATCTGCGTAATCCTTTTGGGATTAACCATTGGCTTGGGAATACAATAAATTATGGCGTGCATAAGGAAAGATAAAGACCACGAAATAGAAGTTATTCAAACGGATTGACGTATTAAGTAAATATTAAAATAAGCAATTGTTTAAGATCGCTCATGACTGCAATAGTGACAAAACTCAAAAAAAAATGTTTTGAAATAAATGGATTTATAGTTTTAATTGCTAGGGAAAATCGATAAAAAGTACTTCTTTAAACGATCGGCCTAATATTGAATTATGAGTTATGCCGTTACTGCTGAAAAGAAAGTCCGACGGGTATTTAAACACGCGTTTTGGACTAGGAATAGGTGTAACCTATTCCTAGTCCAAAACGCGTGTTTTTTGTATTGCACCACTAATGCAGCCCGGCACGAGCTTTCCTTGCCCATCGTGGCATGGTGGACAGGGAGAGGAAGGAGGCAATGGGGTGGATCTGGGAAGTCGTGTCCTTGGAATCCGATCCGCCACAGGCGAGACAGGCGCGGGCGATTCGCTCATGATCATCGCGTGCCGCTCTAACGTGGACCTTTTGGGCGCTCCGAACGGGGTTTATCGGATGTGCAACTTATAAGGACCCCGACGCGATCGATGCATCTGGTGCTTCCGATACATCGTCTAGCGGAGGGAGGGGTCACTTTTAGAATGGCCCCGACCCAGAGGTGGCGCACCCTGGGCATCAGAGTTGCTGCTGGTGGGGATGGAGGCAATGTGTCTAACATTACCCTGTCCTCGCCACCAGCAGCGTGGTGGAGCACACAGGTTGTTTTAGTCGGTTTGAGTCCCACATAACCGTCGCCTGTCCCTGTCTGGCAGCGGTCCCACAAGGAGTTTTTTCCTGTATAAAAAATTGTGTGTAGTAGTACATTATAAATATATTTTTTCCTTTCTTATCTTTATTACAGCATCAAGATTTTTGACTTACTTTACAATTTAATCTTGATGTCTATCTTCTCGTGATACTTAGGTTACGGGTCAGCAAGAATCCTTATGATAGTTTTATTGAATGCGAATAGTGCTAGTGTATTGGTGGTTGTTTGGGATACTTGCTTTTACCTAATCCTGCATGTATAAGGTACAAGAACAGATTGTGAATTCTACACTTAGCGTTACATACATAAATTTTCATTATTGTGCAGCAAAATAGCAAAATAATTTTCCAAATATTGTTTAAGTGAATGTGTAACAATAAAAAATACTACAGCTTTGCATCCCGGGTCAAAGATCAGTAAGAAGACCTAAGATAAAATGGAAGGAAGTAATGTAATCACCGATGTGGAAGAGAAGGATAAGAAAGGCTGGCCCCACCACCATGTGGGATTCAAAAGTGGGAAGAGAGGGAGAGTCAATCCATCCAAATCCATCGTCACAATCTTTTTTTTCTTTTTACCTTTGACATTAATATGATACGCAAAGTAACTATACACTTTTATTTTATGTTAAAGAAACCGGCCATGTGATTAATAATTACAAATACACTTTCAGAACAACTCTTAATCGATTCGAATTTGAGATAAAAGCTTATGTTTAAATTAAAGAAACTACATAAAATAATCAGAAAAATACATTATATTTTAACGCCCAACGAAAAAGGAGAAACTTCTTTTAACGTTACGTCATTGAAGATTCTATTTCACATTATTTATGGCTTGATGTACATCTGCATTGCTGTAGTCGACGTTAAGTTGGGAAGCTTTTAGCCTTGTGACACAGTGACGAAAAAATAATTACATGCAAATAATAAAGGCACATGCCAATTTCAATTTCAAAGATAAAATGTATTAAGTTAGTAATCCTGTTATAGCAGTATGTGAGTAAAGATAAATAATTACCTCCCTGATAGGCAATGATCTCATCTCTCACTGGTGAAAGGAATTAGTACTAAGCATTAAGGAATGCTGCACGAATGACAATTGATTTACACATATCCCAAAGGTTCTAGTGAAGGTTTCATTATAGTGTTTCTTTCGTCATAAAGCTCGTGATAAATTGTAATAAAGTATGTTTTTTAGAAACCACGTAACATTTCATTTTACTGACATTTAATTAGGCTTAATTTGTATCATACAAAGGCGTAGCGAGAAAATTATATGTTCGCTATTAGTAACAGCAATTTATTTAAATGCACTATTATCGAAGCTATGTCGAATTATATACCACTGTTGTTATTGTACTAGCCTGTAATACTAGTAAAACTGTAATAGCCTAAAAGACCTTATGATCCATAGATGAGTTTTGGGGGTTCAAAACTAAACAGCCATCGATGAGATTTCTAAAAAACTTATGGATCTGAATTCACCGCTAATCAGCTCTTTTCTACAAAAGAGAAGTGGGATTTTACTCTAGCGGCTGCGAACAAAGGGCTAGAGTTCAAGGCGGCAGCACACTACCGTCCTGAACTCCAGCCATCTGTTGTTTTACGCCTTCTGGCATTCTCAATCCTGGCATTATCGAGTACTGCCTTCTGCATTTTTACTGTAAATAAGATTATTTTTACAATTAATCATTGATAGGAAAAATAATTGTAGCCATTATGAGAAAACTTGTATATCTCCGTAGAATTCCTGGGATATGTGATTTGTAGCCTACAAATCCGCGCTGGAGCAATGTGATAGACAGAGAGGACTTTTGCCCAACCGTGGAATATTATCAATTCGCTTCTTTGCTACGTTTATGTATTATATTAGAAAAATCTTATCTATACATAAAAATTTCAGCTGTTCAAAAGAGTTTTGTAATTTGTGGCGATTTAAATAAATGAGTTTATTTTCGTGTTATTATTTCGTACGTTTATTATTACTTATTATTATAACATTAATATTTTATTGCATATAAAAAAATTCTATCCGTTTTAAGAACCTTGGTTAATTGCCTCTTCATGTGACGAGAGAGCTGGCTCCTTTTTCGCACAATGAATCATCTCACTGATTCAACGCGGAAACGCTGCCAGCATTCTTGGGACCATTCCACGTGGGCATGATTTGTATAGTCCTAGCGTCCATGTAATTTGAGATAGATATAAATTGCACATTTTGTTGTTGTAAATTAAAAAAAAATTGCATATACTTTTCTATAAATATTTTAAATAACTTAGAGACGGAAAGAGAAGAAAGGTAATTTTAAATTTTTTTGAGCTTGCTCGCGCAAATGCCTCGCATAAAAATTAACACAACTCTATGTCATCTGATTGTTTTACTTTTTTTTACAAAACTTAATCAAATATCGGGTACAATACACTTCCACGTAAATGAATTAAGTAAAGATGCTACGCTAAACGATGTAACGCGGAAACGCCTTTTTGGGACCATTCCACGTGAGCATGAATGATTAGTAAGTAATTTAAGATAGACACAACCTGTATAGTTTCATTGCAATTAAATAAATGTCTTACTGAATGAGAAAAGAAAATTGTAAACCAAGTCATTCGGCGGAAGTTATGCTAATAGAGAAGTCGTATGTTGAAACATCAAGGTGCGACGGGATTAACTAGGAGGGGGATAGCAGGGTGTGCGACGCAGAGTTCATGTTACGTAGAGGGGATGAAACAGGGCGGCCATACCAGTGGGACGGGGAGCGGCAGGCAGGGCATCTCGTGGCGACTGCCGACTGTCTTAAAACTCAAATCACGTTCGGCTTTGCCAGCGCGTCACGCAACCTGCCGTAGTTCCACGCGCGCTAACGTTCGCGCCGTTTTCGTGATGTATTTAATCCGTATAACGTGAATTTCAACACATTTAACTGGTATTAGATAAAGCTACGATAAACACCCTACACAAACATTTTCACAATGTAAATCCATTTATTTTACAAATATTTGATATTTGAGATTATATCTGTATACTGGATGGCGAGTTGCTGTTATGGACTACGAATTAGATGAAGGATTAGTATTTGTTTATGGACGCAGCGGGTTTGTATTATATCCGGTTCTTGCAAAGACGGTTTTTGAAAATTTACTTATTAGTTACACAGAATACTGCTTTCAATTTTATCATAAATTTAGTAATTAGATTTAAATTTATGTTCACGTCACAGAACTATGAGTGTTCATTCTATGGAAAGTTCTGATAACAACAATAATACTTATATTATACTTAGACGCCTAGTTGCTAAAACGCGAATCATGATCATGTCCTCATATAATTATATGCTTTAACTGAAATATATGTAAGTTAAGAAAAAACAGTTATTGTTTTAAAAGTCCATTTTTCAGCGACGCGCTATTCCAGATATAGACAACTTTTACTTATTTAAAACTTGGTCACTTAGCGTTACAAAAGTCTTTTTCAACCTATTTAACGTAAAGTTTAAAACAACTAATAATAACATATGGCTTACAATCGATGTAGTTAGTTTTAAATTTTGTAATCTGTCATAAACTTATCTTAAAAACAATTAAATCAGTTACTTTTACAAAAGCAAAAATTGAATTTATATTGATTGAAATTATAATAATAATAATGATGGAAAAGTATGTCTGAAAGAGGAGGGGGGAAGGGGTTAAAAGATATAATAGTAAAACATATTTTCGCTTGACACCTTAGTATCTAACTTTGTCTGTAGGAGTGGCAACGAAAGTATAGCGACAAGTTAATGACAAATTAACCACATACCACCTTTAAAATTAGCCCAAAGTTATGTAATAAAATATATCACGACACGATTCCCCATGCATCTGCATGCGAAGTCACTTAATTAATGAAACGAATTTGAATGCAGATAAATAATTATGAGATATAAGAATATTGCGCTTGTTCAGTAGAAGTAAAAATTTTTTTTTGCAAAAAAAAGAACTCAACCAGAGTCCTCAAAAGTATATTTATACTCGTAATAACAGTTAACGAGTGCTCATATCTAATGTATTTTAGTGGACAAATGTAGGCCGGAACGTATAAAATGTGGAAATAATATGAGACAATATAAAACACAGATTTTTTAGGTTACCAGGTCATGTAATAATACTGAGAAATGATGTAGTAGATCAGACGAGCAACAAGAATTAAAACTTACCTTTATACACTTGACGGTAATTATGGCGGAATGAGATAAATTAAAAGGCTTCTTTTCTTACAATCGTGATAGCAGAAAAACCTCGAGTCATTACAATTATACGTCAAAGTATAAGTACTTAATTAAACCAAAGTATAAAAAAAAATATTCTGTTCTACTAAATTGAAGTAATGGAATAACTGTACACAGAGTTGTAGAAAAATACGCACCGTTGCCACCACCCTGCAGGGGTATTCTTGACATTTGGCATTTTTGTTTTATAAGAAGTTTTCTCCGCGAACACAAACAATGGGTTTCACAAATTATGTCAAAGTAACACAAAAATTCAACATTTAGTTGCATAGTAAATACGACCTTTCAAATAATTAAGCTAAATATATTTTTGAAATACTAACATTATTTTATTACAATTAAGTAAAATAAGAAACACTGAAAGTCAATTCGATAAATTTATTATAAGTTAAACAATAATTAATTACAAATAAATCCTGCAGCTGTCTCTTAATAAAATGTAAAGGATAAATCAAGGAACTGAAATAACTACACTGCAATAATAATAACACTATAACAATATGCTATTACAGAAATTTATGAAAGAAGCGTATGTAATCAACGTGTGACTGAGTAAACGCCCAGGTAGAGTCAATAAAATATGTATAAGTAAGGCGTAAGTGAATTATTCAAGTACAGGAATCTAGTTATGAGACATATCCAGTACGATTATTTCAAAGAAAATAATTGTATTTTTATATGTATTCCGTAAAAGATTGCAAAGAGTTTTTATGTTATTAACGGTTTGTCTGCTTGATTCACAGTGTTTCTATTGTTGATGAAAATAATATTTAAAGTTTGGACCAAGTGCCCATTAAGATATTAAAAATACATAAAGTAGGTACACCGGATCACTCGCGTAATATTGCGTTAAATCGTGCGTGTTAAATATAATGTCGATATTTTTCTTCCGACTTCACAATCTTCGTCGTGTCGAAGGTAATAAAAGGAACACTACCAGAAATACGAAAAATAGACGAAATATGAGTTCGGACACTTTCTCCGCGCCTTCGCGCTTGCACGAGCGACCTCTCAGCGAGCCCGTCGACAGTTTGGACGAAATCGCTCTGCAAATTCCCAGGTGCTTTAGATGTACCCTCTGACACTCTTTCTATTTACCACTCTATTTGAGCTTCTATACTTGTATCATTGTTTCGCTTACGGAATAAACTAATTAAAAAATAACTTTATATATCCGCATGTCTGCTACGACTTCAGCAAAGCTTGCTACTGAATGTACTGTATTCTATTTACCATAGTTAAAATATTCTTATAACAGCACGGAAGTTTGGTTATATCTTGCAATAATAAAAAAGAAATTGCACTGATTCAAATAAATGTTTTAGTGTTAGAGAAAAAATGTAACCTTTATTTACCAAAAAGATAAATAATTATTATTCAGTGCGTCCTAGCGCTATTTTTGAAAATTTGGTAAAAAAACTCAAAGTTCAAGTTATAGAAGTCCATATTTTCGTGTGACAAGGAATTAATAGCGTCAATATTAGCACATTTTGTTCGAGCCGCAGGATTAATCGATCAAGGGGTGACTCGACTTGAAGTTGCTGCACCCCTTAAACGATTTCAGGACATTGTTATTTAGGTCCGTAAACCGAGCGGTGAAAGCGTAAAGCATACATACGCTTGAAATGACATTTGTATCTAAATAGCTCGCAAACATTGATAAAATATTGATCAAGCTTCTAATCTTATGCCGAGAAAATGAAAGAGGGAAATGAATTTGAAAGAGAATATTAGTATTTTACGAGATTTATGAAATTTACTTTAATTGCATAAGTGACCAAATTTCCGCGCTGATCAGAGTAAATAGTGTATATTGTAGTTTATGTATTTACTAAATAACTAAGACCATCAAAATATTTCAATAATTTAGATAAGTGAAAGTTAATTTAATATATAAATAATATGCAATTAAAATAAGAATATATTATTTATGGATTACTTT